>CAJQTT010000023.1:0-1200000 GCA_906901655.1 Sminthurides aquaticus | reverse complement strand
CCCGATAAATTACTTGTTATCCTTACAGCCTTCCCTACACTCCATGAACCTGACATCGATCCCGAGCCCAGAGCATATCCTTCAAGAGTATCGGCTAAAACTAATATTTTTTCTGGCCGCTATTCCCAAATTTTCTATGGACAGCAGATGCGTTTATGTTCCTCTTTTCAGAGGTTTAAAGCTAATGAAATGTTTTTCATTAGCAGCCACGTGCGCCCAGATTGAACAATATCCTCTTTTCCGAATATTAATAGTAGCCTATTTATTGTTCCTGCCACCCACGGCCCATTTGACGATTGCAGCGCACAATTGGTATGGAATTACGACTTTACAAAGCTCGCGTTCCTCGTACCTCTCTGCTCAAATCCCCGGTCGTGGTGGCAAATGTTTTGAGAACCGCAAATTATCAAGCCAGTATCATCCTAGCATTTCTCGTGTCAGTATTAGATGTGCCCTCCAAAAAGTAGTGAACAATTTCTCAAAATTGCTTAAAGTTTCTATACATGTTACGTATTGAAAAACGAGTTTGTTGTTTGAACTTTTGGGAAGGTGCAAACAATTCTAACGTGACAGATAATTCTGGATTAAACGGTGTGCGAATATAGGCAAGCTTTTTACGAGCGTGTATAATTTTCCTGGTATTTACTGTGTAAAACATTAAAATCCTGACACGATGTCATTGTCAAGACAGTGGTGTAAAGTTATGGGTTATATGCAGCAGCGGTCTGGTGCTGATGGCAAATTTAAGAAGAACTTGGTACACTAAAAGTTACACGTTTCGGGAAAACTTGTGGATTTTGGATAGGTAGATTTTTATCGATAACGTTGGATAACCTTGATCCGTAAGGATTTATGTATTTGAATCTGTATTTTAGGTGAAGAGCACGCGAAAGAAGAAGAAGGAACACGATGATGACGAAACGATGAGCATGACTACGACCACGGATACAACAGAGACCACGTTAGTTGATACAAACGAATTCAATCAAAATTCCAATGGTGTTGATTCCTGGGAGTACGAAGAGCTCAAAAAGGAGACGGACAGGCTCCGGGAGAAATGTGATAAACTAGAGAAAGAAAAGGCTGAATTCCTCTCCAGGCGAGTTGCAAGCTTGGATGCACCGAAATTTCAAGTATATCCGTACTTCGATTTGATAATTTCATCAGTTCTAAAATTATATATGTGAAATAATGTCTGAAATAAACTATGGTTTTTGTTTCGTTTATTACAGTCTAGCGAATTCCTTAAGCTGCAGCAGAAAGTGAATCAGTTAACATGTGCCAATGAAGATTTGAAAGATGAGCAGAAGCATTTCGAAACGAAAATACGGGAACTGGAAAAAGATTTAGGTGCTAGACCCAGCACTGAAATCACTCAGGTATGGGATAACTTTTTCTTCTTCTGAATTAATTTATTTACTCGGATAATAATAGAACTGTTTCTGATAATTTAGCGTCAAATTGCCGAGCTGAGATCAAAACTGACAACCGCTGAAGCCATGGTCGATCAGCTTCACGAAGAGAAGCGTGAAGCAGTTCAGCAGATGAAGGAAATGAGGGATGAGTTTGAGGAAATGCAGGACAATTTCCGTGAAGAGCAAGCAGAAGAGTTCGCATCCTTGAAGAAAGAACTGGATGAAGCTTCCAAAAACTGCCGTTTGCTTCAATTTAAGTTAAGGAAAGTAGAAAAGAGAGCAGACGCCCTGGAGGCGGAAAAATCTGAGCTAGAGGCTAAAGTTGACTCGGCCAAAAATGCGGACCGTATAATTAAGTTGGAGGAGGAATTAGCTAGGGCAAAGTCTGATTACGACAAGCTTCTCAAGGATGGCACTAAAAGCAAAGGTAGTTTGAGCCCGTCTGGTTTGAAGAAGAAGAGCCCGGTTCTTACCAAAGCACCATCTGGAGAGGTACACTACAAGTTATGAGTGCCAGAGTTCCGTTATATGATGGCACTAATTTTTATGCGTGGTCGTTAAATATTAACTACCTTCTTTCTCTTTCCGTTTTTAGGCGGTTGATCCACCCATTTCTGCAGGCATCGATTCAAGTCAGTTATTGCGTGATTTCCAATCAACATTAGAAAGGGAGTCAGATATGAGAGAACAACTTAAGTTTGCCGAGGAAGAGGTCACGAGTTTACGGCAAAAGGTAAAGTAATATTGTTCGACACATTGCCGCATTAGACATAATCTTTGCATTACGACAAAACTTGTTCACTGTCCTCTCTTTTATTTACTTCCAGATCAATAGACTTGAGGATGAAAATGAGTCACTTAGCATTCAGATTAAGAAGATTTCAACGAGAGCCAAAACTGATAGTAAAGGTGGAAAAGTAACTGATAATCAACTGAATGGTGACAAACTGGATGCATCAGAACTAAAATTGCAGTTGGATATCAACGAACAGGTAGCGCTCGGATCTCAAAAAATCCCAATTGGATGTGAGCGATGGCCATAGAAATTTACTTTTATGTTCGCAGGAATCAAAGATTCTTCGGCGTAAAATAGAAGAGCTGGAGAATTCCAATATAAAGTTGAACAAAGAGCTCCAGTTGAGTCAAGATAAGATTCAGACGTTAGAAAAAGGAGGATCTTCCTTTACGAAATCCAAGGTAAGCTATTTTTAGGTTTTTGTCTGTCAAACCTATTGGCATTAGTCAGTTAACAGTTTCGGTGATCACTGTTTGGGTTTTGCAGAGTGTTGATGAAGTTAGCCTCCTGCGCCGGAAGTTGATAGAAAAAGAACGAGAAATCGAGAGGCTGGAAACAGAACTGCTGGCAGTGGCCTCCAAAAATAAGGGTAAAATTAGTCGTGTCAAGTGAGTTATGTACAGAAGTTAAATTCTCATCACTCAGAAAGTTTGTTTTTATAAGACCAATCCATCAATATGTGTACCTTTTGATTCATTTCAGGTCTGCTGATTCAGACGATAACAAAAGACAGGAATCGGAATTGCGCCTTGAGCTTAAAAAGGTGCAAACTGAACTCTCCAAGGCTAAATCCGAAATTGAGGTGCATAAAAAGTCCTTGTCGGATCAACTTAATACGACTAAATCAGAAGCCGAAGATAACCGCTCCAAAGTAGCTCAGCTTGCTGAAATGAATAGAAATCTAGTTACGCAAATGGAAAAATTCAAGCAAGAGATGATAATAATGAAAGAGCAGTATGAAGCCGTTCAGGACGACTTTGTCATAAAGAACTCTCAACTGGCAAGCGCCAAAGAAGAAAAGGATAGGTAATCCAATCCATCAAATTTTATAGTACTGGTATAATTGACAGGAAAATATTGTATTTCTGTTAATACATTCTTTTAAATTCTTAGCGCATTGAAAAAATTGAAGCAAGAGCATGATACCATCAATAAGGAATTGAAAGCACTGCGAGAAACGTTTAACACTCGGCAAGATACTTGGATTAAAGAGAAGCTAGCCCTTCAAGTACGTATTGGTTATCCGTACTTCATCTGTATCTTATCAAATTTGGATTTTGATTTAATTTCTGACCGATTTACTTTGATGTTCCAGGAAAAAATGAAAGAAATTGAAGAACAGAAAAGAAGAATGAGCACCGTTCCAATGGATAAAGATTCTATGAGATATAAACGATTGCTTGAGGAGAAAAGCGCAGAACTTGATGCAAGAAATCAAGAAATGGGTTCCTACAAAGATCAAATAATATTTATGCAGAAAGAGGTAAGTTGAATTAATGAGCTTTTAATTAGATAATATTACGAATCAAACAATTGCAAACAAAAGGTAAGCAAAAGGATGTTTGTATGATATTTTAGAATGATGAGCTACGACACCAACTGGATGATTTCGAGAAAGTTTCTCAGGTTCAAATGAGAAGCCTTTCTCATTCAAACGAGCCAAGCACTCGGTCAGATAGAGAACTGAAGGTTCTCAGGGAAAAGTATGTTGTTTAAGTATTTTGTTATGTACTCCTGCAATATTGTTTTGAGCAATGTAACTTCATGAATAATGTTTCTGTTTAGAATGCTAGCAGAAGAAAAATCCCATCGTAATGAAATTGCCCAGATCAAGCTACGATACGACCAACAATTTGCGCTTAAAGCAGAAGAAACATCTTCATTGCAAGCCCAGCTCAGCCGTGCTAAACGCGAACGTGACACGTTCAGACAAATGGTCGACTCAGCTCAGCGAGCTATATCGGAACTTAAGTCTCGAAACAATACTGCCAGTAGTCGTGAATCAATTTCCGGTCTCGAAGAAGCAGCAACTGGAGCAAGGGCGGCAGTGGCATCATTACAAGAACGTATCACAGCCCTGGAGGATGATCTTACGGAAGCTAGGCGAGAAACATCTAGAGCGCATACTGAAGTAGCCACTGAGAAATCTACGTGGGAAATGCGGCTTGGTGAAATGCAGCAGAAAATCAATGAGGTGCGTATTAACACTACCGTATAAAGTTTTTAAAAAACATAATGCCTGCAATATGAATATTTCATTTTTCAGTTAGAAGAGGACAGGCTTCTGGGAAGCGGCAGAAGTCGTGCAGCTGGTCAGAGGACTCGATTAGAACTTGCCTGGCAAAAGGAACGAGAAGAGCAGCAGCGACGATTGAAAGAAGCTACAACTCTAGCAAGAGATTTGAAAACAACGCTCCAAGAAGTAAGCTATCGAACTAATTTGATGTTAATCATTATAACCCAAATTGTATGTGACTGCTTCAATGATGTTAATTTCATTTCTTCACGTTCATTTCAGTACGAACGGGAACGTGAGCGCGAGCGAGCTGAGACCAAGCGTAGAATGGAGCAATTAAAGCTCTCAATCGAAGAAGATCAAGAAGAATTGCGTCGAAAAGTAGGCGACTATCAAGGAGATCTTTTGGAACTTCGGGATGCTCATGCCAAGTTGCGTACAGCAAACGAGAAACTTCGAAAGGACCGAGAGAAGCTTGAAAGGGAAAGAGATTGTCAAGTGAAACGAGAAATTGAGATTAGACGTGTCCATGCTGAGCGAGAAACGATGCTTGACAGTTTGATTGCAACTTTGACAGCGTCTCCAAGTGCAACATCGTCTAGTAACTCTAGTGACATTCTTCGATACCTGCAGGGAATGAAAAGTCTAAAGGAACCAGAAGAGTACAACAACTACAAGGAAATGCGTCGAAGTAACTTTAGAAGAGCTGCCTCTGCTGGTTCGTTACAAAACTAACAAAGCATGCTTGCAGTTTCGCCTGTGTCGAGTATAATAACAAGTATTTTAATACACGTTTATTAATTTTGCAGGAGGCCCGGATGAACGACAGTCACAGGAAAGTTTGATATCCACAGCATCTTCTTATTATGGCAGAGAGCAGTATGGTGGCGCTAAATATAGACAATCGCCCAACAATACGTCCACGTTAACGCTGCCATCATCTCGTGGGCGAACTCCAACTCCTGGTGCAGCTCCTAAAATTCCTGCTAATATCCCAATCATTGATACGTCTTACAATCCTAGAGGAAGCTTGAATCGAAAAAGTTTATCTTTGGAACAAACCGTAGCTATGCCTGATGAACAGGTTAGTCTATTTGCATTTCGTGATAATGCTTCTTTTAATGTACTCTCTAGTCATAATCCTGAAATGCTAAACATTGTGCCATACTCGTAGAAAATCTGGAGAGGTAATTCCGATGCAGGAAGTGCATCCAGCATTCCGTCCATGGATGGCCAACTATCCCGTGGATCTAGTATTGACAGGTTTGAAAAATCCTTAAATGAAGTATGTTAATGCACACAAGGAACTTTAACCTATTTGTCCATTTGCAGAATGTCTACTGTATCGACCAAGAGTGAGAAACCCAAGAGTCGCAGTTTGGTAGGAAAAATGAAGAAACTAGTTAAATCCAAGAGTATTGAAGAATCTCCCACTGCAACGCGCGTATTGCAAGCAGGTGTACAGGTAACTTCTTAAATTTCTTGCAAGTAAAAGCGACTGAACTCTATCTTATTCAAGAAATGAAATTCTTGTAGGTCGCTGGCGTAGGATCTTCAGCGGGAGCGGGATCAAATTCTTCGCTTAATTATGAGTCTGATCGCGAAAATCCAGGAAAGAAGCTAAAAGACAAAGTGAAGGGGATTTTTAAGCGTAGTTCGCGATCTCCTAGGTAATTTAAATTATACAGTGCAAACGTTTTTCACCTTATATACATGGATAATTTTGAAAATAATACGCTTGAGTTTTCGATATTTTGTCTAGTGTTGAAAGGACCAAAGTGCAACCACCTCCAACCCCACCGCCAAGATCTAGTAGAGAATCTACTCCAAAGAAAGATGCTTTTGTATCTACACAAAGGCCCCTAATGCCTACAGAATCCCAACAGCGACCACTTATGCCAACTAAAAGATAATCGCATACGATTAAGTTTGTATAATTTGAACTGTGGTAGTTTTAGAAACACAAATATATGGTTGTTGCAAATGTAGAATGCGCGTTTTAGAAGGATTCCGTCACTTTTGCTTTAACAAGTTATGCTTAGCTTTCCCCACATATCAGCTTAAGAAATTTCCAGAACGTAAGAGTAGTTTCAGATTTGCCATTCAGGACCTGCTTTCCCTGTGAATCGTATTTTCCAGTTACTAAGTATGAGTGTTAGTCTTATATATATAAGCATTGAAACAGCAAGGGTGAAACTACGAACCGTTACATATAATTCTGTGAAAGTTTGAGGAAACCTACAAAGTGTTAATTTATTGGTGTTAACACTAACGCCTACAGAGTTACAATTGTTTTTTAATATATAGTAAACCTTTGAAAAAAAGAATAAAAACAATTTCCTAAACACTGAATGGACAAGTTAAAGTTTAAGTTTTAGTAATATTTACAAATTCAAAGAGAATGGCCTCCAAAGTACATACAATGATTACAGTTTCTGCTTTAACAATTATTAAAGTAGCATATAAATAATTCTTAACAAAGACAAACTTAATTAAATCGTCCTAATACAAAAACTCTTAAAAATGAACAGTCAGTCCGGCCCGTAATTCGATCACGTTGTTCGTGGCTTCGTTTGTATCGGCAAATACAACTTAAATTCTGCAGGTAATTCATCTTCTGCGTAGAGACGATCCGAGAAATACACACGTCGCACCCGGCAATTTGCGTGTATCTGGACGCGAAGTGTTTCCATATAGTTTGAACCATATGCCCGTCTTGTAAAATCACTCAGGTTGAACTGGATCTGTAATTACCGATAATAATAACAAAGAAAATGCACGATTTTTATCAGAATGAAAACGCTGTTCCCAAAACGAATACAGGAACGATATCGAAATAAAATATTCAGGGTAACATACCTGATTCCAACCGTCGTCGAGTCTCATAGGCATTGTGCAAATAAAAGGCTTAACTCTCGTCGTAGACTGGTAATTAGATGCACGAAATCTTCGTCTCACATTTTTGTCGTCTAAAACCTGTACTTCGAAGCTGAAATACTTTTTCATGTTCTTCACTATCATTACCAAGAACGGTAACTTTATCCCCAAGGTTTTTTTCGGGTCAGCAGGGCAGGTGATGTAGGTTGTACTTACATTGGTTCCCACGATCTCTAGCACTAACGATTGAATATCATTATCTGTAATTCTTTTGATATGGCCATTCCGCACCTAGTAAGAATAAAAATTTCCTTCAGTCAGTCATCACGTTCCATTCTTACACTGCCTTGCAAGTTCACTGCAAGAATTGGTCAATTACCTTTTTGTCCCATATCTGAAGAGGCTTGCTCCCTATGCTGTACAGGATGGACAAGAATCCACTTTGAAAAGTATTTTTAAACATTGTAACTTCTAGCTTCCGAAACAAGCAATGTCACTGTTAATTCTTAACCTTGTTGCAGAAGGTTTTTCGGTTTACAGTGTCGGTTTGCCTTAGTTTCTGTTAATCGAGTAAAAAATCACGTTATCAAGTTTTAACCAACTGGAAAGCAATTATTCAATAACTTATTCCAAATACTTTCTCCTACCTTAACTTTGACGTTTCGCAAACTATAAACACAGTTGCTTGAAATACACCCCCAAAACAGTTCCACGTAGGATGTATTACATAACTAGCTTCAAATCCGCAGTATAATGATGTCGAAGGAGAGCGGTCTCCAGATGATATGGTCCCAGATAGCCTTCCAGCACCTCTACAATCAATGGAAATCAATACACAACTTAGTTACCGATATGCCAGCATGTCAACAAGTTCATAGCAACCGTGACACGAATGTCCCTGAGCACGCTTCTGTTATGTTGTCATAAGGAAGTGGTTGTATACTTACCCGGTTCTTCACGGTCTCATGCTATTCAAGAATGTATATGCCAGAAGAATGCAATCCAGCTCTGCGAAATTTCATCGAGAACCAAATAAGTAATTATTAAATCAATGATGTCTAACCAGACGCCCCCGGAATGCTGCGGTATATTTCTATCACAATAATGAAAGCACGTTAGACCCTTAACACCATTACTTTTACTGCATTAAATACGCTAATTGTCTATACATCAATATGATTTCGAAAATAAAACTCCTTGATCTTCAACTCCGAATCACGGATTATGGGTCATACTAAATTCCACCAACCATCCTGTGCTAACACTCGCTATGTAAGACTTCCGGTAGGATTAGGCAATAGGATTAAACTGCTCTGTGACGGACGGATTTGTCCCTCTTTTCCAGGTGTTGATCGAATTACAGTTCTATGATGTAGGGTTGAATACTGAGTGTTATATTGGGCCGGCGATAAATGCTGTAAGGGTTGGTGTCAGAATCTGAAGCGCCAAATTAATCAACAAGGGAGAAGTCCTAATGGTGTGATTTAACATGGTATAAACTGAGTTGGCCTAGGCAGTGTTGTGATTCAGTACGATCCTGAATTTGTACTATCGCTCTCCTCCGTCGAACTCAATCATAGAGTTTGCTGTTCGCGTCATTGAAATTTGATTGCTGTTTTTCTTCCTTTGCCCCAAGAATATGGTAACGTAATAATATGGTCTTAAATGGTTTTATAATACACTGTGATGCGGCTTAAAAACGTTTGATAAAACCATCAGTTCTTGTTCCATGCCGAGTGTAATTAGAAGCCACTGCACTAAAACGTTTACGAAGTCCCATAACATCGCATTCTATGCGGGGAGCGGTGGGGCAAAGTGAGCAAAAAAGAAGGGGTCAGTCCGGGAAATTTAAAGCCCGAAATCGGTGCAAAAATTTTAGCACGCGAATTTATTTACTACAGAACAGATCCGTGCGATGCGTATATGTATATAAACATTTCTACAAATTTATATATTATATTTATTTATACGCCCAAAAATATTCAATTAATCAAAGACGACTCTCTCTCGACTTTTTTCAGGTTGCTTGATTTCAAGGTACCCTCGGAATTTAAGGTGAGTCTACGAAATTAATTTTTCATCTTTAACAATGCTGGTTGGATTCGATCTAAGGGTGCGCAGGAGGGAATCAGCGGTTACACGGGCGAGAGCTTTTAAACCTAACTTTACCTCCCGAACCAACCCTGAGGTAGGCTGCGCACCCTTAGGTCGAACCCAACCAACAATGCTGTTTAAGCTCCAAATCCTGCCCGTATGTGATCTGGGTGATCTGCATGTAGAGCGTTTTTAGGCCTAACATTAGTCAGGAAACTTGTGTAATTATTTTGTGGATGTATCACTTACATTTACGTGAAGTTTCACATGAGTTCAAACTGCGGATTATCAGTATTAATATCGAATATAAACATGGCAGGTGTATTCTGTTTGATTGAACGTGCTTGAGTATTTGGTTATCATCTGGTTTAGTTTCAGATAAAATGCAACGCCTCGGAGCGCAAGCAAGCGTATTGTGCCCGATTGTGTGGATACTAGATTAATCTCATAGGTTTATTCTTATTACGGTTAAAATTACACATGATTCTATTCCGGTAAAAGTTTTGAAAATATTGCAGTTTATAGGAAACAGAGATTAGTTAGTTAAATAGTGCTGAAATCAAGTCATGTAAAGAAGTAACCGGCGCCGGATGGATGCCATGTGAAACAAAATGTTGTAGTTGTAGTTGTAGCTTTAGGTTATCTCAAAGGCGTGAGCATGTAAAAGCAGAAGGGATTCAGACTACTTAGGCTGATAAATAAGTCAGTGTTTGTTTATTGATATCCAGAAGTGTAAACTATAAATCAAAGTTAGCTAGCTTTTACTCTGTCTGTGGTCGGAGTGAAAATGATGTAGTTTACTGGAATTCAAGGAAGACATATTTAAACCATTGCAATGGTGTGACGAGTCTTGAGCATCAAAGGGCTTTTTATCCTTTATCACAAGTCTTGAGGACGTCAAAGACCTGTAAATAATGGCCGTATAATCATCACAGCGTTCATTTCATTGATAATACGAACACGGCTAGGATAGAAAAGAAGCAGTAAGCAATATTCGTTTCCAGCAGAACATGCACGTTTCCCACACTTGATTTACAATGTATTTAGACTAGACTGTGACTACGTGTGCAGTATTTTATTCAACGTATTGCTGAAATCTCATCAAATGTGTGCAAAATCCTCTGTTTGCTTCTTTCTTAGGCTTTTGTACACGTTACTAGTTTTTGAAACACTCAAGCTTGTTTACATTATATGCAGTTGAGTTTAAAAATTATTGATTTTTTACATTGTTTCCAGACATATTTCATCCAAGGACCATTCAAGGGTAAAGAAGTCATAGAGAAAGCAAGGAATACCTTCGGTTCCTGTCCTGCCTCAGTCAATAACCGTTATCCGTAAATTTCATTACGAAGTAAAATGCAAGCTGGTACGGAGTGCCCAGTGGACGACGCTTAAACTAAGAATGAACTGAAGGAGATTTAAAGAAGCGAAATGTAGCCTGTGCTGGGCGAAGTCAGCATTTCTGTGAATAATCGTGTCAATTTTTGGGATTACTGAGAAATCGTGCAACTATTCTACATGTGTCACTCGGTTTCACCTCCGCCTTCCACCAATTTCACCATTTACACTCTCCCTGTGAGTGAATGCCACTTTAGTGGATTATTCAGGTGAGAAGAAGATTAACCCTTTATTTTCTTTGACCATGAAAGAATATTAGGGGATCGATAGAACACACGCTGTGAAGGGTTAGGAAACAAAGAAGATGAGTTTTGCATGTTTTCTTCGTTCTTGATTTTGCAATAGTTAAAGGTAGAAAAATCATGCTGTGGGAGGAAAAGTCAGCCTTGGGGGTAATTCTGCTGGTATGACAGAAATGATATAATTTGCAAACTTCCCTTGGACAGGCAAATGAAAAATGTACATTATTTCTATAGTTTCCAACTGTCTTAGATACATCACTAGGAGCAGCAGCGCAGCGGTTACCTTTCACGAAAATGTATATCATAAAGGAATCGAGATGTTGCCATAGCAAGGAGGAAGATACCGCCCACACAGTAATTTCTTGGTTAAGGCAGAGTTACACACGTCGGACAGGGTTTTAGAAACCCATGGATGTCATTTTTCTTTCATGGAATGAATTATATCCCCTTATCCTCTACTTGATTCACTCTGCTCTAAGAAATTGAATCCTTGATGTTGCAAATTCTCTAGAAAATATCTTTGGGTTTGGTAGCTTCTCCGATTTTTAGCGACGTGGCAACATTTTATGTATCCGTTACACGGTATTGAAAATGATTTCTCAAGTCTGAACTGAATATTTGCTAAATTGCTGGTTTGTCTTGGATGCAAATTCTTCTCCAGTAGGCTGATTATTTGCATAGCTCCGTGATTTTTATCGTTCTTCTACAAGGTTGTATACATATTTGTTAGCTTTGAGTTTGTTATTTGTTGCTATCCGGTTCCTTCCAACCGTGGCTTGCATGTGATTCCTCATTAAATGTACGGCGGAGGGATTTAAGGGAAACTTTTTACCAGGGTTGGTTGCAAGTTGAAGAACTGGGGCAAGTATTACAACATGCACGTGTGTAGCTAGACGAAGGATGTAAATTAAAATTGATTCGTACCAATCCGTCCTTTCTCCAAACCCTTTCCCTCCCCATTCAATCTTTACTTGAATCTTACTTTCATCTTTTTACCCATTATTTCATTCGGGTGTATTCCTCTCAGTCTCACTAACTTTGTTTCCACACTCTACCACCCTACTCCCACTATTACTTCTTCTTGCTCAATATGCATGGTTGCATGCTGCGAAAAAATAATTTGCGATTCTCCTCATGGTATTGTCGCCGTCCTCCTTGCTATAAAATCCAGGAATTTCACCTCCGATTTCTCACTTCACCTCTTCTCGTCACCTTTGACGTGTTGAAAAGAAGGATTCTCTGTCTGTCTCGCACAATCCTTGTTCTTCTGCTAACACTAACGAACTGCAAGGACGGCCCTAGATTTGGAGTTTGTTAGGTCGATCAGCTACCTGACTTCATTCAGGAATATTCCACGCAGTCTGCGAAATTTCCTACCTTAACCTCCTTGTCGAAAAATTTCACGGTCCTGTCCTACGATCTTGGAAAATTTCACCTCTACCAGAACCTACTTTCACGTGTCTCCTCAACTCGCTTTGCGAGAATCAAGCTCCGTTTATTTAGCTCCAGGGCATTTCTGCACCAAACTTGTTTTACGGCAGTGCTAATAATCTATCGCTGGAAGGGGGAAAGCTCGGCTTATCTAAAATCTCGTGTGTGCGGCGGTGTTACTCCACTTCTCTATTTTCTCCCAGGAGAAAGTCACAAACAAGTCAACCTTTACTTTTGTATCAACAACAGAGGGTAAGATAGCTGTTTGAGCTGCTTCTGCCAAGGTTACCCGGCTAACACTCGCTAAATTCTTAAGTCATTTCTTGTGTCATATTACAACGTTCGGCATATATAATGGAATCCGAGTTTTAGGTTAGTTGTGTACAAGTTCAAGGAGAGTTTTCCAGGGGTGTATGAAGCTAATGTTTTGGGACAAGGTTATTTGGTTCAGCTGGACACTCTAGTCGAGTCAGTTTCGGTCGATTTTTAGGCACCCAGCTCTGGCGTATGTTGTGGGCAGGAGGAGTAATTAGTTAATTAAACATTCAAAAGCTTCCTGTAGTTTTCCCTCCGGGAGTATTTGTTTTTCGGTAGCTCGTCTTTGGCTAGTTTTCATGCATAAGTGCAGGGAAACAATTCATTCACATGACTCGACGTTAGGTAAAGCAAATGAATTTCGTATAACATTGACGCTACGTCTAATTTCTTTGGTACGGGTCAGTGTAGTGTGCTGTTGTGGCTGGCATGCAAAGGATTTTTCTTCACTGTTCCGACCCTTTTAATCTCGAGTAAATGTAATTAAGAAAGTTAAAAACATAGGATTTACTGGAAAATATTCAACTTAATTGGATAATTAAGGTGATAGGCAGTGTTTATGTGGATTGCACGTGCTTTTCATACGCAGGACTCATTGTTTGTGAAGTGGAAGAAAACTCTGTAGGAAAGAGGAAGATTGCATGTTAAGATCCTGTCTGGATTGCTTGGTGTTTCCAAGGCCGATGGAGGATTTATTGGAGTTAAAGAGAAATCAAGATTGTCTCATCAATTGCTGCGAATTTTTATTGTGATAAGCTTATGCGTGGAAGCAACTGAGAAACATGAATTAACTGGATTTATGTGAGAAGAAAAGCATTTAGAAGTGATGATGGCCGTGATTTTGCATTTTACCTATCTGTAATTGGAATCCAGTTTAAAAATCCATTGCGTTTGTGGAAACCAGCTTAAGGAACTTGAAAGGGTGTTATTGTAAATAGCGTCGTTAAGCCTGAGGCAGGATGGGTATACGAGTGTGTACTAGCTGGTCGCGATATGTTGTAGGTTCGTGTCAATCTCGGAAGATGATGGAAGGAATGATAGCGTTGATTTGATTCTTGTTGTTTGTTTTCTGGACATATACTTGGTATAGGAGAGTTACCTTGTCAGTAGACATGAGCCTCTAGTCTAGAGTGGGTTAAATATTATTTGGGTCTAATGGCTTCGTTTTCTCCTGTTTCAGAGCCTGCTAAATTTTTCGCTCTGGAAGCAATGTCCGGTGTGGATAAGGCTGACAAAGGGGTGAGGCTGAATAGTCGAAGGCAAAATGGGGTTATCCAACCGCTCCTTACAGGTAATTAATGTGTAGGAATAGAGATAGAATAAGACTTATTTTTGCTTATTATTATTGTTGAAAAGATGAAGGCGGTGAGTAAAATAGATGATGGTTACTTGTTCTTTTCTAGACCTTTACCAAATTACTATGGCATATGCCTATTGGAAAGCGGACAAGATTAATGATACAGCTGTCTTCGACTTATTCTTCCGGAAGAATCCATTTCATGGAGAATTCACTATTTTTGCTGGGCTTGATGAATGCTTGAAATTTTTGGAAAATTTTAATTATTCTGATGGTGGTAAGGAATCATTATGATTTCCATTAAATGAAAGTCAAGCTTCATTGGATTCCTGGCATATCAGCCGTGGCCAAGAACTAGAGACTACATGGCCGATTTTTTTTTGTTATTTCCAGACATCGAATATTTGAAAGAAACACTTCCAACGGTAGATCCAGAATTTTTTGAGTTTCTTCGAAACTTGAATGCGAATGGGATTGTTTTACATGCAATTCAAGAAGGCTCTGTGGTATTTCCAAGAGTTCCTCTTATCCGCATTGAAGGGCCTTTGATAGTCGCACAGTTATTGGAAACTACACTTCTTACTCTAGTGAATTACGCTAGTTTGGTGGCAACTAACGCTGCAAGATACCGAATCGCCGCTGGAAAAAATATAGTATTGCTAGAATTTGGATTACGGAGAGCACAGGGACCTGATGGTGGTTTGTCTGCATCAAAATATGCTTATCTGGGTGAGATTTAAATATGGTTTCTTCACCTTAACCTTGTGTGCGTTTTGTGAACATTGTATTCTAAATATGCATTTTTGCTCTCTTTGTTTTTTCAGGTGGGTTTGATGGAACTAGCAACGTGCTAGCTGGAAAACTTTATCAGATTCCCGTTCGGGGAACCCATGCACATTCTTACATTTCAAGCTTTTCGGATTGTGCCGAATTAACTCGCCGGGTAAGTGGTTGCAGATTATAAAAATAAGACAGGACTTGCATTTTTGTTGTAGGAAATTCATCCTATTTGATAAAATTACAGACGCTGAAACACAAAGACACGGGAGAAGAGCAAGATTTTATTGACTTATGCAAGCAATGGAAAATCGAATTGGCAGGTGTGTTGGACTTGATGAGCGAGGAATCTTCGGACGGAGAGCTAGCAGCGTTTGGATCTTACGCTTTGGCGTTTCCGGAATCATTTATTGCACTGGTGGACACGTACGATACAGTGAGGTAGCAATAAGTGTACCCCTCCCTTGCCTTCCTTATTTCCCAGCATTCACGTGTACATTTGTGAATTGTGAAGCTCTGCATCTTCTCCATTTAACTACCTGTATGTGATCTGGTATGCTTTTAATCCTAATGACCAACTCCTTCCGGCCCCATGCCTGTACTCAAATATTACTCTCTCAATTCTTTTACACAGCTATTGCTTTACTTCCTCACATATTTTCATCTTGCCCTTGTAGCCTACATTTCATGCATTTAGGATGAACGGGGGTGTTCGTGATGTGATTGTGATGTTCATGTTTTCTTTTCTCGACTAGCTTCTACAACGGATTCTTTTGTAGGAAATTAATTCTTCGTTGGTTTTATAGGAGCGGCCTCCTGAACTTCTGCTCCGTTGCCATGGCGCTCAATGATATGGGATTCAAGCCTAAAGGAATTAGGATCGATAGTGGTGACTTGGCATACTTGTCTACTTTGGCGAGGAAGACTTTTGAACACGTTGGAGAAAAGTAATTTCTGACAAATTATATCCGTCATGGCAAAAGGTAAAAAGCTTTGTGTAAATGTGTTGCTACGAATATCTTTTGCCGTTTTGCAGATATAACCTTGATTGGTTCCGCTCTTTGATGATTGTGGCTTCGAATGATATCAATGAAGACACGATTTGGTCATTGAATGAACAAGGTCATGAAGTGGATTGCTTCGGGATTGGAACGCATTTAGTTACCTGTCAGCGTCAGCCCGCGCTTGGCTGCGTGTATAAACTTGTGGAAATCAATGGCATACCCAAGATAAAATTGAGCGAAGACGTTGAGAAAGTTACAATGCCCGGTCGTAAAGATGCATACAGGTAATAATACTGAATGTTCCACTGTCACGCGAGAATGATCTTTAACAAGCATTTTTGACATGCCAACTCAACTTTTGGGTTCGCATTCGTACCACTTTCCGACCCTAATAGTTGCACATTAGCAACTGTATCTTAACTACTATAGTGGTTAATACGAGCAGAATATTTGTATACTTTATTTTATTAGCACTTTGCAAGATAAATAATTTTCTTTTGATCACAGATTGTTTGGAGCCGATGGCCATGCGCTTATAGACCTGCTTGTACAAACCGGGGAGGCTCCACCAGAACCTGGACACAAGGTTTTATGTCGTCACCCTTTCCATGAATCCAAAAGAGCTTGGGTAAATCCGGCACGTGTACAACCACTCTATTCATGCTATTGGAAAGACGGTAAAATGTGCGAGGAACTTCCTCAGCTTTCCGAAACAAGGGAAAGGGTCAGTGTGTCGTTGAAGACATTGAGGCAAGATCACAAGCGAAATTTAAACCCTACCCCGTTCAAGGTAATCTCATGCAATGACATTATTTTACTTAGATGCATAGCAATCGAGTCAGCGGCTTGTATCACTATAAACCCGGCTAATATTGTGTATTGTGTTTAGGTTGCCGTTAGTGACAGACTTTACCATTTCATTCATGACTTATGGCTGGAGAACGCTCCGATTGGGGAGTTGTCTTGACAGTGAGCAGTTGTCCATGCCGGTTTGGTCTCTGGATTACTGATTAAAACTTTGGAAGGTTAACACATCGAGATGAAGAATGAAGAGAAAACAAAAGTAATTGAAGCTCGCAGAGTCTAAATAGGACTGCAGTACAGTACGACTAACTTGGAACTAAAAACTATTCGTAGCATCAAGTGTGACGTTAGTTGTGGTATCCTCTCCTTTTTAAGCAAATTATCGGAGCTACGGTTTCTAGCCATTGCGCGCTAAATAGAACTTAGCAGCGAAAAGTATAATGTGGCTGTCTGTTACATCCGAAAACAAGTAGAACGTATTTAAGTTATAACGTAGCGCATTGAAAACGCGGCTTGAATTATGCGCATGTAGCTATGCATAGCTAGAATAATTGGGACTTCAACATATAACTCGTTGATCACACGAATTTGTTCACATCGTTTAGATCTTAGCTGAACAGATTTTACTTGAAATCGTATTTTCATGTGTAAGGCGTTGTAGCTGTTCACCTCTTGTCCGAAATATTTAGTGAGGAAGATGTTTGCTAATATTTTCGCATTTAAACGAATTATACATATTGTATGAATTCGGTATGTCAGACTACACTCATAACTGGTACGTTGTGACAGGGTACTGCTAGACTTGTACCTTGATAGTTTTTTTTCTTGCTGTACCACATAAGGAATGATGTCTCCTTGATGTGCATAGTATATGCGGAATTCATAAGTGCTTTAACAATGGTTGTAAGATGCATAGAAAGATTTTTGAGGGCAAGCATTGAAATGTATTCTTTTTCGAAATGGCAATAGAGAATATTTAGTGATTTTTTCTAGTTTTTTAATCGAGATTGTCTTACGTTTACCAGGAACTGTGATTACGTTGAAAGTCATATGTAAAAGCAATACGGCTTGAGTCAAAAATTAGATTGCTCGGATAATTTGCGAAGACTAAAACATACTTCTTTAAGTGATTGAGTACAATTCAAAAAACCAATGAACGAAAGCATTTCATAAAATATATTGTTAGCTATGTAGAAAACGATCTATAGATATATCTGTGCCGAGAGTATAAATATGATAGTTGTGAACTCATTGAATTCGCTTACTTCAGTTTACAAGTTGAGAAAGCATTTATTACAAATTTGGAGAATTGCCAGACAATACTTGTTGTCTAGAATTTGAACATTTTAGTTTTCTCAGTCGATGTTGATCAGCAAATTCTTCGAAGAAACTTTCTTCGAAAATAATTCTTGTTGCTGCTACAAATCCGCAGCCATCTTAGTCAGTCCTTGTTTTCATACATGTGAGCTCACGATATATTTTGTTGTACGTTAATTATGCGAGATAAAAAACAATAAAATGAAAGACGAAAATCTTTGCAGTCTTTTGTAATGAAAATTTACTTTTTCCACATTAAGCACTTCTTCTTCACAACGAGAAGATAGTCGAAGGTGTAGCAAATGATACAAATCATGGTAATCTTTTACCATACTAGATCAGCTAATAAAATCATTTCAAAAAATTCAACTAACTCAACGAAAAGTCGCATTTGCATTATCTAAAATGCATGGACCCAAAAAGATTACACTTTCCTCAAATTTTAGAATATCAAACGTTAAAAAAAACAAAAACAAATCTCGTTCACACTTCTACTTGTTCGAGCACATGTAGCGATGAAACTGTGTTATTTCAAAATTGCGGAAGCTATAACTACTTTTGCGTCGGCTTGTTTGTCTTCGAAATTCCACCTCGAGGGCACTTTTGATTTTGCCAATGATAACTGATCATATCATGAACTTGGAGTTCTTCTTCTAAGTATGCCATGTCTTTTCTCCAGTCACAGTTTCGTTGAGCTTCAACTAAGCACCTCATCGTTTCCAAACGGTGATAGGCCAAATATTCATTTTCAGCATCAGGCGTCGAAGGGGACATGGCACGCTCCAATAGTAGTTCATGAGCAAGATGCATGTAGAAATACACAAGCCCTACAGAAAGAATCATGTCATAATGTTCAGTTTTTGAAATGAATATCTCTTGTGCTCATAACTTTAATATTACCTACTTCATTTCCTATCAAATAGTAAACGTATTCTACCTACCTTTGTAAAACGAAAGTTCTGTGGAAACCTGAGCCAGTACATCCAGTATTTCTTGTCCGTAATGGATGACTCTTTTTAAATATTCATCGCTCTTTTCCCAGTACAATGTGAATTTCTTCATGTAAAACATCTTTAAAGCTAGGACAACAAAATGACAAGGTGACAGCGACTGTTCAAATCTTTTCACATCCCAAAATACCTTGGAGTCATCCACCACCACCTTAGCACTGCCTCGATACTTTCTGAAAGAAATTAATGAAATACGTCAGAACTGCCAACTATTTCACAACTATCATTTTCCCTCTTGCAAACCCCATGAACTTACTCAACAATTTTGGCGAATTCTAATACTTTTGCATGAATAAGTTCCCACTCTGCAGTTTGATGACACCCAGCACATTTCCAAATCGGTCCAAGAGGAATCAGGTAAGCTTTTTGACAATAAAAGCACTTGACAAAATTGATTCCGGAGTCGTTATCCGCATTATTGTTACAATTGTGTGAACAATGTTGGTGGTCAAGCAATTGATAGTCCAGAGCTGGCTGACGATACTGAAATCCTTGGATGAACCAGAGCGAATGCGAACCGTGCCGACCCAATGTCAAAAATGTTCCAGCTTTTAGCGGCTTGCTCGTAACCAGTTTAATGGATCCGTATTTATCCATTACTCCTCCTGTATTTGGACTGCAATCGTGTAGAATTCGACCAGCGGTGAAGAGCAGGGATGTCAATCTGTTAAATGAAATCATATTTCAAAGTTTAGGACTTTGGGTGAAACTTGATAATTTGAAGACGACACATTCAACTAATAGCGGTTAGTTAGTTGCTACTTCTAGTCTATTTAAAAGTAACTCGTGTTAACTCACAGTAGCCTTGACCACTAAAATATTTAGAGCAGGCCACGTTATACTTACTAGGTAATTTTGCTAACCTAATTATTATTTAATATATTGTAGCGTTAGCGTTCTAGAAACCTTTGAACTAGATAGTTTTCATAAAGGACAGCTGGGTCGAAATTAAACATTCTGTAAGCAAAAATAAGCTTTCAAAATCGATAACTTAAGCTGAACAGTTAAAACTAATCCGATTTTGTTCCCACGTTCAACTCGAATACCATTCCGTGCGTTCGCTGAGACCTACAGATCGTTACTATAAAATTGACCTAAATTTTCCTTGTTTGGCTACGTTGCAACAATTTCTATCGGGATGCTGGTAAACAGGTACAGTACAGATATTACTTAATATAACTTGATGTTACGCTACACTATTAACATTAGTAAAACTTCTACGTTATTTACCAAACTTTGTAGACCCCAACCGCAATTTTGTCAGTGTTTCATATCAGGATAGAAAATCAAAAAAGAATGACCCCTACCCTGAATTCAAGTTTTCCGGCCAGAGGCTGACTCCAAACTTAATCAAGCAGCAGGTAATTGAGACGACAGTATCCGCCACATGAACCATATCTTCATGTCCAGGTGGAGCTTGCAAAGGTGGGTAAAATCCATGGTGCTCGCTATTCATGACTTGTTTTGCTGTCAAAAGTATTTCTCCGATATTGTAGCATTCCTCGATAACATTTAAAATCCGCGACTTTTCATCAACAGATTGGTACTGCATTAACGTTTGGAGCAGAATCCATTTAGACACATCGTAGGTCCTTAGCTGAAGACTTCGAAAAATCCCAATCAACATGTATAACTTCCATCGATTCTTCTTTGTCTTTTGCAGTTTTTCAACCAAATCCTTCATGAGGTCCTGCTGGAATATGACGCACTCCATCATACCGTGGCCCATGGTTCCGATACACTGTTCCGAGCACATAGGTAGTTTGCAAGATCCGCAAGAACAGTACGATTTGGTCTTTATCACCTGATAACAGCCACAGCAAAGGACGAGTCCCTGTAAAGATCAAAAGACAAGTCATTCATTTTGACCAGTATCTATACACAACGTCAAGAACTCAAACCATACATCTACCTAATATCAAAGGTACGAGTCTGTAATTGTTATCAGGTGATACACACGATTCCGTACAAATAATTGACCGCGAGAACTCTTTACGTACTATCCCTGGACTCCTTTATCAGGGATGATGGAACCACACAACCTGCTTAACTGCTAGTAAAGGACGATTATCCTAATTATATGAATATTCTATATGTCAATACGTGTTCATTCTTACCGCATGAAAATCATCAAATCTTGGAAATACGATCAACGGATTTTCAGTCAAAATCGTCATGCCTTCTCGAAGGGCATCCGTTGCTTGCAAAGCGACCACGTGATCTTCCTGAAGCTTGTTTCCATGAACAACCTTTCCCCCCGATTCCAGCTTATCCTTCATTGAAGCGGATACTTTGTCATGGAGATTCTTCAACATTCTGTACCACTTTTTGAAACGGAATCTGTGAAAAGCACAAGTGAAACCCAAGTTTAATAAGGTTATTTAAGACATTACTTCTCATAACTGATCAATTATTGGGTAAATACAGAAGGTAGAATATTTAAGATACCCACATTCAAATCCAAAATCGCGGAAGCAGGGAAGGCAATTAATCTTAACCTTTCAACCCTTAGAAAATCAGTCGAGTTGGCTGCAGGCACAAAATATTAAATTTAGACTGAGGCCACTAGTCAAACACACGGCGTGTTTGATCATGATTATAGCAGAAATTAGTTAAATTACAATTAATTACCTGAATTCCTGGAAAGAGTGCGGCTAATGTAATCGATTACCACCAATGGAAGCAGACAAATGCTCCTTAACTCTATTTCTGTAACATTTAACCTGTGAGTAATCAGTTTCTACTAATTTAAACTCTTTCAGCTGTGATCCGCACTAAATCCTTCTACTTGGATGTCCCAGTTCAAGCACACGACGTTTTCTTTAAGTACGCACTGGATTAAGGCCTCGTGCTCCTTCCACTGTAAATAGAGCCCTTCTCCGACCAACCAGTACAGTCCAAAACGTGTGAAAATACACTAAGGCAAAACTTCCGTGTGGGTGGTCAAGGACATGTGCTTTGCAGTTCAATTAATCAGATGTAATAAACCGTATGGATTCTAGATTTGCAGTAAATCTCACCAAAAACTACGCCTTCGTACTGGTAAGAACTTTTTAACGATTGTAATGTTGCTTACCGGTGTCGCTCGACTAGGAGAGTGTTTCAGTTTTATTTAAAATTTATTACTAAATCTGATTTTACAAACAGGAATATTGTCCACTCAGAAGGAATATCATCGGAGCAAGAATTTCAGGGATGCATCCCTCAAATTCCGAAAGTGACCCCAAAAATAGCGAAATTGAAATACCACGCACGGGTGATTGCCGAAACTGTGATGGTTTCGTGACATTCCTGTGAGCAATTCTAAAATTCTTTCTGTTCAGGTAAATATGAAGAGGAAATTAATTGCAGCATAATTATTTTGATCATTGTTTGTTATTTGCTTTAAACACTCTTGTCATTTTTGGGAACATTTTTTGCATTCTAGGTGGATATCTTCGATACCAATTTCCACATTGCAGCATTTTGGCATATTTATCTGTCACTTCTGCGGTTGATAAAATATTCGAATCGGCATATAACTCGGCTCGGTATGCTATGAATATAAAATATTTGGGATTCCAGAAAATCGGAATGGACAGTACAAGATATGATGGTGGTAAGTATGCCTCATGTGCCGATTCTAGTGACGGAAAAGCAAAGGAAACATTAAATATTTTTCTAAAAATTCTGTACGAATCTGGATTAGTAAAAGGCAAATAATATGTAATTTGATGAAGTATATGACCAGGTTTCTGGATAAGGAAAAGAGCAATTAGAAAGTAAACGGTTTTCCTAAATTTCCGAATATCTACAGTATTTTCTTGGTATATGCGGATTCAGTGATCTTTCTGATAACTCTCATGGACAATTTGCCGAAACTACAGCAAGTGAATATTGGCTCGTAAGTACTTTACAAAAAACAGTTAATATAAAAAGTTTCAACGTAAAAATTCTAGAAATTAATTTAGCATATGCTCGTTGCGGTAATTATAGGATTTAGAAGTTATTCCTCCGGTCAAGATGAATGAATACTTCATGGATGGTAAAAACACCGACGTACATGAATACAAAAAATCCAAATTCGATTCGCTTGTACCAGGTTACTCAGGCAATCATTCATGTTTCTTGGTTATAGGAACTGAAGGTGTGCATGTACGTTCAAGTTCTGAGCAAATTGGTTGAAAGTCATTATTCTTATTGTTTTTTTGCACACAGGCAAACATCCTACGTCACATCAGAGGAGCTGGAAGGAAAAAAATGCAAGTTTAAAGACTACACTCTTTTGCGTTCCTCTTCACCAAAGTTTACAAGAGTAGTAGCGCAAATTGTGGATCGCCATAAGTGTGGAGGTAATGACCAGGTGGGGAATTACCATTGTCACGCATGAGTCAAAAGTGATTAGCAAATTCCGAATATAATCGTTGGATGGTCGTAGTTTTCTCTGGAAGTATATAAATTATGATGCTAATGTCTACCGGCAATATTTGCAAATTTCATTGGCAGTATAATTTCCTAGGAATCCTTCAACGTCTCCACACAACTTGGTTTTGTTTAAGTTCTGTTTTTTGTAGCATAGATAGATCACCCCGTCCGTATCTCTGACATTGAGAATTTGGCTATGACTCCATGAATTTTTGCCGTGCATGTTGTTCCAAAGATGAGGGATCGTCCAGCGTTTCCGCCTCTCAGGAGTATAAAACCTAGCTCAGACTAGATTCTTCTCGTCACAACAAAGTTTTCAAGACACGAGCTCTCAACTTGTTTCGGAATCATCATCTATTTGTTCTACAATCTATGAGTTTACTTTTGTTTCGCTGCAAATTTAGATTTACCTTTGGATATTGCAAAATGGTTTCCAAGATTCTTCTAGTTCTCAGCCTCTGCTGCGTTGCAGCTTTGAGCATTCCTCAAGAATGTAAGTTACCTGTTTGTTTTTTGAGTGATACCTAACTTACCTAAACCTCTAGAAAGGAGAGTGCTATGAAGTATTTAAGTAGAACTAAAAGAGCGCATGTCTTTAATATGTTTGATTTCCGATTTTTCAGATGGCCGTTACCGGAATCCAAGATATAATCCTCGCAACGCTCACTACGGAGGCGGTGGATTCGGGCCACAGCGTCCTTTTGGAGGAAATGGATTCGGACAAAGTAACAGCAACAGCGCAGCCCAAGCAGCCGTTCAAAGCCAGAACGCAGGTAAAACAACATTATAATAATCTATCGCAAGTCGCAATTGGTGAAAAAGGTCATTCAAATCAAATGTACTACATAATATTATGATTTAGGCGTTGGCGGTGGACCTTTCGGGGGTGGCGGTGCTGGATTCAGTGGATCATCTGCCAGTGCATCTTCTAGCTCTAATAGCGGCGGATTCGGAGGTGGTAGCCAAAGTAATGCTAACGCAAATGCCCAGACATTTAACGTGAACCAAGGAGGATTTTCTGGATCTGCAGCTCAAGCTTCTGCACAAGCATCATCAGGCTCAAGAGGAAAGTAGTTGTGATCTCATCGCTTTAAACAAACCAAAACCTTTCTTACTTGTACTTTTAAATTCGGTGCTAATTATGGAACTTCAGCTTCGAAAGTAATTAAACAAACTCTCCTCCATTTGCTTGAGCAATATTCGGCTGTTTTGCAAAACTTATTGAGTAAATAGTTCCAGTTGTGGTCCGTTCTCGTACTCTGGATACTCGGACGGAATTGCTAACTTGCTAAGTAATTGCCATGCCACGAGAAAATAGTAGAGCTTTCCGTCTTATATAATGTGTGTACTTATGGAATGTTGATAGGATTTGTTGTAGTGCAAATCTACACCACCAGGACCGTCCCACAGTTTCATTGGATATATGACATATTAAGTTCGTTGAGACAGACTTTACGCATATAATCAAATCAACGTGACCAATTTTAGTTTTGGCAATGCGAATTACTACTGCGATATACAGATTATGCCACACTGGGCAAGACACACATACTATGGTATTATTTTCCCGAAGATATATATAATTATAAGAACAATCAGTACTATGCATCATAACAGACAACTGCGGCCTGCAATAATAATGAATCTTCTGAAATACTACTTGAAATGAAGACTTGATTATGTTAATGTATCAAATTATACGAATGTACCAAGTGTACAAACATATGAAGGCCTCTTAATTTTAGATCTTCAATAGATTTCGCTTTTCCTGGAGGTGTTGCATAAATCCTATCTTAGTTTTCTGTTTTGTCCTTGTAATTTTCGCCTGCTAGTTTCTTGCTATTTTTACCTTGTTTCACAAATTATTAATTGGTACGTTCAGCTAATCAATTACTGTACTGTTCCAGCTGAGCTGCTGTTGTCCGCTTTTTGTTATATACTAAACTTTTGTACGTGCATAGAGCTAATAATCCATGTTGTGTGATAGACAGGAGGAAGGCCTTTGAATTAGTAAGTTTTATTTCGTTATGAGAAATATCGCAACTTCCGACTCATAAATGTATAATTCATATCGACACCCTCCTCCGCTCATAGTTAAGCTCATTTTGAGGAATCCATTTATGAGGTTAGTATAAAATCATGAAAAAGTTCCCTCTGGAACCAACAGTAGTGGCCGCGATCAGTTTCACGCTTGCTAGAGCTGAAGGAGCTTTATTGAATTGCTGATAAGAATGTTTATAATAAATTCAGTACTGCATTCAACTTAGCAAAGGTTATCGAATGGAAAACATGTTTTCCCTACTGCGAGCACTACAAGCATCTTTTAAAGCCAAAAAAGCTGCTTCAATTGTTTCTACGAAAATTAACAAGTCAAAACACAAAGTAATCAGCGTTTTGAAAGCGGTTAAGGGATTCAACGATGCAGTGTTTACGGCTCAAGCCTTGCTCCGGACATGTCACGTAATATTCAATTTTGCAGCCATGTTTCAAATTTGGCCTATTTCATCCGGAAACCTTAGAAAGCATTCAAAATCAGCTCTATTCAAATTACAAGCCTCAAGGGACTACATTTTCAAATGTTGCCTGTGCTATGCTTTTTTGATGGCAAATCTGTACTTTGTAGTAGCGGGAGTGCAATTAATCCGATTGTATATGTCGGAAGGTATCACAGAGGAGACAACGATAGCGTTATTCTATTCTAATATGGCTTGGTTTGTGGCATGTTGCAATTTGTGCACGCTACTTTCCGTTCATTCAATGATCCGGATGTGGAACGAGACGATGGAGATCACTAAAATAATGGCAGGTACATTGTGATTTGAAAATTTGGAAACCTCGGCTGGTTTATTGACGGTGGCATCCGAGTGCCATATGCAATTTCGCTAATTTTGAAAAAATCCCCTCAATGCAAATTTCAGACCAAAGATACGACTGCAAATGGCTCCGGTCTGGAACGGTGATAATGACGCTGCAAGCTATACATTCTTGACGTTCATGGTTTTACCGATTCCTCTAATCGTACACTTTGCAATAAATCCAAATCATCCTTGTTATTTCTACTCCGTTCTACCGGATTCTTGGAAAGCGCATTACGGAACACTTTTCTTAAGCGTCATCGCGCATGCAGCTACCATTTATGTTTCAATCACTGCAGTGTTGCTAATTGTTCTTGTTGCACTGGCATACATTTACGGCATGAGTTCCTACTTGTCTGAATTGCAGTAAGTATTTTGATTGACAGAAAAAAGAAGATGGTTGCGTGTACCATAAATTCCCAATTAAGGCTTTATAATTTCAGGAAATGCCCGGTGAAATTAAAGTTTGGTGGATCTGGGTTGCATAAAAAACTGGAAATCCTGCAAATGCTTCAACTTTTAAATACCACGGCTTTTTCATGGGCCTCACATTGGCTACTTTCCTGTGTAATTATCCTTACAGTTGGAGCTGGAACGATATTTACTTACATTTCCATAACGCGCTATGGCGACCCACGTCTAAGCATTTACGTGTACCTCCTATTTCCTACAGTGGATGTCCTAGTATTAGCCATTACAACGGTTATATTTGCAGAGGCGTCTTGCGCCTACTCCTTGTCCAGGATGTCGTCGCAAATGCTTCGACGAGATCTGAGCATCGTTCAAAGGTACATCACTCCGATGGGAAGAGGCTACTACAAGCGAAAATTCCGCTCAATTAGAAGGATAGGCTTGCATGTAGGTAGTTTCGGAAGGGTCACAGTCAAAATGACCCAGCGAATGCACGAATACATTATTAGCTTGTTAGTCTTGCTTTTAGATTTTAAGCTGTAGGTATTATACACATAATGTTCATAGAAGTGGGATTAATTCAAACGTTTTCGTCTCAATAAGCGTATTTTTTACAAAAACCTGTGCTTAATTTTAGCCTACTGATGAAAATTACGACTAATA
Source organism: Sminthurides aquaticus (assembly GCA_906901655.1). Lineage (NCBI taxonomy): Eukaryota > Metazoa > Arthropoda > Collembola > Symphypleona > Sminthurididae > Sminthurides > Sminthurides aquaticus. The sequence continues at coordinate 1,172,654 of CAJQTT010000023.1, read as the reverse complement.
AACTGTTAAACGCATAGCGGATATTAAGTAAAAGCTTTCTTGTGCCAACTTGCATAATGTTTTGAGCTACATTATGTACTACAGGAAGCTTTAGGCTCTGTATCACAGTCAATTATTTTTACGGTCAGAAGAATACTCTTTGAGATTTATTCGTGAACATGTGATTAAACCTAAGCTTGTCTAGGCAAGGAGACTCTTACTCGGATATTGGGAGGTAGAGTAAGAGGCAAGTCCCTAAGCTACGATTTACAGCATCTGTCGACTATGGTGTATCGCCTTCTAATTCGTGACGTCATATTTGGGCGTTATGAAGGCGGATTCCTTACTTTTTGCATTTCTCGATGGCGGAAAGTAGCTGTACTTTTAAATTAGACATAATTGGTGAGAGTTAGGACATTGACAAAACTGATTATAATTGTTAAAAGTAAAGCAACAAATGTGTGTTTTTTTGTAGATTTATTAAGTATCACATGCGTAAGAAGAATTCGAAGAGCTTGCTGTGACCGACACAATCACATTTATAACTACACGAACTACAGCAGCGGCAACTAGAGCAATAGCAAATTTCACATTTTTTTTCACAACCAATCACATTATGAGTAACATAATCAATATCTACGCCACTGACATTACTTAAAGCATAAGTTTTAAGTATAGCTTCGCGATGGCAAGTATCAGGAATTTTTTTTACATGAGATATGCTTAGACTTAGTTTTCCATCTCTACCCGCACGGCCCAGTTCTTGCAATAAATCAGGTTGCTCTAGAGAGTCACAGGAAGTTACAACTATTCTAACATCGGGAACATGAACGCCACATCCAAATGCACTAGTTGCTATCACAAGCCTAATGGTACTATCCGGTTTCAAAAATTCATCTAAAATCATCTCCCGTACTTCGAGAGAAAGGCTCGAATGATAACTACTAACAAGAAACTCAAAATCTGATTCTGATACCGAGTCGGCTACCATAGGTTTGTCGATTAATAAGGATAAAGCAAGCGTAACCTGATTCACTTCAGCATAAGTTGTAACATAAAACAGAATTTTTGGACAATCATAACGATATTTTCGCAGTAATGCTGCTAATGATTCCATGGTATTCTTTAAACTTGCTTTTCCATGAGTTTTGAGCGACAGCATAATGTTCGGCCTTAAATAAAAAGCAAACGATATGTAACACGAAAAACGTACTTACATACACAAGATCATACCATGTAAACTGTTCCTGTACCTGTCGGGGGAAGCAGCTTGTACTGATGCTGCCGACATACCAAAATTCTCAGTCATGGTAGTCAACATAGCATCTGTTAACGTTGCACTAAACAAACCAACAAACATCTTGGCTGCAATGCGGAGGTACTGCAGTTGTCCTAAGCACGGCCGGAATTTGTCTCCCCTAAAGGATTAAGTTTTTCATAAGTTAAAAATGGAAACTTTTCATTATGAAATTATGTGAATATGAATTAAATTATCAATTACCAATCAGAAATGAGGTGAGCTTCATCAACTACGAGATAGCGAGGTGCCGTTTGTTCCAGCCAAGACATAAAGGAAGAAGTCACTGCTACCTCAGGAGATACGTACACCAAGTTCGGTTGCATTTCCTTAATAACTATACCAGAAAAACGGAAGTGAGCACAACGACCAAAAGAATAGTTTTTACAAGTGCTTAGTTTCAACCACCAACCTAGAGATGTTGACCATTGATTCGTATTTAAATCGTAGGCACGCAATGTCTGTATTTGATTCTGCATTAATGATATGAGAGGGGACACAATCACCATGACACAGGTCTGAAATACCAAAAGAAAAACTTTAAATTAGTAACATTGTATGGAAGGATTCCTATAAATGAATCTTGTTCTCACAGTTTTTTGTAGAATACTGTGCATTAAGCATGCGCCAACAAATGCCATCGTTTTTCCATAAGACGTGGGTAATGCACAGATAATGTCACGAGTCATATATTCCTTAGCAACATTGAACTGTGTCCTTCTTATATTGGGTAACTTAGGGTATACTAATTGAATTTCCTCCCAGTCTTGAGTATTTATATTGGTGTCCGTCCACGACATGACAGGTAAAATAGGCAGAGTAAGATTTTCTTGCGGTGTAAAGCCATCACTAATAGTATCCCTGAATAGCGTTGCTATGTTCGTGTACGTTTGTGCAGTCTCACAGATTTCTACGATCCGCTTTGTAAGCTTTGCTTCGTTCTGCAGATATGGATCATATGATCGGAAGCTCTTCAGTCCACTATGTTCTCGAGCAATGGAAGCAAACAAATCCAGGCTACCATACTCCTCCACGAATTTAACCACATCTTTTTCAAACCGCAACCTACGATGATGACGTTTAGGTTTGCAACCTGTAATATACAAATGCAAAATATATCCTCCAGTAACATAAACCAGCGTTGCACGGCTTTGAGCTAATATGTTTGACCTGTCAGCCGATTAAGAGTGGTTTCCGCGGATTCTTTCAAGTTAAAAGCCATCGCTCGAGGCTGAACACGTTGATATTGTCCTCGAGTTCCACCACACGCGTCTATTGCATCTGTGAAAAGTAAAATGTAAGGAAATTTAAAAACCCCGGATAAAACTTCAAATATCTGCTGCTTGAAAAGTTGAATAACGTACCAACTACATACGCGTTATAATGTTCGTTGCTTAAATCCATAGGAATATTGCCGTCTGGCTGTCCCGAGGTATTTACTAAACGATTGTACCTCATGTTAAACGCAGCAAGGGGAGAAACACACCCATTTTGGGCTGCTAGAAACTTGACTATCACTCCAACATATACGTGATGGCCTCTATCAAACAACATTATCTAATCATACAACCGTATTTCATCTCAATTTACATAAAGCAATGGAAATATGATTGTTACCCATTTGCAAAGTAAACTAGATCTTCTTTTGCATGCAAAACAATTTTGTCTCCATCATTGTAAGCTATGGCATCCGCTCGATTTATCAAATTTAAGCCCTCCCAAATCAAAGCTCTGGAATAAAGCTGTACTAGGCATTTTTCTTTTTCTTTCATAGTAGCAACACAGGTACTGCAATACCATACTGATGGAAATCTGCCAGGGGTTTTAACGCATATTCTATGGAACCATTTCGTGGTACAGTGTAAGTTAGAACACGCAACTTGCTTTTCTCCGGGTGAGCCGTTGAATTTACAGTTTGACACGCACAGCAGTGATCTACCCAAAAACATATTTCATGAACCAACCTGTATACAAAACTTTTCGATAACGTACATGTTTGTTAAACTCACGGTTCACTTCGTGGTGTGTAAACTGGAAATGAAAATGAATTCACGATTTCTTCTGCCAAATGGTACAAATACTTTTTGCAAGTTACAGGATCACTAGTAGCAGGGAAGTTTTCCGGCATAGCATCGACCGACCCAATGCCTAGTATTTTCATAGCTGCAAGAATCAACATCCCTGAAGTACTTTTTCGTATCAGTTCTATCATATGATGGTAGTTTTTTGCAACATCTGTGCACATATCCTTATTGCGGTTCAGTTTGAATGACATATTGCTCAAAGTCCCACCATCAAGAATCGAGCCTTTTGTATAGAATTTGGTGTAGAAATCCTGTAGAACAAAACCATTAAAGGTAAGCCATGTCATTCACTATCGTTATAATTGATTTGCCTGTAAGTGCTACCTGTACAAGTCTCATCATGTAGTGAAAGTCGCCAAAAGTTGGTTCAACAGATCTTAAGTTTTGCGGAAATTGTGGAGACAATACATGTAGAACCTTAGAGCCGTGGACACTGGCAATGCAAACATTTGTATGAATATTTTAACGTGGGACAGATCATGCAAATACAGGGTAGGATGTAGTAATTACTTGTTATGCGTCATCGCGTCTCCCGCCACTACGTATGGAATGCCTTTGTTAACAGACATAAACTTTGCAATCTGCTGCATGACTGCTGAGCAACCAGTGGCAGAGCCTTCGTTTTCGGGGATAAGACCCAATGGTATCTATTTCGGCCATTGGAAAGATATTATTAGAAACAATACCAGCTTATCTTTTAGATTTCTATATGTTGAACAGAGCAATGCATCATACCATCCGAGTCTTCGTAGCTGATTCCCGCGCGTACTTTGGTGAAGGTGTACATGTCGCGGTCTGGTACAAGCTACTACTGAAGCAGGTTAAATACCTTGCTAATTGTACCATAACAGATTGTATCCGTTCATCGTGGAGTAGCATGGCCTCGTCTTGAGTTAGAAAGAATGTGCGGTGCAAGATCTCATCCGTTTCCACCAACATTTTTGGAGATACGAGTGTTTGCGATGGATTTATGTCGTACGGCATCGGCACTCTATTGAAGATGGCCATGTATGTGGTCCAATTATATTTTTCCGCTGGTTTTCCGTGGCCTTCGCGACGTGTCACTTCATGAAAATTTAGGTTGTCAAATACAAAGGTAACCACGGAAGACTGAATTCGATGAGTTGATGCCGCATTTGCTTTTACATCGTGTCCAAATTTTCCAGAGTCTACAATCTGAGAAACAAAATACAGTAACATAAAACTTCCGGAGTATTTGTACAGCAATTTGAGGACAGTTCTGCACCTTCTTCTGTTCTGCTAATGTGCTGTATGCAAAGGTTTCAGCCGTCTTTGCATATTTGAGATTGCAGTTATAGCTGACAAGGAATCCAAGTTTATTCATGTACCGGAAGTTCTAGAATTCATAATTATAAGTGTTGTTTACGAAAATACAAGTTTTGGTGAATGTGGGGTATATATTCCTTACATCCTTGTGTTGACCTTTAGCCCAGAAACACAGTGATAGCAGCCGTTGCAACTTGTTGTTGCATCTACTGCGTTTGAACATCAGAACAGCTAATCCGGGAATAGTTTTAGCAATGGGGTCTTGAATTGCGAAACCAGATTCATCGAAGCAATTCCTTGGATGATGATCTTCTTCATCTTCACTATCAGAATCCAGGTTTCCGAGCGTTTCCGGAATATTTTGGACAAACGTCTCTAGGAACATAGAGATGAGTGGACATCTGTTGCGAAGAAATTTCGTGATCTCATCAAAATCTAAAGATGCGAGTTCTTCACTCGTTGGAACATGAAAGGTCATGAAAAGTTTGGAATCATGAACCAATTCTATTTCCTGTCCAAGTAACATTTTGATATCATTCAAAGTAGTTGTCGAAGTACTCTTTGGACTTGGCTGTTTGCGTTTTCCTGTTGAATTATTCCGTGGTGGTGTGAATTTTTTTTCATCAAAACTAAGCTTCTTGGATGCTGTTTTTTGCAGAAGTGGAATATTATCCTCAGAGTCTTGCAATACATGGAAATTTTCGGCATCATCAACGTGGGTCTCAGGTATAAATAGTTTGTTTGCAAAAATAGAGCCTTTCTCGAAGTGCTTAAGTAGAGTCTGTAGTGTCAAAATGCAATTGGTGCACATGACCACCGATGCTTTCTCAAAGTCAGATGGAGAAGTTGTAGCTTCGGGCTTTTGAAGCATGGTGTCGAATGAATTAGCGAAGTGTGTGGTCTCCCGTATTTTCTTTAACATTTCAAGCACAGTAAATTTGCAGTTGTGAGGTTTAACATTCAGCGTTCGATATGGACTATCTTTTCGGGAGCATAAAATACCACAGTGTACGCAGGATCCATGCACTACATGGTCTGCTGTTTCTGAAAATACGCCTTTGTTATCTTTGCTCTGAGATTTAAACATGACCAGCACTGCCTGGTAGGCTTCTACAGCAGAATAACATTCGCGAAGTAAATCAAAGCATGACCTGCAAATTAGTAAACCGCATTAATAAGTTTCTGTCACCATAACTACCGTCATATTACCAACAAATCTAGAACTATTGACCCGCAAATACGATCCACTATAGTTGAAACATCCTTCAGAAAAGTGTTGATAACGGCGAGAAACATCTGAGGAATCGTCGGGCCACGAGCTTCGTGATCAATGGTAAAAAATTTGCGCTTTATTTTGTGACATAAGTCGCAGCATAGTTGTTTTCCTGTAGCCATTTTTTTCATCTGAAATTAAAACTTTAATTGTTTTATGACTTCATATTGATTCAAAACCACTGTAAGTTCAAACCGATTACCTCGCACCGTGTAAGTCACGAGAAAGTCCGAGCTCCAGTGATCTGCAAAATATTGAATATTATTTATAAGGGACCAGAAATATTACAATAAATTCAGACAATTCATACATTCACAACAAATTCAGGGTATGGTAACATTGTTTTATTTTGCAAAAATTTTGAATGGTTAATAGTGTAATTACAAACTCAACTGTATTGGAAGTAAGGCCGCCTCAGGAAAGGACTCATCTCCGGAATGTGTTAAAATACGTGAGAGTGGGAAATAAAATATTTCCACACTTTTTAGGCATTAAATAATCGTAAGAAAGATATTGAAGTCCCTTATGAGAGTGAAAACGCTTATCTGAGTTTTATTAGCAAGACTGAAGGTAATTGGCATACATAACATTTGTTTTCATCGATTCACATCCGATATTTTTTTAAATTTTTTAAATTAATTAGGATAACAGCAATGTTTAATTCTCATACGAGTCATCCATTTAAAGAAATACGCTAAAGAGAGGTTTTACTGTACTAATAATTTCTCTAATACGGAGGTTTTACTGTATTAATAATTTTTCTAATGCAGAGGTTTTACTGTACACAACCGATCTTCTATAACGATAGGCTTTACTGTATAGGGAGATTACATTATTGTTTCGCATTTACAGGTATTAACCATTCAAGACCTTTCATTCTTAATTTCCCTGACCTAGATATTTCCCTCGTATAATTAGCTAATTGATGCCCCCTATCAAACCCACCAAGTACCTATGTCCCCAACCGGGGAGAATGTAAAAAGACATAAGGAGATAAGTTAGCCCTATGGGATTATACTCACTCCCGATTGGTTTTCCTGACAAACAAGCTTGCCCAAGGCTTGTTTGCCCTATCACCCTAATTCCCTATGCTTACTCGGCCCAATGTTTCTGGTCCTACGAGTTCGCCCTTCTGCCATGTTGGCGCCCTAAGTTACCTAGGTGTAACCGGACCCTCTTCATTAGGATGCTACGGTTACTACCTCCCTACGAAGATTCTTAAAACTATGCAGCACACACCGAAGTACCGTGTAACTGCCTGCCCCACCTGTATCCTAGATCCCTTGACCAGTAATGCTCACCAAGCATCTGAGCGCGTCGCTGGAAGCTCCCTTTCGGGGCCACCTCCAGGTCCTGACCCAGCGTACAAGGCAAGCACTACCAATCAAGGGCCCTCTTCAGAATGGAGCAGCTGATCTGACATCTCCGTCTTAGTTTAGGTCAGCCAGCCGCGCCACCCGAAGGCAAAAAGAAACCCCATCATTTAATTTCCTCCCTATAATAGTATGCGTTTGCTTTATTTAAATTTTTGAATAAAAAAAATGCGTACCAAAAATTATTAAATTAATTTGTAGTATGTAGGAATGAGTGTTAAATTGTTTGCCTGACTGTATGACTGACTATGACTGACTGTATGACTGACTGCCGGAATGTTTTTAACTAATTGACTGTTTTGATAAATGACTGTATTAATACTTAACTTGACTGAAAAAATGTGTGACTGAAAAAATGTGTGACTGAATAAATCTTTAACTGAATGACTGTTGGACTAAATGAAATGACTAATTAATTTACTTAACTATTGAGAGATGGAATTAATGACAATTAAAATAATTGAATGATAATTTAAAATATTGAAACAATAGCTGGTAGAAAATCAAATTAATAAGGATCAATTAATCGCTACAAATAATAGGAGGAGAAGGAAAATATCATTTCGTATGAATGAATATGTTTCTGCCCTGCGTTTTTGAATTCCGCGCGCTTCAATTTGTTGACGACTGCCAGCTACGTGTCCGTAGCTAAAATCCTAGCTCAGGATTTTAGCTACCGAGATCTTAGAGACTGGACTAAAGCTTGTCTCGAAAATTATATATATGAGTTCCTTGAGGAAGTTGTGTATACACACATAAAAGCAGACATGTTTGATGATGCTTTCCTGGATTCGTTTCGATTAATGCTGTTAAAGACGTACGTCGTGTGATAACTGCTGGCAGAGTACCAGAAAAATGCGGGCTAGTTTACAGTTGTGTATCTTCAAGGTAAGTTCCCCTTTGTAGACTGTGAATTTAAATTGCAAATTGTAACCAATAGCAACTAGTGAGTAAATTTTATTCGTAGGTGGTAAAATTTAAACAAAGCTCACATTGATATTACTATAATGTTTTGAAAAAAATAAAATTTGCACGTAATTTAAAATTTTAATTCATATTTGTCCATGTACACATTCTAATTAGTTGCCCCATCCATAAAGTAGTTTTAAAGTCTTTCGGAGAAATCAAAGATTATTCCTGCTGACATGGGTTGAAGAGGCGGGCTGGAATGGAAAATTTCGTTACTATTTCTGAGTTAGAGAAAAAATTACCACTGCCATCCAAATGCCGTTACGCGCTCCGATTTCTTTGACCCCAGCAAATAATTGCAATTACCCAGGGGGTGATTTCACCCAACTGCCGGGAAGATCAAGGAGTTTACAGGATATTAATGCGAAATCTTTAATGGATTCTGAAAAAAAATCCGCTCGAATTAGTTATTTTCCAAAATTCCAAACCAGTGAGCATGGACCAGGTCAAGCTGAATTACAAAATGGGTCGAAGAAGAACAAGATGGAGTCGGACCTCAACAACCAAAATGTAGGCCCACCGCAACAAGTTCAAGAAGAAGGACAGCGTGCTGCAGTTGGTCAACCTTGCGTGACACCGACGGGAACTGGATTAGCTTACAGCAATGCAAAGGGTCAGAGGCAAAGCAACCCCCATCTTCAGCACTTGATGACTTTGCTCAAGGAGTGTACAGTAGCGAAACAGAACACACAGCTAAATTGTCCGCAGCCATCGACTGGAGCATGCGCTAAAGCGAAATTTAGGAGGCGGCGTATGATGCGAAATCCTCTTCCATGCCCACGACCAACCATGTGTGTTGCAAAGCCAATTTCTGTTTGCTCGAATCCTGTTTCGTTATCAAGAAATTGCGTTTGTCCTTCACGAAGGGGAGCTGCCAGGAAAAAATACAAAGCGGAAGACAACTGCACAATTACGGCCCAGTCAACGCCACGTGGAATCATCTGCAGCCACCCGTTTCCTCCACATACGAACTTATTACAATGCTATCGGAATCAAAATCCATATGATGCTGCCAATGCTACGCGAAATCCTTACCCGGGTGGTTCCATTTATCCGCAGTCAAAATACACTGGGCAATATCCAGGTCAGGGTATTCCATGCTCCAGAACCAGACCTCCCCCTGGCGTTGGAATTACAACGTCAACTACGTTCTTGCAGAATTGTGCGAACGTGGAAACGAGCTTTGGGACCTCCAAGCCGAACTTGCAGTCTAGAGATTTTTGCGGTCAATCCGATGAGATTTTTTCAGTTGATCCATTTGATCAGCGCTCTTCTGCCTCAGCAGGGAAAATACAAGTTAATGCTTTAACTCAGGCTACCCATCCTTGCAGTCAGATATGCTGCCCAAGTCCCGCAGTGATTCAAGAATGTCAGAACAAAATGTTCAAATCTTCAGGCGCCACATCAAATTGCCAGCAGATACGGAGCCCGTGCCCGAATCTTTATCAACAATCCGAAATGAGGCAGCAAGGCACCGGCTACTCTGGACCTGCTTCCGGTCCGGTCATTTATTGTCCACAACAAACGTCTCAAGCAGGCATGATTCAGATGGTAGCAATGTCCAGAAATACCTCCGGCGGTCCACCAAAGCTCTGCATATGCTATATCCCTCCAGGAAGCTCATTTAGCAAACCACCACCACCACCGGCTGGCGCCACTATCAAGCCATCGTCACCTCCCTCATCAAGAGGTTCAGTGCGTGCAGAAGTCTTTCCTGTCCATGGCAGCGCCAATCAAAGCGTTCCGTCGTCACGACTTGCATCCATAAATGTAAGTTAGACTTGATTGTTCACTATGCTGTGTTGCTATTGTTCGCATTCATTCTTCGGTTAAATGATTTCTTACATTGCAGTACATTGAGACTCCTCCCATTAAGAAACAGCTCTTGGCCACTCCTAAACACTCCGAAATACCAGATAGTGCTTTTGATTCCTTGGATTTACGCTCTCTTAGCTTAGCGGGCTCAATTAAATTGTCAGGAATTGATCTAACAAATGTTATGCAGAAGAGCAGCACGTTTAGAGAATCGGATGATCCCTCCGTTCGTAACAGCAGAATCCAGAGTAAAGATTTAACTGCATCAGGGAGCAGTTTCATAAAAGCTACACCGAGTAACTATCAGGCTAATCAGTCTAATCAGTCTATGTCAAAACTATTGGACCAGATTGATTCCAAGATTAGACAAGAGGCTTCAACCAAATCGATACCTACACAATCGAATTTCGAAAAAGTCGCCACAGAAGTGGCTGCAGAGGAAACTTTAGCAGAAATTGAAGAATCGATAGATTACGAACCCGAACCAGAACCTGTAGAACCACTTTCCATCGATGACACAGGTGACGCTTTTAGTTTAAAATAATGAATTTCTCAGTAGTTGGTGGTACAGTTACGCCCACATTGCATATTATAAACTGTCCAAGCAATCAACTCACCTTTGACGGCAAAGATGCTGCCCTACTTATTAGTTTCTAGAAATTATTAACATGACATTTTATTGATAGACAGACAAGCCTCTGATATCGAATTTAACAAAAGTTTCAAAATGAGGAAGTCAATAAGCTCAGAAAATCCGCAAAAGAAAGTTCCCTCTAAACCGGTGCAAGCATTTTCAGACAGGGCGATTAATTCAAGTTCCGTCGACTTTGTAAAAGAAGCTCCAACACAGCATCTAAGTGTTCATCATTCCCGCAGCTTCGTTACTTTGAATGGGCAACCTAGTGTTACCAATTTCGAACCTCATAGTGCCAGCACCCATTCCCTCCCCTACACACCCAATTATAAGAAGCACAACGCCAGTATTCAGTCTTATGGCACGGCTACAATCGCTGTACCAAACAGTGCAAGTGCTCAGTATATTCCCGAGGTCACCAAATTGGAAACCAGTGTACATTCTATTCACACTGCAGATAACGTTCAAGGGTACAGTGGCACAGGGGGATATTCCGGGTCTCTGCCTCAATCAAAACCTCAAAGCCGTGTCACGAGCAATAACTGTTTTCACGCGGCAGCTAGTGGCGAATCTTTTGAAAATGGCCGCTTTGCTGCATGCCCGCAAAGTAACGATAAAAGAAGTCATAATGCGAGTGTTCAGTCTTTTCAAACCGCAAAATCTGAAACAGCTCCAGAATCTCAGAGCAATATCGAACTTTTGACAAATATAGCTGTAGAAACTGGAAAAGTGAATGTTAGCAGCATCTCTACAAGTAGTTCACAACGAAAAGAAACGGTTCGAGTTATAAACACCAGGGAAAATTCTTTCAAGTCCGTGTCTGATCTGAAACGGGAACCAATAATACCGTACAATGCTGCAATTACAAGCAGCGTTCAGTCACTTCACCCGGCAAAATCAGAACCAATTCTGGTACCTTGGAACAATGGTGAATTTTCGGGAAACATTGCTGTAGAAACTGGAACAGCGAATATTAGCGCCATCTCTTCAAGTAGTTCACAACGACAAGAAACGGTCAAGTACGTGTGGGACCGCAAACAAGAACCGAAAATACCGCGTAACTCTGGGTTAACAAGGGATGTCCAGTCTTTCCCCCCTGCAAAACCAGAACGGATGCCAGAATCTCATAACTATAGTGTACTTTCTGCAAATAGAGCTGTAGAAACTGGAACATCGAATATTAGCGCCATCTCTACAAGAAGTTTACAAGAAGCGGTTCCAGTTATAAACACCAGGGAAAGTTCTGTCATATCCGTGTCGGACCGCAAACAAGAAACGAAAATACCGCGCAACTCTGGGATTACAAGGGATATTCAGTCTTTTCCAACCACAACACCCGAACCGATGCCGGAATCTCGTAACAATAGTGTACTATCGACAAATAGAGCTGTACAAACCGGAAAAGCGAATCTCAGTGCCATCTCTACAAGAAGTTTACAAGAAGCGGTTCCAGTTATAAACACCAGGGAAAATTCTATCAAGTCCGTGACCAACTCCAAAGTACTTCAGAAAATGCCCAACAGCTCTATGAGCAGAAGGAGTACGGGGACAAAGGGTAAAGGTAACTACGCGTCAATCGATTCAACTAAAGTAACGAAAATTCCAAAATCCAGCACACGCCCTTCGACTGTAGCTCGTGTAGGAAAACGAATGAAAGATCCGAGTGAGCCGCGTTATCCATTCACTTAAAAAATAACTTGTTCTTCACTGTAAACGTAACGAACTTGTTGATAACCGTTGAAACTTGAAGGTTCGGGAAACAAAACCGCGATTGGACCACCATTAAGCTTTCATAGGTTAAATTCTATAGCTTCAAAGTCGATACCTGCTAACGAATCAGTTCAAAGGATTATCCTCTCAGAAGTGGCCAGGTTAATGAAAAACTACATATGTCGTACTTGGTTTTCGGAACCAACGAGGTTTCCGCAAAGTGAAATTTCGTTGTTATGCTTCCAGTTCTGTAGATGAATCGATAGAAACAGCTGAATACAAGAGCCAGGAGCTAGAATTTAAACGTGAAGGTATGAGGAACGAAACCGCTATTAGACCGCCATTAAGCTCCCAGGCGATAACTTCCAGAGCTTTGGGGTCTAGACCTGCTAACGAATCAGGACTAAGGATTGTCCTCTCAGAAGTGGTCAGGTATAGAATCGAAATTATTTGTCAAACTTTGTTTTCGAAACTAACGCGGTTTTTGAAAATCTCCGATATTACTTCCAGTTTTGTCGATGAGTCGATAGAAACAACTGAATACAAGAGCCAGGAAGTCCAAGTTCGTCCAAGTCGTATTAACGTAAACGTTAGCACGGACCCTGGTTCCACACTGTCATCAATAGTTGAAGAAAATCCCCAAAGAAGTGTTGTGAACGTTGAAGTGGGGACCTCCAGGCATGATGCAAGCACAGCTTCAGCGTCTTTACACAGCGTGACAACAGATGTCGGTATGCAAACGTTTTGGGTCATGCATTTCCCTTGTTTCAACAGGAACCGTACGGAATTAAATGTGAATTTCACTCCGTGTAGCAATCTCAGCTTCCAGCAAGACAGGAAATGCCCGAGTTATGGAATTACATGATGAGAGCACAACCGTTGAAACTGTTGCCACAACAACAAGCATTACGACACAAAGAGTAGAAAACCCTCATGCTCCCCGCATTATCCAACGAAGGCATGCTCTTTCACTTGATGATGATACAAGTAAAAATGAGTTGCCGGATGCACCGCTACCTCCAACGGCTCTGCGTCCTGTCTCACCCACGCCCTCACCTGCTCGGACTCGTTCATGTCCTCCACTCCATCGGTACTCTAGTTCCAGCTTACGATCTCAGCGCCCGCCCTGTGTTCTACCCTCTTCTGTGTTCTCGCCAGCTGGTAAACGTTAGGAGTCAAATCAAACTGCCGCTAATTAAGCGTTCCTTATTTTTTTAAAGTTCAAACTGTATTAAACGTGACAATTATGTTTTAAATCCAGCGGAGAACAAGTATATTGAAATAGCTCATCATCGATCCAAGATGGTGCTGCAAGTTTCATCGAAAGTACATGTACAAACTCAAACTTCCCTTTATGAGTATGGATTCCTTACAGCTGGTAGCGACAATACTCCAGTTTTGAAGATTTCTCGATCTCAACAGAGTGTACCAATGGAGCAAGTCCCAGTTAGTCAGCTGCCACGTAAGAAGTTTTTCTGGTAAACGCAGCTTGGATCAAAATAAGTTAACAAGAAAACCAAGTTTCGTGTGTTTAATTTTCCAGGTTCGACAAATAATGATCCTAATTACAGCAGACAAAACGAGTGTCATGCGTAAGTTATTTTTAAATTAATTTACTTCCTTTTCCGGTAAAGTCATTTAAAATCTTTTCTTGTTATGAATACTTAATTTAGACTTAAGGAGAAAATTATGGAATTTGGAAATTTAACTTTTTTTCAATTTCTTTCTTGTTCCAGTACAATCATTATGCCTTGCAGTTCTCCGTGCCATCCAGGCAGAAAAAAAGCCGGTTGGGTATGTCAGTCAGTTGTCGTGAAGACACCAGGAAATACTTGCATGAAACCTTGTTTTTCGACGCGTCGAAAAAAACCCAAACGGCTTTCATCTAAACCAAAGTCAAAGAAACTTTGTACTAATAATGTGGCAAAACCTAGCTGCAAGGAGTTTTCGCAGGAAAATGGCCATTCGCTAGCACCAACAACTTTTGCTTTTGGAAACTCTGGAACACCGTGTTATGGATCTTGTCCCCCGAGTTTCAAGAAACCTTTCGATTGCAATCATGCTAACTCTGTTGAATTGTCAAATCAACAAGAGGTTCTCTATGCACTGTATCCAAGCAACGCATCATTAAAAGATTTTCCAACTGTTGTAGCCAAAGACGGTTCAAAATGGATACCGGAAGATTGTGCACGCTCTGGAAAACAGGTTTGTGTTACATCATAGCGAATTACTGTAAATTACGACACTGATTTCTATAAAATCTGAATCTCTGAATCAAAATATATACCCTTTAATTGTTCCATGAAACGTAAAGAATCGCCGGAAGAAAGGCCCCAAGCGGAAATGCATAACTACGCCATGGTTTGACTTTTGGAAGTAAGCAGGAGTTATAAAGGGATATTATTCTTCAAAGGTATCCAAAATCCTGTCCTTAAAATGTTCTCATTAAGGTATTTTAAGTGGAATTCTTAAATCTTATTTTCCTAAGAAATACTGTGGTCTTTGTAAACAGGATTTTTGTTACCACGACAGTACTTTTCGGATCATCTCTTGTGTTTTTAATGCATATTGTACTCGGAACTTCATTTCCATCTTTCGCATACACGTTCCTTTCGTGGATCCCCCTGTCATGAGCGGATTTGGCGAATTTGCAAATTCGCGAACTGACACCCGCCGTCACACAGCATAGAGGTAGTTACATAGATGATCATATCCATCATTTGTGCTTTTCCATGACATTTGGCACGGCGATGGAAGAGTGTGAAATTGGTTGAATAACTTTTGGACAAAGCCTTATCCATTTATGGAATCTTCCCGATTGCTTTTCATCATTTATTTTTCTCTTTCTCTGATCTTCCTATTCACTCCTTCAAAAACTCTCTGTTTCAACCACTCACAATCTTCCTTTTCATTTCATTCCTTCTTTGTTTTTCCGCCCTTCTTCTCCTCTCTATTATCATTCATCATCAACTGGCGTTAACTAACTGGGAGTATCTTTTTTACAAAAGTCCAAACCAAAGCCGCCCGACTTCTCTCTTCTGAGCACCCTATTGCGAAACTGACAGCTGTAAAGAATCAAAACTTGGCCCATTATTTGCATTCAACTATTCGCTGTCTTTTTGCAGATCGCCGTGTGATTCCTCCTATCTATATACTATTCTACGACCAAAAATCTAATACAGTAACAAACGTTTCTTTTTGATCCTATAAAAACAATTCTTATTGCACAATCTATTGCTTTTACACTCTTCCCGGGGATGCGTGCCTATTCAAATCCATCACTCATTTCTCTGATGACCATCTTCACTCTCATCTTCTTCCACCCCTTAGCCCAACCCACTTGCGCTTCTCTTTGCAATTATTCTCCCATTATCAATTCAACGATCCTGGGTTCAAAAGCTCAAGGATTCCCAAATGTTCGCTCTTAGTACAAAGTGTGCGTATGAATAAAAAAAATTTACATGCCTTGCCATTTTGCGAATTTCCAAACGTGAACTAATCATTCATCAAAGCCGGAATCATAAATCTACACACCCCCGTCCGCTCCGCTTCAAACTGCAGAAGCTTTTATAAAAGTCATTGGGCGCACGACATCCCACCACGTTAAGAGAAGAGATGAGCTCATTATCATTTCGCGAATATATTACAACTCTTCATTATCGCATCCCATAAGTAATGCATTAATCTGTTAATAAATACACGAAGTTGATTTGCAAAGATATGAATGTAAAATACTTTGCGAAATTAAATCTTTTTTTTAAGATTATGATAAATCTAAATTATTATAACTTAATTAAATCTTCGTGTTGTTACTACTGTATCATCCTTGCATGATTCTTGTCATTGATGTCTTACAGCTTATAGGTGAGAACAAACAGAAAACAGCTTGCAAATGTGCATGCAAAATGTATTTATGATTTTGCTCCGTCCTGAAATAATTAACCTTCCGAAGGCTTCATGCACCAAAAGTTGCTAGCAGAGTTCAACTTTTGTGACTGACTTAATCCTACTTTTGTTGGGCTCATCCCCCGTCTTGAGTAAATGGGGTGAGAAGGTTTGAATTGGAATAATCTTTGCAGAAAATCTTTGCATGTTCCCTGCTGCAGGAGGTAAACAAGCCTGGAATAATTCATGATGTCACCCCTTAATTACAGAGTTGTCCGAACTGTCAGAGATACTCATCATCCCATCAGGTTGCAAAATGAGCATAATTTCTAAGCTACTTCTCCAAGAGATCCGAATGCATGCAAAAATGTTTGCCATTTAATCCTTCAGGTCC
Source organism: Sminthurides aquaticus (assembly GCA_906901655.1). Lineage (NCBI taxonomy): Eukaryota > Metazoa > Arthropoda > Collembola > Symphypleona > Sminthurididae > Sminthurides > Sminthurides aquaticus. The sequence continues at coordinate 1,155,954 of CAJQTT010000023.1, read as the reverse complement.
GTTTTGGTGAGTAACCCAAAGAAAATCCTCATCCCAAGCACGTTTTTTGCACAATCTTGTATTCACCTCTGTGCATCCCGAAACATGAACCTCTGGTTATTAATTTGCAAATTGAGCATCTTAATTGGAGTCAGTGCTTAAGCAATTTTCTCTTGATCCTGAACTTGATTTGGTTCTGGATGGGGCGAGTTTGCAAATTATTTTGCGGACAGGCTGCGAATTATCATCGCATATGATATCCAGTTGGAAGGGTCGTGCGTAAGTTGTGAAAACGTTTAGGATACGAGTTGTAGGGTAAAGTACCTTGGAAAGACACGGTACAAGTGGCAGTTCTAAGGATTGTTCAATGAATGCATAAGAAATCGTTTGGGAAAACCGGTAGTTACAGTTTTGCATTTATTTTGTGTAGCCGAAAATCGCAATACATGTAAACGGTTCTATATATTTTTATCCATATGGTCAAGTGTGGCTACCAGTAAATGACTAACATTAAGGCTACACAGTCATCAGCTTAGAAACTGTAACGAGAATTTCAGAGGGTGATTCGCAAAACTGGAATGAATATTGCCAGTTCTTGCAGGACGTGTTTGGCATTACTGTTTTGCAAAGAGTTTATTCTGTCAGGCCGGTAACTGGCAGACACGTCGGGGATAGTGTAGCATCTGCTATATGTCAGTCAAATCAGCTCTGTATCAGACAACATGTCCTGATGTGCATACTCAAACTCTCTAAAAAATATGAGTTTGGAATTTTAACCAAATGTTTTCGCCCCTATTTCACCTGTCCACAAGATATCTTCCGTTTTGATGAGATTTAAACAATTAAGGTGCTGAAAAAACAGGTATTTTAGATATTTTCACCTGAAACTTTTCCCTACTGTGGAAAAATTATAAAATGGTGCAATAAAACATTGTATTTCGTTGCATTAATACATGTAGTCTGGAAGTCGCTCAAAGGACAATTGGAAAAAAATTGTATTTAGGAATACGATGAAAATTATTTGACTCTTCACGGTTCTAAAAACCGTGGAAGAATTTCGTGAAACAGGTCGAACAATTGTATTGTTACGATTTGCAACTATGCATATTTTATGTAATCGTCTAGTACTGAAAATATTTTACCGACTAATCAAATTGTTTTAATGTGGCAAGTGAGAATTTATTACGAGAAGCATTTAGTTTTATGCTTCAACAACGATGCTTCTCCCATCCTATTCACATCATGTTGAATCTTGGGTTTAACCTTAACCTTCTGGCTTCCTGCTTAATGCTCCCAGTTTCGCAAGGGAAATATTTGCGAAAAAGTCGTAAAAATCAACAAGAATCTGCATACAAGTCTGTTCGTTCCAAGTTTAGTTTATTTGTTTATTCACAATTTCTGGTTTCGGGAATTTAGTCAAAGTTCTCATCCTTTAAGCTTATAAAAGGTAGGATGCAAGGAGCTGAGGTTGCAATTTTTCTGCTATTATTGCATCCGCCTCTGAAGGTAGAGGTTATTTGATAGAGTTAGTTTAAAATTGCTTTCAAAGTTCGCGAAAATTTTGCAAAAATGCAGGTACCGCAGAAATGGTTAATTTTGGGGTGTTTCTGTTCACTGGCGTCAGAATTTACAAATGGCGCTGCAAAAGACGAGACTTTTGAAGTTGGGGGTTACGGTAAAGAAGTTGTGGACGCTGTGGTTAGAAGAATCCGAAGATCTCAAATATTTTCCGACGATTACGACTTCATGCGGCGTGTTGCTTTCCTGGAGACTGAGTTTGGTGTGAAAATGAATCCATCAGACAAGAATTACAACGGAGGGATTTGGGCACTGTCGGAAATGGATCTAAACTTGACGAAAAACGAAAGACTTTCCAGGTTTCATCGCCAGATAGCCTCAGCGTTTGACATCGATTGGCGTAAAGTGAAGTGGAATGAATTGTTAAAACCGTTTTATTCCGGGATGGCCGCCCGCCTCCACTTGCAAAATTTTGCACCATCCGTTCCGCAAACTATTAGTAAACAAGCCGTACTCTGGGAAAAGATTTACAGTAAACGAGAAGCAACGCCCAGGAATTACACAGAATATATTAAACGGATAAACGAGCTGGAAAATCAAGCGGCGAAATGTAACGGTATGATGGATTTAACAGTTGTTCTTGACGGTTCGGGTTCGGTTGGCCTAAAGGATTTTGAAATATCTAAAGAGTTTGTTACTAGTTTGTTTGCAAGCTACGATTATTCGCTGGTTCGTAAAGGATTTATCGTTTTTGGCGACGAAGCGTATATGATATTCCCCCTGGACTCTGCGTTTACCAACGAAGAAGTAACGGAACGAGTGCGGAGCCTACAGTATCCTAGTGAAGCGACCAATACGAATGCTGGAATTATGATGGCTGTAGAAATGATCCGAAGCACGCGGGAGCGAGCGTCAGCGCCCTCTATCCTTATCGTTTTCACTGATGGAGAGTCTAACGTAGGGGACGGTGTAAGCAATATTAAGCTTGCAGAGCAAGAGAAAATCATTACGTTTGCAATTGGTATCGGTCCCCGTCTCAACGAGTCAGAACTGCTAGAACTTGCTCATAATGACTCAAGTCACGTTATGGTTGTCCATGATTTCCAAACGCTCAAAACGTTGAAGTATCGCTTAAACGCTGAAGCTTGCCTCGTGTCCCAGAAGCCGGATTTTGGTGAAGTTGTCAAAGATAGGCTGAAAAGAAACGAGAGTCGTTACTATCAATACCCATTACCGGAAACTGGGATCACGGTTATCAAAAACGTTTCAGATGGCGCTGTTCAAGGTTACTTTTCATTTTCCGAGCAAAATCCGTCAAAAGCTATACACGATGGAGTTTTAAACGATAAGGAAACCTACATTCCTCCGCGTACTGACCCGTTAAGCAAGTTTACGTCTAGTGAATCCACGGAAACTGGAAGCGGTTTTGATAACACAGATCAGCTATTTATTGGCATGCATGGCGAAAGCGAAGATAGCGATTATAATGTGGTGTGCTACGAGGGAGACGACGATGGAACAAAGTTATCAAAATTAACGACGACGACTACTCCAAGGGCACTGTTGCCGACATCAGCGGCTCCTGCATCTACAGAGTCGGATTCCGACCAGAATGCAGATTCATTTATCTCGCTTACAACAACAACGGCAACGTCACCAGTAACATCTCCAGTAACTTCGGACCCTCCATCAACATCTGGAATAACAGCAAGCACTACACAGGCTTCTGCTTCGAATCCTCCAACCGCTAGAACCCCTTCTTCAACTCAGCCTCCTAAAGCGCCCTCCACCACAACACCTCTTGTCAAGCTGTTAACCACTGCGACTACTATCCAAACGTCGACCCAATACCCTTCCAAGTTCACACTTAGTACGACGACCACTCCAAAGCCAACAACGCCGTATGGTTCAGGCACTTCAGTTTTCACCCCTAGTCCAGCAGATAGCGCTGGTGCCTTAGATTCTAGAAATGCTACTTCTGGAAACTCTAATGTAAATGATGGCAGCAACGCTTCCGGAAACTCGGGTAATTCCACAAGCCCTAACTCAGATAGCAGTCAAACTGACTTTGCAAACCGACAGATCACGTCAACTCTGAATTCCCGCTACGGCAACATGGGCAAATGTAAGGACAATTACGTGGGCTTCCTCCCGTTTCCCGGACGCTGCGACATGTACACACTTTGCGCTTGCGGCGTTCGAGTCCTGTTAGAATGCGCCCCTGGCTTGTATTTCGACGCTGATCTCGGAACATGTAATTTTATTCAGCTTGTCAAATGCACAGCTTCTCCCTTCGCCGAGCTTTACGTTCAAGGTTAAAACGCTGGCAAGTGATCTATTGTAAATTCAATAATTGATTGACTATCCTATTGTTTCATCATCACAAAACAATTGTGTATCAATTTACTCAATCTTTTATTTAATCATTCATAGTGTAAGGTGTGTTCTATTCAGTTTATTCTACGTAATAATTTTTTGCTTCAAGTGGATCGTAAATACTATGCATTTGAAGCTATTCTTGTGATTTCACATCTGATGTGTGTAGTAAATAATATTGAAATTGATGTTATGGGATTTTTAGTTATGTTTGTGTGTCAACTCAGCAAAAATTATATCAACACTGATGAGCTGGTGCTTTGCCAATTTTCGCAAACAGTTAAGGGTGTAGAGAAAAAAAAACCTTGTTGTTCTGGAACTCATACTATGTTAAGAAATAATCAGGTTCGTCCTAACTCAATCGGGAAGGTAGACCATGTATTTGCGAATCATATAACAGCATGTATCGTGTTGCCAACACTGTGCGCGTTTGCGTGCGTCGAGCTTTTTAGCTGGATTAATGAAAATGGGATTATTTGAGGCCGTTCCATATTCAATTAGGAAAATAAGAGAGCGAACTGACTGTGTAAAGATGAGCGGAAACGCCTGAATTCGTCACGATTTTAATCCGCACACTAAAACAGATAGCATTATTAAATGTAAATAATTTAATGTTTACACAGGGAATGGTTGGTGTCGACCTAAGGGTGCGCAGCTGGGAATCAGCGGTTACACGGGCGAGAGCTTTTAAACCTAACTTTACCTCCCGAGCCTTCCCTCGGCCCAGCTGCGCACCCTTAGGTCGACACCAACCCAGTGAATAAACAGCCAAGTCGATACGTTCTAAATTTTATGCGATAAAGTGGAAATATTCTTTTTCCCCTGGACTTAGTGGTAGGTTGTCATGTCTTGCATTGACTCACATTAATTTGCTATTACCGATTCTAAATGTGAAAGGTTTAAGCGAGTTTCATTTTGGTTAACAAGAGTCACCAAGTAGTGTAAACTTGCTTTAATTTTTGGTTCAAGTTGATCATCTTCGAAAATTACATGGTGAAAATGGCTACTTGTCTTCGGATTTACGGAATTCTCTTCACCCTAGCCTCCAGGTTCCTAATACCAACGGATTCTTTTGTGTTGCAAGAACTATCAACTTTGTTGGGGATTTTCAAAGACTGTGACTCCTTTGTTTACACTGATTACCAAGAGCTGGATGGCATAGACACGCTGGTCCATCCAATTTATTTATACACCGACGGCTTCATATATGGAAAAGACTTCATGATGAACCCGAACTTTCCGCGAGGACGATTCCCGGAAAGAATTAACAGTATGACGGCGTCTAATAAAGAGGGGTTTGAAAGAAGAAGGCTCAACTGCGTGGCCCAAATACACTTCCGCTTTAATGACGATTACTTTTTAAAGCCAACGCAGAGACTCCCGAATATGTTTCTTTTTCGAAAGGAGGAGTCAGTCTTCGTGTACAGCATCATGGTAACTGATTTCCCCTTGAACAATATCCCGGCCACATTTTTCAAGTGGGATTCCGGAGATTCCCAAAGTATTTTTGAGCCCTCGTATCGTACATACTTTAGAGACGAAGGTTTTGAAGCGCGAGACCTCTCATATTTAATTTTCATTTGTATCGATATAATTCCCCCGCCGCCAGCCCAAAATTCTCTTCGCTTGATTGATACCTTAGTTTCCGGCCACACGGTTCAGGTTGAAGCCAGGTGCTTTACTTGCGTACAGGACGACTACATCCGTAGGTCCATTGTCCCCATCATCTCCAAAACCGACCCCAGTCCAGTTTTCCACGAGATGAAACAAAGGGTTGAAGAGCAAGGGACAATTGTAGTCCTCACAAAGCTGTTTATGCGTATGCACTCAAATGCTTTTAACGTACTCGCGACTGTGTCGAACCGGTTAAGGGGATCAACGTCAATGGGGGACAGAACGGACTATTTTGCGATATTGCTTCGTATTTTAAAAGACATTCATCTCGAAAAACCTTCCGGGAGAGGCCTCATAGAAGGAGGTAAAGTGCTCCCCGAATTAGTCATGCTCACCCACATCTCGGAAAAGTTCCCGAATATGACTTTTTTTTCAGTTAACCATGGAGGTTATATTCCAATCCCTCACTCATTTGTTGATCTAATGTACGGGCCAATAATCCCACTTACTTTGGATCTATTTCAAACTCGTCCCATACAAAAAGTATCCATCTCCTTTCTCACCTGCTTCAATGTGTCAATTACAAGGCCCACTGGTATGTTCACCCAACCCTTTGACCTCCCCACCTGGCTTTCCCTCCTTGCCACAACCAGTCTTCTCTCCGCTTTACTCTTCGTAGCTGCGCAGCAGAACCGGAGTTGGGGTAATTGGCTGAACTGGGTGCTGCTCCCTTGGAGGATCGTCCTGGAAAATATTCATATTATCCCAAGGAGCCAAGGAACACAGTTCATTGCATTCCTAACGGTTTTGACGGGAATTTCCGGAATTGTTCTGACTAACATGTACCGATGCTTTCTCGTCTCTGATTTCACGACTATTTCAACGGTACAAGGTCCTCAAACGTTTGAAGACTTATTGGGACCTTTGGGAGAGCTGGAAGATGTTACTGGAAGGAATGTTAGCCTAGTAGCTGTGGATAATCGATATGTGAACTCTATGGAATCCTCGATTGATCATATGGGGGCCACTTTAAGATACTACGATAATGGTCTTTTGAGCATTATCCCCATAAATAATCATTTGGGGTCCTATTCAATAGGGCGGAAACTTACATCTCCATCACCTCACATGCATAAAGTGCAACACATAATTTCAGTTTTAGAGAAAGGTATACAAACTGTGCCCAGAGTCTCCACAGAGGATGCATTCAGGTGTGAAAAGCCCAGTGCGATAGTTCAGTTCACGGATGACCTTGGTAATGTGCAAGTGCCACCCTGGAGGATCCCTACACTTCAGACACAGCCTTGTGTTTTTAGTAAAGAAAGATTAGGACCTGGCACGGTCGGTTGGTTGCGTTTTGGCTATCGGGAAGGCTTGGCATGGAAAAATATTGTCCAACTCATTGAAGGAGGTATAAACCATTACTTGATGAAGCAAAATGCTCACGTTAAATCCGAGAACACGCTGATTAAACTTATGGCAGCTACCAAGAGAGATTCCGGCCGATCACTGACCCTCAAAGAGTCAATAATGATTTCCGCCTTCGACCTCTTGTTTACACTGCTCTGCTGTAGCTTTCTTGTTTTTATGATCGAATGTTTGGTTTATGGATTAACATGTTGGATTCGATGTATTAACCGACTACTTAGGGATTACGCTGGTAGCCTCAGGGAGGATGAGGAGTAAAGCTGAAACCAGACTTTTGTGAATTGGGAAAATATGCGGAACATTTATTATGTTGCCCCTGGTTACCATTTTGTGAAGGCTTTTATAATTTTACATTTTGAGAAAATATAATTTCTCAAAGCGCAATGAAATCTCTTAACATTGATTATGATGCAGTTTTAAATCGCATCGCAGCATCCACAACAAGCATAACAAATGTTGTTGATACGAAAAACTGGTGACAAAAACTTTTATTTTCCAATTCAGATTAGTCTAAAATCGGCATATGAGTGAAACTGAGCAATGTTACCCGCGGAATACTCTGTGTACGGTTACTCGTGTGTAAGGAATCCCGTTAATAAGGATATATTTTGAGAAGGTACGAACCGTATTAACCAGGCCCAGGCGTTTTAGATTTTGCAACTTTCAAATTGACAGGCTTTGCCAAATTAAATCTGATTTTCATAAAGCAAACGGTTATGACGTTCCCAAAGGTTAATAAAGGCAATGATGAGCGAAAATAAAGAAATATATAATTTGACCTTTTTTGGCCCATTTGACCCCGAGATCAAGGTCCCAAAATGCTTGGTTTTTCCGTCAGGATAAATAATGTTACAATATTAGATGACTATTTCAGTTTTTCTGGGTATTATTGGAGTAAAATACGGGTTTTACGGCAAGTTGAGGATTAAAAAAGTTATGATTTTTGAATTTGATAGGCTCCCACAGTTTTTGGCCGACTTTCAAAATTTGTACGCAAGGGTTACTGGAACATGTTTTCGGAGGCATTGGCGTAGGGGTTTTTTGAATTTTGTATTTTTAACTGAGATTGTTACCTACTCTTGACCTACCCATCAATCATGACATCCAATTTTGGAAGCTATTCTACGCTGAGGCCATGAAAAAGTGAATTGCACCAGGACTTACTGCTCTATCTTGTATGGTTTTCGCAAGAGACGTGTTTAAATGTTTGTTTACATTTCATATTTTGGTAGAAAACAGCTCATGTTTGAAGGGCTGCTGCTCCTCACTGTGTGGGTTGGAATTTGTTTCTGCGTTCCGAAGACTTACATTGGGTCAAACTTTGGAACTACAAAGTTTTTTGCATACTAAGACAGCGCCTAAGAATATTCGTTGTAGAATATATATCACAAAATATCCATTTCTTAAGTGCCCACATGTTGCTTTGCGTTTCAAGAGAAACGCGCATACTATATTCACTACATACAATTTGAATATTCAAAAACCCTCCTTTGTACTTTTAACAATATTCTGATTGACACCTAATGTATTATTAGTAAATCAAATATTGATTGTTATTTTAAAGACTTTCCTAACACGGTATAATCCCTTAAAGGACTTGATCTAACTTGAATACATGCGTAACTTGTGTACTTAAACAACACAGAAAATCCTTTCAATCTGCGTTCGTGTTTGATTTAAGTTTAGAAGAGGATTAAATATTTTATAAAAATATATGCTTTATTCATTCAAATATTTTTCAACACACTGTTCTCATCACATTATGTAATTATCTGTCAATAGATTCAAGGTTTACGCATCTCAATCCTGAATGGTTGAATAGTTTATTTTCTGACTGCCCCGCGCTGCGCTTTGCTTGACGCTGCTGCACCCTATTTGGCTTTGAGCAGTGGCTTCTTCATTCATCCATGGCGACTGATTCAATATACTAGTGACCATAGCACAATTATCATAAGAACCATATATCTGCATAATTTCTAACGCAGTACCGTCTTTGAAGTGCTTTTTCTTCAAGTCATTTCTCTAGACACAGACTTAATAATTGTATTAACTAAGAGAGGGAGGAGGTAAAACTGATTAAGTCTGCGATTGCCTAACGACTCCCTTAACCCGTCTGACTGATTGTCTAGCGCGGCTGATTTCATAATAACGCAGCAAATAGAAATGGAATAATATCTAAATCTTCATCTCAAATTTTAATAGCATTAGCACAAAATGAAATCCAAGCCCAAGGCAATTTGCAAAATAGCTCTTTGCTGTCGGATTCATCTCTCTTACATACTACACATGAAAGGAATAAGCAAGGTTGAAAAATTTAGTAAGCGCTACGCTTTAATCCAAGCGCTGCGTTGTTTCTGCTATGCGCTTTGATGCAATAAATTGCTGAATATTGTGACCTCTTATACCTGCTCACACTGCTATACATCATCATAATCACATCAATCCACAACGAAAGCCTTTTGGGATTGAAAAAATGTAAGCATTATTATTGAAAATGGCAACACATGGCATGGGCTTTAAAAAGAATGCTGGCAAGCAAAATGACAAGGAATACGACTTATCATTTGTCGCCTTAAAAATTTTATTTAGCCTCGTCCTGTCATATTCATCATCTCCTAACGATTCTTGCAACAATCAAGGAAGAGGAATCAATGCAGGCACTTGTTTCTTGATATTGCTTTATTTGACAGACAGATACGAGCACAGGTGATGCTTAAATAATAATTTTGATTCTCAACACAAATTCATTTACATATTCACGTTCTAGTTGAGGTGCATTTCTTGCATATCCATTGGAACGATTCAACAAGGAAACATTTGTTACTTTTGGCTTTGTTTTTGATGGCTTGATTTCTAGAATTGTGGCCTTTTATGGCTTTAAAATGTGTGTGAGGGAGATCTTGTCACACGTCACGTCCCAATGGATTCATTTCCATATTAACCTGTCCCATAACAAGAAAATCCTTATTTCTTCACAAATATATAATCTTGATGTCCCTGCTGCATGTTCTGCTTTTGAATTTTGATTGGCGTCGAAAATAACTTTCGATTTTGAAATGCAAACGTTTGTAATATTTCCACCATCCATTTCTGTATCTGGCCTGGTTTGGTTGAGGTGATCTAATATTTTTCGGTTAATCCGTCTTTGACAAAGGAATTGACCAATTCCTTCATTACTTATTAGTGCAGGTCAATAACTGATGTGAAAAAAAAACAGAAACATGTACTGTGGCATGTAGATTATGATGCCCTCTGTAGGAATTATACAGACTTGTTACTCTTCTACTATACTGTCGTTTGTAAGATGACAAGCTTTACAAATTAGTTCAGTTATATCTGGTTTTGCAACGATGAAGAAAAATACGTGAGGATTTAAACATCACCTGTATCAATTTTTATAACCTGACATTTAAATTGCTAAATTTTAATGGATCACAAAGATAATCTGCATTCATGTACTACAATGCTATACCTACTTGTCTCCTCAGTACAAGTTAAATCAGCTGAACAAGTTTGAATTTCATGAGCTTATAATACCGGATTAGGAATTCCTTTCTACCTGAATAAAAATCCACAAGCTACAGCATGAAACCTGGAACATCGGCTGAAGAAGAAAGGTATTAAGACTAGACTTACAGATTAAAGATTGACATTGTCATGTCTTTGGATATGCTTGAGAGCTTAATTCTATTTCCCACCCAACAGGTGAACAGGTTAGCCAAGCTGACCGTAGCAAAAGGTCAATTTTAGCATAGAGTTTCACGGCTCACAGTAGCAGATAATAATATCGTAAATAGTATAAGCAGCTGCTGATTTTCCTAGGCAGATTGGTTAAGTGTTGAAGCTGAAATCTTTATAGGAAGTTGGATTTAAAATTTATTGTTAAAATACAGATAACAACGACTTGTTTGTGAGTTCAGGTTCAGTTAACATGCGAGGAAGTTGGTTATGCTAGGATTAAACAATTCCCAGAAACTTGTCTCAGTCAGCTTCAGAATATGTCATCCTTAATTTCTTTGCCTTTGCGAATTTCCCAGCCGCCATTTGCGAAATTGGAAGATTCTGTACCTTGGAGAGGGAATCATTTTTGCAATCTTGATTTCCTCAGTGATACTTGCAGAGCAGCCAGGAGATACGCAAATTCGCTAATAAATCCATCCAAGCATTAATCTGAAGGTACGTTAAAATCTGGAAATGCAAATGCTGACATGAATGATACTGACAAGACAGAACCTTAAGGGACCTGATATTGTGTGTGGTCTTGGTTTGGTAACTTGCATTATTACCAGAGCTAGTTGTTGGGGAATTGAATACATGGGATTTCTCAAAAAGGTGACCATATTTGGTCACCTTAATTTATTACCTTCGTTTCATGGAATAACGACCTGCGAGGTCGCAATTGTTTGAAAACTCGTCCTCCTCTTTTCAACGACATTTTTTTCTAAGGCAAAAGATCTCCGAGATCAGCAACCAGAGGAATATTGCAAATTCTTACCGCATTATTGCATAAAAACAGACGAAAGGTCTGCAAAATTACTATCCCTGTCAACAAAACTGCACCGACAAGCCGCTGTCAGTGTAATCTACTACGGGCTGGAGTATATAGTTTGAAGAGCTACAAGTAAATAGGCTTGAGATTAATACATTGCCGTCGGCAAACTGTAAGCTCCAAGTTAAAGACAGCAAGATGACAATCCGCAACGAGATCTAAGCAATCCTAATTACGTTAAATAACAAGCTCATCCTTATCACTTGCTTGTTGTAGCATTACCTTGTGACACTCCTTTTGGCTCTTGTCCAAAAAAGATATTCTTCTCCACAGATCCTTGAAGAAGACGATGCACAGAATAGCAAGGATTATGAGGATGACAGGAGAATAAATCCTTCAAATTGGTCACCCTCCTATATCTCTGCGGATTTGGTTTTAATTGTCTCCATGTCTGCATTTGCATTTTGTATAAAAGGATTATTAAGTAAGAGGAAAAGAGTGCAAGAATGAAATAGCAAGGTAATGGCGGAAGGGGCTGGAGGAAAAAAGTAAAAGCAAAGGCTTGTTCGCTCGCTACAACATCCTTGTTATTTAATATTCATATTTAGTTGAATAGGAATTGCTTATGGCTACGGAAGAGGAGGAATAAAGAAGAAGAAGAGGGAATTGTCTGTTATGGAGGTAAAATTTGCTTGAATTATTGCAGACCTTGTGCATTACTATTATTTGGTTGATTACGACACAAGGATGCACATATATTTTGCAGTCTTCCGTGCACAGCAAGAATCCTCCACTTTATTCACGCTCTCTTGCCTAGGAAAAATGAAGCATTGTTAGAAATCATAGAATCATCCATCACCTCTCACCTCCGATCATCTCACCTGCCTGCCTGCCTGCCTGCCTGCCTGCCTGGTTAAGGTGAGGCAGGGAAGCAGATAAGAAAATGGAAGACACGGATGGCCAGGATCTCAGGCAGAAGAATATATATAGGAGTGTGGAGACAGGCTTGAAGTAGTGAATTCAAATTTATTAATTCTTCCCTTGCATGTATGCATTATTATAATTCGCGAGTGGAATTATTACATAAAACCCAGGTAATAATAGTCTGTAGGAATAACAGATAGACAGCTAACATAGAAACGTATGATACTCAGGAATTGGCAGGAGCTTTGGATGGATTCTTGTAGAAATTTCAGTCTTATTTTACCGCCCAGATTATCTTTTCTATTTATAATGACGGTAATCACGTGTTTCCTGAGACAGATACCTTTTGAAACCCTGTGCAGCACTGCAGCATACAGCAGCAGTAATTTAATAATTCACTTCCTCGTTATTTCCTAATGTTTTAACTTATTATTATTCTAATTTATGTGCTTTAGTAGACTCTCTTACTCTGTTGGTATGGATACCGATACACACAGCGAGTAAGAGACAAGTCCATTCTATCGCTGGGTCCGAGTTTCCTAGAGGAAGCTCGGACCCAGGGTAGAAAAGTAAGCAGAATAATGAGGAAATCAAATTTAAAAACCCGCGTTAACCATGGGAACCCAAATGTTTAGCATGATAATACATATGCCCAAATTGTTCTGCTAACTTAACGTAACTTATTCCCGCAAATTTTTCGATGTCTCGTTTTAGTAGTGATGGAGTAACGATGGCACCTAGAAACAGAATGGACTTGTCTCTTAAATAGAGTAAGAGATCTTGCTAGGAATTCACCAACGCGCTAAGTTGCTTAGACGCGAAATTTGCTAAGCAAATTTGTCGTCTTAGATACGTCTTAGACTGTTTGGCTTAGAAAGCAAACATCTAAGTTTTAGATAAGCTCGAGTTGATGTCTAAGCAACACAATTCCTTGTTATTAATGGGATTAGCAAGCTGTGGGTTAGCTACGTCTAAGCTGTGTCTTAGTTGATTTTCGCGCTTTCCATCTAAGATTTTGCTTAGTTTGATCTAAGTGACCTGACTGTCCGAACTGCTAAGCGCGTTGGTGAATCCGGGCCCTTGTCTAGTGCTTTAGTAATGTTTTCTCTGGGAAGCAGTAGAGTTTGATACAGTAGTTTCCTTGGCAACCCGCTGCGTTGTTGATCCTTGTGCTGTTTACATGCAGTGTTTCCGTAAAAGTGTATTTCCTTACTGTATTGGAGTCAGTTGGGAAACGGGATGATTATGACAGCCAGCTGTGAAGGAAGAGGTGGTTTCGTGAATCTCCATAATTTTTATTTCATTTGCTCCCGTGTCCTCTTTGCTTTGCTCCTTGGTCCTGTGACAGACAGAGAGGAAGGGGGCAGGTCAAAAGAGGGAAAAGAGATGAGAAGAGGAGCTGACCGACCCACCGACCACTAACTGACGACGGCTGTTGGAATAAGTTATGCCAAAATTTAGAGGGGATGGACAGATTTGCACACACATTGCAACTGATTATTGTTATTGCAGTTGGAGAAGTGGAGCCAAAGGTGAATCACGATCATAAATTAAATTACACCTTTTCAGTACCTCGTAAGATTCAATTCTTATGATTTTGCAACCTGTGTTACTTGGGCTATGAGGGTTGTGCATTTCGGCTTGTAGATCTCCATCGTCTCTTCTGCAACTCTATACCTGTAGATCTGCCATAATCTTAGGAATATGAGGTGCAATATTCCTCTGTTTCTTTCAAAGGTATGAAAATAAGGACTGTATTCGCGCCAAGTTGCAATTTTTCGCCAAATTTAAAAATGAGGTAGCGAGGAAATTGCCGTTCTTGGAAACCTATCAAGTATAGCGTAGTGTCATCAGCACCCTAATTTAAAGAATATATTTCCTAGCTTTAAAGGACACCGGCCTGAATCTTTAATAATTGCAACACACTGCAGTTAGTTTGAAAACTCGGTTGATGGGACTATAGGACGTATTTGCTTTGCCAAAAATATAGCAGATTAAGGCCAGCTATAGAAGATGAAAGGCCTTGGAGGAGTAATATGTGCAGATAGTTTGAGATACAATATGCATAGATGGCGTTGGAGCGATTGCCACAGGGTTGGATAATGCCTGATAGAAATAACCAGAAATTACTAGTGTCGCTGGAATATTTCCGTGTTTAAAGATTGTAGAAATTAGAAACTTGAATCATAGTTTTGAGAGCAGGCAAGGATGAAGGCAGTACTTGAGCTTGAACAAGAGCTAACGTCTTGGACAATTCAATTTCCAGTTTCACTTAACAAATCAATTAGCCTTGCTTGGTATTATCAGCTATCTTCCCACGGACAAAACTTTAAACTTTTCTGGCTTGTTTCTCTCATGAAATCCATTATCTTCTTCTCCCGATCATCTTTTTGTTCTCCTCTGTATTTTCCGAGATATATTCTTCATCCTGGCCTCTGTGAACCACAACCTGTGATGCTTTTATTATTTTACCAGCCAGCCTTATTGCTTCTTCATATGGAATTAACGACGGAACAACCTTGGGTTCACCTTCCATGCAACCGCAGCAGCATGAGCACAACAAAGGATTTAGAACCAAAGTCTCTGTTCTCAGCTTGATCGTTGACTTGATCAAAGGAGGTTTGTTTAACCGCAGACTCAAATTACGCTGGAGAAACGCGGTACCTGGTTCTTGGCAACCTTCTCTACAGCGCAGCGTCCTCCAACATAATAATTTTCACACTTTTCAAATCAAGCGTTTGCAGACTTGAACATTAATTTATCTACTTAGCTTTACTTGAATACCTTATTTTGACGTCAATCACTAACTTTTCTTGCGACTCTGTCCTTGAATTTCTAAATTCACTTTCTTCAGCATCGGCAATTTTCATTTTAAACCGTGACTTGATAATTTAACCAATCCCAAGTTTTAAAGCCGTGTGACAAACAGGAAGTAAAAATAATTCCAGCTTCAAATTTTTAAATCTAGAGTTTCAAATTTTTGAATTTAACTTTTTAAATTTAAATATTTAGAATCTCTGATTCAAATTGTCCTGATTGTCCAATTTTTAAATTCAAGTTTTCAAATTCAAATTTTCAAATTCAAATTTTCAAATTCAAATTTTCAAATTCAAATTTTCAAATTCAAATTTTCAAATTCAAATTTTCAAATTCAAATTTTCAAATTCAAATTTTCAAATTCAAATTTTCAAATTCAAATTTTCAAATTCAAATTTTCAAATTCAAATTTTCAAATTCAAATTTTCAAATTCAAATTTTCAAATTCAAATATTCAAATTCAAATTTTCAAAATTTTAAATTCAAATTTTTAAACCCTGACCACGGCCATTATAGCCAAGGGATATTTAGTTGTCATTAAAAATAAAAGAGTTCATAGTAAGCCTATATGTTTAACAGCTCGAAAGCACGTTAAGATTCATCTCTCACTTCTTATACACCCGCTCATCAAACTATTTTCCCCTGGTTTTTACAGGCTTGACGAACATCTCACACATATCTCATTCGTAAAATACATGTATGCCTTTAAATAAGCTACAGGTTCTAACCTGTTGTATCCAGTATGAAGGTTTAATGATGATGATTTGGAAAAAGACCCTATAGTGTCTAGCTTGGACAAGTGAAAAAGCAGGCTGAAGGTGATTTGACTCTTGTATTTGATAAAAAATGACAGATGATCTACCACCTGAGAGTGACTTAAATTTTGATTTCTATGAAACTCATTTCTAGCTCACAGATTTACAGTCCCGTCTAATCATCAAAAAGCGCACAGTCCTCCTAGGAAAAACGTCAAACTTCCTGCTGCCGGAGTGTATGTACCCATAGCTTAGTATTTTAGTATCCATGTGAAAAGCCACAAAGCCATCTTTACGTACCTGTTGTATCAATCCTAGCTGAATTATGGAGGTTAAGATGATATTTTTGTAACGTTTGAAAGTTTGCTTGCTGGAGGTAGGCGGAGAAAAGCTAGTTTTTCTACCTTTTTCTCTCCTCGTCATCATCATTATTGAATGTTGGTTGTATCCTTGTATGTACCACCCCAGGTTTGCTTTTGTAGGTTAACAAAGTGTTAAACAAAGGGAGGCTACCAGGGTAGCTTCCAACGTCCAGTCACGTCTATCTCCCTTATTCTTTGTTCATCATCAAGGGTCTCTTGTTACAGGAGGATGAATCTGTGCTTCTCTCTCAATTTTCACTTTGCTAGGCTCGAGCTCAAGATCTAAAGGGAACAATAGCAATAAAGCTCATATATACCTTTTTCATGTTTTTGGGACGTGAAACTATAGGAGAGCCCTTCCAGGGAACATTCTCCTACCTCAAAAGCACATGAGGCCGGACTGGTCCTAGAGGCGGAAGGGAGGGAGCTTAAAGCGACCTGCATTTTATTTTTGTGTACCTGCTACTTACTCTACCACTTACTCCCCTAACTTTCTCATTTCATTCTTCTTCTTTTCTTCTTCTTCACGTAGCCCTTGAGGAAAATGAAGAACAAGGAAGATGATTAAGGGTACTCTTTGATGTAGTCCGGGCCGAGATGGAGAGGACTTGTACCACCAGGAAGAGGTGGGGAGAGAAACTCTCCATCAGAATAGAGAGCCCTTCCATTTAAATCCTCACAAGTACCTTACTAGGAAGGCCACTCTATGTTCGTCTATCCTTACCTGCTCAAACTTTTACCTCCTGCTCTGGCTGTAATTAGCCCAAAGTTATAGCATTATTCCGAGCTACTCCAAACTAGGGCTAAGGGCCAACTACAACTTGTTGAGGGATGATATTCAAGTCATATATTTTACCTGCTAAGGGCCTCCTCTTGATTATTGTTACGGTTGATGGAGAGAATTCTAAAGTTCATCCATGCCCTTGTTTCGTATTCTTGCTCCCTATTTATCCTCCCGCTTCCTTTAAATAGTTTAGGAGACCCTTGAGAGAGAGAATAATAATAAACAATAATAATGATACAAGGCACGTAAGGAAGCAAGCTCTAAAAGAGATGAATTTAAAAGTCAAGGAAAGATGGATTTTTAAGCTCGCTTTGTTTGTAGACATGGGAAAATTCTTGATATGCTTAAACTTTCCGTGGATGCTGGCACGAAAAGATATTTAAAACTGCATCTAGGATGATGATAACTCGTTCCGGGTTTTTTGATAATCTTTTCTATATTGTTTCCTTCCCGTATGATTATTTATGATTCTTGGATTTCTCTCTCCCTCCCTCTCGGTTGCTTCCAGGGTGAACTAAAAAAGAACCTGGGACTTGCAAGGATTGAGCAAGCACATGCACAACCATGTTGCCTCCCCGGATCTTGGAGATGAGAATACCTGTTCTAGTCTGATTTTTACCTTGGAATATAACCGTGAAGCAGGTACCACCGGACGGACAAGACATTATGAAAAGGGTGGACGGACGGACGGGGAGTAAAAAACGTAGGTTATCATCAAGAGGATTTGTTGTTATGGGTTGAGGTAAACTTTTAAAAAACAGCTTTTTTATTCACCATCTTCTCCAGATGATCATTATGCAGACGAGAGTATGCAGAAGATCCATAGGACTATGTAGGGTTGAGAATCATCTCAGTTACCAGTACAAGAGGAAGAAGATCCGGGATGATGCTGGTATACTGGAAGTGCGGTCGCAAGTCTTACAAACCGGACAAGAGGATACAAGAGCATCATCTCATCCAGAAACCATTTCTTTTATTACATGTTCTCCTCCTGGACCATTATCATGACCTGACAAAGCTGGTGGCTGCATCCAGGTCCTGGAGTCTGTCCAGTATACCATGCATGTTTCAGCTTATTCCAGAACAAACTGGAAAAGAGAACATTATAAACATGCTGGACGTAAGTTTATCCTTGCTTCTATATGATTCTGATGCTCATTTAGCTCATTGGGAACGTACTTGTAGCCTAGTTTTATTCCGTTGGTATGCTTTACAATGCCTGGGACAGTAAAAAAAGCTGCTCCGAAAGGAACAAGTGGACTTGTTGTTGGATGGTTGGAAAAAGAAGATCTGGTTATATTGTGGTCTCATGGTCCGGCTCATCCCTTGACTGATAATTCAAGGAGACCAAGAAGGAGAAATGAACTGAAGCTAAAGCTGAGGAAGATGAACTGGAAGTAATGGATTGTAGAAGTAAAAGAAAAATGGGATTGTGAATTTTAAAATTTAAATCTTAAACCGCTGTAAGAAAAAATAACCGCCGACCGCTTATTCCAAATGGTTATTTAAAAATTATTTAAACTCCACCTCTTGAGAAAAAACCAGGACCGTTTTTAAATGCTCGAATTAACCTTGGCATTTAAAATCTTGGTAAATATATTCTTGGCTTGATGTAGCGGAAGGCTCGAGTTACTGAATGTTAGTTTTGCATGACAGTGGAAAAGTAATCAACATTTCCTATTTGAGTTAGCAAGTATTGAAGTTGTCTTCTGGAGGTGCATGGGAATAACTACTTGTGTTAAGTTTGATAACGTCTTGGTTCTCGTTAGGCTTGCTGTACCAAGACATAGTTAACGTTTCGTCTCGTCTACATAAATTAAATTTACCACAAAATTATTGCCAGGAATATAATATTTCCGGTTATTTTCAAAGAAATGTCATTTTTAAAGTTTCAAATTGTAAAGTCTGTCGTATTCAAGCTAATGCTCGCGCGTCCAGCTTAAGAAATAACACGTTCCATAAAATTTAAAATTAAGCTTAAGACTGGACAGTACGACTCTCTAGCCATGTTTCTTAGCATCTTCCAGTTTGAAACCCTTTTTTGTGAATCTTTTGGGTATTTATTACTTTTATGAGTTTTGCTTTAATTACAATTTTTTAATTGTTATTACGTCTTGCAAACACAGCGCTTCCTGCCAGTTTTTCCTCCTAGCGGGTAGTCAAAAGCTAAGGTTTTACTCCTTGAATACTTTTCTATATAGCTAGGAGAGGTACAAGAAAACCAAATCCAAGTTTTATTTACTGGAGATGTGATGTTTCATTTTAAGCCGAAAGCCAAAAACCTAGTTGTAATATGGAATGCTTTTGGTTTCTTGCAGAACTTGGTTAAAAGGAAAAGGTTCTTATTGTTTGTTGCTCCAAGGGCCAGAGGTGGTAAAAGAACATTATATTTAATAATCTCGAGTTGTTATATTTCACTTGATGTTCCTTCCTTGAGTAATTTAGTTGCTTCGAAATGCGCCCTCCCTCTGTACACCCACCTTTCTGCCGGCTATTTGAAATGTTGGATTTTAAAAAATAATAATGAAAGAAGCAAGGAAAGCAAGTAAGATTGTGCGGTCCTCGACGGAGGAAAAAGATACTCAATCCCACATTTAAATCCACACCAACCAAAGCATCTTTATCCCTGGGAGTCTGAGGAGAAAAAAGCCCTTGCTCCTCGCTGTCAGTCCATGCAGCGTCCTGCTTGCTCACTTCACTTGCTCTATACTCCATCCATGCATCTCTCCTCTGACTCTCTGCAGCGCTTCATCTCATCTGACTCTCCTCTTAAAAGTCCCTCTCTTCTCATATGTCCAACCTGTTCCCACACTTTTGTAACCATTTCCCAGTACCATCTCGTCGAGAGTGGACCGTATTTGATTCCTCCTCGAGTTGATTTGAAACGCTGTCACATTTCGGAAAAATCAAAAGGAAACGCTTAAAGCGTCCTATAAAATTGTATCGCCAGTGTTTACAAGAGGTTTCTTACTGGACAATTATTAAAAACGCTGGAAGCGTTCTAAACCCTGACATAGCTTTAACTAAAGAGTCACGTTAAAAACAAGGTGGAGAAAGAAGCGTGTGATTGATAAGAAGCTGGTGGGATTTTAAAGTTTGGTAATTTGAGTTGTGTTGTTGTGGATTTTATGATTTTGTGCCAATTTGAGTGTCCCTCTTGCCTGTGTAGCAGTTGACTCTAAGTTGCAGGGGTAATAAATAAGCAAGTTGGTTGGAGAAGCTGTTTAAAACAAGTGTTCTGTGTTTCAGCGTCTTTCTCAGACACCACGTACGCTTACCAACAATCTCTGGGGTCATTCATTTAGCTCCTCGTGTAACGTGAGTTAGGTGTCACCCATTATTTTAATAGTGCCACAGCAGCGCCAGGAGCCACAGGTCTTTCTTGAAGAAACAAGTCATTCTACAGGGAAGGAGCTGCTGTTGTAGGACTAGCGATATATTCCACTTTTCGCCTTCTCTCTTCAACTACTGTCACCTGTCACTCTCACACAAGTAAGTGCCCATTGTGCCTATTCTTGCGTCCACGTATCAACATTTCATGCGCGTATAATTTCCATCTTGGCCTCAGGACCAAGGAAAAGCGTCCTTGTTGTTTTCCTATGCTGCACCTTATGACTTACGCACACGCACTTTTTGAACGCTTGTCGAAAAGATTACGAACGTTGCTGCTGCTTGGAAGGCAGCGAAACAAAGCTTGAAACTTGGCAGCAAAAGCGCATCTGCCCGGACTCACAAGTAAATAATTGCAAATATATATACAAAAGTCAACAGTTGAGCGTCAAGCTGAGAGGGCTTATTGAGCACGTGCGAATACAATAATGTCGTAAGCAAATGTAATAATTCTAAATGCAGAGAGAGGGTATCAATTTAATTGTGATCGAAACAGTTTCTAAAGTCCGTTCCTTAGACTGATTTCAATAGCTTCTGATTTTGATTATTCAAAGTTATACATACTAACTTTAGATATGAGCAATTAAATAATCGTACTAGATTATTAAAATAGTAATTTAATTTTATGCTACAGTTAGTAACATGCAGTTTAAATTAAATCTATGATTACATACAGACTGCAACATAAAACATTATAGCATCATTGTGGTAGTAGAATTGTCACAGAATTGAATCAAACGCAGGATCTTAGATTGGATTTTTGATAGCACATAAAGCAGCTACAACGTATGTATGTGACATTAAAGAATTTGAAGCAGAACGGAAGTCTGCGGCTAAGCCTGAGCTAGACTAAAGGCTTGGTTGGATATCTACAGAGAGAGATTTAACATGTATCAAGTTTGAAATCAGTGATGGCTGGTTGAATACCGTTCATTCGCGACAATTCAAAGGCTAGACATCACAGATTCTCTTTGACTGATAAAATTTTATATTGCAAACGCACGACCCTTTGCATTATTACTATTATTTATTATTTCGTAATCTTATTCCCAGAGACATAAATTTTGAAATTCCTTAGACGTTTCCCTCATGTTCTTATTGCTTTTGTATTTGAGAAGCCCTCTTGTAAATTTCCTCTGTCGTGCCTTGTAACATGGATCTTATCCAATTCAGTCGCCGTTATCCTGAAGCCACAAGCAATATGCCTAAGCAGGGACAATATTCTTGTCGTGAACTTTTATTGTGATTCAAGCTATAACAAGGCAAACCAAGACTCTTGGCCCAAGAGCAGAGCTTGTTTAAAGTTTGTTGTAACTTGGGAATTTGTTTAATAATGTGCATATAGCTGTTTGTCGGATCATGCAGTTTATTTAGTGTTCATGTTCCTTGGGAAATGTCTCCTCCATTCGTTCTTTGGCCTCTTGCACTTTACTTTGTTGGAGTGTCTCCAAGGGCTTTGACTGATGAGAGAGGATTGCATCTGGATTGAGAATCGAAGGAGCAACTTTAACGTGTGTGGAGGAAGCGTGAATATACATATCGTGTTACGTTACGCATGGCAAGGCATAAACCACGTGCCTCTCCAAAAGACAGACAATCTCCAAAGGAAACAAGCTTTTCGCTTTTTTCAAGATAACAATTTGGAGACGCGTCCTTTAAATTTCTGCTCACCAAGAGACACACACTACTTGGTAACTATGCAACGTTTCAGCATGCTTAAACATTGACAGACACAAATGTGTAGCGTGTACTTTGTGCACGCAAGACGCAACATTTGCATCACACACGTTTTTAATCTTTCTAAATTGCATTTACTTTTAAAGAAAAGCATCTGTTTTAACATAATCACGGCGAGTATTGGTAAAAATGATTGCCTAAAGATGCTAAAGAATGTATTATTAAGAAATGAGGGAACCAAGAGAAGCCAGAGCAATCACAAACAGGGCAAAACTAGGGGGCCCTTGTGGTAATACTTGGAACTAGAAACTAGCCCTTAAGGGAAGAAGCCAAACGACGGTTTATCCACGGGACAACTATAAATACTTGGTGTTGATTTTGCATGGGTTCATCCTGGAATTTAACGACTATCCATAAAAATACATTTGTTTTAGCTGTTTAAGAGGCTTCAACGGACTAAGCGACACCTGAGCCTCCATCCCTCTGTCATCATCCTGTCATCCACGGTTTGACAATGGATAAAGGCTTTGACACTCCGTTGATGAGGTTATACACCTGTGTGCATTTTGCATTTTTGCATCCCTTTGTTGCGATAAGGATGAGATCCATAATTAGACATGTATGACAGCGCGCAAGGACTGGAAGAACGAACCCTCTGAAAGTGACAGAGAGAGCGAGCAGGCCTTAAAGCATTTGAATTGCAGTTATAAGAAACTTGAGATGAGGTACGTCGAAGAGAAAAGATTGAATGGGAATATGACCCTTATTTGGCGTGAATGAGTTTGTCACTCTTGCGGGAGTTGACACTTGTGTAGCCATGTGTAGAGATTGTATTTTGATGGAGACGATTAAAATATTCGCAATAACGTTTAGATAATTAATCAGTTGAGCTAGTTGCCTTTGTTGTTGCTTGGTGACTAGGAACTGCAGAGGAGGACGTAGTAATGGCGGACGCCACGCTTCGCATTTAGATAGCCGCAGAGGAAACGTTCTGTTGGGACGTAGGACAGAGGATTTTAGGTCGTAAGGAAAGTTGGATTTGAATTGGGAAGAATGATAGATTCAAGCATGGATTGTGCCTCTAAGGTAAATTATGACAAAGGCTTTTTAAATTCACTATTGCGAATTGGATTGCATTTAAAAAAGGTAACTATATACAAGCGTTATCCTTATCCTCCCTAACATCACAAATTAGCATCAGAGGAGCATGGAAGCAAGTATAAGCTTGCATTTCTTTATGATCATGTGTTTTCTCTCCCTATCAGGAATCCATCTCTGTTTGTGTCTCTTCTTCTTGCGCGCCATTTCACATTCTCAAGTGTTAATAAATTGCATTTTCAAATCAGATACAGTCCCAAAGACATTCACTCCCTCCTTTGGTTACTAAAGACCAGAGAGGCATTCTCGCAATCTTTGTATCAATTCGGGCCTGTCGTTTCCGTTCTCTGTGTAACCTAAGGAACGTTGTGCGTTGGATAACAACAGACAGTGAGGCGGAGAATATATACATAGTGTCAGCAAAAAAGACACACTTACTGCCCCCTATTTATATTTACAATCAAGGGCCGATAACTTTGATTTTGCATGCATGTACACTGTGACTAGCGAATGCCAATTCTTTGTGTATCATTCCTCTCGAGAAACGTTACCCCTTCTCTGTAGCGTCTTATGAAGCGTGTATGTATTCGCGCAGATTGTAAATGAATTGACAACCAGGAGATTTTCAGATAAAAATCCAATTTTCATCGATTAGTTTCGGTGAAAGAGCTGGGCGAACATGAGCACGAAATGAGAACACTCTTGTTCATTGCAATTTGATTCATCTTTATCAGAAATATTGGGATCGTTCCGCGCCACTTTTTCTATGCTAGGCAGCAGGAAGCGTGTATATTTCGGGGTTATCTGCTCTTGATCTTATAGTGTCTCTGTTTGCCAAAATCAATATGAAGGAGGGCCAGGGAAACCTTCTGCATAAAAACGATAAGAAAAATTCAAAAAGTTTCACTTTATAGCACGAAATCCCTTGAAAGATTTAAATACACTTTGTTTTTTTACCGATAACCTTATTTGCTGATTTCAATTTAGAATTTTTGTTTTATTGAAACTTTCATCACTTGCACTGAATTGATTAACCCCCGAATCTCATCACCTTACCTGTAATCAAGAAAAAATTTAGCTTTATGGATACTCGTTCCTATATTGTTTGGCTAAACAGGATTAGTTTTCAATTTGCAATTTAAAAATCAAGGAAATTATCTGTTACACTAATTCAAAATGTGAAGCCTCCCACATACCTGTATTTTTCGGGCGATCCACTTATTCCCCCCTAAAAATTCCCACTTCATCCGCCTTCTCATATTAATCTCGCGCCTTTTTAATCAGCCACCCGTAATCCGAGAATAATCATGTTACCAGCCAGCCACCACCCTTTGATTGAAAACACCCTTGTGAATGAGTCTTGAGTTTTCTGATTAACAGAATACTCCCAGATGATTTTTAATTTTCAACATGCAATCTTGACTCTCTCTTTTTCTCGTCTTCAGTATTTTACAAGTATTAAAAATTCTTGTGCAAAACCTTGTTTCTCGTGTTCATATGTAATAATAAAACAAAGTAAACGACACAAGGAGATTGCAAAAAAAAATGTAGGACTAGCAATGGCATAGCATGAGCATACACACCTTGTCAATAATTGTTTTTTGCATTACGAGCTCACCTTACAAATTTAAATCTTGAATCAAGTTTCCCCCAATTTCCAATCGATAATTGCTTATTCCTCCTCCATCACCAACCGGTGCCAGCCAGCTTTGCTATGCCAGCCAAGCGCAGCAGGAAATTACCTATTGCATATACCTGTAATAACAAATGATGGCTACTTAGCTATAACTCCCACCCACCGCCACCATAAATTTTAGCACACTTTTTCCACCCAAGTAGCTAAGCAAGTACATGATAATCCAAATCCCGCCCCGTCCTTCTGAGCTTCTTAAAAAACTTGATTACCTACTATCCTCCAACTCGATATACTTGTAAATCCTAGGCCGGAGAAGTTGGCCAAGGAAAATAAGGATTTCGCATACAAATTTAGTGCAGATAGGCAGGCTACTCTTTTCTTGGCGCTGTTTTCGATTTTCACCTGCTCGCTGCTAAAATGTACAGGTGAGGTTTGGAGCTCGGAATCAAGAGAAAAGGTAGTGCCAAAATAATACATGAGAATTTGACTGGATTCGAAAGGGAAGAGGAGGTAAACCACTAAAAGTACAAGTGCTTTCACATAATATTGTGGCACATGCATGGAGGAGGGAGGGTGGCTGTGGAAGCCAGCGTTTAGTCAGAGCATGCAGCGTAACTAATATCTGCAAAACTTGAATCTTAACGCTATTCGGGAGGCGGGTGAAATTTTTCAATCTGCATTTATTACAATTTATATTCTCTGAGCTCCATTAATTCCCCAATTTTACATTTCTACACGCTTCGCCATTATTTATCCCTCCTTTCTCTCTCATTCAGATGAGGATCCCTCCTTGAATGGTATTTTGAGAAACTCTTTGCATCTGCTTCTTAACTTGGAATTCGTTCGGATCTTTAAGCATAACATTTTGAGAAACTTCTCTGTTTAAAATGTATGGAAAAGTTCTTCAAAACTTGTAGCAAAATTCTTCAAAACTTCTTGAAAATATGGAAGAAGAAGTTGGCGATTTTTTTGTAAGAGTATATTCAACGAATCTCAAGTATCTGAAAGTTTGTTTCTGCAAATAATCAGAAACGTAAACGTTTCTTGTCCTCCTCTTTGAATTTGAGTCGACCCGCCCTCCGTGTCTGAATTCTTCATCCCTCGTCTCATCAGTACTACCACTAGAATCTGTGTTAGCAACTGATGCTGCTCCCTTGCTTACTTTTCCGTTGGATCTACTTTCGACTTGAACATGATTCTTTATAAAATCCTATCATTCTAAATACACTATAATAATAGTCGAGAATGCCTCAGGCAATTCCATCCGTCAAACAAAACCAATACTCTACTCTATCACTCTCTACATTTCATCCCCTGTCTTTGCTCTTGTCTTCCCTCCTGCATTATCATTAAGAGATGCAATTCTCTCTTCTCCTGGTTTCCAATCTTGTTCCTCTGCCTTGATTCATTTCTTTCCTAGATGTTCTCATCTGTAATAAATCGTCCTCATTCTGTCTCCTCTTCTCCCTCCCTCCTCTACTCCTCCTCGCTCTTCAAAAGCGAGAGTCCATGCATTCAACTTGAGATTACTAGGAATCGCAAAAGTGCATATTGCAACCGAGAATCAAGTTCGCTCCGTGATTGTATCCAGAGAAGAAGAAGCAGTAGCACAACTTTGCAAAAAATCTGCAAACGCATCACCATCATTCATGTCGTCGGTGAAAAACAGTGATTGTTTACCATCATTGCATCTCCGTCCTAAGACAATGGAGGGTATTGTGCTAAAAATATCAGAAATTAATGATATCTTAAGATCATAAATTAGAGATGCTCTACTCCAAGCTTTCCTCTGCTTCCTCCTCTGGTCTGATGTACATGACCACACAAAAGTTTGACACACTTCATATGTGTTTTTGCAAGCACGGTCACTATAAAGACCGTCGGCCTCCGAAGATTTTCTCTGCGCGACCCGGTTATTCTTGTTCCTTGTAAGAACGAGTTGAAAAAATTCGGCTGCAGTTTTCTCTGACTCTTTTGAAATCAGTAACCCTAGCATACAAGCTCTTGACTTTCCGATATTGGGTATTCCACGAAAACAGACAAAAATGGCCATTTTGTCACGTGATTATACGGAATTCTATGACTTCAGTGACAAAATTATACGGTATTCTACGAAAACGTACACATTTTTTATACGATTGTAAATAATCACGTATAATATACGATTTCGTATACAAAATTATACGGAATTATATATTTTTGTATATGCGAACTCCAATATTTACAAAAAATTTTGAAAATAAGTTTGAAATAAGCTGAGTTTTGTTGCAAATACATGCGTTTCCTCTGAAAATATACAATGGGAATATGGGTACATTTATACAAGTCTAATTTTTTAATATTTAATCGTTTACTTAAATTAAAGAACTGCGTTTTTAATCATTTCATTGCCGGTAAATATACGGAATTAATAACGAAGTATTTGAACACAGAAGTTATGCCTGAACGTGAATTAAATCAGATAAAGTGGTAAGTTTCTGCTATAAAATGTGATATTCGACTGTACGATACTATCACTATTTTTATCCGTAGAGGTGGGAAAAAATGCAAGGAAGCAATTCCATACCACTGGCGTCTTAAAATTAACTAACGACACCGTTATAGTCGCGGTGGAAGTCAATATTTCGATTCCAGTTCAATAACGTTCGAAAATCCTAGCATAAAACCGACCAGCTATGGTAACAAAATAGTAATTTCTACTCGCATTATATGCTTTTATACGAAAACATATACACATTATACGAGATTATACGACATCCAAGAAGATTATACGAACTTATACGAATTCAGTGAAAATTATATGATTTTCGGATATCGGAAAGTGGCCATTCTTATCGGTTTTCGTATTCGTATAATTTTGTCTGCTAGGGAAATTAAGCGCTAATTTATGCAATTTTAGTGGGACATGAAGCTCGTATTTCTGATTTACAGCCTAGGAATTCATCCTCCGTTTATGTTGTCAAAGTATGCTTAGAATTTGCATGTTTGATGATCAAACGTGCCCTAAAGAAATCCATCTCCTCCCCTAGTTTTAGCATGTCACTTCTGTGCTATTATTTTCCGTAGTTTCTATTTTGTATTTGTTGGCGGTTTTTAAATCATATTTTTTAATATGCCTTGCTTTCTCTTCGCCTGGAGGAGCTGCTGTGAGGAGGAGAGAATGGATGCACTGCATGCTGACAGGATTACAGAATAATGCAATGATAAATGATAATTGAGATAGACTGAACTGGATTTCACCAAGACAATAATATGAATCAAAATAATGGGCGCATATAGTTTCAACTAATCCCTTTCTTCAAAACCATTCATTTTATGCAGTTGCAAATTATAATTTTTGCCAGTCTGACTGGGCTCCTACCCCCCGGGCATGGATGAAAGATGTGTGCAATTCGGCAATTGTAATGTGTATCAGTGGTCCAGCTTTTGATTGTAACTGCTGCAGTATGACGGATTTTAAATGATGCAGCAGCGTTTGCTCAAACTGCTGACACTGCTACACTTATCAAGCTATACTTTAAAGTTGCCAAGTTTTTTCTCTCTAGGAGCAACCAATCCTACAATAAATTACAATCATTGATTTTTACAGTCTCCTCTATTTCTCTCGGATCGAACTCCCTTACGCAAATTCAGCACATAGAGAAGAACAAGTTTTATTTTACAGAATCGATATCAGAAGAATTGGCAAAGAGCCATGTCAGTAGTTTAAATTTGCATATAGGAGATAGTAGGAATAAGCATGCGAATTTTATTCCAACGGCCTCCTTCCACATTAATCTTTTAAGAATTCATTACATTTTATGGCTATTGATTTCCCTTTATCATTAAGCTGATAGACTTGTAAAAATTATTGCTACCCTCTTCTCTTCGTGTGTGCTTACTTGAAATCCAATATTCTAGTAGCTTCCAAAGCATCGATACCTTATCATTCTCCTGTCTCGTCTCTTTCGTTTATTTATGTTATGTATACTGTCTGTCATGGTTTTGTGACGAGTTGATTCCTCTTCCACGCAACGACGCAACTTGCCGTCTGGGACAGGTTGATGATTTCTACACTTGATGTAATTTTTGGATTATATTTTCTAGGTGAAACAACAATAACCTCTAACCTTTGCATAGGAAGCAGACTTTTAAGATATCCATGTCTATGCCAAGTTATTGAGAACTTAACTCCCATAGGCTATTGGCAATATAGGCAGAAAAGAGGAAGGGCAGGAGCCAATTGTTTTTTCCGACAATTTAGAATTGACCCTCTATAAATTTTGATTAGCTTTGTGTAAACCAAGAGGTTTCTCTTTAAATTTGCATCATTCCTCGCTGCTATCATAGTTGGAGAAGATGAGTTACTTTTTCCCCCCTGCTTATACAAGTTGTAGTTTATAAAAGTGAAAGATTCAATACCGATTGACTCCATTTGACTTTTACTTTATTTATTATTATACTTTTATATATTCCTCTCTCGTTACTTGATACAGGAGGATGTGGCTGTATACAAGGATACTAGGTTCCCATTTGAGATAAAAGAAAGTTGCTTCCGATATAATTTACATTATCATATAGTAGTCCACCAAACCCATATTGGTCATGTCATGATAATCAAGTTTATTGTATCGATATAGTTTAAATGTTGATTGCTCATATTCAGCTCACTAGCTAATCTTGATTCTTGAGGGACAAGAAACCTTATTTGCTCATTTGGTTTTTGCAAGTATTTCTCTTCCGGTTATCGTCCGCTAGTTTTGCTTTGCTTTTTGCGGCTGATAATTTAATGAGAAGGTTAAAAGCTGTAGCTGTAGTAATTGTATCTAGGATAATACAATTCTTAACGATTTAGTTATCAGTTTCGTTAAAGCAGAGAAATGATTGTTAGTAAGCAATCTTGGATAAAGAAATATAGTAACGGTGAGTAAGCTAAAGAGAAGAGGGAGGGCAAAAAAGCAATGACATTCGGCACATACATGACTTGTAATAAAAGGTTGTAAAATTCTAGGATTGTTTTATAAAGTACGTTTTCTTGTACTGTCCCGCCTCTTATCTTAATTTCAAGAGCCGGGAAGAATTTACTGGATTTACACCATTAAAATTACAAGGAGCTTAGCTTAATTAGCCAACTCTTACCTCTGTCGGCTAAGTAAGCTATATAAGCTGTAAGATGTGAAACTTGTTGGGATTTTTATTATTCCATAGCACGTCAGTTTAGGTTAGTGGTAATCCCATGAAATTTAAAGCTAATACAAATGAGGGTAGACGCGGCCTTTTTCTTGTTAGATGTCATTTGGATCATTATTTCCCTCAGCGTGTAGTGTCTCTTTGAAAGCTTCTGCAACAGATTTCGCAAGAGGCATTTTCGCTATACATATACAGCGCGTTGGATTAAACTTAAGGGAGGGGTCTTTGAGAACGCTGGAATTCCTTGGGAAGAAGATACTTTTCGCAAACTGAGTGAAAGATAAAACCCAGAAAAGAGTCAAGAGAGAGAGAGAGATAAAAGATAAGACTGACATGACATGAGAATACTGAAAAGTCTTTTCTTGTTTTCTTCGCTACAACTGCAATTGCAACATGTGATTACAGCGTGTAACCAGCAGCACCCATTCAGGAGCTACAATCTTCTCGGTCTCTTTGAAACCAGCTTGAGACCTAAGAAACTTTACAATCCTCCGAACGACACCACCTTCAAATTTATATGAATCACATTCAATTCAAGTCGGTTAATTCAAAGCTTGGAGAAAATGACACTTGAAACTGTTGCAATCTAAAAACAATGCGTCAAAGACCAAAGAAACAAAGTCATTCTGAATTATAAACCGAAAGACTAGGAGGCAAGGAGGCCCGGTCTTGAAACAATACGTGGAAATTTTAGAGGATGCGAATTCCGGTCCGTCATTGCTGTGATTGTTGTTGTTAGATTCGCAAATAACCGCTATATTTGAATCAAAATGCAAATGTGAGGAATATGTGCGAATCATGCGGGTTTGATTTTTGTTTTGATTCTTTCCAACATTTGCTTGTCATCATAAAATGAAATTTCCCTCCCTCTCCGCGAGCAGTCCCCATCAACTAATCAAACGCTACTACAAAATAATAAAAAATAACTGCGCCCTCCCTGCTCTTTTCCACTTCCGACATTTCTTCTCCACCGGTTCATCATCGTCAATTGTGATTACTAACGCTAACCTAACGTTAACCCGTAGCCTACGGCGCATAGAATCATGAGAATGCATGAATTTTGTACTGGGTGTATCCGCTACACAGAGTGAAATGAAGAACACAGAATTAAATTGGCTCGGACTTAATACAGGGATGGGAGAAGAGTTTGCATCAAAGCCTAATGAGGTGAGGAAGAGAATCATGTTGATGTGTTCCGTATATATAATTGCTTGGTTTGCATGGAAGCCAGGAGGGAAAAGTTAGTTTCAAATATGTGAAAAAAGGAGACGGTAAATAAATGTAACTGTATTTGAATCATTTGATTAAAATTGCAAGAAATGAGATGAGGAGGGAAATAAAACGAGAAAAAACAGATGCGGTAGCAATTTCAAGTTTACGTCAAGTCCTGCAAGAGTGTCTATGGAAGGGATTCCAAGAATTATTTCTTGTATTATTGGTTCCTTGATTTTCTTCTTTACTTGATCCCGCTCGAGGTACAATTAGACAGTGAAGAGTTTACAATAAAGCGCTCCTTCTCGGCTGGGATTTTATTTTCTAAAGCGGAGCAGCGCTGCTGCAAGAAAAGCCGAAGCGCTTTAAGAAGACTTACGAGAGCTGAGCCTAGGAAGAAGAGAAACGCTGCTGAGTTTAAATAAATAACTGAACCTTTGGGAATTCACACATGTTATCGATTTTATATATTATTCGCATAAACTTAACACATAACCTCCTTGCGGTTCTTTGATTGCGTGTGTTTGTCTTGCTAGTCTTGCATGCAATTACGTTACAGCTAGCTTCTGAGTCTCTGTTGCCTCTCCTTTGCTCTGCAAGCTATGCAAAATATTCCAAGAGCAAAGAAAGCGTATAGGAGAAGTAAAATGAGGAACAAGATAACCGACTTAGCAGTTACATGAAGATGTGTTAAAAAATTCACAATTCATTTCACCGCTACCACTGCTACAACAACTAACACTGCGTACCAGATCAACCAGATGATTAGCAACCCCATCCAGTTAGCCGGGTTTGTTACAGGGAAAACATAATAAACTTGATCATCTCATCCACCGGTGCTAATGGGTCTTAAGTCTTGTGTGCATCTTTGATAGCTTTTGCTGATGTGACCGTCCTCTTCTGCGGTTTCTGGTTTCAATCTTCTCTCAATCAAAATTCTTACAAGCCTAACCAACACATCAACATAACGTTCTGAAAGAAACTTCAGACCATGTTGCTGATTCTTAGTCTCCCGCCTTAATCTTTAAATCCGCGTAAGAAGAGCGCAGCGCTAAAGCGTAGATTGGTTTACGCAAATGAAGCACTAGGGATCTGGGTATAATTGAGATTGCACACACATATCCTTTAACCTACTCCCTGTCAGAAAGTTAGAAGCTGCTACACAGCCTCTTATACGAAGAATATTCTGTCCAAATGGCATTAATGGTAAACCAGCTAAAAACCAAACTGTATTTCTTCATCATATGTTGTACCAATAATCCTGTTTAAAATCAAATTTACCGCAAGGTCGAGACCACAAAACTTTTTGCACCTGGTTGCGCTACGTTTTCTCGCACATCTCTCCTACTACGCTTCCGCATCCTTCCTGGTCTCGCCTCTTCTTCTTCAATTAACAGGTAGCTAATCTTTCGTGTCAAAGGTCAAAGGGAGTTGGTAAATACGCTCTACGTGTTAAACAAACAGGTACTGGTGTTGAGCAGTTCATCCGCACGTAGTACCTCAAACAGACGGGGGCCATAAATGTCGGACTGCTTTGATTAGTAGGCGGAGGCAGAGGCAGGATAATCCATTTGCATCTTCTTCAAGAGATTGATGATTGCGAGTGGAGGAAACACACCTGTGTTCAGGTGTGATTTGATTTTGGATTGGTTAGAATCCTCCTGGTTTCGGCATGCATTTAAATGAATAGCTTGGTGACAATATATAAAAGATTTACCTGTGCTGTATTGAGCCAAGTCTTTAAATGGTAATTCAGGAAGGTTATTAGCAAATCATCTTGTTGGAGCCGTCAATCTTGTCACCGTTTGTCCTTGAAAAGAGGATTGTGACGACAATGACAATGCTAGAAAGTAAACGAAGGAATGAATCCTAAACCAACCGCTTCATACAATCACACCCTCTCTGTCTTCCACTCCAGCTTCAAGAAGAGATCAAGTTACTTGCGCTGGAAGCTATCACATAATTCTTTCTTTAATACCTCAAACGGCCAAAACTTAACCAAACTAAAAGCTAACCCGCGGATGTTCCCTGTCTCTTTAGGCTTTAGCATCAATTAAGGAGCGTGTGAGAGCAAGAAGCTGGAGCTTAAATATTTACCTTCGCTCTGTCCACTTTACTTTGCCACATAACTTTTATACGTTCATCCAAGCATGTTGGGCTTATCTTGACGCCTTTTCGACAACTTGCTTTTACTTAACAGCCATAAGAAATTCACTAAAGTTGACAAAGGAGACGAGTTTCCTTGCCAATAGTCTTTAAAACATTGCACCACCAAAACTGGTATTTGATCCTCCTCCACTTGTTGGAAAAGATGCTAAATATCACAGCAAAGTTTTACAGAGGATCCTTCTTAAGATGACAACAATTACATAACTCACACAATTTAGCAGCACCTAGGTGGCGGAATTCGTTTCAACTTTTGTAAGCGAGTAAGCTATTGAATTAGATTGCATTACATGCAGCAATGCTCTTGAAATCGTCCTTGTATTTTTCAGGGCTCAGTAAGCGAATAAATTCTTCCTTGAACTTTATAATTTTTCCAGTTGTAATTCAGGAAAAAGAGTCAAGGAAAAATTAAAATATACTTTCATTGTGTGCAGAGCACAGCCTGAGGCAATTTTACAAAGATTGCACTATAGCTTCTTATGCATGGAGGATGTGACTGAAACCTGAAAGAAAGATTCACCTTGCTCACGTAAATTAGCTTAATGACAATTATGGTCCGAGTAAGTTGAAATTTGCCTTAACAGAATGAGAATCTTTACGCTTCATCTGTTCGTGCCCAAGTTGCTAGGCTAATCAGCCTTGGATTTAATTCTTTTAACATGCAGTTTTCTGGGAGTTCACTTGAAAATGTTCTTCTTTAGGCTCGTGCCCTCTTGAATCAATAGGCTTTGGGATTTTGCAGGACGCTGTCTGATGCTAAAGGATTATTTCTTAATGGTATCATCTTTGGGAAGTGTAAAAAGCTGATTGATCATGTTTGCAATGTGTCCTTGAATTTGAATCATGAGGCTTGATGCAGTGGGTCGTAAATACTGTGCATTTGAAGCTATTCTTGTGATTGCACATCTTATGTGCGTACCATATGATACTGAAATTGATGCGGTGGCATTTTAGTTATGTTTGTGTGTCAACGCAGCAAAAATTATATCAACACTGATGAGTTAGTGTTTCCCCATTTTTCTCAAACAGTTGAGGGTGTAGAGAAGTTTTTGGTCTTGTTTTTCTGGAGCCCACAGTATTTTAAGAAATAATCGAATTAGTCTTAACCCAATCGGCAAGGTACATAGACCAGGTATTTGCGAATCATAACAGCAAGTATCGTGTTGCCAACACTGTGCGTGTGTGCGTGCGTAGAGATTTTCAGCTGGATTAATGAAAATTGGATTATTTGAGGCCGTTCCCTATACTATAACTAGGAAAATACGATAGCGAACTTACTACGTAAAGATGAATGGCAACGCCTGCATTAGTCACGATTTTCATCCGAAAACTATTGAACTGAGAGTAGTTATAATCAAACAATCGAATGCTTACACCGTGTTATAAATAATAGCCGAGTCAATTCGTTCTAAATATTACTTACCTCTTACCGACACAACGGAAATTTTCTTTTTTCTGTGGACTTATTATTGATAGCTTGACTTGTAGTTTCTCACATCAAACTGTAAATTACCAACTGCGAAGTTGAAAGTTTTAAGCGAGCTTACAAACGTTATTACATTGAACTTAACAAGAGCCACCACGCACTGTAACTGTAGCCCTGCTTTAATTTTAGGTTCAAGTTTATCATTCTTCGGGAAAATTTATATGGCGAAAATGATTACTTGTCTTGGCATTAACGGAATCCTCTTCACCCTAGCCTCATGGTTCTTGCTACGGACGGATTCTTTTGTGTTGCAAGAACTAACTACTTTGTTAGGGATTTTCAAAGACTGCGACTCCTTTGTTTACACGGATAACCAAGAGCTGGATGGTCTTGACACGCTGGTCCACCCAATTTATTTATACACCGATGCCCTCATATATGGAAGAGACTTTGTCCTAAACCCGAACTTTCCGCGAGGACGACTCCCGGAAAGACTCAACAGTATGGCGTCTAATAAAGAGTGGTTTGAAAAAAGAAGGCTCAACTGCGTGGCCCAAATACACTTCCTCTCTAATGACGATTCCTTTTGGAAGCCAACACAGAGGCTCCCACATATTTTTTATTTTCGGAAGGAGGAGTCAGTCTTCGTGTACAGCATCATGATAACTCATCTCCCCTTGAACAAGATCCCGGCTACATTTTTCAAGTGGGATTCCGGAGGTTCTCAAAGTAATTTTCAGCTCTTTTATCGTGCTTATTATGCAGACACAAGTATCGAATTTCGAGACCTATCACATTTGATTTTCATTTCTATCGATATAATTCCCTCGTCTCCAGCCCAAAATTCTCTTCACTTGATCGATCCCTCAGTTTTCGGCTACACGGTTCAGGTTGAAGCCATGTGCTTTGCTTGCGTACAGAACGATTACATCGGGATTACCATTTTCCCGAACAGCTCACACAGTTTAGTTTTCGACGAGATACAGCAAATGGTTGAAGAGCAAGGGACAATTCCAGTCCTCACAAAACTATTTACGCCTCTACACTCTAATGCATTTAATGTACTCGGGATTTTGTCGAACCGGTTAATGGCATCAACGTTAATGGAGGGAAGAACGGACTGTTTTACGATATTGCTACGTATTTTAAAAGACGTTCATCTTGAAAAACCTTCGGGGAGAGGCCTCCTAGAAGGAGGTAAATGGCTCCCCGAATTAGTCATGTTGACCCACATCTCGGAAAAGTTCCCGAATATTACTTTTTATTCGGTGAAACCCGGAGTTCACAATATCCCACCCCCGCACTCATTTGTTGATTTCATTTACGGGCCAACAATCCCACTAACTTGGAATCTATTTCAAACTCGGCCCATACAAAAAGTATCCATCTCCTTTCTCACCTGCTTCAATGTGTCAATTACAAGGCCCACTGGCATGTTCACACAACCCTTTGACCTCCCCACCTGGCTTTCCCTCCTTGCCACAACCAGCATTCTGTCCGCCTTCCTCTGCGTAGCTTCTCAGCAGAACCGGAGTTGGAATGCTTGGCTTAACTGGACGCTGGTCCCTTGGAGGATCGTTCTGGAAAACTTTCCTATTATTCCAAGGAGCCAAGGAACGAAGCAAACACTCATTGCATTCCTGACGTTTTTGACTAGTATTTCTGCAATAGCCCTGAGCAACATGTACAGGTGCTTTCTTGCTTCTGATTTCACCACCATTTCTAGGATACAAGGTCCTGAAACGTTTGAAGACTTATTGGGACCTTTGGGAGAGCTGGAAGATGTGACTGGAAGGAATGTTAGCCTAGTGGCTATGGATAATAGATACGTGAACTTTATGGAACCCGCGAATAATTCCTATGGGGGCATTTTAAACTACTACGATTATGCTCATTCAAGCTATTTCCTCATAAGTTTGCACTTGAGGTTGTATTCAGAACAGTGGATGAATAAGTCACCTCCACCTGACGCTCATAATGTGCAACAAATATTTTTAGTTTTAGAGAAAGGGTTACAGCTTGTGTCCAGAGTCTCCACAGAGGATGCTTATAGGTGTGAAAAGCCAATTGGAATAGTTCAGTTCACGGATGACCTTGGTAATGTGCAAGTGCCCCGATGGCGAATGCCTACCCTTCAGGCCAAGCCATTTGTTTTCAGTAAAGAAAGATTAGGAGCTCGCACGGTCGGTTGGTTGCGTTTAGGCTATCGTGAAGGCTTGGCATGGAAAGCCATCGTCCAGCTCATTGAAGGAGGTATAAACCATTACTTGATGAAGCAAAATGCTCAGGTCAAATCTGAGAACACGCTGAATAAACTTATGGCAGCTACCAAAAGAGATTCCGGTCGCCCACTGAACCTAAAAGAGTCAATAATGATTTCCGCCTTCGACCTCTTGTTTACACTGCTCTGCTCCAGCTTTCTTGTTTTGATGATCGAATGTTTGGTTAATGGAATAACATGTTGGATTCGTCGGATTAACCGACTACTTAGGGATTCCGCTAGTAGCGTCATCGAGGATGAGGAGTAAAGCTGAAACCAGACTTTTGTGAATTGGGAAAATATTCAGGACATTCGTTATGTTGCCCCTGGTAACCATTCTGTCAATCCTTTTACATTTTGAGAAAATATATTTTCTCAAAATGTAAAAGTGCATGACAATCTCAAGGTGTATTTCCATAGCATGCGATGATCTTACCGCACTTTGTTTTGCCATAGCGATGGATAGAATGTATGTTTTTTTGAAAAACGTAGATTCTATCTATCGCTATGACAAAACCAGTACGGTCAAGTTAACGAATTCTATGAAAATACGCCTTATGCATTGGTTGATTCAGTTTTGAATCGCATCGTAGCATGCACAACAAGTATAACAAATGTTTTTGATGCTAAAAACTTGTGAAAAAAACT
This sequence comes from Sminthurides aquaticus, assembly GCA_906901655.1. Lineage (NCBI taxonomy): Eukaryota > Metazoa > Arthropoda > Collembola > Symphypleona > Sminthurididae > Sminthurides > Sminthurides aquaticus. The sequence goes on along the minus strand of CAJQTT010000023.1, from coordinate 1,118,226 downwards.
TGTTTTCCATTTCAGATTAGTCTAAAATTGACATATGAGTGAAACTGAGCAATGTCACCCGCGGAATACTCTGTGTATGGTAACTCGTGTGTAAGGAATCCTGTTAGTATAATATTTCTACAGTAGTTATTACTATGTAATCCATAATATTAATATTTTTAATTGGGAATATCTGCTAAATAATGAAGGAAGCTTTTGAAAATTGTGCTAAATGCCGGTATCTTATACTTGAGCATGTAAGTTTATCAGAGTATACGAAACCAAAAGGAATATTTATTCGGGGAAACCCATTTTCTAATATACGTTATTTTTGTTATGTTGTTCATGACGAAATGACGATTTTAATTTCTTATCACACCAAATATATGTAGCCCAATTATCACCTGGGCTAGAGAGGGCAGTGACTAGGATAATTTCCAGGTTGAAAATTCCAAAAAAGTCGCGAATCATTTGCCAATTATCTAACATGATGATTATAATTATCCTATAGCCTTGCACAACTTTCCATTAAACCCACAACATGTAAGCTAGTAAGCCCTACATGATATAGCCAAAAATGCATCCCCCATCATTCTCGATTCTCATGCAATATTAGTATATTTGTGACCTATCATTTAATAGCTGGAGGCAGGGAGGGCAATTCACAAAAGAAGACCACAGGCAAATTAACAAACATACTTCATCCTGACTCCCTCCAAAAGAACATCTCGCGGCATGTTAAAATGAGCGTAGCAAATGCAATATCATTCCGCGCCACACTATGACAAGCTTCAAAAAATTTGGTTTTGTCATCTTGAGTTACCCCTAATTGACTTGAGTGATTCATGTGACACCCTCTGTGACGTTATTATTAATATCATCGCCAGACCAGAGCTAGGCAACTTTTTTTGCTTTTTTTCTGCACATTCTGTGTTGTATGCATATATACATTGGATTCAAATAAACTCGCGGATGCAATGCCAGGGTTATGTACTTGCTCTGAAATGCAGTTATTTTTGCTCCGGATTATACCGTTATTTTCCTACATGTAATTTTTAGCTTTGACTTGGCTGGAAACCATGTCATGGTGTCGGGTCGGTTAGAATGATTTCAAAGCAAAAAAGATTCATCATCATCCTCTTCCCATCATCTCTCTACCAGTCATCGTATCTCTCATCTTCTCTCTCACCTGGCTTCTTCTTACCTGTTGTACGTGTACCCTCCCCACGGTTCTTCTTGTCCTCGTAGCGTAGCAGCTTTACTGAGTTAACCTACCCGCACAATTCAGTCTCCTGCAGTTATTTGGATATTGCAATTACAAAATACTTTTCCGCACTCTCTTACTCATCCTCCGACCGCGAGGTTATTATTCTTACCCCTCTTCCTCTCCTCCCTGACTCATGGCAAAATCTATAGAAGGATTTTATCAAAATTCGGGTAGCTTTGAAGCCTTTAAGAATATACACAAAGAGAATTTCCCTTAAGTCAGAGAGCAGAGCGTGGTGATAGCTTGGAGTATGTAAGCTATTACACACGGGTCGTGTTCGTACCTGGTCAGCACCTGGCCTACAGTTGTATCCGATTCCCCGCCAGAGGTCCTAATCCGCTCCGCGGTTCCTGTTCTTCTTTCGTCTTGTGGTACAGGGCAAGGGATCCTTCTAAATAGCAGGCAGAGGATGTACCAGGCAAAGGGATTAAAGAAGAGTTCAAGTTTAAAAGTAGAGCTAAAGTAAAGGAGTTGATTGGAAGGAACATGGAAGATCATTGTGGGAATTGTTGAGAATTTATGTGGGAAACTGTAAAAATATCATCATCCCCCAAGTCTCACATAACGAACACGAATGAATACGTTCGTAAACGCCTTAGGGAAAAGCAGTGTGGATGGGATGCTCTCTTTCTTCCACGCCTTGCATGCCTTTAATGATAAATCCACGTGCTTTTGTAACTTGTGTATTTTCCGAAATGATCTTTTATTGTTGTAACTTACACTCGCTCTGAAGAACCTGAAGATGTCGGAGCGGGCGTGAGGCTAGGAGACTTGGAGGATTCCCTCAGGATTTTGACGTGTATTCCGTGCTTGTCCCGTGAAGTTTGTGATACACGGAAGAATCTCATCTCGCTCCGTTTCCGTCGTGTCTGTGGCTTTCTTTGGAAAAGCCTGTATTATCCTTCTAAATCTCAGTCTTGCACGCACACACTCCTCAGATATTTAAACATAAGAGAGCACCTTTAGCGTAGAAGAAAGAAGTAACAGTGACAGGAAGGAACTAGGGATATGATGTTATTATTCTGGATCTTTTTGAAAGGATATTTAAGCGGGATATAATTTGTACAATTCCCCTTCAAAACTTATGCTACCTCTTCATTATAATCACAAGAGGAAGTAGGAATGATTATAAACTTGATTCGTATTTGTAAGGCCCAGACGTAGGAGAAGAAGCAAGTTTTGAACTTGTGGGACTACTCCTAGGTTAAACATTTAGAGAAAAGGGGGCAGTGGTCAGCTCAGCTTGAGATTTTCCTTGTTACTAGATCGCTGAGGCCGTAGGATTTGAGGATTATGTTATCGTTATACGTGTTTCAAGGGAGTAGGAAGATTAAAAAACATGTAATCGAGACGAATCTCTACACGATTTAAGAGAGTAACGGTTCATTTTAAAGGATAATGTGAATTGCATATTAATTTTCTTGTGTCAAGGAGCTCTCTTGAGAGAAGATGCTAAAGCTCAAAGCTCTTCTGTGTACTGAACTTTGCGTCGTTCATGTTCAACAATATGAATGAAGGCTCTGGTGGTTTGAAGAAGAGCAAATATGTACTCTGAAAGAAAGAAAAGTCAAGAGTGAACGAGAAAAATTATTGCAAGAAAGATACGGAAGAGAACAAAAAGGTTGTGGGAATGGGAAGGTTTGCAAAATTTTGCAAGAATTTGGATATTTCCCCGCTCGGTCACTATAATTGATTTGTAACCTTGCAAAAGCTTGAAAAAAATTGCATCGCTGCAGCTTGTCATGCTATATGCGGTAATCATAATGCGTGGAGTAATTGCTTCAAGGTTTATTAGATTTGCGGATTAAAATTTTCGCGAATCATAATCTGCACATATGGGTGGTGTAATAGTGTAAGACTTTATCATGAGAGGTATATAAGCCATGCAGGCACTCCTTGACTGTTCCTTATGAATTGCAGTTTTGAAGGATGCATGCGATAATTTTGAAGAATAAAATTTGCATATTCGCAAAAATCTGGATTCGAAATAATTGCAATTTTATTATATCTTGCGAGCCATATATCCGTACAAATCGTGTGCATTCTTTAGCTATTGTGAATTGTTTTAAGCTCATCCAAATACTTAAAAGGATCTTGAGCTGTGTGAAAATTGCAAACGGCAACAAAAATCAGCAATATAAGCTTTACGCTCCTCAAATTCGCGAAATTAATGTAACTTAAATTGCTTATTTTTTTCGTCATCCAGTTAGAGCAAATCCAAATTTAGAAGACAAAGTCATTCGTATATTTTTTGCACCAATTTTAGGCGGCAGCAAATGAATTAACGAATATAAATTGTGGTCATTTCGATTCATGCCCGTATTTATTGCGTTGCTGCTGTGTTTGTAAAAGTAAAACTGTGACTGAGCTGCATAGTTTTACACACCTTTTGACTGCTGTACGAGCTTAAGATTTACACACCTTTGGAAGAAGTTTCATTTCATCTTGTCGTTCTCCGCCTTATTTTAGTAGTGTAGGTGTCATTGAAATGGGATTTGTGTGTCCTTGCACTTGATCTGCCTCAAGTTTTTGCCCCTCATGTTGCTATATATATCATCCTACTCGACGTCCCATGACTTTCGCTCGCCCAATCTCTGAGCCAGATACGGCTCGTTTTCTTAAGCCAATAAATTGCACACGCAGCATGTATCACAGCACAGGGTTTTATTTTTCAAGGTGTATAGAAGCAATAAGCTGGCTTGCCAAATTTTTCGCCAATCCTATTTACAATCCATGCTTTATTAACTTACCTGATTCATTGGGATAGATTGAGCGATAGGAGGGATACAGAGGATGAAACTGTGAAATCTTTTCAAGTGTAAAGTAGTTGTACGTCGTCTCTGAAAAGCGATAAGTAATAATCTCAGAGATTGCATCTTTTACATGGCCAAATACTGTGATGGCTAAAATTCAATCTTCTTTTCGTCATCCCTCCTCCTTCTTTCCATCCTCTTTGAAAATGAAATCTGATATCGTTTCTCCAAATAGAGAATTTATCAGTTCATTCTCGGCCCACTGGTTTAAGGGAAGATAAAGTTTAGTTTAGAATCACTGCAATCTTGCTTTACTGCACAGTATACAACAATACGATTTTTCTGCATGCACAATTATCTCTTCCTGTAAAAGATGTGCATTGTGAATTACATGTCGCCTTGAGAGGATTTGCACTTTCTACATATAAAATCTGTATTCCATTTTGTAAATTAATAGAAATTGAAACCTTGGTTTGGCTCTCCATCATATTCTCTCTAGTCTCGAGTAAGTCATTTGCAGAGAGCTGAGATTTTGCCAAGGGTAAACGGAAACTGCCCGTTCAGTTTCAATGCCAAAATTCAAACATTTTGCCAACCACACAAGAATTAGATCAGTAATAAATTGTATCCATAAAAAATGTAAAAAATATTGGTGAATATTTACTGTTCATATTTGGTCTGGAGTATAAAAATTATTTTCACTTTTAAGAAAGCGCGCGACTGAGTTTCGAGGGATTTCGCGAAAATCTAGTAAAAACTTGGCGGATTTTTTCTGGCTTGCAATTCAACACATTGGGACTTAGGCGTGCGTGGGTTGTGTTTTAACGTTTGCGTTCCTTTGTCCGAGTTTTTACGCTTTGATTTTAGCACCGAGACAACCTTTGAGAATATGCCTTTATTTGGAAATGGGTTTTGGCCAGCAAGACTGGAATGGTAATGGAGTTATTTGAGAAGCTATTCTTTTGACTCAGCCAAGCAAAAGAAAGTCAAGGAACGCAAAAGCAAGCGCTTGTATTTTATCCAATCTTTAAACTTTGGACGTTTCATCAAGAGATATTAACAAGGGAGAAGAATATACGTGTGAATCACTGGTAATTATACGTTACCATTAGAATGATTAGATAGGAAGCACACCTCTGGGTTGATGTGTTGGGAAGTAAATTTGGCTCAGGTCGGTGTTGATGAAGCTGCGCATCGTTCAGCTCCTCTGTTTGCAGAATATGGATGGAAGATAGCTTGGGTGATAAAGTAAACTTGCTATGTTATATAGCTTGAAGCATTTCGGCGGCTTTTGTTTCTTTCTTGTAGCGCTTAAGGGTTGTTACGTATTTGGATTTTGTTAAAATCCTTTAGCTATTCCTTACAAGTCTGCTGAAAGTGAAGCGCTAAATCTTTGATATTTAAAAATGGTTAAGAAGTAGGGCGGATGAGAGAATCAAATGAGAGGATGAGCTATGGCTGTAGAAAAGGTGGGAATTATAATTGATGAGCGCGCGCTATGTTGGTGGTGTTAATATCTATTCTGTTTGTGATAAAATTTATGACGTTTTCTAGCTTATAATTTGTGTCTTTTTCTTTACCTTTTTAGACTGCAAGGATGAGCAGAGAAAAGCGCGGCCCCTCCGCCCTGGAGGAATGGGCAAAACAAATTACAGACGGCTACCCAGGTGTTGCCGTACGAAATATGACAACTTCATGGAGAAATGGATTAGCCTTCTGCGCTCTTATTCACAGATACCGTCCCGATCTCATGTAAGCCACTAGTTCTCAGCCGCAAGCTAATTTATTATGTGCATGCGATTTTAATCAGTAGTTTAATTTAAGAGCTTGCAATAATTTTTACTAATGAGGATCAATGATGCGAATTTTTTGAGTGTGAGTAAAATCATGGGGCGGCTATAACCAAACTGGGTAGATGAACATGTATGCGAATTTGCGAATTAGTGCATATAGGATTATTTTCGCCCATATGATAATAATTTTTACCGCTCCATTTATGAGAATTCGAGATCGAGTTTTGCAGGAATTAAATATGATTGCGAATTTTAAATTAGATCCTTAGTAGCTTTGCCGTTTCAAAACGTTTAGTTTAGGTTCGTATAACAAATCAGCTCATGTCTTAGGCTTGACTTGAACACTTCGAGGTATGCTTATATAATAAATCCGAAGTTTTAGCAAACTGTAGTCTAGATTAACTGAAAGTAATGCAGCTTACCAAACCCAGAATTTCTTTGCTTATCCGATACAAATACCAAAACGGAAAAGGCAACGAAGAAATAATAAAATTCGCAACATGCCCGCTCCAAATTAGTAAATTTTTAGCGCCTATTTACACCAAATTGAGCCTGGGAAAACGTCTGCTCCTAATTGACTTCGCACTGATATTCACACTGTTGCGAAATATGATTACAGTATCTATAAAAGTAAATTGAACACATAATAATTTCAAGAAATTACCCCTCCCTCCCTCAATTTAATTCACCAGCCCTTGGCATATTTAGCTCTCCAAAACGAATCTCAATTTACACTCATAAATACAAATGGCACGTGGTAGATTTCTGTCAAAATGATTATGAGGTTCTCATCATCATGAACATCATCCCATCCCAAAATTACTAAAATCCCATTTCCATCCATATATCCCGGAGGAGCGTGAGAAGTGTTGGCTGAAACAGCTCAAAAGATATATTAAAGCTAAGGCCAATGCCATTTAATATTGCCATATTTGAAAGAAGAAAAGGACCTTAGAATATTGAAGATTGCAAAAGATTTTCGCCAATTATAATTTCGCACAATCCCCACCAAACTTTCCTCCCGTACACTATAATTTACTGCGAGAAATGAAATTTACAAGCCATAAGCTTAATGATTATTATAGACTGTAAATTATTTGGCGATGATGTTAATTTGATATGATGATTGTATTACTACAGAGATTACGACAAGTTGGATCCCTCTGACATAATGGGGAATAATGAGTTGGCATTTCGGATTGCCGAGGACGAACTTGGGATCCCTGCATTGTTGGATCCCGAGGATATGTTAGCGTGTGAAGTTCCAGATCGCCTCTCTATTCTCACCTACGTCTCACAATACTACAAAGCCTTCAAGGATCTGCAAAAGAAGAATGGATACAACAAATCCAATCCATTTAATAATCACAACTCCTCCAATACTAACAATATTGTTATGAATCGGACGGACATTGTCGTCAAAACCCAAGCTGTCACTCCTGATAAGAAGGTAAGAATGAAGACAAGGAATATAATCAATACTGCATGTTCTGTATAAATAGTAAATCTCCTCCCAATCCAATCAAATTACAATAAGCTTCTGATAATGCACATACTGATTCATCAATATTATTATTGCAAGGCGCTCACTGTCCTATAAGCGCGCTCAGGCCAGCTTATCGATAAACTATATAGTGACCATCAAGTGGACGAGCATTGAGTAGCATGATTTCCCTTGGAGTGCTTGAAGAAGCTCTTGAAAGTGACGCTGGAACCGATTGAAAGCGCAGCTTCTCTACGCTTGAATTGAATCTGATTGAGGCTTGAAGCTCTATTCGTTCTAGTCCCAGATACGCTTATCTGCAGTGCATTCAATCTTAACGAATAAAATAGATACAGAAGCTCAAGTGCAGCATGATAATCAATTATTTTATGCCTATCCTTCTATGCCTTCATTGCCTGGTTCTAAACATGTAGCGCTATGGTTAGTTTCTATTTTTAATCTCACTTTCCCCGGTCAAGTGCTAGTTTTCACGTGCTAGTTCATCTCTCATCCATCATTTGTCATCACCAAAAGGGAAAAGTACTTGATGATCCTTGTAGCAAGTCCCGAGAGGAAATCCATCCAAATTGCACCTCTCTCTTGTCAGACAAGCTCATCCAAGCAAGAAAAAGCAAGGAAGAGGAGGCTGAGGAAGAAGCACATGGGATTTCACGTCAAACGTTTTTTGCTACATTTGTTTACTTTGTTTACTCATTGTCCCACACTTGTTGTGTCCGTCCTAGCACACTTTTTATTTGGGCTAATTGCTCATCATGAGTCGGGGCAACACTTGCAATGATGCATCTTGAAAAAAAATCACTCGCCCGCGCAATTTATTTACCGTTTCCTTGCACTCATACAACTTTGCTATTAACCAGGGAACATGGCAGCCGTCTCTGTTCAGTTCGCCTCCTTCATAAAAAACTGTGTCAAAACTAAAATCAACTGGCACAGGAACCAACAATCATATGATTTGGAAGGGTATGTGCGCGAATATTGCGCATAGTCGGTTAGTACAAATTGCTGTATGTCACAAACCATGTGTGGAAATGTGTGTGATGAGTACTTGCTTATTAGGTTTATTTACCTGAGTCATTTAGGCTATGGGCTAAATGCGAGGATAGCACGTGGGAATGACTTGTTAGGTCGCGATGGTAATACGTTTGATGGATTTTAAAACACCTTTTAAATTAGCTTTTTAGCCCATTTAGCAGCTATTTAGTAGGAGGAGGAGTTTGCCTAGTTTTCTTATGGGTTTTATACACGTTCATCAGCTGAAATCAAGGTTTTAGGACACTGATTTTAGCTGCTGAGCAATAAGTTTACCTTGTTGCAAAAACATATTTCAAGTTAATGCAACTGCTAGAAACGGGGTTTGAAGCATGTGTTGACAGCTTTTACTTTATGATCACAGTAAAAACATGCGCACTGAACTTTCCTTAAATGTTGCAAAATCATTTCGCCAATTTCTGCAAAAGCCGGGATTTTTAAAATATTGCTTGGATCTTGATTACTTGACGTGCAATCCGCTGGATAATGGTTCACTGCAGATTGTAGTTTGAATTAAAAAATGCAGCATACAAAGCACTTGCTTGTAGGTATTGCATTTGCTATTGTAAATTATGCATCTTGACACCTTCTCAGAGATCATGTCCCTTGACAAAAGTCATAGAGTCAATCAGTATGAGAGCTGTAACAAAAACTGGACCGTCCACTCACTCCAAGATTTATCTCTTTTAAAAGATTCATTCTCTCTTCTCCTTTCTTTCAAACTTTTGCTTTAACTCTGAAGGATAGACTCTCATTCAGTTCTTGTGCGTTCTGTTACTGTGCATGCACTTGTATTTATCAATATTTACAGGTTTTTACCTTCAATCCTGTCACATCACCCAAGATTTTCCTGAACCTTCTTAAACTCGTATAATGTACGAATGAGTCTCTTGGATTGCACGCGAGAAGAGACCGGCATGAAACTTTTACAACACTTGCACAAATTTTTTATCTGGTTTGACTTGACTCGACCCTCTGTCAAGTACTAAACGCCATTGACTAAAATCCCATGCCATTCACTTGTTACCTCTTTCACCAATTACTCCATGTTCACATGTCAATTCCCTATCCTGGTTCCTGTCTGTAACTATGATGAGTTGATTGCATTTAAAAAATTTTGAAAGAGGCAAATGTAGTTTTGGTTTTTTTCAACAAGTCTTCAAGAAAATACCTGCTCCTCTCAAAATATTCGCAACTTGTTTCGTCAGTCACGCCACTAGATTTTGTAGTAACGCTGCATTTCCTATCGATCACATGCTGAGAGAAAATTAACGAGTCTCGGATACACCACCAAGGCAATTTGCTGCAAAATACTGCGTTTCATCACATCACCATCACGGCATGCGATGTACGGTACAGAAGATTATTAGTAGTATAAGCTGGGAGGAAAAGAAAAGCAGGAATTTAAATTTCTTGGCAGTGGGCTGTTGGAAAGTATTTAAACCGGACGCTAACATCAACACCACTACCGACGAGAAAGAAAATTGGCGAATTGCAAATTCACGCGCGCTCTTCGTCCTATTTTTTATCCCTACACTTGTACGTCCCTACCTGTCTTCATAAAATGAATGTAAAAGAAATATCATTGATACTAAAAGCTTATGATAATTCATCATTTCCCTTAGTGTCTCAACGTCCTTAAGTGTTTTCTCAATCTCTTTTCTCTAGCTCGTGTAGTTAATAGCAAGGCGGTATTTTGCGAATGCGAAGAGGAGGTAATGAGCGGGGAAACAGAGGTAAAACTCACGTTAGAAACAGGTAGACATACGAGGAAGAAGTGTATAGTAGATTTAATAGCAGAAGATACTTGGATAATCCGTAGGGATTGTGCTATTACCATCCGAATGATACAAGAAACATTAAAACGTTTATTAAATTTCACACGACAAAACAACGATTATATCATTATGCTATTAGGGAAATGAGAGTGTTTAAATTTTGATCCATTTCCTCCATGCAATGCTACACTTTGCAGGCATTTTTGTGTATTTTAAATTGCAACATACAGAGTATTGCGGAATCTGGTTTTAATTTAATCGGTAGCTTCAACACTTGTGAATAAGCTATCTCTAGAAGATCAAAGATGAAATATTATTAAAATTCAATTTTTGATCAGATCATCTGATTGAGATGGATAAGTCTACAGACGTGTAATTATCTGTATAGTGATTCCCTTGAACAGGTATTTGCAGGAATACCTGTGGTGTCTCGTCTTCTTTTTTCCTCGATGGCTATAAATATTGAATTGAATTAAGTTGTTGAATGAGTTGATTGCTTGCTTACATGTACCTGCGAAAATTCAGAAATTGCACTGCAATTTTTTAACCTAAATTAGCTGCAGCTCTAAACCATACGTTAACTTTCTCCGAAGATCTTGAAGCACTCTTAAAGGCAAAATATCCTTGGAGTCAAGAAAAAAACAGGAATTCATATGAGTTTGAATTGTGTGACAGTTTTTAGAAACACGATTTAAAGTTGACATAATTCGCTAAATTTCATTATTGACAGTTTAGAGCCTTGCCCAACTGAAACTCTTAATGTCATTCACGCATTATCCATTAAAATTGCGCAGACATTAACAAAAACAATTATCTCAACTTGATTCATTTAGGAAAAAGATTACATAATTTTATTACATCTCACATCCCTGTCTGTGACAGCATTGCTATGCACCTTGCTCTCGCGAAATTTCACATGTGTATACTATTCTATAGTTCCTCTTCCGGTTGCTGCAGACTCGTAATAATCCAATTAGATCACAAACATAAAGAACAGAGATAAGAGGCTGTTGCAATCAGACTTTTGTAGAATAATAATGAATTTTATGAATCTTATAACTTCCTCTTAATTCTTAGCATTTAGTGCGAGTTGGATGTGAGCTATCCTGATACAGAGAAATGTCTTTTAAAGCTTCCGTACATAAAAGTCAGAATTTGTTTGCTCTGCCACCTGTTAAGCTTGGGAGCGTTTCCTTGGGGTTTTAAAGTGAGGAGCCCTACATCTACACTATGTACACGTCCTCCTCGGTGTAGGACATCGCTCTCTCACGAGATTTTAAGGGTTGGGCACTTACTTTTGTCATCCAAGGGTTTCCACGTGAATATTGTGAAGGTGTGTGTAATTAGCAATTTGCATCCGATGAGAGTGCCATTAGCTGATGTACTTGAGAGGTGTACATGTAAGGGAAGCAACTAAGAGTTTACACTAAAAGAAAGATAAGGGAAGAAGAATACACTTGGGCGAGACACAGGCTGCTTATACTTATATCCATTCCCTATTCGCAACAACAGACTCCCATTTACACCACATTACCTGTGTGTACAAGTTACAAGATGGACAGTTAGCAGAGCTAATAGATGGGATGGAGAATTGTGCAAGAAAGTGAAATCACTTTATAAACTTGTGAGAAGATTTGAAGAGGGTGTAGAGCTTTTTGATTTTTAATGTGGGGATGCTGGTTGAGAGGGAGGGAGTAGAGGATGAAGCCGGTGGTGTGTAATAGGCAGGTGTAATATCGTGTAATAATAATACCTGGGACACACAGAGTTTGAAGCACGTAGAAGCCATTTAACCCGCCCTACCTTTAGTTCCCTAACTTTGTAATTATTCATTATTTCATTAGAGAAAAGATAGTGTTGGAGTGTTGGATGTCTTGTACTTGCTGATAACTTCTGAAAGGTTTTAATGTCTTTTTTCGCATTGGGCGCTAATATCCCATAGGCTTTAAAATTTTCTGGCGTGCAATAATCTTCTCTTCTTCGTAAACAATAATTTTGAATTCAAATCTCGCGCATCTTATTAAACGAAGGAAGGAAACTGTTGGATGAAGCCCCCTCGTGCATCGAATTTATTAAATATTGCTTTTCGAGAAAACAATTTGAAAAAAACACCCCTTTTTACATGTGTATTTTCTTGTCTCAAATAACTCTACTCAAACGTAGCTGAGGGAAGACATGCTGCCTGGATGTGTGTATTGGTTGGTTGGGGTAATGCCACGCCCTAAGTTACGCACTTTCGGCTAACTTGTAGCTTTAACTTTCGTTCTTCCTTGTAGGTCTCTTTGAATTTTCTTTCTGGATGATGATGAGAGTTTTGAAGAATTGTTCTTTTAGCTACTCAATTTTCTATACTGTTGAATTAATTTTACATTATTTTAAATTAAGCGGAAGGGAAGGCGTTGAGAAGTATGGGTATTCTTCTTATTTGTTATGGGAAAAGAGCGCTGACTTTCTATTAAAGAAGGGATGGACACGCGGCGCGGCTGGAAGATTTATAATAGAAAATTTTAAGGGAGGGATTCAAGAAGATTTGTTTAAAACATTTCAAAATATTTTACTTCCTCTTCCCGCCCTCCATCATTCGTCCCGGTCAGATTCAAATCCCACGGATCGCATTCTTTAATTCTCCTCATGCACTCAACTCCTTCAAATGTTCCGCCTCCAAAATTTAGAATGCAAACATACATTCGTTAAATTGTCATCTGGCAATATTTCACTCTTGCGGTTTTACCGGAAGACAATACCAATATGTAATTCTGATTTGATCTGCTACATTTTATATCGTCGCTTGCTCGTTCCGGTCATCTTAGAAAGTTCGAAGGGTCTTGTGGATTGTAATTTTGTCATCCTCTTTAAAGCCAAACCTCTTGAGCCGATTCTGTCCTCAAGAACTTCATCTTAGTCGCAACAGCTGTCTCTTCGTTGATCTTTTTAAGTTGAGATTATCTCAAGTTCATGTCCAAATCCGTATGCGTGGAGCAAGTATTGGCTTTGGCCCTTGGATGAGAAGGATGTTCTCGTATTATTTAAATTTGATTCGCATCTTATTCTTAAGATTGTCTACACTCTTCTTGGTCCTCATCGCCCTCTTGTGAATCCCATGTCATCGTCCTTTGATTTTCGGATTACGCATTATTGAATTGAGAGTCAGGACATGTGTTAGCCTGATGTAAAAATAAATTGCCTACATATAAATCCTGCGTGGGCAACAATGAAGAAAGACAAGAGCGGAGAAGAGGGCTGTTGATGGTAGAGATGGGAACAAATTGATATTAGGAGGAAGAGGAGGAGATGAGGATTTAAATGTGTAGAATAAGCTGGGAGGATGTCGAGCAAGATGATCACGCACACACACGCACAAAACTAAAAGTAATAGGTGATTGGAATAAGGAAACGGAAATGAGGATACGCATTTTATTCTGCACTCTCTCTGTTTGTGCGGAGACGTCCCAGGCAGAGCCCAGCTCTCCTCCTGACTCCCACTCCGTTAAAAAGTATTTGATCTGAAGGTATGATTGTGTTTGGATTTGTAGAGGTTAAAGACAAGTGAGTAGTTGAAAGGTAACTGGACTCGGAAGACAATCCGTGCTTAAGACTTTGCCATGACCAAGTCATAATATTATGTCAAGGAGGAGGAGGAGGATTGTAAAAAAGATTTGTCTATTTGTTTAAAAGTCTTACGGTCCGTGGGTTAAGGAGGGTAGTGGCTTGTTGGTTCGTCCCTTGTTTTATAATATATAGTGTTCTGGCAGAGCATGAAATTGAATTTTATGATCGCCCAGCATTTACGTTTCCGCTTTCCTCCGGAGGCCTATTTCAAACTCAGTTAAAGCAGTTGCCACATATAGTGTATGCAGGATGGGCTGATGGATAGCTGCAAACTTTTGCTTGCTCATGTATGGTGCAGCGTATAATTTCATGTCGCTTGGATCATTCATGAGCAGAGGAAAGCTATTAAAAGCATCTTCGTCCGGGTTTGTCATCACCGCTTCGCTAATTTAACGTCTTGTTTCTCTGTCACAGCTATAATTCAATGTCAAGTGCTTGGTTTAAAACCGAAACGATCCCTGGTTAACATCAATCTTGTAATTTGTGCCAGTAGGCAACAAAGTATTGTTGTAGAAGTACCGATGTAATTGTTCTTGAGACTGGTGATACTGACGCTCTGAAGATAATGCTAAATATGTAGCGAACGCTTTTAGCGAGTCAGTTCTTTAAGAGAAGACCATAAAAAGCTGTGCGGATATTGAGGACGCGGGAGAAATGGTTGTCAATTCTTTTGGTTTATGTGGGGATGGGACGAAGGCGGCTACTGATTTGTGCACTGTACGGGGCTGAGAGGGCGCAAGTTTTTAAAATTACGTTATGCTGAATACTCATGTTTGATGGGGGATGACGCTTCCTTGATTTGATTCCCGGCATGCTGACTGGGTTTAGTTAGCAAATTCTATAGCCCCAAGCCGGAAATGGTATCTGTCGGCACGGAGTAATTTGCGCTCTTGTGTAATTATCTAATCCATGTGATTGCTTGTTGTGAGAGAAGACAAGCTGCGTTTGAATGAAGGGATGATGCGATGATAGAGTTGAGTTAATGGAGAGAGGAAGCACCGTGCCGCCGTGCCTGTCAGTATATGTTGCAATGTGTTGTGCATCGTTGGGAGGAAATATACGAAAGGTAGGGAAGCAGGATGAGAGGATTGTATTTAACTTGTTACGGAAAGCAAAGTATAATTTAATAGTGTAATTCCACATGTGCATGCGAAGGGTAGGATTTGCGGAAAAGATTTCTTATTCTTTTTCAACCATTCACACGTCTATTTTAGATCACGGTTATTAGCCATTCTAGATTGATGTAACTTTCATTATAAATGCAATCCCCTGAATATGAAATTTATTGTGACTCCGTGCGTCAAGTTAACCGACAGTACACATTCGTATGGATCATGAAGCTATTATTGGTATTGCAATTGTCAATGAGTTAAACGAAGACTCCTATTTATTGTTATCCAAGATAATTTAGCATCAGTATCTACATCTGGTGGAAGTGGCTGCTGGTGGCTTGTAAAACATCCGTATATAGCAGATAGGGTAAATAAAATTTTGAATTGAAGAAAAGTACACTCCTTCCTTTTATTCTACAATGCATAAAGCAAATAGGTCTGGAAGGATCGTCAATTTCCTCCACATGTAAAAATCTTCTCACCCTCTTGCTGATTCTCTCATGAGGAGTACATTGATTCATACCACTTGCTCATTAGTATGCATATGGCTGAGATGAAAGATTCATCCACACATTTGCAACATTTATTTACAATCTTTGTCCGAGGAATTGCCTTAACTTCTCCAATAAAAAATCCTTTTCAAACTCATCATTTTGATTGCTCTTAGCCTTATCTGGCTCTTTTAGTGTATTCCACATTTCCTCTTTTGAATTACCTAGTATTATTGCTTTCATTTCATTTGTACATAAAATTTGCACGCTATATTATCCATTGAATAACAATAATAATAAAAAAATTACCCTATTCGTCATCACTCCCTCACGCAGTCACTTGAATCCTTACTTTCCAACTCAATCCCGCAAAGTCGCCTCCTTCCTTCCCACCCACCTCGCTCACGCGATAAACCAATAACTTTTCAAGCATGTATTACCTGCCTGCCTACTACTATTTAAATGGCGCAGTGAAATATTTTCAAGCCTGGGATATGCGTTAGAAAAAACCCAGCAAATTGTTATGCCCGTTTTCGGTAAATTAAAAAATATCGGCTATGTTTAATGCTAATTTTATTTGGGTTTGCCGCTACCGTGACGCACGCACGCACTTGGGTACTTCCCACATCAGTTGCCATAAAGCAGGCCCGGCTAGGTAGAGGTACTTGAACTATATCATTGCATGGTGGGTTTTCATGCCGGTATATGTCACAGGAATTAGCAAAACTTAAGAATGTACCTTAAAGTACCTGAGAATGTTCGGCTAACTAGTTTTGACAGCTGCCGAATTTTCGCAAAGTAGATTCACATGGGTGTCTGCGCTCTCTTGGCGCCTACCGATGACCGATCGCGCCCCGGTTTTACAAGAAGCTGAACCAAGAAACAATAGTACCTACCTGGCTGGCTGGCATTACACGATTTCTGGCATTACCGAGGCGGCAGATACATAGCAGGCGCAACTTGTCATCAGATACTTGCAATCTTGTTTCTTCTTTCTTTCTCTGGGAGTCCTATTTTCATTTCGGTTGATCGAATAGTGCTGACAATTGAGAAGACTCTTTGAATACAGGCTTGTAGAAGATTTTCTCTTGTCTTCCTTCTATACACGTAGGTATCTCTTGTATTCACATTTTTTCCCATCATCTGTCTTGTTTCATCCATCTTCTGCTCTGCCTCCTTTTTCTCCTGCTCGTCTTCTGCGTAAATCTATCCAAGAACAAGAAGTACGGAGCCCCTAAACGGGAGCATGACATGACACCCTATCCCATCATCCTCCTTGCTATCCATGCAGGCGGACAGTTGGACCAATTACCTTTCTCCATCTCGTATTCTGTCTTCGTGCTCTTCTTCAGCCCCCCAATTCGCACGCTATTATACCTTGCAAAAATCCTACGTCAGTCTACGATTAGCACTATCATATTACAACAAGGTTTCTTGAACCGGCTATGCTAACGACTCCGTCAGCTGCTGTCCATCCTAACTATTCCTCCCGCCATCTTGTATCCCTCACGGATGACCGGGATTCTAAATTCTTTTAGCAACTTGAATTGTCACAGCTTGTGCTCTTTACCTTGAGATACAAGACTGCTTTAAGCACGGAGACATAAGGATTTTTTTAACCCCTTCAAGTCGGGGTTCGCAAAGTATGTGGTTAAATACTGAGAAGATCCTCTACTGAACTGCAGCAAAAGCAGATCATATGCTGCTTTATTCTAGATGGAACCGCAAAGGACACGTCACATAATTTTGCGTTTTACCTTTGGTTTGATTGCTAAGATGGCCCAGAAGAGTGTGTGCAAAATATGCAGATATTTTCTTCGTAACTGGACTTGAGGCATTGCCACCACTTTGTTGTAGCCTTAAAAACCAAACAGATTTTCGCACATGGTTTCTAATTGCTTCAAATATTTAGGGTACATGTTTACCACACGTTTCAGCTTGATTTTTCTTTGGTTGCTTACAGTTCGAAACAGTATTCTCTCTTCTTTGGTGAATTTTCAAACTCGTACTACATTTTGGTTTAATTAGCGACATGGCTTCTTCAATGAGGTTTTGAATTTTGAATATTTGGAACACATTAAGCAGGAGCTACAAACAAGTAAAATATTCTCAACTACGTTGGCTAAAACTACAGTTTCTCTCGTCAGTAAATAAGGTTTTTCAACAATTTGTGCTGGAATAATCAAATTACTAAGTTCGGTGTTGCTATCGAAGAAACCAGAGAGCTATTTCGCCGAAAGCTTGCTTAATTAATGGCTTAGCGAATGCGAATTCAACTAAATAAGTAATGTTGATTTAAAACCATAGACAAATCATACTATTTGATTTTATCATAGATCTCATCATCTGATGAGAGCGTAGATTTCATAGTAAATCAGATTACAGTACAGACCTGTGGAGAGCGAGCAAGGAGGATAATTTTGCTTTTATAGCAAATACGAACAGACATGCCTGGACTTATCTGCTAAAGCTATTAATTTCAATTGAGAGTAAAATATTGCAATAAAACATGGAATTCAAGCAGACCCATCTTCTCCTTCTAGCAATAATCCTTCCCTCCACACAACATCCAGTAACCTCCACACATATTTTACATCTCGTAAATAATTCCTGTCTCGTAAATTATCTCGTTTTACGTCGTCTTGGACTGATTTTCCTTAGTCCTTATTCAGATCTTGCTGGGGTAGGGAATGTATTGGTTATCACAAGCAATAAGGGCTTGTAAATGAAAAGAATACGCGCCTTGTGCTCTTATTTACTGGGCTGGTTTTTAGTGACGGATTTTTTCCTGTTCTGAATTAACTGCTGTTACAATCGCTGCTGCTGTTGTAGTCAAATTAGTTTCTACAGTCATTCAGTCATGCAGTCCCCAATTCCCAACCTGCTAAAGGTTTCTCCAACAAGTTTGGATGATGACTTCTGGATAAGAAATTAAGAAAAGGAGTGGAAACTTTGACAGGAACTGAAAATCACTTGCAGCACTCTCTCAACTGTGTAATCCTACATTACAGTTTGTATTGGCTGAGAAAAAGCAATCAAGTTTATCATCACATTTGACCAATATTCCCTCTTGTATCTCTCCCAATTGGAAACTCAATCAGTCCTTGCCATCAGTATATAACACCAATCTAATCAGCTCCATACTGGGAGATGGAAGAGGGTGTTTGGAATTGCAAGGCTCTTTTTTTCAATCCTCACTTAACTTTATTATTTTCTCATGTCCTCTTCAAACAAATTGCAATTCATTCTCCATGCCCTTTAACCCTTTTCCTATTGTAATCCAATCAGTCCGGCAATATGATTACTCCAATAACTTCCGTAATCAAAATTAAGGAGAATGTGCAAGACGGGATGATGAGCTTGATAATTGTGTGATATAACATTCTCTTTTATTCGCACATGAAGAGTTGATAGGCTGAAGATTTTTGAAGTAATCAAGTAACAGATTCAAGTTTTTTCAAGATGTATTTTATTGAAACATATATTTTAGAATTTTATTGAGCAAAGCGACAGCACAAAAGAGCGGAAAACCACGCTTCACAAGAAGCTTATCAGTCTCCGCATGGTGGCGCCAGCATCTCCTGCCTGCGCCGTCCCGTATACCTTAACCAGGTCCTAACGCAGTAGCAATGTATCAATTTGCTGCGTTTCAAGTAGGGTTTCAAAACTTTTTCTCATTCTCAGCTGGATAAACGCGAGAGTGTTGCAATCGCAATCTTATTTTCTCCACCTCTTCTCAGAACCTTTTTGCAGACAATTAAGAATACATATTAGCTGAAAAAAAACTGCCTGCTCTTTTGATTAAACGCCCTGCAGAAAAGTTAATTGGTATCCTCGTTTTCATCACCTAACTATTAGGTGCTTTCTCCTCTTCCATGTAATTTGTCTATGCTCTGAGAAAGAAGTCTAGTTGACCCCGCCCTAGGGTGACATAAGAATAAGGGATACATAGCATTATCCCACTTGTTAACTCCTGCTGAACTTCTCCTACTAAACATTGTCCCATTGTATCACGCTCTGATATATTTAAGTGCGTGGAGGACCGGAAATATGGAAATGAAGTATGCATCCTGCCCAAGCTTGCAATTACGTGCGGAAACATTAATTCTACACAGTTACGGAGTTTAAGCAAGCATAGAGAACATGATTATGTTTCATCCACACGATCCCCTGCTACTGCATTTTGTTTCCTCATCATCTATGTGATATATAATATCTTTTACCTTTGGAAGCAGCCTAGCTTTAAAAGTACTTATCGGCTAATAGCTATCGGCTTAGACTGAGCGGCGCTGTAAATTCGCATGCAACAGTACTATAACAAAGCACTTAAATCCATTCATCCCATGTGCATGGAATCTCAGTACTGCATCTATCACGGATGAATTTATTTTAAATTAATATCATTAGCGTAATAGCAAACCAAGCTCTTGCTTATTACATATGGTTAAATTTAAAATAAATATTGTTAAGCTAATTGCGTGAGAATTTTTTCCGGATGCGCGTAATTTTTTACACATTTTTCTTCCACTTAAAACTTTCATGCCTCCTACTCTTCCTGACTTGTACTGCTTTTGCTTTTCCACGGTATAATTTTAGTTCAAATACAGTATCATCACACACTAACTGTGCGCTGCAGCGTTCGCTAATTATACGGTATCGCTTAAATCCTCATTTCCTCTTGTGTATAGTTACTACAGCGCTGCGCTTCATTCCACCAGATTGCAAAACACCAGCTTAAGTTGTAAGTTTGCAAAGCTAAATTAGACTTACCATGGCGAATCTCTGTAAAGCGTGCAAAGTTATATTAACGAGAAGCATTTAACATTATCCGCGCCATGACTGACCCTCCTCCCACGTCAATGCTATTAATTTAAGCCAATTATAAAAGCGTTAAGCTGATGAAGATTTTGCAAATTCCAATTCGCAACATTTCTCCCCCTTTCTTTTGCCCATATGAATATATATGCTAATTTATACTTAAAAAACTCTTGTTCTTTTCTTACAGGATGAAAGCGTAGAGATGATGGGGCAGTATAAATCAGAGATTTTTTGCTAAACCATAGGCCAACCAGCCTCCGGCAAGTCATTATATTCAAATGTATGCAGCAAGTCTACAAAGAAGGAGAAGATGGAGACCAAGAAGGAACCATTTGCAAATTTTTTACCATAAATATGTTACATATATATCTAACCATTTCTACGGATGAAATCCTCTGCTAATTCCTACTCATTGTCACAATGGTAAGTCTCTTTTCTTCACTCATAATTCCCATAAATCCAGCGTATACTTTTTGAATCCTGGATCATTTTTGCAGTTTTGCGCAAATATTTAGCAGTTTGATTAAGAACAAATTTAAGACCTTTAGGTGAAAATTTGCCCGCATTTTGGTAGTTTTCGTGATTGTTGAACAATTTGGGAATTTAATTCATAATCATTGTTTCTGGGAGTTATAACATGTGGAACCCGTCAGCATTTAAAATATTGCAAGCTATAATCGTGATCGTGATTCTCTGAGCTCCACTACAATTCTCTTAGAGTTATGTACACAGAATTATGCAGGGCATAGCTGGAAGGAAATGCTCTTGAATTCGTTCCCTCCCTTGGCTTTTTATCGGCAGCTAAAAAACGATAACGCCACTTTTGGCATCGATCCTTGTCAGTTACACTGCTTCTGTATTTCTCCTTCATCTCCTCATCATTAGCTGGCAGCCTTCCTCCCATTTCTTCAAACCTGCATCCAAGACACAATGCAATGGAGGAGAAAAGAAAGATTGTAGATCAGATGAGGCCGGAGATGATTCTCATGGTGTTTACTCACTGAAATCATCATCCATCCTCCCCCTTCTCCAATTTCCCCTTTATTGAAAATGCACGTAATTTTCGCTTACATATTTACCTCCCGGCTTACCTGCTGCTGATGCTTCCACTTCCCCGCTTTTACCTCCTCCCTGAGGATAATCAGGTGAACAGCAGAAGCAATGAGCAGGTAAGCATAAGCACGCAGAAGCTAATGCAGAGGCCGCAAACTACAGCACAGGGAGTGAGTAGTGTATAAGCATTTTCCAAACATTCAAATAACCACAAAACCTATTAACACGTTTGTAACAGCCACAATTTTGCTCATTTCAACTCTGTTATTTTCTCATCCGCAAATATCACATGCTTTGTTTTCAGCCCAATCTCCAATCTTGTTCAGAGAAAACAGAACACACCCACCAAACCAACCTGTCTCGTTTTCTCCTGCAATAGCAGCAGCTTCAAAGTGTACGCTCTTCATCCAAGAAATAAATCAGGCCGAACAAATATCATCCTTCAAAGGTTTTTTATCCCTTGGCGCGATATCCACGTCTTCTTCTTCTCTTGATCCTCTCGATACTTGCTTTACTTTTTCTTGTCTTTGCCCTGCTACGTGCGATTCAGAACGTTCCTCAATCCTTGCTGGTGTTCATAAACATTCAAGCGTATTCCTTATTATCAGTGCATCATCTCCGCAAAATCTATCGTTTCTACCCATGCGGTTATGTGGTACTTTGTTCCTTTTAAACCCAGTACCATTTACCACGCCAAATTTATGGCTTTTTCCTTAACGTAATCCTCCCACTATAGTGAAAATGGTTTCCTAAAAATTTACTTAAAAAATCCCTTGTGTATACATTGGTCTTCTAGGGCTTTCCCCATTTCCTCTCTGCTAAACCCTGTTATTACTTATTGAAATTTGGATCGAGGGTAGGGAAACCAAAATGCCATAAAAATCATGCAAGCAAATTAAGCCACACAGTTCAAACACTGACTAAACACAAAGACTGGGCTTATGCGCACCCCTTTAAATAAATAGCCCCGGAGCTCATTGCAGTATTTGCTTTAAGTTACCGTACATTACAGTGCATTTTATTCCGTTCCTTATTCGTTTTAAAAATTAAGCGCTCTTGAGCTTCGGAGGGCGGATATGGACCGGAAGAAGGGCTTTGAATAGTTTTCCTTGTTTAAACATACTCCCAAATATAATTCATTCATCATTAGCGCAGCTCCAGCGCTAAGCTAAGCGCTTACACAAATACCATGACTGGCTTGAACTGGGACGCTTTGAGACACCACAGCCTCCTTGTTACGCCGCTGTAATTCTTCCACGTGGGTTTCTAAATATGGAATATAATATTTTCTCTTTGAGCTATTGTCATCTGCCTTTGTTGTTGTTCTTGTCCCAGCTCTTGTAGACTCAACTTATGGTATATTCGGAACATAATAACAATAACTAAGCGCGAGGTACTCATGTAGCGCGAGGTACTCATGTAATTTGACACATACGTTGTATGAGCTGCGGCTGAATCGACGTCAGAGCAATAAATTATTATTATTATTATTATATATTATTAATAACAATAACTGCATTTCGTACGCTTCGGCTTCTATTATAATTATTACGATACTGCACCTTTCTTAATTTCCGAAGCATTATAAGCCTAGATCGCTACAGGATGCTCATAAACAGTATTACTCACAGCCTTCATTCACAATGATAATCAAACACGTTGTGTGCCACCTCCGGGGATTGCATTAGGCGGGTGGGGCAATCCTTTACATCCTGTCCCGCCTATATGGATGGGTAATTCACGGTCCATTTCTGGAAGGACTTGAATGACCAGCTTTAATACGGAGCAATAATAGCTTGAAGCTAGCATTCAGCATCATTCCCCAGTAGCTTACATTCCAAATTACGGCTATG
The DNA here is from genome assembly GCA_906901655.1 of Sminthurides aquaticus. Classification (NCBI taxonomy): domain Eukaryota; kingdom Metazoa; phylum Arthropoda; class Collembola; order Symphypleona; family Sminthurididae; genus Sminthurides; species Sminthurides aquaticus. The sequence goes on along the minus strand of CAJQTT010000023.1, from coordinate 1,095,187 downwards.
CATTGGAAATTATTTACCTGTGGCTGTGCCGTACTTGCATGTACACGGAGGAAGCGCGCTGCGCCCTCTGCAATGCCTGCTGCTAGGTAACTGCCCATGATTGCTTTATCCTCATCCGGCCACATGCTCGAGTCGAAAATGGATATAATAATAACAATAATAATATCCGATGAGTACAAAAGCCTCACTGGTACACATTCCGCGAGCTAGAAAACTGGGTCGATCCCAATAATAATGGGATGTGGATGGGCTAAACACATGGCTGTCCGTGAAGTTAAATGGCTGAAGGTATGGAATACGTAGGCATGTGGGTATATGTCCATCCACATGTGGATCTTGCTCTGTAGTTCTAATGGCTTCTGTCCCCATTATTCTGGCCATCCTTTCTTCCTACCTTTCTTGGTTGGCGGTGGTAAAAACGTTTCCTTGCAGCCAAAACTAGCATCGTGGTATAAGCATAGGGCAAGGAAAGCAACAAGGAGCTATTCAGGCTGGGTTGTTGCTGATGATGATGATCATGTCCAATCTAAATTCTCTCCTTGGCCCACAACAATAGACCTTCCCCTTGCCACAAAATTATTTGAACCAAGAGACACAGGACGGGATAAGAGGTAGCGAGTAGCTAAAAGGCTGAGACATAGATAGTACAGTAGCATAGCTAAATTTTGCTACTTCCTTTAGCACATCCTCCTCTGAGCCATAGAGACTTTGGCAAAGTGCCTAATTCTTTTCAATCAGCCGATATCGCATACATGATGACGAATTGGGGATGAGCATGCAAAAAGAATTTTTAGCAAAGGTCCGTTGGGCTCATTTCGTATACGTTTTTGTGGTCATTTAGCTCCTTTTCTAAAAGAGTTTCTGCATGTGAAGATACTTGGACTCAGCTGAGTCCACTCCTTATGATTGTTGGTGATTTTTCTCGGTTTGAGGATTTGTGGCAGCTGAGTAAACGAGCATTTAGAATGCTAATGATGGAAGGGACTGGCTGATTGATGACTAAGAGAGTCCACTCTCTGTGTGGGACAGTTTTGTGGGCAGAGGAAGGAAAAAAAACCAAGTGAAAAGCAATAGGATTGAATTTAGCTCAACCCGGTGGTAAATATTCAATTAGCGACGCTTAAGTTTAAGCTTAAAATTTTTCGCTTTCTGACTTTGTCCCGTATTTAAATCAATGACCGAGTTAGATTATCACGTACGCTTAACTAAATTACCTTTCCTTTAAAATGGCTCTGATAAAAATGTGGCTTAACCGGTGGTAAAAAGAGTTCCTTGAACAAGAGGACAGGTCAGCTAAACTCAAGCTTTAAAGTGCAAGAGCAGGTGGCAGCAGGAGCTGCTCAACAAGTTTCGCTAAGATTAAGAATCAAGAGGGCGCTATTGTTAATTTTAAAATCTGAGGAGTCTACCTGAACTCAAAGAATTTCTACTTACCGCGTTTCGTTCTTTGAATTTTAAAATTTCAAAAGTTCGTAACCAGAATTTCGTATACATTTCCAAAATTATCCTAACCCTTATGAGCCATCCTGAATGCTGACTCTGTTGCAGTTAGCTTCTTCCGTGCACTCTGTTCGAAACCTTGTAGCGTCTCACACCATGTTCTTTGAACCATCACTTTGGCTAAGATACTTTAGCCTCCCATAACTTTTGATAGTGGATGATATTTTAGCGAATTGGTATGATAATCACGTATCTTACCCAATCTGTCCGATCAAGCCACGTTCTTGTCCTAAAATACTTTTAAAAGTTGTTTCTTTTCTATAGAGGATAGTGAAGCTCTGCTTGTGGTATTTTCTATTGTAAGCGATCTTGATCCCATTGCTTTTCTTCTCCCTCTTCATCTCCATCTTCTTTATTCCTCATATCTTCCTTGTCTTCCTTCCACGCAATAAGGGCTTGTCCATTTCTAGCTCACATGGGATGAATAGCAAAATGAAATCACGAAGAGAGACGAGGCAGAAAACGTTTATAACCTGTAGTAGAAGCTTTCCGGAATCCTACCAGCACCACATGACAGCCACGCATCTTCCACACCTGTTGCATTCACTTATTACAGATTTCCCTGGTGTTGAGTGATGGTAGCTAATAAGCAGTGTGCAGAGGCCCAGCCTGTCATATAGTAGTAATTTTATATTATTTTGCCCCTCTGACCTCCCCACCTCCCCTCCCTTCAAATCATCCATACCGCAGGAAACTTTTATTGGTTTCCAATGAAGCTTAAAACGCTAACTTTTCTGCTAGTTTTTTAAAACTTTTTATGCATACCTTGTTTATATACCTTTTATTTTGACTATAATTAATTATGTATGCTTTATCTACAAGAATATCCGGTTATACACGCTGTTACTCTACCTTGGAACTTTACCGTCATTTTTCTAGTTTTTTATACCTCCCTCATTCTTACGAATCTCTGCGTCCATTTAATGAAGCATAGAACACCTGTTGCCCTTTACAGCAACAGCTCTGAATGCTCCATCCTCCTGTTTTTTCTCTCTCATACTTACATTTATCAGGTTTCTCCAAGTGTTTCGGGTTATTTAAAATTCACTACCTGTCCAAAGGCAGCATCAAAATAAAGCGTACATCATTCACGGGTGGCAGCAGGCCGGCCAGGGCCGGCCTGCCATTTTCTTGATAATAGCTTCTACAGATTTGTAGCTAACAATGTAAGCACATAGCAATCCAAGAATTTTTTACGAGTACAGCCGGGACTTTTGAATTTTATTCCCTTCAGATTTTAAAAAGCTACGTGTATGTTATAGCATAGCTGGCGATTACAGTGTTCGTTTGTGCGCTAAAAATCCTTTGCTTCCCTACCGCCCGACCATCATTCAGCCGGACAGTTTTAGGGAACAAGTTTTTTTCTTCTGTCTGTTGTACAATAAAAAATTCGTGTGTGGATCCACTTGATTCGCCACCAATTGAGAAAGGAAACATGATTTAGGAGGAAATTGGGAAAAAAGAGAGGGTTTGAACAAGTGTAAAACCTCAATTAGGTTCCTTGGGAACAGAAAAACTTTAGTAGTAATAATAATAATTACTATACATTCTTGTTTCTTTGTTTCTTTTTTCAGGAAGAATATGGGGAAGGAGGTGGAGACTTGTACTTTGTTCGGCGTACGTGTATAGCTTTTAAAGTTAAACCTTATTACGACTACTTTACTTGTCGTCGTCAATCTCGTCTCTGGCTGGCCCATTCAAGAAGAACAAGTTCAAGAAAAAGCTGGAAGAAAGAAGGACAAGAAAAAGAGCTCACTATGTGAGCACAAATAAAACGTGAATACATTATACGAGTCTCAATTTTGTACGGAAAAGGTCAAGTCCTACCAATCAAGGAATATGCAAGAGAGGGATTTGAAGCAAATTTAAATAGTATTTTAAAGAAATAACCCCCGTAATAATCAACGGGAAATGTGCTTAAAACAACAGTATTTTTAACTACGAACAATAAGCTTCTTCTTTTCCTCCTCTGTCATTTTATCCTCATCTTTTCACTCTAGGGTAAATTTTACTCGGTAAACACTTTGCAGCGTCATCGGTAGCAGCAATTTTTGGAAACAATCATATTTATTTTATGCAAGAACAAAGCAGCAAGTAATGCAGAATGCTAGCGCGACTCAAGGACGAAATTCTCCTGGAAAAACATGATACCTTTCCAGTGCGTATGAAATCGCAACGCTGTAGGGTTTTACGCTTGAAAAGCCTGTACTGTCGTCATTTTCTCAGATTATCAGTCAGGTTGAAGAAACGTAAAAGAATCTTGAAAGTTTGCAATGCTCTTCGTCTTACCTGGCATCGTACCTTGCACTGCCTGTGCTGTTGAAAGCATGTTTGCTTTATGTCTGAAATTATCGTAAAATTTGGAATTGTTTCCTTGAAATTGCGGCTGCCACGCGGATTTTTATTACAATTTTTATATCCCACACAAAGGCATAACAAATCAGATTGTAAATTTTATATGTCTTCCGCCGTCCATTAACTTTAAGTTTCAAAACTCAGCGCGCGCCTTCGCCTCTGGTGAAAAATGCTGAAATTTTACACACTATGTTGCAAAGGATGAGAACGGAGGCAGCGCATTTACGGCGAAACGAAACGCACAATCATGCGAAAAGCAATTTTTCAAATCATTATTAACCTTTCCTCAAAAAGAAAGAAGAGAGATGAGCTTAACAAGACTAGTTTGCTTGTAGTGGTTGTTCCCGTCGTCGTCTCATTCCTTCATCCTTTGTATTTGTTCTCTGCTAATCCCGAAGCTTTTATGGAAACGGGCAATGAATGACGCAATAACGTTTTTCCTCCAGGTCTTAAAACGTCTTCCTCTCACTCACATTTTCCCTCACTCTTTAGACTCGTTTGCGTCTTTAAGCGTCTTATAACCAGCTAAAACATGTTAAGCGTTTTAGCAATCTTAAAACCAACTTTACAAAACCGAGCCCCAATACGTCATCTACACAGTTTCGGGGAGATAAGCTCCAGAGAAAGAATTGTAATTATGCTCTGTCCTCCACGCAAGTGATAAGAGAGGATAAAAAAGCTACAAAATTTAAACAAGCCTGTATCCGGACTGTGAAAATCCCAAAGTCGTTTGGACAAACAGTTAAAAAACAACTTGTAAATCTCAGCAATGAATTTCTGTATACTATATAAGCATCATTTCTACTGCCCATCATCATCGCTCTAAGCTTTTCCTGCATTAATATTTTTTTTCGAAGAATAATTTTAAATAAGAGATTAGCCTAAAATATACTTTTTAAGCAAGCACAGCCCGAACAGTATATAAAATATGTATTTATAGGTTTATCAAAATAATCATTTTATAGAATTATAAATATTTTTTAATTTAATGCCCAAAAAGCAACATCCGGAAATGGGTATGTTGCTTAATACTATACTTGCTAATGTGTACCATGTTATAAGGAAGACTTAAGTGGATATATTGTAAATGTGTCGTCAAAAAGAATCGCATCACTCATATTAAACACCCGAAATATTTAGTTTATATATATTTTAAAGAATAGAAAAGAAAATACTTTTTAATATTATCAAAAAACACACTTGGAATAAGCTAAATAAATATCCACGTTTTACATGAAAGAAATAATCTTGTCTCATCATCATGACTTTAGATTTGATTTTCCAACACATGCTACCGAAACATTAGCTGTCAACATCAACGGACACGATTCACGACCCTCACATGTGTGTATTTACAATAAAACTTATTTCTTCTTTCCTCTTATCTATTCTCTTCCCTGATGATCTTGTGTGAAAAAAACACCGAGCCTTTCATCAAGTTCAAGGAACACATGTCTGTCTCCCACCCCTCCCTTTCAACCCTGTCCGATTCCCTGCGTATTCAAATGATGTTCATGTTCAATTGTTTCGCTTAAATAGAAAACCAAGTCCCCACCCTCTCTGCCGCTTAGCAGTTAGTTGACAGGAATCTCTGGTAGGAAAAGGAAGGTGCTGCCCGTCTATAGGCAAATGCCTCTTATTTTTTTGCATTGTGTTGTAAAAGGAGGTTCCCGTTGACTAGGATTTCCCTCGTATTTAGTAGGATTCTTTTTAAATCTTTTAATCGCGCTCTGAAATTATTCTTTGTATACCAGGTTTAAGGGGATTTGAGCCGATCATTAAACTGGGAAACTAGTTGGGAGGAGGGTCAGTCAGGTTGGCAGGCTTTGCGCTCTTTTGTGCTGTAGGACATGATGGACTGTGCTATGGATTTTTTATTTAGCGGTCTCTAAAGGATTCTGACTTCTGAAAATTTAACGATTACATCACCAGAGAAGCGGTGGGTGCGTTTCGGAATAGCGCTACATGAAATTCTGGCAGCTGAAGAAGTTTTTACTCGTCTTCGTCGAACATAAAATGTGAAAAATACACTCCTTTTAATAGTGAAGATGACGAGGAGGATTACCAGGTAATCAGAGATCCTGAGAAGAAATCTAAGGATGTAAAACTCATTGATGAGGTGTCAAGGCAGAATCATCAATTTCTGGAAACGGGAACTACAACTGGTCGGGAGAAATTAGGGCGGCATGAAAATAAATCTGATTCGAGAATAAGAATAGTTTTTCACTGACTGAGTTCGTTCTGTCCGCGCCTCAGAAAGATTGATTTATCCTTTTTACAGATTGCTTTTCAAGTATTAAAGATTCGTCATAGGTTTTCTCCGAAGCTTTTACAGTTACAGATGGCGCTGGAAGTTAACAACAACAGCAATAAGCTTGAGTCTTGCATGTTTTTTGCCAACCAATGTTTCATATAGTTAAACGAAACGTTAGTTGTGTCTCCTACACTTTATACTTCCCACGTAAAAATGGTTTAGTTCTTCACATTTAGCATCCTTATGGACTGACCTGTTCCACACCCTTGCTAACTACCCGGCTAATTGTTTCAGGTAATTCTTTCAAAATTACTCAATCCCACATGTGAACGCTGTAAGGGACTGATCTTTGACATTTAAAAAAGTTTGCGAATTTCCTAGAGTTAAATTGCTACGCGAATCACGCGACGACGTGTTTGACCTTAGGAGTCTTCATTTTTACCTCCAAAATTAGTCCATATTATTAATCAAACTGACCCTATTCGACAAGAAACTGAACCTGTAATTATATATGCCCACCTCATATTTGCAAGCTACGTCAAAATTAGCCATGTACTTCCCACGCACATTCTTCATTTGTTACCAGGCCGTCAGTTCGAGGTCAAGCTAATTAGAGCTCGCATTTAGATTAGGCGTGTCCAGGTTAGCTTTTGTTGCAACTATTACTTGTAAAATGTTCCACCTTTTACATTGTTTCATTCCTGTTTTAGTTTCTACGATGAAGAACTTTGTAGGAAATTATTGGTCATTCAACTTATTTTTTCGGTACTTGGATTCGGGTAGGGTGCTCTTGTCATCTTTTGATGTGTGCGTGTCGTGTCGTACTAGAAGAGAATATGTTTTGTCTTGGGCAAAATATCCCCTCATATCACAATAACAATTGGGTTTTTTAAAATATTATGATGATGGGCTCTACCCTGTTGATAATAACTGGATATGTAACACAATGAGTCGCTTGAATCACCTTCATTTCACATGCGTTTTCCTCCTTTCTGAACGGCTAATGCATATAATGTGTCGTTTTGCAGGCAGTAAGAGATCAGTCAGTGAGGAGGAAGAAGAACATGTATCCTTCAAGTTAGCATTTCTATGCAATAATCTTATTTGCACGTACACAAACAGACAGAAAATATGGAATCTACTTTACCAACTGACTGACCATTTCCCAGAGTCGGTTTGCGGAATAGCAAATATGCAAGTCTATTAATTCCTTCCAAGTATTTTCTTTAGATTTCCTCACGCATGCTATGAAATAATGATGATTATTATGCATTGGTCCCCTATTATGATGGTCATTTGAAAAGTTGATTTGGCCCGCACTTCCTCCCTAGATGCTCCTCTCATCCTTTTGAATTCAACAACACGATCAAGCAGCAAAAGCACTTGTTGGACGTTAAGAAGGATGCAAAACATCAGTGAGATGATTGTGATGGAGGAGTCAGTCAAAAGACAAATGATGTTAAATCATTTTTCTTTTAAAGTTAGAAAAGAAGCAGGAATATATATTGGAAACGTTTAATTAATTCTCTTTAAATTTTTTATGCCAATTTATTGGGTCAGTAGTGTAGTTTTTTTCTCAATATTTTTTAATCTATCTAGCATCCTTCCCACAATCAAAACCAAAAACCTGCTCATCTCTCTCCAGAGTTGGTCCTACCCTTCCCCTTCCTCGCCCTGCTGGTTACTACTGCCGTTTTTTAGCAATTACAGTTTGTTGCATGAATTTCAAGTATAACATCCTTGAAGCATCCTTGCGCTCCACCCTGTTCCTTGCTCTTCTTCAATTGTTTTTCAACTGGGTTTCTCAAATATCAAACTTTTAAAGTTTTCAAACGGGATTTAGTATGAAAAGTTTCGTCCCGTGTTGTTTATTAACTTTCCTGGTATTGATTTTCTCAGAGTTTTCTACAAACGCAAGCATGTTAATCACTTATGACTTTACGTGTATAAGTCACAACTCATAACAACATTACTTGATTACGGACAGAGTGTTCAAGAGGAAGGGTAATTTCTGGTTACTGGAATCTTTATCTTGGGCTGGGTTTTAAAAAAAGTTAAATTTCAACTAGTTTCCTTGCACAGTCAGTGTCTCTTAAGCTTTGCAACTTGCAGACTGACTTGTTGCAGTATTTCCCTTGCTAATATTTACTGCAGTATTAATAGTTGCTAATATTTGGACTACATCATGGGGCCCAGGCAGGAAATAATAATTGGTGTCAGCTTATTATATCAAGCTTATTTCGCAGAACTAAATTTTGATAAGCTAGTTGCAAGCTCCTGCGAACCGGGATTATCTGCTTACATTTCCCTTTGGTTGAGCATGCATAAATGGAGTGGACAAAAATATTATGCTGCAAAGAGTCACTAGTTTCATTTGAAAGGGGTTTGTAGAGCCGTACGTTGCAACACGACACAGAATGAAATTATTCCGTACTTTTAAAAAGTGTTAAACCAAGTCAGTTCTTTGAGATTATACGGATGCATCAATTCTAAAAGTTTGAGTTAATTTAAACACGTTTTGACTCTGTTTCCTACAACAGTAGTATTATCCACTTCGAAAATGAAATATGCAAACTGGATACTGTATATTTTGAATTTCCTCGCCATCAGCAGTGCCGTCCTTGGGAAAGGTGAATTAAAAATTGAAAAAAGTGCATACTTAGCTATTGTCAGTATTTGATCCATGGGTTATGGATGGGCGACTCCGGTGGATCAGTAATAGTTATTGGTACAGTTATGATTATATTGTTTCTTTATTGTTCACAGATGATGAGGTTAGGATTGTTTATATCCAGAGGACCGGAATTATATCAAACTTGAAAACGTATCATTCGAAAAACAAAAATTACGTAACACTTGCGGAAAATATAAGCACTGTGTATGATAATAGAGTGAAATTAGCTTCTCATGAGCCATCTGGAATGATTTGTTGGTTTGCTGAAATGAAGGCTGAAGCAAATGTTCAACTACAGTGCTACAACTATAAAAACCAGTCAGCGGCCATGCTCACTCTACCAGTAACTGCCCCGATGACGGCCCAAAATATGTACTTGAATTTCGACATTTATGGAAACAATGTGTACTGGCAAGATCCCGGTAGATGCTGGAATATTTGGGCCACGTCCTTGGCTACTGGCGTTTCAAAATTAATTGTGTTACATCAATCGTTTTTTGAGAAGCCTCCAGACTATTCAATCCGGCCTGTTTCACTAATTGACTCATATCATGGCGTGTATTTCGGATCTAACGCCTTGGCATTCAGAAGTTGTGTTGTAACATTGGAATATCTTGAAGACGAGAAAAATGTCTGTGACTTACCCTACCCATTAAAATTAAAACAATCGCTACTCAGTGGATTTGCTTCTGACCCGATGAGAGAAAAACTGTTCTTTTTGAGCTACAAGAAACCATTAGCCACCCTAGTTAAGGGTTACTTTCTTCGAATTCACGTATCCGATTATGCAAATGCTATATCGAATCGGTCCCTTGTTTATGAAGAGACCGGGATCTCACAGCCCTTCATTGCATCTATGCTTGACTACTTAAACGACACACTTTACTGGACCATACAATCAAATAATCCTGAGGGTCACATATGGTCGTATCCGTCGTTAAGCTCTTCAAGTGTTGCTATACCATCACCGATACGTCCAAAAATATTCATGAATCAATCAGTGGCGGCCTATTCCATATACGAAGACCGCTCTTCCCGCCAAGTAAATCCATGCAGAAAACTCAACTGCAGCCATCTTTGCCTTCCACATTATTCCCAAAGGTACATCTGCGCTTGCCCCTCGGGCCTTTTCTTAGTTAACGCAACGGCTTGTAAACCAATGGGATTCTTGACCTTGAGAAGTTCGAACGAAACTTTCTTCCACTACCCTTTTGACGTAAATGATTATAAATACGACGAATGTGAAATCAAGCTAGAGGGCGCTGACAATGCTCCATCTTTAAATGGAATAGTCGGTCCAGGGATTTCGTGTGGGAAATCTATGAAGCAACACTTGGCCATGCTGACTCCAATACCATCATTCCAGGATTTTGTAGCATTTGACATTCAGCTTGACCCATTTGGTATCGGTTATTTAAAGACAATTCCGGGTGGCAAAAGCAAGTGCACCGAGGGCTGCTCTTTTAAAACAAAGTTATGCACCACGATTTTTTGTTCCCCGAATTCAATGGAACTCTTCACAATGGACTTCCCTAACTGGATACTCTTCTGGGTTCAAAAAATTCCTTACCACCCTCCTTCATACGCAACGTTTTGTCTCCTTGGGACACGGAAACCATTCAGCACGGAAACTTATCGAATCGAATTAGATATTTTGCCCAACAGCATTGCTGCATATCCACCGATTCGAAAACTCTTCTGGACGGACGCGTTGGCATTTGGATTGATGTTTGCGCTCGATTACAATGGAATGAATTCCTACCAGTTACCTATAGAATCCTTTTCTGTAGGCTCAACCATGCTGCAAGTTGGAAAAAATCGATTTTTCTGGTACCAAGTGTCTTCAAATGAATCTGGATTGCGAGCGTTCGACATGGACCTCCAGAAGGGATCGATTATGATTTCCGACCCTTACCAAACCGTGACAAAGTACCTGGTTCTTTCACCCCTTACAGTCTCCCACCCTTGTTCTGTGTCAAAATGTTCTGAAAATTGTTTGCCCATCTCGGCGTCGGAATATTTGTGCGTGTGCTCTGAATTCATGGAACTTGCTCAAGATAAACATACTTGTATCGAGTTTAGTGCTCAATTCGGTATTGTGTTGAAACTCCGAGTGAGCAATCCTACGCTAAGTATTTCTAAAGGTTACATTTTGGGTCCTTCAATGCCTTTGGTTGTGGAAACACCCGTAGTAGATTTGACATCAGACGTTATTTTTGCAACCAATTCATTTGGATTTGCAATATGCTGGGTAATAAGTGGCAAAGGAAGAGTACACTGTTTGAACTCGATAAATCAGGGAATAGTACTGAATAAAATCAACCCCAATACTTCAATCCTCGTTTTTGATTCAGCTGGCAAGAACGTATTTTACAACGACGGGTACTTTGGAAACGTTTACGTCCAGACTTTAATCACCAAAGTCACTTTCAATTTTGTTCCGTTCAAAGTAGACGATTTCAATGTAGCTTGGGCTCTGGATACTCGTCGAAAAGTTATGTTCTGGAGTTCAAAAAGCAATACAGATGTAATATCAATACAATTTCAGGTAATTTCTAGTCCCAATCTTAAAGTCAACTCGGGATCGATAATGTTGTCTGGCTCGTACCCCGTTAGCGTAATGGTAGTTGACCAGTACCTGGACATGTTATACTTTATTCAAGGTGGTTCTGTCATGGCTGTAACGTATCATAAGGTTTTTGTAAATGCAACACATGCCGCCACAGTACTACAAACTTTGCAACAAGGCGTTATCAAGGATTTCCGCTCCCTATTTCCGTATCTTTTTTGGATAAGCAGTGACAACAAAAGTGCAGACACCATTTCGAGCCTGAATTTGAAAAACTATAAAGAAGCAACGTTGTGGACGGCAGATAAAGAGATGACGATATGGAATTTGATCTTTTTCGAGCCTTACAATGCGGAACGAGAGAAAGAAGATCCGTGCTCCAACGCCACCTGTTCTGACTTTTGCTTCCCTGTTTCCCCAATAAGCGATGACCTTCTGGCTGACGGCTTCAAATGCGCATGTCCCGAGGGTCAAACTTTGAGTGGCCCTAATGAGAATATTTGCAAGGAAGAGGCAAAGCCCAGCTCCACTAGGCTCATATTTTTGCTATCGGTGTCCTTAGCCACTGCTGCAGTAATTCTCACCTTGTTGACTGTCTTAGTGATTCGTTCCCGGCGTCGAAATGTTGAGTTATCGGAAATTGCTAAACAAATACGTAATGGTAACCCCCACGCTATGAGGTCTGCAAGCAACGATGCTGAAAGAGCACAGTATCTTCCTCTCAAATGCATAATATCTCCATCCGAACTCGACGTTAACGAAAGCAAAGTCCTTGGTGAAGGCATCTCTGGAAAGGTTCTGCAAGGAGTTTATCGAAACAATGTTGTAGCAGTGAAGATGCTAAAGTCAACTTACAAGCCTCATCTTTTGTCGGAGTTTGCAAAGGAAATCAAAATTATGGACTACTTGGGTCGTCATCCACATATTGTTCGATTCTTAGGCACTGAAATCAGTAATCTCAGCAAAGGCGCATTTTACGCCGTCTTAGAACTGAGTCCACATGGTTCGTTATTAAATTACCTGAAGAAATACAACTCAATGATGAATCAAACTCCTCCTAATCAGTAACAGCCGTAAACAGTAACGAAGTTGAGGGTGGTACAGAAACTGTAGACGTTTCCGCCCTTCGCATCTGCCCGAAAGAAGTTGAAGGAGATGCGAATCTTGGATACTGCATCAGTATAAATAATCTTGTTGATTGGGCTGAGCAAATTGCTCGTGGAATGGCATACTTGTCTGAAAAACTAATTATTCATGGAGACTTGGCTGCAAGAAACGTGCTTGTATTCGATGAAAATATCGTTAAAATCAGTGACTTTGGGTATTCCAAACGACTGTACCAGCACCAGCAGTTAATATACAAAAAGAAACCCGGAAACATTCTACGGTGGAGGTGGATGGCATTTGAATCCCTCCAGTTCATGGACTTTTCTACGAAATCTGATGTTTGGTCATACGGTGGGACCCTTTGGGAAATGTTCACTTTTGGTCAAGTCCCATTCCCTGAGCACGGATGGAACAATAAGTTTATCAAGTTTCTCAAAGATGGGCATGTCCTGGATAAGCCAGAATTCGCTCCAGAGTTTCTCTACGAGAATATTATGAAGCCATGCTGGAAGCTAGACCAAGGAGAACGTCCTGACTTTCCTCGGATTTTAGAATCTTTCAAGAGTCTTAGAGGCGACTTGTTTCTCAACTCTGATGTCATTTATGAAGGTATGGACGTAGATTTAGAGTTACAAATCATGTAATGTGCTACACAGAAGTACGCGGATTATTGTGACATGTTGAATAGTGAAGACACATTTTTACTTGCAAATCTACAATTTCCTTAGAAATACCTACTCTAGAAACCATGTTGTAATGTAACTAAACTTTAATTATTGGAGGAGCTGTCGGAAAGCTCAAATCAATAAAATCATTAAATAAGTAGTGTATTTAAAATTGGGTTGAAATAATTAACCTCTTGTAAAAATAAGCTTCCTGGCAATCATTTCAATTCCGCCCGCCTTGCCGATTGAAGTCCTAACACACAAATCGTTTCCTGTTGCCATGCCTGTAAGCATCCTCGCACACAATTTACATCCGCACCTACTGCCTAACGGCTTTGTTTCCATGATTATATCCTGCATCATCAGCCCAATGATAATTTAAAACTTTTGTGGTTCTACTATGTTAAGTGTAAGCTATTTGGTTTACAATAGGTGGAGAAACAAATTTTCTTTCAACGGTAATTATAATACGGACAATTACCACGATTATGAGAAATAATTGTTGTCTACATCAAAAGACTTACTATAAAGGGGTGGGCTTATACCAAATTTTAGTAGTAGCAACTAGGGCTGTCAGCAGGAAATTCAAATATTTTACATTAATTAGTTAATATTGTACATTAACTTTAAGTTTCAAAACTCCACGCGCGCCTTCGCCTCTGGTGAAAAATGCTGAAATTTTATACACTATGTTGCAAAGGATGAGAACGGAGGCAGCGCATTTACGGCAAAACGAAACGCACAATCATGCGAAAAGCAATTTTTCAAATCATTATTAACCTTTCCTCAAAAAGAAAGAAAGAAGATGAGCTTAACAAGACTAGTTTGCTTGTAGTGGTTGTCCCCGTCTTCGTCGTCTCATTGCTTCATCGTTTGCATTTGTTCTCTGATAATCCCGCAGCTTTTATGGACACGGGCAGTGCATGACGCAATAACGTTTTTCCTCCAGGTCTTAAAACGTCTTCCTCTCACTCACATTTTCTATCACTCTCTCAGACTCGTTTGGGTCTTTAAGCGTCTTTTATAACCAGCTAAAACATGTTCAGCGTTTTAGCAATCTTTAAACCAACTTTACACAACCGAGCCCCAATAAGTCATCTACACAGTTTCGGGGAGATAAGCTCCAGAGAAATAATTGTATTTATGCTCTGCCCTCTATGCATGTGATAAGCGAGAATAACAAATCTACAAAGTTTACAAGTCATTATCCGGACTGTAAAAAATCCCAAAGTCGTTTGGACGAACAGTTAAAAAACAACTTGTAAATCTCACTCAGCTATGAACTTCTGTATAATTACTACAGAGAGTGGCTCGCGGAATAAAACGCAAAACAAACTCTTCGCCGTGATACCATTTCTAGCTTTAAAGTGGTATACCTTACTTGAAAGAGCAACTCTTGAACTACATTTCTTGAAAATCGCCCGTCCGTTAACATTACCGGAAACTTTTTTTGGGGGCTGTTCCAGTTTTTTGCCCACAATTTGGTTTTATTTGGTTTCTGTCCTAATTGTTGCATATCATCTTGTAGCCAACAAAATTGCCTGCATTATGACGTGAAAATTATAAATTTATGTTTGGTGTGCAGGAAGTAGTGAAGTATGCAGTTTTGCGTTCTATACGGCGAGCCACACACCCTCAGTATATAAGCATCATTTCTACTGCCCATCATTATCGCTTTAAGCTTTTCCTGTATTAATAATTTTTATCTAAGAATTTTAATTTTAAATAAGAGATTAGTCTAAAATATACTTTCTAAGCAAGCGCAGCCCCAACAGTATATAATATGTATCTTTCTTTGCCGCAAATTAGTTAGATTTATCAAAATAATCATTTCATAGATTAATAAATATTTTTTCAATTTAATACCCAAAAAGCAACATCCGGATATGGGTATGTTCCTTATAATTATACTTGCTAATGTGTATAATGTTATGAGCAAGACTTAAGTCTCCTACACTTTATACTTCCCACGTAAAAATCGTTTAGTTCTTCACATTTAGCATCCTTATGGACTGACCTATTCCACACCGTTGCTAACTACCCGGCTAATTGTTTCAGGTAATTCTTTCAAAATTACTCAATCCCACATGTGAACGCTGTAAGGGACTGATCTTTGACATCTAAAAATTTTTGCGAATTTTCTTGGCTTAATTGCTTCGCAAATCACGCGACGACATTTTTGAGCTTACCCAATCTGATCTTCAGTATAGCACATGCAGTCTAACATGAAGTTTATGACATTGTACGAATCTTCTCCTTAATGGACTTCAAACCTTAGGAGATTCTCCTTATTTTTTACCTCCTAAATTAGTCGATGCTATTAATCAAACTGACCTGCTGCACTGACCCTATTTGACCTGAAACCGAACCTGTAATTATACATGCCCACCTCATATTTGCAAGCTACGTCAAAATTAGCCATGTACTTCCCACGCACATTCGTCATTTGTTACCAGGCCGTCAGTTCGAGGTCAAGCTAATTAGAGCTCGCATTTAGATTAGGCGTGTCCAGGTTAGCTTTTGTTGCAACTATTACTTGTAAAATGTTCCACCTTTTACATTGTTTCATTCCTGTTTTAGTTTCTACGATGAAGAACTTTGTAGGAAATTATTGGTCATTCAACTTATTTTTTCGGTACTTGGATTCGGGTAGGGTGCTCTTGTCATCTTTTGATGTGTGCGTGTCGTGTCGTACTAGAAGAGAATATGTTTTGTCTTGGGCAAAATATCCCCTCATATCACAATAACAATTGGGTTTTTTAAAATATTATGATGATGGGCTCTACCCTGTTGATAATAACTGGATATGTAACACAATGAGTCGCTTGAATCACCTTCATTACACATGCGTTTTCCTCATTTCTGAACAGCTAATGTACATGTGTCGTTTTAGAGGAAGTAGGAGATCAGTCAATGAGGAGGAAGAGGAACATGTATCTTTAAAGTTAGCATTTCTATGCAATAACCTTATTTGCACGTACACAAACAGACAGAAAATATGGAATCTTCTTGACCAACTAACTGACCATTTCCCAGAGTCCGTTCGCAGAATGGCAAGACGCAAGACTTGTGAACAAAACTTCTGTACAGAAAACTATGGGATCGTCTCTGGATTTTTCATGTTACACTGCTCCCATGCATTTTCTTTGGATTTCCTCACACATGCTATGAAATAATGATGATTATTATGCATTGTTCCCTTATTATGATGATCATTTGAAAAGTTGATTTGGCCCGCACTTCCTCCCTAGATGCTCCTCTCATCCTTTTGAATTCAACAACACAAACGGGCAACAAACGCACTTGTTGGACGTTACGAAGGATGCAAAACATCAGTGAGATGATTGTGATGCAAAAGATGTTAAATCATTTTTCTTTAACAATTTAAAAAGAAGCGGGATGACATATTGAAAACGTTCAATTAATTTTCTCTTAATTTTTTATACCGATTTATTGGGTCAGTAGTGCAGTTTTTTTTCCAATATTTTTATCTATCTAGCATCCTTCCCATATAATATTGAACAAGAACCTGCTCATCTCTCTTCAGAGTCTGCCCTACCCTTCCCCTCCTCCCTCGTCCTGCTGGTTACTGCTGCCGCTTTTTTGCAATCACTGTTTCTTGCGTGAATTTCAAGTAAAACATCCTTGAAACATCCTTGCACTCCACCCTGTTCCCTGCTCTTCTTCAATTTTTTCTCTCAACTACGAAACTTTTAAAATTAAATTTAAACGGGATTTAATTTGAAAAGTTTTGCCCCGTGTTTTTAATAAACTTTTTTTTCCTGAGTTTTCTACAAACTTAAGCAAGTTAATCCTTTATGACTTTAAATTTTATTACGTACAAGTCACAACAACATTATCGATTTCGGACAGAGTGTTCAAGAGGAAGGGTAGTTTCTGGTTATTGGAAGCTTTGAATCTTGGTCTGGGGTTTACAACCAGTTGCATTTCAACTAGTTTTCCTCGTAGTTTTATACTTGTTAACTCACTTGTAATACTTGTTGCAGTATTTCCCTGAGAGGCAACGCCCAAACTTGATCATCTGTCTTGCTGAAATGAAGCGGATCACAGGCAGGAAGGACGAAACTCAAATGTGCTCAATGGAAAAAGAAACCAGCACACACACCAAGAACAGAGGGCACGAAATAATGCAAGCACGGAACAGTACAGCAACCTGAAACTCAACTCAGGGAAGACATGGAAACTTGACACCGAATCTCGGCGGAAGGTGAATGGCAAACTGAAACTGGCTTTGGAGCTTGATGAAGACAGCTTAAGTAAATGGAGCTCAACTTGCCCAATCCAGGTTGAAAAAAATTGATTGAAAATATTGAAGGAATCAGGTTAGGATTATTGGAAGTATTTGAATTATTAAATGTGGAGTTTACTTCTTAGAGCTATCAAAACATGAAATTTAAATAATGTTTAATATGCTATTTCTTGATGATAAAAAGCATTGTGTCTGTTGTAGGTGAAGAAGCGTGTGTTTGGCCTTGTTTTTTTCTTTGATTAAAATCAAAGATCGATGTTAATAACAAACCCTGGTCATAGGCCATAAGATCGGGCCTTCCCAATCACATCATTTTGAAGATGGAATTGCACGCAAGGAGGGAAGAAAGGGAGAAAGCCGATAGTTGAGGCGACTGAGAATCGGAGATGCCATAAGATGTCAAATGATTTTTTTCCTTGTCAGAAACAATCCGTTTTACGCAATCAAATCAACTTTTCCCGCTTCTACACATCTCTTTGATTGTTGCATTAGGGAAGAAGGGATGGGGAGGGGGCAAGAGAATTTTACTTTTTCCTCTTCCGTGCTACACCAATCCATAATTTTATGCACCATCACTAATCGCAATCAAATCCCATCACATGCAATCCGTCTTAACACCTACGGCTAGAATGTTTGAATGAATCTGATTTTCACATTCCCAATCACAGCAGAGACAACGTACAGTGGCAAACGAAGATTCCTTTGAGCGTACTCTCTTTTGCACCTTTCTCTCCCCATTTATTTCATCTTCAAGGAGGAAATGAGCACAGGAGCGATAATTAATTACGCTCGAAATTCGTGTATGGAATTTATCGCCCCTGTAGCAATCAACCAAATCAACACACGCGTATGTATACACGGACACTGGATTCATTTCACACTTGAAATATATGTTATAACACTCTTCTTTAACTCACTTTAAAAACAAATCCATTCTCCTCACCCCTCACCTCATTCCTCTAGTCAATTCAGCATGATACAATCACCTTATAATTACGTCTATGCTCATAATTATTGTACCCTTCAAGCATATTAATTTCAGGGAGGAGGAACTTGATTGGAAACATGCTAATAAATTGCATTTTACGCAACCGCAAGAGGGCGCTTCGAATTAGCTGATGCATGTACATATCTTGGATTTCTAATCTGCAATAACCGGTGAAGTGACAACAGTTTCACGCTTGTTCTTCCACTATAGCAAATCTACATGAAATATTTATGAAGGCTTCAAGCTGGCTATTTCACCGCCTGAACAGAAGTGTCAAAAAAAAGTAATTATAAACCAGCTAATAGGGCACTCTCACTTTCAAATCTATCAGAATACTCTCATCCTGGTCGTATGTCTACCTAGCCTAGGTGATAAATGGGACTCATATATGTATTTGATGTAAATTAGAATAAAACTGGCTACTTGGTCATGAACATATGCCTATATTCTTCGAAATACCCAGTCATGGAATAAGCTCTTATTTAATACAAACAGAGATGGGAAAAATATGACAAAATTAACGTGAATTGAAAAAGGGAGTTGAACCATTTAATTTGCGTTTATTCGTCGTGGTTGCGATAAATGTGTGCATGTCAAGCAAGAGATAACATTTTTTTTAAATATAACATGTTTTTATTAACAGGGATCCTTAGACACAGCAAGGATAAAAGCACACCGACCAGGTACCCTCAATCATACATTGCACATAACGGCATTGTCGATACTTTATCTCAGAACGTCTGAAGTTAATAGACTGATTTGCTCAATTTTATAATGTAATATATAATAGTAGCTGATAGCATTTAACCACGTGTTTTTACCGGGCCGTAGAACAAATGGAATTTTCACCCTGTACTGTAGAATCCCGCATCAAGTAACCGTCACCCAAGGTGAATTTTACATGGTTATAGTAATATCAATTGCAAATCACAATATAATTTTGTCTCGCTCTATCTTTAGTTGAATGATTTGAAGAATTTAAGAAATTGTTTTCTGCGAAATGAATTATTTTTCAAGGATTTTTGTAAAGATAATTCATGACTGACAGCTAATAAATGAACTTAACATAATACAATTTTAGTTTTCTCTGCAGTTCAATCTCATACTCCAAAGCAGGAATGCAAACTTAACTTGACTTTAAAATTGACAATTAACAGATCCTCCGTGATTAAATTTGGCATTTTATAGAATTGCATTGTTGCAGAATGAGATTCTAAATTATATTTTGTTTTCTGTTTCGCTAGAAAATCGTCTCAAAATGATGCTTGAAGCCATGCCCATATTACATATCTTAAATTCTAACGAAATCAAAAAGTAATTTTGATAGATTCTAAGTTTGAACGACTATTTTCTGGAAAAGTATCTCTATATTCTGTTCTAACTTCAGAAATTAGAATATAACATGAAAATGTTTTTCTGCCGAACAAATCGGCTTTTATTTTTTCGCCGAATATTTGAGCAAGTTAGATTCTAGACACTTATTCTAACATTATCTCTGCCCAAGGTACTGCGGGTCTATACTAATGATAAAGATGGATCTGAGAGTTGTCGGCTGTTAATTGTAGATCTGGGTTGGCTTAGTAGGGCTAGAGTATAAAATGTGTTTCTTTGCTCTATAACTTGTAAACAAAGACAGAATTTTCCGCGGATGCCATTATTGCTCGATTTCGCACTTACTCCTCCTCCTCGCTGATGCTACCAGCGTCATGCATACATAGTCGGTTAATCCGACGAATCCAACATTTTATTCCATTAGCCAAACACTCGATGATAAACACAAGAAAGCTGGAGCAAAGCATTGTAAACATGAGGTCGAAAGCGGAAATCATTATTGACCCTTTGAGGGTAAGCGGGCGGCCGGAATCTCTTTTGGTAGCTGCCATAAGTTTAATCAGTGTGTTATCGGAATTCAGCCAACTAGTTGTCCTCATCAAATTATGATTTATACCTGCTTCAATGAGTTGGACAATATTTTTCCAAGCCAAGCCCTCACGAAAGCCAAAAAGCAACCAACCGATGGTAGAATGTGCCACACGTTCTTTACTGAAAACAAAGGGCTGTGTGTGGATGCTAGGGATTCGCCAGGGAGGCACTCGCACATTACCAAGGTCATCCGTGAACTGAACTATCGCAATGGGCTTTTCACAACTGAAAGCATCGTCTCTAGACACGTTGGCACTTTTCCCTAAAACTGATTCTATTTGTTTTACTTTGTGCAAGTTAGGTGGAGGAGAAATCCTCGCCAAATCTTGTGAATGTAATTTCAATTGCATAAGTATGGGATATAGGCTCGTACCCGGACTATAGTAGGATATGAACGTGCCCCCTTTAGGATTGAAGTCGTATTCCATAGAATTCAAGAATCGATTATATACAGCTACTAGGCTAATATTCCTTCCGGTGACATCATCCAGCTCTCCCAAAGGCCCCATCAACTCTTCAAACGTTTCAGGACCTTGTATCGTAGAAATGGTGGTGAAATCAGAGGCAAGAAAGCATCTGTACGTGTTACTCAGAACAATTCCGGAAATCCCCGCCAAAAACGATAGCAATGCAATGAGCGAATGCTTGGTTCCTTGGCTCCTTGGGATAATATGAGCATTTTCCAAGACAATCCTCCATGGGAGTATCGTCCAGTTTAGCCAAGCATTCCAACTCCGGTTCTGCTGAGAAGCTATGCAGAGGAATGCGGAGAATACACTTGTTGTGGCAAGGAGGGAAAGCCAGGTGGGGAGGTCAAAGGGTTGAGTGAATATACCAGTGGGTCTTGTAATTGAGACATTGAAACAGGTGAGAAAAGAGATGGAAACTTTTTGTATAGGACGATTTTGAAATAGATCCGCAACAAGTGGGATTGTTGGCCCGTAGATTAGATCAGCAAATGAGTGAGGGATTGGAATAAACTGAGTGCCAGGGTTAATTGAAAAAAAAGTCATATTGGGCAACTTTTCCGAGACGTGGGTCAACATTACTAATTCGGGGAGCACTTTACCTCCTTTTAGAATTCCGGAAGGATTTTCGAAGTGGGATTTTTTTAAAATACGTAGAATTGTTGTCAAATAATCGCTTCTACTTGCCACTGACGTTGATCCCTTTAACCGGTTCGACAAAGTCCCTACGAAATTAAAAGCATGAGAGTGTAGAGGCGTAAATAGCTTTGTGATAACTGCAACTGTCCCTTGCTCTTCAGCCATTTGCTGAATCTCGTGGAAAACTCCGCTGGGATCATTTTTGGAGCTATTGGCGACAATGGACCTACCGATGTAATCGTTCTGTAGGCAGGCAAAACACCTGGCTTCAACCTGAACCGTGTGGCCGGAAACTAAGGGATCGATCAAGTGAAGAGAATTTTGGGCTGGAAGCGTGGGAATTATATCGATACGCATGAAAATTAAATGTGATAGGTCTCGCAATTCAAAACTTGTGTCTCCAAAATATGTACGATAAAAGGGCTGAAAAATACTTTGAGAACCTCCGGAATCCCACTTGAAAAATGTGGCCGGGATGTTGTTCAAGGGGAAATCAGTTACCATGATGCTGTACACGAAGACTGACTCCTCTTTCCGAAAAAGGAACATATTCGGGAGTCTGTGCGTTGGCTTCAAAAAGTAATTGTCGTTAAAGAAGAAGTGTATTTGGGCCACGCAGTTGAGCCTTCTTCTTTCAAACCCCTCTTTATTAGACGCCGTCATACTGTTAATTCTTTCCGGGAATCGTCCTCGCGGAAAGTTCGGGTTCATCATGAAGTCTTTTCCATATATGAAGCCGTCGGTGTATAAATAAATTGGGTGGCCCAGCGTGTCTAGGCCATCCAGCTCTTGGTAATCCGTGTAAACAAAGGAGTCGCAGTCTTTGAAAATCTCCACCAGAGTTGTTAGTTCTTGCAACGCAAACGAATCCGTTTGTATAAGGAACCGGGAGGCTAGGGTGAAGAGAATTCCGTAAATCCGAAGACAAGTAGTCATTTTGGCCATATAGTTTTCCTGAAGGATGATCAAGTTGAGCCGAAAATGAAAGCAAGTGTACAACAGTACTTGGTGACTCTTGTTAAATTCAATGTAATAACGTTTGTAAACTCGCTTAAAACTTTCAACTTCGCAGTTGGTAATTTACAGTTTGATGTGAGAAACTACAAGGCAAGCTATCAATAAGTCCACAGGAAAAAGAATATTTCCGTTGTGTCGGTAACAGGTAAGTAATATTTAGAGCACCATGATTTGGCTTTATTTAACGGTGTAAGCATTCAATTGTTTGCATTGAATTATGCTCTCTGTTCTAGTGTTCGGATTAAAATCGTGCCGAATTCAGGCGTTGCCACTCATCTCTGCCTTAGCTATATTTTTCCAAATTGGACAGTGACATCAAATTGGAATCCAATTTTCAGCAATCCAGCCAAAAAGCTCTACGACCCATACACGCACTTAGTTAGCAACACGATATTATGATATTGGATCAGAGTTGGTTGTCAAGAGAAAAATGCTCGACTTACCATGATTGTGAACTACAGGCCCCGCCTGCTACGGGTGCGTTCAATTATGTATTTAGAAAGAGCCCCATGTTCTACCCCTATTGATCGAGAATCAAAACTCTTGCTAAACATTTGACGGTGCAGTAAATCAATCTACACCATAAATTCTGGATAAGCTATTTTAAATGTTTACTTAAGACGAATTCTATAGGCTATGCTCTATGCTCAAAGGCTCTGAAACTTTGAGCG
Source organism: Sminthurides aquaticus (assembly GCA_906901655.1). Classification (NCBI taxonomy): domain Eukaryota; kingdom Metazoa; phylum Arthropoda; class Collembola; order Symphypleona; family Sminthurididae; genus Sminthurides; species Sminthurides aquaticus. The sequence goes on along the minus strand of CAJQTT010000023.1, from coordinate 1,072,088 downwards.
TATAAAAGGGCAGTTGGTAGGTAATCAATACAACCTTCTTGAGTTTATTGTAATAAAGAGGATGACGACACTGATTTAGAATGATTGATTGATCTGTGGGCTTGGTTTTCAAAGACCTAGTAGTTGACATTACATGTATGCCTTATGCTCTTCTCTAGGATTAAAATGAAAGCATAATTTTTTCAGTTTCAACTTTGACCTAGCGTTGATTTATGAGACGTGCTCTTGAAAGGATATTATGACGGATCTTGTGTGTTACTCCACGGGACTGTACATCTGTTATGCAATCCCAGGGTATTGATTGTATAAGTCGGATTTAATGATATGTTTTAGATTTGGTTGTTTGCGTTTGGGATGGGTGGTGATCGAGAACCCGGTTGCTTTGAAATATATTGTTTCTTGCTGAGTATCGTAGTTACTCTTGGGGGAATTATACACATCAGGGACTGTAGCAGGCGATTGTGTCAAACCGTAGTATTGTGTTTTCGACACGTGGAAATTTTACAATTGCGTATTTTCCCGTGTTAGAATGTTGTAGAAATCGCGTGTGCCAGTAATGAAAAAGCATGAGCGTGATTTCTGTCAGTTCATAAAGGGCAATATCCGGGTAAGACGGAGCGCTCCCCATTTTCTAAAGGGATTGTGTTGGATCTTACGCTGCTCTCTTATTCCAGAAGTAATTAAAGAAAACAGTGTCCGGTTTGTTTCTGGAGTGGGTGTGTTTGCATTGAAATGTCATTTTTAACCTTTCATTGAGTTTATCAAATGCAGCTCCTACAAGGGATCCTGACGCGGGTAGGTATTCGCTTTGTTTCTGTGACAGAGCCACCTAACGAAGACAACGAAAAGAGAGAAAAGGTTACCCACACGGGTCACAAGTACGCTGATGACGATTTCCGAAAAATTAGATTCATGGTAAACGATAAAGATGTGGCGAAACCGTTTCCAATTGATATGATTCAAGAAATGCCCCCTAAGCGGATGACAAAGCGGTTAGTCTCTTATGATGGCGGAGAAGGTCCATTGGGTCATCCAGTAGTGTTTGTCAACCTGGACAAACCCGGTGAACATGCCTGCGGATATTTTGGACAAAGATTTTACCTTGATGAGGATCGTCGGGATTAGCCAGAGCCGTGACGTGAGTATAATTTTAATATGTTTGATTTAATTATATTATAATGTGAGGATTTTCTTGGAATTCCGTGTTCAATTCCAATAAAATGGTTTTCCATGGATATTGCCAGGGTACGCACGCAGATACGTGGACGCGTAGCATGCAAAGGAAGATTACAGTTGACACTAGTGGCGCCATCTAGTTATTCACTAGAGCATTCTACACTAAACTTTCTTGCAAACTTTGAATATTACAAACTTCCGAATAAAAGATTTCTATCAGCAATATACTCATCTGTTCGTTTCACATTTTGGTAAATAGTTAAAATACTTGAGAGAAAGTCAGAAAGTATCCAATTAGTTTTCAAAAAATCCAATCTATTTTGTTCCTTAAAGAGCAAATTCCCTTATAAGTCTAACTCATGCACGAAAGGAGGAAAAGCTACACTTTTAGTATAAGGCTTAAGCGGTATAATGCAGGCTATGCTTTACTTGACAAGTTCCTCCTGTGTGTTTAAGCGTATCTGAAGAACGTAGATTAACCCTGGAAAATATTGTTCAGAAATGACGCAGTTGCCTGCTCCGCAATGTTTTGTTGAAGCATCTACAGCACGACCTCATTCACTGAAAAGTAATATGACACAGGATACGATTCATTTTAGTCTCCTGAAAATATTTTGGTTTCTGTCTTGAGAAAAGTTTCAAATGTCCTCGTTAGCAGTGAGATTTTGTCAAAGATTACTGCTGACAGAGGCAGTGAAAGCTTTTGCTATTCGCTCTGTTTCTGTGACACCGGGGATTTGTACAAAAAAGTTCAAGATTGACGAGAAGACTCAGACAGGTCACGTCTACGATAACCGTGGTGATCCAAATCCAAAGGCAGGGCCCATTGACAAAGGACAATGCGTAGACGAGACTCATCCCATTGACATGACAACCGACATACCACCTACAATTGTGAGGGAGCGTGTAGTCGTTTGCGGCGGTGGAAAGGGCCGTATGAGCCATTCTTCAGTGCTTATCAACTTGGATGAACCCGGAGAAGGTGTCTGTGGATACTGTGGTCAGCGCTTTATTCTGGACGAGAATTACCGGGAAGAATTGGAGCGGGATCATACGGTGAGTTGTTATTGCAAATATGGATTCGTCCTTAATAGTTATATGTATCAAGTAAATGAATTTGCAAATATGGTTTTGTTTGCAATTTTAGATTTGATGGAAATGAGTGTGACAATGGTCGTCAGGGTTAGTAATTGAGATGAATACGAGCAGTTTCTGGCTTTCTTTGCGAATCCTTTGGAAAGAAATTTCGAATTCATGGAGGGAGAGATTTCTGGATAGTTTGCAATTTTCCAGTACAACTTTACCTGTAGCCGGAGTGAACAAGCTCTACTGGAAACGATAGTCATGTGTAAATGATTAACTTTTTTTTGATTACGTACAAATGGTAACTTGATTTCAAATAAAATTTATTTACCGCCTTATAGTTTGAAAACCAGTATCAAATTCAGTTGAAATTCAAAGAACCATTTAAATTTCGCAACAACTGCACACACGCCCTCTAGCTTCAAGCTTGAGCACGCAGAGAGCGCCTTCGCCTGTACCCACCGCATCTGGTACATCCTCCACTGGATCCTCTGTACGGGTATGGCTGGTATTGAACGCTTTCAGTGCGGTAGACAACAGGAGAAGATTCATACACGCGGGAAGTGTATCCACCGCTACCGCATCCACCTGATCTGCTGCTACATCCGCTGGAGTAAACAACGGGAGATTCGACAACTCTTTGAGAAGTATAGACGGGAGTCTCAACGACACGGGAAGACGTGTAGACTGGAGTTTCAACTACCCGGGAAGTATAAGATGCACAGCCGCCATCTGACCTACTGCAACCGGAACTGCGGACTGGTGCTTCTACAACACGAGAAGTATAGACGGGAGTCTCAACGACACGGGATGATGTGTAGACTGGAGTTTCCACGACCCGGGTAGTATAAGACGCACAGTCGCCATCTGCCCTGGAACATCCGCTACTTCTGACGGGGGTCGAATAGGATTGAGTTTCATAAGTTCTGGAGGTGTAGGAGGAACCAGAACATCCGCCAGACCTGGAGCAGTCACTGGAGTAACTGGCGGGAACTGAATAACTTTGTGAACTGTATGATGGTACGGATTCAACAACCCGGGTTTCATAGCCGCCACCTCCGCAACCTCCAGAGCGTGAACTGCATGGCTTTGGTTTAGCCGCAGCTGTTGCCAAAATGGCGAAGACTAAAATCTGTACAAAGATACGCACTAATCAATTTTGGAATCTAAAAAGTTAATTTAACCTTAAGATATTTCGCTAAAATATATTCCTGCTGATTTGAGCTTGGATTGAAATTAATTAGCACACGCATAGACAGCTGCTGATAATTTAGCAATTAATCTTCCATACGTGAAAGCTTTCGTGCAGGAGCGGAATTACTTCAAACTAGAGCTACAAAATAATCTATGCAGGTAATATTTTAATTATTAACAACTCACCGCGATTTTCATCTTGCTGATTTCACCAAGGTTTTACAATTCTACGAGCAGACTATTTTATCTGTACTTCACTCGGAAATCTTCCCGAATACTAAGCTCCTTAAACCAGACTCCTGACTAGCCCTAACCGGATCTAATAACACTTGGAGTCTCTTTTCCACATCATACCTTTTTTGTCTTTATTCCCAGATTGAGCACACGTTGTCTTCACGACCACTGTCCTCTTCTCCATGTGCTTAATCTCTTATGCAATGTGCAAATTTCGCTAAAAAATATCCAACAATTCAAACCTCTCTCGACCCCTTGCTAGGAGATGTCTCATACTCTTATTTTTCAGTCAGTCAGTCAGCCCGCAAACAACCCATCAAGAAGATAACTTTTAAAAATCAACAAAAATACATACACAAGTCCAGCACAAAGCTATCCTTGGATAATCTTTCTTGGAACAAGAACAAGAGGTGATGCTATTCCACAAGATATATACTTTTTGCAAGCTTTCTTGTCATCATTTTGCAAACTTATTCTCTCCTCAAGCTTTTACTTCCCAGTAAGTACAACAAGCAAGTAACCATGCAAGTTAAGTCAGTTAAGTAAGCAACCAGTAACCTGTTTCAAAGGTACTTGAATAAATCACCACACTCTGTGTCAGTTTGTCAGCTAATTTTTCTCAAGTTCAGCTCTTGTTGTGGGAAGCATAGTGTAGCAAATAAGTAACTTGTATGCACATCGGATAGTCTCCAAAGTTTGGAGACTCTCGAGAACTCAAGAAGAAGCGCGAGAAGAAGAGTCAGTTTGGACCAAACTGACTCTTCTTCTCGCGCTTCTTCTTGAGGTTATAGAAATTCGCAACATATGTAGCTAACAGAATTTGAATTTTGTAGCTCTTACATTCGCACAAAGCAAAGGATTAGTCACTTTAAGATATTTATCTAATACTTCATTACATTACCCCCGCAAGGAACAAGAGCTTGAAGAAGACTACATGATGAGGCATCCAACCAGGTCATAATGAGGACAGGAATGTCAAATCTTTTATCAAATAACTATTTAAATCAACTTGTTCTCCTCTCTAGTACCGTCGGACATTAATTTAAATGCTACAATTTATTACTCTTCAAGCTCGGACTGACATAAACTCCCTTGAATCATTTTCAAATAATCACGGTGGTTATAGCAGTTTCGCGAAACCTGGAACTATTCTTTATAAAATGGCGACAGCTGCCAGCGATGGAATTGACCTAGAAGGATCTTTGATCTTTACCTTCACAGTGTAATACTTTCATACGTCTCCCCAACGTGCTTGTTTCATAAGTCACCAACTAGAAGTCGGGTGACACCGCGTTCTCCCGTCAGCAGTTAGTATTCCAAGTGTTTTAAACCTAACCCCCGCCAAAAACCTTAAGGTTGTCTATCGTAACCTAACCTTCACTCGCTCAATGAGGCCCTCGCCCTTAGGTCATATGTCCGCTAAATGCCTGGCCACTGGAAATGCAAAATTAGAAACACAGCGGCCGGAGCCTACGCTTCGCTCGGCCCGGCGGCGATGTGCTCCCAATTCTGTACTTCCATTGGCCAGGCATTCAGCGGAACCTGTTGACCTAAGTTCTCTGGCCTCATTTCGCTTCGCTCAGGTCAGGTTGCGACAGCCAACCTTAACGTTTTTGGCTCACCACCCCGAATAGACTAAGGAGTAGGAATTCAGTAGTGTCACCCGACTAGCCATTGAATGCATGCACTCACTCGTTTCCAAGGCAACTACACCATCTACAATACACGCTGGGGAGACTTTTAAAAGTATTTCCACAAATATATAAGATATGAGCAGTGATAAAAGAACTACAGCTATGGTAGAGCAAGATATAGCAGATATAAATAAGAAGATGTGGGATTTATTTAAATCTTGCATGATTGACACGCTATATGTAGGATATTCAGTGCAATCCTGGAAAAATTTCTCTGCCACTTTCATGCACCGTCGAAGTTTATTTTCTTTGAGTAGCTCTTTAGCGATGTGCAACTTTACAGCCATGGCTCATAACCAGTTTCACGGCTTTGCCAAATCCATTCACTCAAGGGCCTAACAAGAGAATTTCATCCATAACTGGACAATTATTAAGATCTACCACAGAGAGTCGTTCCCATAGGTCGAACCATCTTTATTTCAGTTCGCGTTTTCGCTATCCCTTCTTCATTGTAATACGTGATTTAATTGTTCGTAGCTTGCAGTATCACTGGTAAGACGTACATGTGGAAATAAATTCCATGGATGTAATAATACAATGCCGCATGTACACTACAACATGTGTGTAAAACTTTCTAAACATAAATGTTTGCACACACAAGTTAGAGAGAATTCTATTCTACAACTTGGTTCCAGGAAACAAGAAATACAATGCCGCATGTACACTACAACATGTGTGTAAAACTTTCTAAACATAAATGTTTGCACACATAAGTTTGCCATCACTACAAAACTTGCGTTTATGCAAATATTTTTACACTTCAAAACTTTTAAGCTCAAAGTTTAAAATTTTGTGAAACACAAAGAATTTGAATTCGTTGCTCTTCGCGGGGCCAGAACCAGAACCACTTAATTTTGGAAATGGATTTTGACTTTGAGGAAGTAGCAGCGATTGCTCTGCTTTTGCTGGACACAAAGAAAAAGAAACGTAAGAAGGTGCATGTGAAGAAAATTTACAGAGATAGAAGTAGAATTAGTTTAGGATTGATTAACGCGTTGGGAGATGATCCTGAGGAGCACCACAATTACTTCCGGTAAGTCTATAACAATGAAGAAAAGTTCTGAGTTGCAACTTTGACCAGCCAAGGATCCATCAATTCACAGAATGACGAAGGAAAACTTCGACTATATCCTGGAGAAAATCGCACCGAAACTAAGACGTCCTACAACCCACTTTCAACCTCTTAGTCCAATAGAAAGACTGGCTATCACTCGTAGGTGAATGAGCTTAGTATTATAATGCTAAAATAGTTTCGAATTACAGTACGTAAATAGTATAACTGGTCTCTCACAGATTTCTAGCATCGGGGGAAAAGCAAAGAACCTTGGGTTACCACTTCCGAATGTCACCTACTAGTGTTTCAAAAATTATTCGAGAAACTTTGCCATTAATAGTTGAAGCGCTTAAAGATTACGTGAAAGAGCCCGATGCAGAAACTTGGAAAACAGTTGCCAAATCCTTTGAGGACAAATGGAATTTTCCAAACTGCGTTGGAGCGTTAGATGGGAAATATGTCAGGATTCGAGCACCACCTTACTCAGGAACCCAAAAGGGATTTTTTTCCGTTATGCTCATGGCATTAGTGGGACCTAATTATGAATTTTTACTTTACGAGCATGGCACGAGTGGTTCAAATTCGGAGATCAGCAATGGGGAAAAAACAGGTCAGTTTAAACTCCCGGAAGAAAAACAGCTAGACAGCGAAACACAAATACCTCCAGTAGTCATCGCGGATGACGCATTCAGCCTGAGTTCATACTTACTGAAACCATGCCCTGGAAAGTATTTGAGCCTGGAGAAAAAGATATTCAACTACAGACTTTCAAGGGCGAGAATGGTTGTAGAGAACGCTTTTGGGATTTTATCAGCCAGATGGCAGGTTTTTCATTCAGCTTTGTCATGCGATTTGGATTTAGTTAATTTAATTATAGCCGCCGCAGTATCTTTGCACAACTTTTTGATAAAAAAATGAGTGCATGACCGCTAGTGAGATTGAAAGAGAAAATGGTAGTAGAAGTTGGCGAAATCCTAATGTAGCGACCGGTGACGATGACCCTGTCACTGGAAGTATTGACACCGACGTAGAAAGTGCAGTTGATGGCGGCCATGATCCGTCACAGATAAGGGAAAAATTGACACGTAACTTTTTGGCCGACAAAGGCAAAGTTGAGTGGCAATTAAGGTCAGTATCCAGGACCTCTAGATATGATTAAGATTCGCATATTATTAGAATTTATGTATACATTGTCTCCTGGTTCAAGCTCTTGATGGGAATCTATCACATTATCCAGATTTCTGTTTTAAATAGGATTGTATTGGCCTGACAAAGCCTAATCTGTAATGGGTGTTACAAGTTTCATGTTGTATTTAAAAAAATAAATGCTGTGTTAGCAACAGTAGCACCATCAAGCCAAAGCTTATTCAGAATATAACCCTTTATTTTGGGCATGGAACGTCCAAGCCTCATGAAATCTAAAAAAATACGAGTCATTTTAGTCACTACATTTTAGTATCAAGGTCAATTATTTGCGAACTGCACATTTCCTAGGCTGTCGATGCTTAGTACTAAAGAACTTACAAGATAATCTCTTCACGGTGGGCGGTGGGTGTAAATAGGGTTAGTTCTGATGATCTTGAAATCAGGATCAAAAATCGACTTGAAGTCGAAATTCTTTTACTCTGACATATGATGGCGCATTCTCGTTTGGGCTTTGGGATTTGGATGCAGAGAATGGAATTAGTGACTTTCCTTCGCTTACTTTTTCTTCTCAAATAATCATCGTCTTCCCGAGGTGCATGAGAAAGTTCAGTTCTAGCTGCTGCTGTCTTAAATTGTGTAATTTTTGTCTGTCCCGACGTTTCTGCTGCCTGCACATTGTTTTGCCTCTGTTTTGCAAAAAAAAACTCGTTATCCTTGTCTGCGAATGGTCCAGCTGAAACCGCTTCCCATTTCTCTTCATTTTGAATGCAGCATATTATAGGGAATCTGACCAGCGTGAAATTGTCCAGAAAGTCCTATAATATCCACCTTCCAGTCAACGCTATTCAAATTACAAAAGGTATGTCAAGCCAACCCGCTTCACGATCCATGAATTCATTATTTTTCGATGTGATAATTAGCCAAAATTACCTTCATAACAAAGTTAGTATTATTATTAGGATTTATTTAAGAAAACAAGATTATTTCATAATTTCATACAAAAGGGTTTATATTAATTCACTTACTACCAAGAGTGATTTAAACTAGAAAAGTAAGCTAGGAACTACATGAACAATAAATTCATGGTAAAGAAAATATTCCACTATCTTCGGCTGCATTGAGCTTTTCTAAAAACCTTTTTTCCTGCCTAAACATAACCTGATGTAACTCGAATTCTGTATCAGCAGCAAGAGTTGGATCCTTTTCGTAGAATTTTGCAAGTTTTACTGCCATACATGTAGTAACACCGTGATAGTAATAGTCTTTTTGAGGCTCCTATCCTTCAGCAAAGCGACTATATTGGTTTTCCACACTTCCTCTGAATCTGGTTTGCGTTTGTTGAAATGGCTTCGGCCTTTTGGCAAGTCTTGAGAATTTGACTCCATATTTAAATCAATGCTACTCGAGCTTGAGGCAACCTCTTCGGATGCAACGCTAGTTTGGGTTTCTCCAGTTTCTTCGTCTTCTTCTGTGTCATTGTTGACATTAGTGAAAGTCCTATGTACATAAATCGAATTACGTTAAATTAAATGAATTTAATTTAAACTCACTAATGCAGCTTTAAATGAATGTGGTTTAAATTATAATTGCGCTCTATCTTACGTTTCGACCATCGCTTTATCATCCAGTTCCCTCATTATTTCCGAGTGTCTGAATCTTGGGGTGCACCCACTAGCAGATCCAGAAGCTTTTTGTAGCTTTCCTTTCCAATTAGTGTACTGCTGCTTCAAGCTAGTCCACATATCTTCACAATCCTCAGCTGCAAAATTTTACAATCCGTTTGCTGTGCTGTAAACGAATTTCCTCCTAAATATAGTAGCTAAATCTTTTTGTCAATATGTTACCTGAAGTGAGGAAAGGATTAGCTTCCAGTTTCTTGAAAATTTCCTCCCAGGCATTTTCAATTGAGTTACGCTGAGAGTACTGAGGATGCCTTTTATTATACACGAAGGGATACTGTTTCACAATCTCAATTAATTTTACTTCCACCACAAGTTTTTCACTTCGACTTGACTTTCCTTTTGGCATTTTAAATAATTTTTACAGTCCGTAAAATTTGCAGCTATAAAACGTGTCACTCCATCCAGACTAACTGCTCCAGTTTTATATCTTCACCCAAGAACTTTGTGTTGTAGTATAAACTGATTTATAAAAGTTTTGCACTTATGCGCGTCAAAAGATTTTTAGAAAGTGTCTAGAAAGTTTTTAGAAAGTTTTGAAGTGTAAATCAGGGCAACCACACTTCTGTCTAGGAAGTTTTACACAAGTTTTGTAGTGTACATGCGGCATAAGAACTTATTGCTACCTCAAAAATAATTCCTGAAGTCCAGAAAATGATGTCATAGCTACACAAGCTGCCAAAATATTGTAATGCAGCTAAAATTGAGTTTTGTTTTCTGCGTGATCAGAAAATAATGGCGCCAGATTCGATTGTAACAGTTAACGGTGTGTATCCTAGTTTGCCAAGCTGGCTTTATTCTTGATATGGCTGTTGAAGATTTATTTTAATTTCACATTTGCAGTAGTCTAGTCGCAAACGCCAGTTTGAATAATTTCCTAGAGGAAATTATTCAAGATATGAAATTCGCGCATAAATCGGTTTCCAAAGTGAAAAATATTTGCGGGTCAACCATGCAAAATCCTAAACTCTTCTTAAGCATAGAGTGTTCCCGCAATTTGAATTTACACCTAGGAGTTTAGAGTAGGGCATATTCTTCAGCCAGTTTTGAGCGCTGCTAGTTACCTATCCGAGTTATTCTTGCTTTGACCGATACAAGTTTTTGGTTCCAGAATTTTACACGTCAAGCATGAGCTGGCTAACTTTCCAGGATTAGAAGTTTTTAAAATGTTGCATATGCCAGTACGTAGTAAAGTAGTTAAAGCGTAAGTATATATTTTAAGCAATTTTGATTTTTTTGAATATTCTAAAGGTAATGAGTATCGAGGATAATTTGAAGGAATACGCCAATTGAGTAGTACCCTTGAGCTATGTTGCTAATGATCTCCATCGACGCTTGCTGTTCGATTCATTTGATTTTGGCCAACTAGTTGGTGTTCAAGTATGTTGCTCCGGAGTGATATGAATTACAACTTTATAATGACAGGAACAGTTTCAAAATTCGGCCTGATTTTCTACGATTACGATTTTTCTTCACAATATTTTGTAGAAAATACTTCGTGGATCAGATTTAAAATATTTTGGTTGATTCGCATTGTCTTCCTCTTAAGAACCTGCCATTTGTTTCTGGCAGCTTTTCTCCATATTTCAGAACCATCAACAGTAGTTTTCTATACAGTCGTAACCTACGCCTTCCCGCCGGCAGCAGCGCTAATTCTGAGCATAGACTATATTACTTACTACATCGGTGACCGTTACATTCAAGTAATGAACGAATTCTGCGGTGTGGTGTACTCTCCAAGGGTAAGCAAAACAAAGTTTTATCAGGTCACCTTTACATGTAATATGTTTACGAAATCTGCATTTGATGCAGTATATACTGGAGGATGTGTTGTATATGTGATGCGTAGGAAGACCATCCTGGCGCACCCTACTAAAAATCCGACCACTAGAACTGGTGTTGAGTTTATGTCCCAATATTGCCTTGGTAGTAGGCGCCCATGTCATCAGTGCAATGCAATTGAAGCAACCCCAGCTTCCCAGTTTGACGTGGGCAGTAGTTCCAGGTGGATTTCGGAACACTGTTACTTACACATGTTGCTTGCTCTACGATATTCTAAATATAACGATCATGCTAGTCTACGTACAGTTTATGTTTATCATACAAAGGGTGTCGAAAGGAAACATTAGGTGTATGCCACGGAGAGCATAAGAAATGTCCGCTGGGATACACTTTTTGTTTCCCTGTGAGAGCTAAAGGCGAGTCTAACGCCAAAAGTGTTCGCTAGACAAACTTTAATCATGGTTTCCTCTTTAACCATAAGCGCTACCTTTCCTTGCAGCCCAGAATATTGTGCGGTGTGAGCTGCAGATACGATTGGAAAAAATAATTTTCAGAATCCGCTTGTAATGAAGATTTCCACAGCATCTAAACCAAGAAAACTGAGATCGGCGTACAGGAAATGTCTCCCCGCTTACACTTTTTGTACCTGGAAACGCGGGCTATGCCCTGGAATACATAAAGCGCAACTCATACGAGGGGACAGTACGTGTATTTTCCTCCTGCACTGACGTATGGAACTTTGTGATTATCGGAGCTTCGTACATCCTTCTGCTGGAAATCGTACTGAATGAGATGCTCCGCAAAGTCAACGCGTAAGTCCGTTCTTCTACCATCATTTAAGCGGAACAGAACAAGGCCCGGATTCACCAACGCGCTAAGCAGTTGCTTAGATGAAAACTTTGCTTGGTTAGTAACTAAGAAAGTTTTGCTGCTTTGATCAAACTAAGCAAAATCTTAGATGGAAAGCGCGAAACGCTTAGATTAAACTAAACCAAAGCTTAGACGTAGCTAAGCCAGAGCTTAGATTGAGCTATTCCTTCCTTTTAAGCGGTGTAGCTCAGGCGAAAATATTGTCCTCATTTGAATGTTCGCGCTGACTTTTGAACATTCGCGCTTGCCCCCTCGAAGTCAAAGATTTTAAGCATCTATATATAATCTATGAAAACTTTGTAACAACGTTTCCATGACGACTGTGTGGTTGTGAATATGTAGTATTGGTGGGGAGAGGCTTTTTCACTGCTATGCTCTACATGCTTCATCCCCTTTTTTTAACTATTACGATTCACGAAGCTGTTAAAGTTATCACCGCCGCATTTAATTTACTCTGCTCTAAGGCCCTCCGCTGCAACTACATCCGAAATCTTCTACCGACACATGGGTCTTGACACCGCCACCGTTACGCGATGTGTAATGTGACCGCTAACCTTAAATGATTAGCTGAGAAGCGAGCGAAAGCGAGCTTAACGACTATCGGGATAGCTGCGTGAGCGAAGCGAACGCTTACTGTTTCCCGTTTATAATTCCCTGTAGCTTTGTAGACTTAGATCTGCTTTGAACCTGCGGTCAAAAATATTAACTGTGTTACTGACGTACTCTATACGGCCGGAAATATTTGGGATGTTCAAGCACAACCGCAGCGTTAGGAGTGTTGCAACGCTATCCTAAATATTTGACATATTTAGGTTTTACAATCGTCAATTAATTTTACTTTGTTCTTCTATCCTCTACAACTGCAGTTCATACCTTGCCAGACTTGCCATCATCGCATCGATGCAAGGAGAATTCCCTATTGCAAATATGGAATATATTGCCTTCAACCCCCCCCCACGAAGTTTCTGACTGGTTGGAATACTCATATAGACCATTATATTTCCCGATACACCATTGTACTGATAGTACTTATAAGTGAATAGAAAAAAAAATACATATCATTTCAAACCTGAAATGATATTTTACCCACCCGTTGCCTATGAATGTAATACGGCGGAATACGTTGCGGAATCAGCTTCTAAATAACGGATCACGATCGGTTGTGCATCCAATTGTTTAGAACCTTAGAATCGTTACAAGTGGAAGATGTTTCTATTTTGCTTTAAAATTTAGGATTGCAATGCTGAACTGCCATTAGGTCTTAGTGGTAACCCCAATTTACTTGGTATTAGCTAATAAATTGCTGTTTACCGTCAAACTTTAATTATATGCTGACAAGCGAGCGCAAGCGAGCTAAAAGATCACCGAGCACGCGGCTTGGGCGAAGCGAACGCCTCCTGTATAGCAAGAATTCAGCGGACCATCAGCCGTCTCGAAACCTATGCAAGTTTCCGTTAAATAAATATCGCATGGGAATGTTCCGGGAGTGTTTTAATTAACGCTGAAGCGCGTCAAAAGGCTAAATTGTGTGTACAATTGCAAGCCGTGTGCACAGTGCAAGCCGTGTGTACAGTGCAAGCCGTGTGTACAGTGCAAGCCGTGTGTACAGTGCAAACCCTGTGTACAGGCTGCGGCTAGGCTGAAGGCGAGCGAAGCGAGCGCTTCAGCCTAGTCCCATTTATCGCGATAGGAATTGTGTTGCTTAGATATGAACTTAGATTGAGCTTAGTTTGAACTAAGCAGAAACTTAGATGTTTGCTTTCATCAAAGCCAAATAGTCTAAGATGTATCTAAGACGACAAATTTGCTTAGCAAATTTCACGTCTAAGCAACTGCTTAGCGCGTTGGTGAATTCCTAGCCAAATCTCTGATAAGTGTCCTGTTTTGTAAACGCTAAGTTTAAAAATGGTTTTCATTTTCAGAATGCTCCACAATCGAGTAACCATGATCGTACGGCTGAAGATGATGACTGAATTGCGAGACGAGTTACGATCCGTTTGTTTTCGTATTCGACTAATTAATTCTTATGGAGCAAGCATCTTCTTCCTACCAAAGCTGCTATGCTTGCATGGAAGCATTTTCGGAACATTTATTTGCGTACATTACGCCCAGGATCATCCTTTGACTTCGATTATGGCCGCATGCTTTGCGTTTCCTTGTGTTCAATTCTACAACATAATTTTAGATCAAGCCCTTGCGATTCCTATGAAACTGAAAATTATTCAAGATAACTTTCTTGTTGGCTCACATCTTTTGATTTTTAAATCAAGGACGGAATATTATCGACTTTTTGCTAATTCAGTTTCTTTAAATGGCATCCAGATTGGTTCTTTTAGCCCCTTAGAGCGTAATTCGACACTTAAATTGTTAGAGTTTGTTTTGGAGCAAGTTGGTACTCTGCTGATTGGGTCGGCTCGGTTGTAGTGGAAATCTGTTGGGAATTGGTGCGAAGTCAATGATTTTTAGGTTTACGAAAATCAGATTGAATAATGCAACTGCAATGCGCAAACGAAGAAAATCCGCCGAAATAGGCATGATATTGAAATACGCTTATATATTGCTTAATAATTATTTGAGCAGATTATATAACGATTGATTTCGTTAATAGAAGCGACATCGGAGGTGTAACATGGTTCGGGTCTAAAATCGGTAATGCTTTCGCGCTGGTCTTTTTATTATCTATTTCTTGTCTTTCTACATGTTAAAATTTTTTTAGGTATTATTATTTTAGGTGGTATTTTACTTTAAGGTCATGCGTAAATTTTTTTAGTTTGTTTTTAATTCCTCCATCTTCAACAAAACTCATGATTCTCATAGTCACGGCCTTTAACTTTTTCGACCCACCTGTACCACAAAAGAGACAAACGCTTTCTATCGCTATTAGCATCTGTCTCAAAAAATAAATTATAACGTATTTATAGAATCGATGTTTGCTTCTACTATAAATGCAATGCAAACTAAAGTATCCGAACTGAAGGGCGCCAGTTTCAAACTAAGATGCCTGTATTTCATTAATTTCAAAAAGAAGTGTTTACAACTTTTTTTGTATTTTTTAGGGCTAAATACGCGCATAAATTCTTCATTGAACTTTATAATTTCTACACTTTAAATTAGGAAAAAGAGTCAAGGAAAATTTAAAATATACTTTCATTGCAATTTTGCAAAGATTGCACTATAGCTTCTTGGGTATGCAGGATCTGACTAAAACCAGAAAGAAAGATTCACCATGCGAAGTAAGTAGCTTAATGACAATTAATTATGCTGCGAGTAAGTTGCAATTCGGATTAACAGAATGAGAATCTTTAAGTTACGCTTTATCTGTTCTTGTCCACGTTTCTAGGCTAAACAGCCGTGGATCTTATTATTTTATGATGTAGTTTTCAGGGAAGTGTACTTGAAAATGTTCTTGTTCAGGCTCGTGTCCACTTGAATCAATCGGCTTTGGGATTTTGCAGGACGCTGTTCAATTCTAAAGAATTATTTCACGGTGGTGTCATCTTTGGGAGGTGTAAAAGCTGATCGACCATTTTCGCAATATGTCCTTGAATTTGAATCATAAGACTGGATGCAGTGGGTCGTAAATATTGTGCATTTGAAGCTATTCTTGTGATTTCACATTTGATGTGTGTAGTAAATAATATTGAAATTGATGCGGTGGCATTTTTAGTTATATTTGTGTGTCAACTCAGCAAAAATTATATCCACAATGATGAGTTAGTGTTTCGCCAATTTTCGCAAACAGTTAAGGACGTAGAGAAAAGCAAACTTGTTTTTCTGGAGCCCACACTATTTTAAGAAATAATCGAGTTCGTCATCGGCAAGGTACATAGACCATGTATTTGCGAATCATATAACAGCATATATCGCGTTGCCAGCACTGTGCGTGTGTGCGTGCGTAGAGCTTTTTAGCTCGATTAATGAAAATTGTATTATTTGAGGCCGTTCCCTATTAAACTAGGAAAATATGATAGCAAAGTGACCACGTCAAGATGATTGGCAACGCCTAAATTCGTCACGATTTTAATCCGAACACTATTGAGCTGAGAGAGAGTAGTTATAATCAAACAATCGAATGCTTACACCGTGTTATAAACAGCCGAGTCAGTGCGTTCTAAATATTGCTTACCTCTTACCGACAAGACGGAAACATTCTTTTTCCTGTGGACTTATTGATAGCTTGAATTGTAGTTTCTCACATCAAACTGTAAATTACCAACTGCGAAGTTGAATGTTTTAAGCGAGTGTACGAACGTTATTGAATTGCATTTAACAAGAGTCACCAAGTACTGTTGTAAACTTGCTTTCATTTTCGGCTCAACTTGATCATCCTTCGGGAAAATTATATGGCGAAAATGACTACTTGTCTTAGGATTTACGGGTTCTTCTTCACCCTAGCCTCCCAGTTCCTACTGCCAACGAATTCTTTGATGTACCAAGAACTAACTACTTTGTTGGGGATTTTCAAAGACTGCGATTCCTTTGTTTACACGGATTACCAAGAGCTGGATGGCCTAGACACACTGATCCACCCAATTTATTTATACACTCACGGCGTCATATATGGAAGAAGCTTCATGGTAAACCCACTCTTTCCCCGAGGACGATACCCGGAAAGACCCAAAAGTATCGGGGTCAATAAAGATTGGTTTGAAAGAAGAAGGCTCAACTGCGTGGCCCAAATACACTTGGCCGTTCAGAACGATTACTTTTTGAATTCAAGGCAGAGGCTTCCGAATATGTTTCTTTTTCGAAAGGAGGAGTCAGTCTTCGTGTACAGCATCATGGTAACTCATCTCCCCTTGAACAAAATCCCAGCCACTTTTTTCAAGTGGGATTTCGGAGATTCTCAAAGCATTTTTCAGCCTTTCTATCGTACCTATTTTGGAGACGCAAGTTTTGAAATGCGAGACCTTTCACATTTGATTTTCATTTGTATCGATAGAATTCCCTCGCCTCCAGCACAAAATTCTCTTTATTTAACCGATCCCTTAGTTTCCGTTTACACGGTTCAGGTTGAAGCCAGGTGCTTTGCTTGCGTACAGAACGATTACATCGGAATTACCATTTTCCCGAACAGCTCCAAAACTGAACCCAGTTTAGTTTTCTACGAGATGCAGCAAATGGTTGAAGGGCAAGGGAAAATTGCAGTCCTCACAAAACTATTTACGCCTCTACAATCTAATGCTTTTAATGTACTCTTCGCAGTGTCGAGCCGGTTAAAGCCATCAACGTCATTTAAGGGAAGATCGGACTATTTGACGATATTGATACGTATTTTAAAAGACATTCATCTCGAAAAATCTTCCGGGAGAGGCCTCATAGAAGGAGGTAAAGTGGTCCCCGAATTAGTCATGTTGACCCACATCTCGGAAAAGTTCCCGAATATGACTTTTTATTCGGTAGCTCATGGAGGTCAGGCTAATCCAATCCCTCACTCATTTGCTGATCTAATCTGCGGGCCAACAATCCCTCTTGTTGTGGAACTATTTCAAACTCGTCCCATACAAAAATTATCCATCTCCTTTCTCACCTGTTTTAATGTGTCAATTACAAGGCCCACTGGTATGTTCACTCAACCCTTTGACCTCCCCACCTGGCTTTCCCTCCTTACCACAACCAGCATTCTGTCCGCCTTCCTCTGCATAGCTTCTCAGCAGAACCGGAGTTGGAATGCTTGGCTTAACTGGACGCTGCTCCCTTGGAGAATCGTTCTGGAAAATGCTCATATTATACCAAGAAGTCAAGGAACCAATCATACGCTCATTGCATTCTTGACGTTTTTGACGAGTATTTCTGCAATAGCCCTGAGTAACATGTACAGGTGTTTTCTTGCGTCTGATTTCACTACCATTTCTACGGTACAAGGTCCTCAAACGTTTGAAGACTTATTGGGACCTTTGGGAGAGCTGGAAGATGTGACTGGAAGGAATGTTAGCCTAGTGGCTGTGGACAATCGATATGTGAATTTAATGGAATCCGCGAATAATTCCTATGGGGGGATTTTAAGATACTACGGTTATGCTGATTTTATCTATATTCCCATAAGTATGCATTTGAGGTTGTATTCAAGAGGGTGGGCAGCTATTTCACCTCCACCTGACGCTCATAAAGTGCAACAAATAGTTTCAGTTTTAGAGAAAGGGTTAAAGTTTGTGTCCACACTCTCCAGAGAGGATGCTTTCAGGTGTGAAAAGCCCAGTGCGATAGTTCAGTTCACGGATGAACTTGGGAATGTGCCAGTGCCCCGATGGCGAATCCCTAGTATCCAAACAAACCCCTTTGTTTTCAGTAAAGAAAGATTAGCATCTGGCACGGTCGGTTGGTTGCGTTTTGGTTATCGTGAAGGCTTGGCATGGAAAGCCATCGTCCAACTCATTGAAGGAGGTGTAAACCATTACTTGATGGAGCAAAATGCTCAGGTTAAATCCGATAACACGCTGATTAACCTTATGGCAGCTACCAAGAGAGATTCCGGCCGCCCACTGACCCTCAAAGAGTCAATAATGATCTCCGCTTTCGACCTCTTGTTTACACTGCTCTGCTCCAGCTTTCTTATTTTTATGATAGAATGTTTTGTTTATGGAATAACATGTTGGGTTCGTCGGATTAACCGACTACTTACATGTAGGGATTCCGCTGGTAGCGTCAGCGAGGATGAGGAGCAAAGCTGAAACCCGACTTTTGTGAACTGGGAAAATATTCAGAACATTTGTTATGTTGCCCCTGGTAACCATTATGTAAAGCCTTTTATACTTTTACGTTTTTAGAAAATATATTGTCTCAAAGTGCATGGCAATCTCTTAGCATTAAATATGATGAACTTTTAAATCGCATCGTAGCATGCATAACAAGCATAACAAATGTTTTTGATACGAAAAATTTGCGAAAAGAGCTTTTGTT
This sequence comes from Sminthurides aquaticus, assembly GCA_906901655.1. NCBI lineage: Eukaryota > Metazoa > Arthropoda > Collembola > Symphypleona > Sminthurididae > Sminthurides > Sminthurides aquaticus. The sequence continues at coordinate 1,053,276 of CAJQTT010000023.1, read as the reverse complement.
TCCTAATTTAGATTAGTCTAAAATCGGTCTAAGAGTGAAACTGAGCAATCCCACCCGCGAAATACTCGCGTTGTATGCTCACTCATGCGGGAGGAATCCTGTTAACCAAGTTGTAAATGCTTCTTTTTGAAATTAATTAAATACAGGCATCTTCATTTTAAACTGACACCCTTCAGTTCAGATGCTGTAGTTTGCGTTGCATTTAGTAGACGCAAAAATGCATTCTATAAATCCTTAAGACGTTAATTTTATCTTGTGTCAAGTAATTGAGGTTCAGTTGAAACGAGCATAATGTGGAACTGATTTTTACTTAATCCATAAGAGAGTAAAGATAAGGTACAATTTTACAAACTGTCAAAAGTTGGGATAAAAAGGTGAACAAGTTCAATTAAAACTCATTCTTACACTTTTTGTATGTAATTATACAGCATGTAATCTTTTCCTTGATTCGGGATATTACTGAATTTCCTTATGTATTTTTGTTCTTTCAATCAAACAAGGAATCCCATTCACTGGATTTTCCTTGTGCTTGAAAATCCCAACGTTACAACATGCGCTTTAAAAATCAGAAGCCCGTTTCTTCGTATTTTTTCTATTCCCGTACTGCTTCGACTGTCCTATTTTCTGCAATTTCTCAACGGTATGACTTGGATACAGAATCTGTGAAAGTGCACTGGTGTGTGTCGCAGTGTGACTGCCTTACAATACTTTGCTGAAAATTATAAAGTTTTGATATCAATTCAATTTCAATATACTCAAAAAAAAGTATTTATAACTAGCTACCATGGGGATGGGAAAAGTTACAAAATACATAAAGCCTGTGTCCTTGGATGGTTACATTACGTCCTTGAAACGCAGGGTCCAGCAGCTTTTGAACCCTAAGCATGCATATAGCCAGAGTGATGAGGATACCAAACCTGGGGAACAAGGGTCAAACATAATTCGTTCAGCTGACTGGAATATTCCTAAATATTCTGGTTCAGGATTAGTAGAAACCATACGCCATGGAGCGGGGAGATGGGGAAAGAACGTGGCTTTCGTAAGTTTATCAACTCATTTGGGGTTATAATTTGTGTCAAACGTTATTCAATTCATGTACTATGAAGTTATAATTTGAGTTTGTAACGACATTTTCTAGGAATGTGCGGAAACTGGGCTTCAGTTTACGCACAATCAAGTATTTGCTTATTCGAGAAATCTTGGAGCGTCGCTACTAAAGTCCGGTTTGAAGCCCGATGACGTTGTAACAATCGCATTGCCAAACAGTCCATACTACCCCATCGCTTTTTTCTCGCTGCTTGATGCGGGTCTAGTTGGTAATCTTATTAACCCGTCGCTACCACGAGGTATGCAATGCTGTTTGAAATCCCTTGGGTATTATTCTCCTACCCAGTTCAATACAATCGTAATTATTTTACCTGGAACGATACTTGCAGATGACATAGGAGCAATGTTGGACAAAACTAACACACGAGGAATCATAACAACTCCAGAATTAGCTACACGCTTAGGAGCGGTGAAATCCCAATCGAAGCGGGTCATCATTTCGACAGATGGCGCTGCAGACGGGGTTCACAGCTTGAAAGAGATGATGAACGCAGGACACGACAAAAATCAATCTACCTCTTCAAGGGCCGTCGATGGGGACAAACTAGCAGTGATTTTTTGGACTAGCGGAACGACAGGTGCGCCGAAGCCTGTTATGGTAACTCAGTCCGAAATGGTTGCGCAACTGCATCAAGTTGCGCACCCTAGCGTCTCTGCTTACACCCCTGGGAAAGATGTCACACTTGGCCTCCTACCATTCTATCACGCTTACCCAAACATATATCAGATTCGGAATGCAACGTTTGTCGGGTCAAAAGTTGTTACGGTTCCATACTTTGATTCTAAAACGTTCTCCAAAACGCTAACGCAATACAAGGTACTCGAAAACAAATTTTGGATTTCTTCTTCGTTTTTCACTAAATTCTGACAGGCGCCGTTTGTCTCTCTCCCAGCCAACGGTGATGCCGGCTGCACCTCCGCTAATAAAGTTTCTTGGATCCTCCGATCTCATTGGTCACAAAGATCTAAGTACTCTACACACTGTTCCTTGCGGAGGTGCTCCATCACCGCCAAACATTGTTGAACGATTCCTAGAAAAATCAGGAAACCAAGTCTTCTTTCAATCCAGCTGCGGTTCCAGCGAACTTGGTTTAGCGTTTACTACTCCAGTTTCATGTAAAAATATAAGAACTAATTCCATGGGGAAACTGTTGCCGGGAACTATGGCGAAAATTGTTGATGAAGATGAAATTAACCTGAGTTGTGGACAAAAAGGAGAGCTTTGTGTCAAGGGACCGCAGGTCTGATAACTTATTTAAAAATATGGATGAGCATAATTTTTTGGACGGAAATGGTATTATCTGCGCGGATAACCCCTCAAGTTTCTTCTTAATAGATCCTTAGCGGTTACTTCGCTAACGATACCCTTACATCAGCAGCTCTGGACTCTGACGGCTGGTATCGAACCGGAGACTGCTGCCACTACGACGAAGAAGGATACTTTTATTTCGATGACAGATTAGAGGATATTATTCGGGTTCAAGGGATTCAGGTAAAGCCGTTGGAACATTTTTCAGATGATTTAAAAATTAGATTTTTTCCTCAATACTCACAATTGCAATTTAGCAATTAGCGTGACTAAATTGTTATCCTACTGTGCAGGTATCTTCCTCAGAGCTGGAAGCCATTTTGAATTCCCACCCAAGTGTCAGTGATTCCGCCGTCATAGGAGTACAGGAAGGAGGGATCGGTCAAGTGCCCAAGGCATTCCTTGTGTCAAAAGATGCGAACCTCAAGGAATCTCAGATACAAGATTTTGTAAAATCAAAACTTCCTAAGCATATGCATCTTCAGGGAGGTGTTACTTTTGTTCCAGAAATCCCTAGAAGCCCAGTGGAGAAGATATACAAGTATCGTTTGCGAGGATTGTAAGGTAGCTTGTATATCGTTGTTAGTAAGGGATCTATTCCAAGAAATCTGTGCCTCCGAAGTCATGTCAAATCCGTAACATAAAGTAGGTCTGGAGTTATTCCGATAACTATTTATCGAGCTATGGCGAGAAATTGCAAGAGCGTGCGGGAAATAAATTGTAAAAACCAAGTGGAAATGTGCATCGGTTAACTTTATTAATCCTACATTCTCCTTCTTTTTGCTTAAATATCGTTTGTCAAACATGTATAAAATTGATTGTATTTGCTCCAAGTGCCGCAATGCGTTATTCGATTCCTATATTAAGTTGATTTTTTTATTGAAATCCCAAACATACAGTGCATGCATTTAATGAAAATTGCAAAGTGGAATACAGTGGAAACGGTTTATAACGGTTGCCCAGGGGGATGGAAAATTAGACCGTTATAACGATTACACCGTTGTTCAGATACATGGCTTAAATTTTTTGGTAAATCTTGTCAAGCAGTATGAGGAATCTTAGCGAACCAAAATAGTCAGAAGCGGTAGGATTTAATTGTATTTAGCTTGATAGCTAACCTAATGGTGTTTCGGTTTGACTCGAGGCTCCATTTCACTAACACTTGAGATTCGGAATGGATGTGTGCAGCTAGCAGTTCCAAATAGATAACGTACCCAATACATTTCAAAATGTTTTTCTTCGGCGCCACTTCATCCCTGTGTTTTGAGAACCAATCGCATACCCTTTAACTTGCCCACCGTTATTCGTGTACAAAACACGTTGCTACCGTGCTGAAGGGACCAGAAATATGGAACGTTATATCCAATAAACCGTTATAACTTCACACCGTTATTCCAATACATTTCTAGTGTTGAAGCATAGGATATCTGCCGGGACCGGGCATCAACACCGTATTTAACTTTTAACCGTTATATACCATACCGTTATAAACCGTTTCCACTGTAGTTGTCAGTAGTGCGATATAGTCGTTTACTCGGAGCATTACTTGGCTTTTAGTTTCACACCTTGCGAACTACCTGTCATTTCCGAGCATGAGCTCAGTCTAACCATGTTGTTTTCTCCTACTCCCGGTATTCCACAGTCTATGTCATGAGGCGGTGAGCTTTACGAGGAAAAAGTTCGTAAACGTCATGTATTATGCAAACACGATTGATTGAAAATGACCTTATCGGATAATAATCAACCTATTACAATGTGACCAACCCTTTAATCCTCCATTTACGAACCTCCAATGGATCGAACCGTCTCTTTTTCCTTCCACGACCCAAGTTAGGTCACTCAACGCTCTACAAACTGAGCCACAGGAAAGTAACGGATTCTCGAGGGTATGGGGACATTACTCACGGTCTCCACATCGTATCAGGGTAACTGTACCAAACTAGGGGATTTAGGTTTAATATTTATGAAATATGTAGGACTGCCTGTAGAAAAGTTTTCAAAAGATCACAGGTGCTGCCGTAAAAATAGCACATAACGACACCTAGGATAAACAAAATGAGAAGTGGAGGAAAGCTCAAAATTTGATCATGAAGAATACAAATCGTCAAGTATTCTGGAAGCCATGCATACACTACATAGCTAGTAGGTGTTCTTGGCCCTTTGAGAATCCATTTGAACTCCACTATAGGAAAGCCATGAAATGGCTAGCTGTTTATTTACTCCTTTCTACATTTAACTTTTATGGACATTCCTGCGACTCTTTATTCCAGTTAAAAAGTCGTTGAACATGAAGAAGGCGGAGCTGACTTGACTTAAAGCCGCTTCAATAATTAAGAAAGTGCTTTGAAATTCGGTCGCACACTCGTTTATGAACTGGAGCTTGGAGCATTGCTACTTGGCACCCGACCAGATGATTCGCTTGGTATTTTGATGCCGACTGGATCACGGCAGTCTCATCGGAATTCAATTGCTTCAGTTCAGTGTGAGTGCTTGACGTCGCAAGCTAATACCAGCATCATTGATGTACTGGGTCAAATTTATAAGTAACAAGACCAGTATGGACAGTAATTTTTGAAAAAAAGCTATGCAGTAGACATTAAAGTACATAAAGTGGTAAACCTTAACCTTAATTTTACTTATTTGTGCTTTTCTCCTCTGATTTTTAGTCTTCCGTAATGTTGTTTCGGAGTGATATGAATTACAATTTTATACTCACTGCCGTAGTTTCAAAATTCGGCCTCCTTTTCTACGATTATGATTTCACCTCACAATCATATGTGAGAAATACTTCACGGATCGGATTAAAAATATACTGGCTGATTCGAATAATATTTCTTTTACGAAGCTGCCAAATGTTTCTAGCGGCTTACCTCCATATTTCTAAACCATCAACAGTAATACTTCACACAGTCGCATCGTACGCCTTCCCACCGGGGCTATTACTGATTATAAGTGCTGACTACATGGCATACTACATCGGTGATCGATACGTTCAAGCTATGAATGAATTCTGCAGTATGCTCTCCAACGGTATGTTCTAAAGCTGAATTTCATTATAATTAAGGAATGGATCATTTGTGATCTTGCTTACGCAATTTCTGTAGGCAGACGATCCTGGCGCACCCTACTAAAAATCCGTCCGATTGAATTGGTACTTGTCTTGTCTCCTAATATGGTGTTGATGATAGGCGCTCCTGCCACGATTTTAATGCAAATCAAGCATCCCAAGCTTCCCATTTTGACGTGGGCAGCTATTCCGACCGGTTATCGGAATGATGTTATTTATATATGCTCCTTACTCTACGATATCATGATTTTGACTGTTATGTTGGTCTACGTGTGGAACTTTGTGGTCATAGCTGCTTCTTACATCCTCCTTATCGAAATCGTTTTAAACGAGATGTTGCGCAAGGTTAACGCGTAAGTATCTACTGTGGCTTAAAAATATACATGACGAGCTAAAAAACTGATACAGCAAACTAGTGAAACTAAAGAAATTTGTTTAAACAACGCTACATCTTTTTCAGAATGTTGCACAAGCGTGTAACCATGATTGTTCGTATGAAGATGATGAATGAATTGCGAAACGAGCTACGTTCAGTTTGTTTCCGTATCCGACTGATAAATTCTTATGGAGCCACCATCTTCTTCCTAGCAAAGCTGCTATGCTTGCACGGAAGCATTTTTGGAACATTTATTTGTGTACATTTTGCCAAAGATCATCTTTTGACCTCGATAACGGGGGCATGCTTTGCTTTTCCTTGTGTTCTATTCTACAATATTATTTTAGATCAAGCACTTGGGATACCTGCAAAATTGAAAATTATTCGCGATAATTTTCTTGTTGGCTCACATCTTTTAGCATTTAAAGCAAGGACGGAATATTATCGACTTTTCGCTAATTCAGTTTCGTTAAAAGGCATCCAAATTGGAGCTTTCAAAAACTTGGAACGTAATTCAACGCTTAAATTTCTTTGCTTTGTGACAGAGCAAGTCTGTTCCTTACTCATTGGCACATCTCGGCTGTAAAGCGCGGATGACCATTCACCGCGGATTCATTTGTTAAAACATATAAATCAATGTATATACTTTGTATTATTTTTGTAATATCGTACTGTGTTGAAATCTGAGGGCTGGAGAGGGGCTATAGCGAGACAAAAGTGAAATAAGTCATGAAAAGAAGTATGTGCAAATAAAACTCTACACCTGTTGAAAAAACGCCAATTGGTTATTCCAATGATAATTTTCTCACCATGTAAAATACAATCCGTCGCGCACACTCATGTAACTGTTGAGGTTTAGTAAAATATTGTCATATATCGGCAACGTTGTAGCATCCAATTCGTTTTGGAAATGTTATATGCATCCTTTTCAGAAATCTAATGATATTTTTTATACAGAACCCACAACGTCATACATGTCATTGCGAATGCTTCTATCACTGTTGCAAGGTTCGCGTTAGAAATCGAAATATAAAAAATCATCATTAAACCAAGGCTAAGCGTGTAGCAAAAACATTTGCATCGTAACATTGGACGTTATCATAAACAGAGACAACGCAGTTGCTTTCTTTATGATCATAACTGAACCGACTCTGGCGGCAACAGGCTTAACTCCTCTTAGTTCCATCCTGGAAGCTTTGCTTAGCTTGAGATTGTAGCAGGCTTTGAGAAAGGTTTCTGAATTAGATTTCATCCTTCCAGCCATCGGAAAGAGCGTGAATATAGCCACAATCCCAAAAAAAACAAAAGCTGGAAGTATTACGTACATAACGGGTGGCAAAACTCTGAAAAGTGTCAAGGATCCATACACACCAGCAGCAACCGTGCACACGAACGTGAAACTAAAAAGTGGCCAGATGGCGCTGGACATGCAGTCATTCGCTATTATATTAAGAATCATAATGGAATTGTATGTTGTCATTGCAAACTTTCTATCCATTTCCCGGGAGTTGGTTAGCATTTCTTTACGAATATACTTCAGCCAAAAGGAGGAACTTTGAGCAACCAGAAAAATTATGAATATGTACAGCATGTGCCCCGCAGAAATTAGCTCGGTGCTAAAGGCTTCAAGAAGTCCCCATGCTACAAATGCTTCCGGTCGCTTGGTAATCGCCGAAGGTAATCGATGGAAAAGATAGCGTGGATTCAAGGGATGCAAGACATAGAACGACCCAGCGGCAATGACGACAAAGCCCATGAAGGCCAGAAATAGCCATAAAATTTCACAGCCATCGTATTTTTTCGGACGCTTCCCGCCGAATAATCTGTCTATAATGCGATTACAAGTAGTTAATGGCAGATGGGTAACATAATTTTAAGAAATTATTTTGTTTGAAGCATAGATTTTAGAATTTACTCGTTAAGTTGAAGTTAAACTGTACGACTTGAGTGAGGAGTACCACAAGCGCATGCCTGTTTACGAAAGCGTTGACGATATTAAGGACGCTGTTTGTGAAGCCGATGCAAAAGATGAAATCGATCACAACCCGTCCCGGATTCTTTTCCATAATTCCAAAAATTGTACTTATCCAAACATTGACTGTGTTGAGCAGCATCCAAATAATGCAAATTAACGGGAATACCAGTCCCAAGTTCGATTTCAAACAGGATTTCTTCGAAAACGGCATCCACTTGAATGGAAAACAATGCAGTAATGATGCAACTTTAAAGTACAAGTCTACTGCCTTGTATGTTTCCTTCTTGAACATGACGATAAAAGTTTGTATCGTCAAAGCAATGATCCCAGGAAATGCGTTAATGCAGTATGTGTATTTCCAGACAGTTTTGATCTTGTCGTCCCAGTTGAATGTCTCGACAAATGTATTCTAAAAAACTGAACAAACCCTTCTTAGCATAAGCTAATATACTTAATTATAATCTTAAGAACCGTTCACAAAGCCATTCAAGCAATTGACAGTCACTGATATTATCAAGGGTGTTGAGAAAATTCAGTATTTGTGTCACATACAGTTACTTCACCGACGAAAAACAGTACCTGAGACACTGTTGAAATATACAAAACGGTATACACTTGCAAAATCAGCTTGTTTTCATTAATTATTTCCATAATTATACTATGTTGCCAGGACATAATGGAAGATAATGAAAAAGTTGCTGCAGGAAGTTGTTCATCGTCTCATTGTCTACATTATGTCAACATTGTGCTAGAAGTAGTTTTGCTATACGCGGTTCGTCTGGTAAAGTGCAGAGCATATGTGCCATCATTGTGCCTATTTTGACACTACCCATCATTACAAGGGACAAGCGAAATAATAATTATGAGATGAACACTGTCAAATATCAGAGCTAGGAGCAGTGCATTGTATATGTACTAATATTTCTCAAGCCAGACTTCCAACGGTTCTATTCATTAATTAGCTTTTTTTAGTTTTATTTGGACCTTTATTAATCAGTTCTTAATCATGTGTAGTACAAAAACAAATCATTCATATTATTCAGGTCTTAGAGTTTAATGTTTATGCCATTTGCTTCAATTGCAAAGAGAAAGCTAACATCCTTCCATGCCAACTCAAAATATGCTGTTCTTCTAGTCAGCTTGTTATAATGGTAATCATTATAAAGTATTTCAAAGATTTTCTGCCTTAGCCTTCCTAGCGCTGGAGTTATTTTATAGCCATTCGCATCACAGACAAGGGTTTCATACAGAACAATATTTCCTAGAATTATAATATTTCTGAGTGATTTAGGTAGTATAGTAGACAATTTATAATTGAACTCTCCCTTCAACTGGTAACCACTAGTTTCGACTATCTTCCTAATGTAGTTCCACATCGGTAAGAAGAAAACACACTTGTAAAAGTGAGAGAGCTTCGGCTCTACCTGACTACAATGAAAACATTTGTCTTCAGTCTTCAAACCCATTGCTACTGCTAGTTTCGGGGTAATTATTGCAGTATGCCACAATTTCCACATAATATCCCTATGATGGTTACTGATACAATCTCCAAGTAGTTTCCAGTGAAATTTACCAACGTTCTTTTTGCAATTTTGACTATAGATCCTTCCTACAGATATTTCATACAATTTTCTCCTGGAAAAGTCAGAAATTAAACCTGTGATTGGGCACGTTATTTTTGGTTCCGCACACAACATACACTCCTCATCTAGACAAATAGTTCTCGCGGCGTTTTGAAGGCTTTCTACAGCTTTTTTTGCTACCCTCTTCATATGACTTGGCAAGTTTGCTAGGATTCGTTGTGTCAATTCTTCATTGTATAGGTCTCTTACTTTGCTCATTCCTTCTGTGTTTAAAATTCTTAACAATCCTCCTGGGAAATATATGTTGTTCTTGAGGCTGACAGCTTGCCACAGAGTATCGTTAAACTTAAGATATTTAAGATTTACATTTTTGACCGAATCTAGAATACCCTGATAGAAAGGCTTGCACTGTATTGCAGGATCGAGCAGAATACTTAAAACTTGATTTTGACAATCTTCTAGAAAGTATGAATTCAAACCTGGGTAAACACATTTCAAAACCAATGCAATTCTAAAACTACTTATTTGCACAACAATGTCCTTCACATTCAAACCACCTCTCTCTATTGGCAGATACACAAATATTTTCTCTACCCATTTCTTTTTTTTGTTCCAAATAACGTTTTCAACTGTATTCCTGACATCTTTCACAAAATCGCTAGGAGGATCTAAAACTTGTAGAACATACCATAGTTTTGACAGAATGAAAGTATTTAGTATTTGCGCTCTCACATGATAGCCTACTTTTGGGATAATTGGTTCATAACACTGTATTGCATTGTGAAATTTCAAGGATAAGTTTTCCCAGTTTTTTGACATATATGTTTGCGAACCATAATCAATTCCAAGTATTTTCAGCCCATCCTCTACCGCGGGATACGGTAACACAATATTTCGATTTACCCAATTCCCCATTAGAAGACACTTTGATTTGACACAGTTTAGCCTAGCACCACTACAGAGACTAAATCCCTGGAAAGCCAGTTCTACTAATTGAATATCACTAGGGTTTGTTAGAAAGAAATTGCAGTCATCTGCGTAACAATACAGTGTAGGATGATTACGTTTATGAAGAACCTTATTGAGATTTGCTAATATTGGTTCTAAGGCTATAATATACAGTGCGCTTGATATAGGGCCTCCTTGTTTAACACCTGAGTTAACTGGAAACATCTCAGTTAACGTTCCTTCTAAGTTTAAACATGCAAGACTTTCATTATACAAAATTGTAATAAGTTTTACAAACGAATCTGGGAAACCAAATGCACCCAAACATTGTAGCATATACTCTTTATCGATTATATCAAAGGCTGCTTCCTGATCTAGCGAAATCAATGCTCCATCTGGGTTATCATAAAAAAGATCCCTGAGCGCATGTAAATTATCATAAATAGAGCGACCTTCTACATTGCAAGTTTGATATTCCCCAATAATAGTTGGCAGAATTTTCATAAGTCTTGTTTTAACAGCTAGTTCCATTACTTTGTAATCGACACAGGAGAGGGTAATAGGTCTAAAATTTTTGATTTCACTCGCACTTCCACTTTTATGGATTAATTTTATAACACCTGTTCTGCTAGAGATAGGTAGAATCTCATATTCGATAAGTTTGTGACTAAGCCATTGAAAAATTAAGGCCCACTTCTTCTTGAAAAACTTGTAGAACTCTGCGGTTAAACCGTCGACTCCAGGAGCTTTGTTTAGTTGCAGCTTGTCGATTGCATTTTCAAAATCATCTTGAACGTAGTCTAAATCTACCAGTTGACACTGCTCTCTCGTTAACCTGGGAAGTTCTGAGAAGAAGGAAGGATGGGGAGTCTGTAGTTTTTTCTTTTCATATTTCTTCTTAAAGTAGAGAACCGAGTCCGTAATTGTACTGTTTCTCGCATCCACTGCTGATGGGAGATAAAACTCACAACTCTTGTCTGCGGATCTCATCTTTGGCAGCAAATTGACGGTTTCATTGTTACAAAAAGTTGTTGCATATTCCTCGAAGATTTCTGAAGGATCGTAGCTCAAGTTCTCAGTTGTTATGTTTTCCATCCTCCTTTTCAAAGCTTGTTTTTGTCCCTCAAAGAATCTAGTAGTTTCCATGGCACATAAATGTATATCGCTTTTTAGGCACTCATAGTCTTTAAAAGATTTATCTTTAACTTCAATGAAAGAATCTAAAAGCTGGTTTACTTTGTAGCTAAACACGTCTGACAGAATTACTTGATTATTGAGCCTCCAAAGTGGTCTAGACTTTACACAGACTTCCTTTAAAGTAACTTGCACCAGCTTGTGATCTGATTTAAAAGGAAAAATTTGGTGATTGAGAACTTTAGTTTTTGAGCCCGTATTGATGTAGACGCGGTCTAGTCTAGCAAGGGGTTTGTGCAGCTGTGTGCCTTGGTGAGTCATTTTGTTTCCATCAGGTTCAATTATTCTATATATATCTTCGAAATGATTAGTCGTACAAAATTCCTGAAAGAATTTTACAATGGACCTTCGTCTCTCCTTGGATCGTATTCTATCCATGCTTGCACATAGGACAAAATTCCAGTCTCCAGCTATTAATGTTGTGTCTTCCTTAGGCAGCTGCTTTACACAGTCTCTGAGCTTTTGCAAAACTTGTAATGCTTCTGATTCACTGTGAGGCACATGCACATTGAATACATGATAGTTTGTGTCTCTGCTAGTCCAATTCAAGTATTGTAGCCTTCCTGGGAACAGTACATCGTGCTTAATAACTTTAATTTTAAGATTCACCAAAATTGCTGTTCCACTAAATCTTGTTGGTCCAGGATTGTGAAACTCCATTAATTAGCATGGTGTAGTATTTAATACTGTATTTCCCTGGGGTTACAAAATTTAGGTTTTGATGAACCAAATAGCCTGTATTTTCTACGGCAAATGAAATACTAGATAAAGTTACTCCAAATCTAATCTAATGCATTTAAAGCTACCTGTCCATGACTGAATTACCTGTTGATTAAATAAAAATGTACTTCACTACTACCATCACATACGTACAGACTAACAAAGCAATTAGTTTTATTTCGTAACTAAACTTTATTATTTGCTGTATTTCTGTTTTCACTACTACTGTAAGTTGGCCTTCAGTACTTCAGTTATTGCTTCAGCACCAGATGGCAGTTAATGGATAACATCAAAAAATGATATAACTGCTGGATAAATTTCAGCAAAAATGTTGTCCAGGAATCAAACGTAGCGAATGAAAAGCACAAGCGCTACCAGCATTGGAAAGTAGAGTAGTCGGTAAATATCCATCCAGTACGCTCTATAAGAACAAAGTTAATGATGTTGCAATTAAAATGTTTACAGAAATCCGACAAGAAACAATTATACTTCTATTACAAATAGTTAATCACCTTCGCAACGCCTGTTTGCTTATTGGACCATCACTATCTTTGTTACCCATCACATATTTCTTTAAAGCTTTGAGGTAAACGTCAAAGTAGTGGTTATAGTCGATGTAGTCTTCACCAATTGGAAAAATGCTTTGGTCCTTGAATGACATTTTGTTGTGGAGGATAACGGCATTTTGTCGAGTTATAGTTCGATCTATACATAGAGAAAAGTTCCAGAAACCAGACATCCTTTTGTGCTTCATGAAGCAGTTGAGCGTAATCCTAAAAGACGTCAAAACACTTTAAGCAGCCTGTCTTCTCATTTAGTTTCAAATTCACACAAAAGACGCTAGATGGAATAAACTCGGAAAGATAAACTTACTCGGGTTTTTGCATCCGTAGCATGGAAATAAGGTCCAAGAATTGAGCAGGAAGGATAACAAAAAGAACGAAATAGAGATAGTACAGCCAAAGATGTTGAGTGCAAACAGTTTTGGGATACCATAGAATCTCCTTGAGTGGATTTTTCAGCGCAGCCCTTGAAATAATGTTGAAATATTCCTTGTATTGCAGCTCGTGTTTAGGAGTGCAGTTGTATATCTTGATGACGTTAAGCCTGAAATAAGTCAAGGACATAACATAGAATAATCACATTTTAAGCCATAGAAACCATAAATACAAGGTATAGTAGTGTAAACCTTACCGCAAATTAGCTGTTTCCCAGGCAACTGCGATGAGGATATTTACACAAAAGTCACCGGGAACCAAGCTAACGCCTGCATTTGGATGTGCAACGTAGTAAGGCATGACACCGGAACTGCAGCTAAGAACGAAAGCGGCGCAAGAAATCCTCGTGTCCATGAATCCGGGACTTGGCTCGTTAAGACAGCCTCCAACTGGAAATCAAAATAGTTATAAATTATGTAGCTGATAATTTATGTGAGTCCTTATTTTTGTTATCAAAGTCACTTATACCACCAGGAAGGCGAACTATAGCCAAAGGTATTTTATCAGCGTATCCCTTGACTAAAGTTTCAGCTGCTGTCTTTGTGAAAACATAGCTCGAGTCCGAGCTTCCCATAATTCTGCAAGAAACCGCGTCGTTAAACCCCATAATTAGTTCCCAGAAGAAAAAGCCCTTGAAAACCAATTTGCAGCGCCATCTATTACTGAATCGTGTAAGCTTACTCTCTCTCCAGATCCTTTAGCTCATTTCCTGTTTTTCCCTTTAAAGTTTTCTCAATATGCTCGCAATCAATAAAGAAATTATCTGCAATTTCATCCAAACACTTTGAATCACTATAGACTCCGACAGTTGAAACATGAACGAAAGCCTGAAATCACCAAGTAGGCTCTATGTTATTAACGGATCTTTGGATAAATTATACAAAATTCGATCAATAACTTGATGAAATAATGTAGGATGTGGTACCGCGAGATTCTTCATTTCTAAGCTAAGGTCCAGCAAACGCTTCGTTCCAAGATAGTTTGTGTTGATGGATTCCAGTAGTGCAAGATCATATTTTATATTTGCAGCGATATGGAGAACTACGTTGACTTGATTGGTCAATGCAGATTTCATTACGACATTCAATCCTAGATCATCCAAGGACATATCTCCCTCGACCAAAATCACTTTATTCAAAGCTGTAGGATTTGTTTCTTGTAGTTTCTCGAAAACCTAAAGCGCATAGTACAATATATAAAGTTTGATAATTCAACAATTATGCTCCAAATAAGTCAATGAGAAGGTACAAAAACACAGTGTTAAGAAGATAATTTCCAAGATGATACTCACCGGATTATTGAAGAATTCAGTAAGACGTTCTTTAGGTGATTTCCCTGTTTTAGCCCTCATAAGGATATAAACTAATTTAATATCCGGACAAGATCGAAGGAGCTTTTCAACGGTAATCTTCCCAACAGTTCCGGAAGCTCCCGTAACGAGTACAGATTTATTCGCGTAAAAGTTCTGAATAGCCGACATTTTAAAGATCTGGAGAAATTATTCCTGATTTTGTTTTATGTCACTCTCGCAAATATATCTACGAGTCTGAACACAGTTAATCAAAGACAAGTCTCACACCAAACTGCATTCCTCCAACAAAGTAACAACTCATCCCTTCTCAAGCTTAATTGCTTGAGGACACTTGGAGAAACTCGCAATTATTACCTGGCTGGCTGGCGTGGGAAATTTACTCTCAAATGTAAATTAGCATCCAGCTTTTAAATGACGCAAGCCTGTGGATTAAGCATAAATATTTTCGAGAAAATTGAATAATTAAAAGATAATTATTCTAGATTTTTAACTCTCATCGTGTGCTGTGGGGTTAGAGGTTGCTTACATACAATGTATTTTATTCCCTCACAATTTTTAGTATAGCCAGCGTCCTTAATTCCTGAGAACTAAAAGTTGACACAAGTTTTACGGGAGAAATGCGAAGGCTGTGACTAATTATTTCAAGTTATGTAAATACCTAATATGGGGACAAACTGACCGGAGTAAATCACTTTTATTTCCTTGCTCACACAACCGGTTACTTGAAACGTTTTCGCACGGTTGAACGTTGTCCTAATGAGCGTTCTACAATGTTAGTACTAAGTCAGTCATTAGTTCAGAATTTTTAAGAGTGTAGCATCCTCCACCCATGGGGGAGTGTTATTATTTGCTGTGAGTCTTAGCTTCCATTTTGTAATGCTGGTGCATGGTGGATACCAGGAGATTCTTATCAATAGATGCACGATTCTGCAACAATCATTGCCAAGCAGAAATATTTGGTCGAACACGTGAGGGAAATTCAAAAAACGTTTCGTTTCAAGAAAAGATAAAGCTTTTGAATTTGAACCAAGTATGTAATCCCTACAACTTCTCCATAAGATGACAGTAATCCTTGCTGGAGGAAAAGATGGGCAATAATAACTTTTTTGTGACGAGTACAATATATGATATTTCCTAATTACTATTCTTGCTCTGGATTCAAAACTTATCCGACCAGGCATTTCACATGTGTCACCTTTTTAAGAAATGATGAGAATCTTAGGTTATATGTAATGGTTGCTTGCTTTGATTTGAACAGATAAGAATCGAGCATAATTAATCCGCAGAAAAATTTATGTTTGACGGATAATCGCATTCGTTAAAATATTTTATGATTTCAAGTTACATATATCGAAACAAATGCGTCAAGCCCAAAGCTCTCATTTGCTTAGGCCCGTAGTTTGAAACTACCCGAAAACCTGTTTCTTATGTCAAGCATAAACAAGTGGATCATTGTAAGGAAAAACAAAAAAATTCGATTATTTGCCAAATTTGGTTTGTCCTCCCTCCTCACTAGGGTATATAAAGTACAGCATTTTATGTTTGTCTTACTTAAATCTGGCACATGAACTTAAACAAGGTTTCAAGTTTAAAGTGTGTAATTCTACAATGGCAGAGAAAGGAAAAATACTTCAATCAATATATCCGGACGAGGTTGTCCCGGAAAATCTGACAATTCCAGGCTTCTTCTGGCTGAACTGCAGAGAAGAGACTCTAAACAAAATATCCCAGGTAAATCCGTTTCCAGCTCCGGGCCAACCTAGCATGGAATTTTAAATTTTCCTCACTATTATCTACAGCATAGAAATCTTGCGATGTTCTTTGCACGAATAAAAAAAACTTACTCTTTTACATATAGATTTGTAGTGACACCGGTGTGAAATACACGCGCAAGGAAGTTTTAGACCAGAGCGCACGCTTTGCCAGCGCTCTGAAGAATGGAAACTTTAGTTTGGACGCGGGGGACCACGTCGCCATATTGTTACCAAATGTGCCCGAATATTTCTCTATCATAATGGGCATTTGGGAAGCTGGGCTTGTATCTGTGCTTGTAAATCCAGCATACACGACATGTACGAGAGAGAAATCTTTTTTTGGCTTTAATTTTCATACATTAAATAGAAATTTGCGTTGTCCAAAATTGATATACGAAATAATGTTTTTTTCTTGCAGACGAATTAGAGCCGATACTACATAATGCTGACATCAAAGCAATGATAGCACTACCAGAAAATCTTGAGAAAATCAATAGTTTGGCTGAAAAATTCGGAATAAAAACCGTGATTACCCTTGGAGATGGGGATCAAAATGAACTAGAATATTTCAAATTGATTCATCAACACTCTCCACTCGACTCAGATCCCCATGGAGACGGGAATAAACTAGCTTGTGTCGTTTTTTCAAGCGGAACATCAGGAACACCGAAAGGAGTCAAAATTTCTCACCGAAATTTAATATCCCAACTATTGGCTTCCGATGGAGTTTTTTACAGGGTTAAAGAAAATGAAGTAATGCTGTCCATGTTTCCAAGATTTCATATTGGCGGCGTACTCTTGATGCTCATTGAGTTTCATCGTAGTTCCACAAATGTGGGTATGCAGACTAAGTTCTCGCCTCTTAAGTTTGTTCAAGCAATCAAGAAACAGAAGGTAGACCGCAAATCTACTTCACTTCCTGTAACAAGAAAGTGAAGAATTGCTTCCGTTGTACATGATGTTGAATTCCTGTATTTTCAGCCAACCGTGATGTCGCTTCCACCTACATTGGTCTCCGTTATTGCTTCCTCGTCTGAACTTGGCCCAGAGGATTTCCGCCAATTAACTGCAGTACTTTGCGGTGGAGCAGTCCTCGGTAGCGTTTTGCTGGAGAAATTTCGAGCTAAAGTCGGGCCTGGAATAATCTTTCAATCTGCCTACGGTTTTAGTGAAGGCGGTTTCCTCACTTGCATGCCCGTGAAACAATCAATACTGGCGAGCAAAGCTACCTCCGTGGGACTTGTTTTGTCAAACGCAGAGATCAAAGTAGTTGACACAACAACTTCCTTGGGACTTGGACCACATCAAAGTGGAGAAATATGCATGCGAGGAATATCGGTAATTCTTTCATCGAATGCTATTACACGGGAAACTGAAATTGATGTGTGAAGAAACATCCTTGTTAACTATAAGTTTTTAAATACTGACGATGAGTATAGTTATTTCAAGGCTATCTGAACAACGAAGAAGCTACACGCGCAGCACTTGACGCTGATGGTTGGTATCATTCTGGGGATTTTGGACATTGCGACGATCGAGGATATTTGTATATTGATGGACGCATCAAAGACCTCATCAAAGTCAATTCTTTTCAAGTAAGTAACTTCATTTTTTAAAAGTATCATCCGACATGCTTTAGAGTGTCACAAGAACAAATAAAATGCGGTTAAGATGTTAGTAACGTGACGCTGATAAAGATTGGCATGTGTCATTGGAAAGTGGGGTTTCCTCTCTTGCACTTATTAAACGTCAGTCCTCAGTTAATTGCTCTTTGAAGTAAACAATCAACGGAACTGGTTTTCATAATTGCAGGTTTCTCCTGAAGAAATTGAAAACATCGTATTGAAGCATGACAAAGTGAGTCAAGTTGTGGTCTTTGGGATCCCAGACGACAAATACCAGGAGGTTCCCCGGGGAATGATTGTTCCCAAAGATTCAAGTTTGACGGAAGAGGAAATCCAAGAGTTTCTCAAGGACAAACTCATGGCATACAAGCAGCTACGAGGAGGAATCAGATTCGTCGACAGTTTGCCCACAAATGCCACCGGAAAAGTGGTTCGTCGGGATGCCAAAGAGCTGGATGCTAAACTAAGCTGCGGGGTTAAATAAGGTGCATGTGATAGTAAACAAATGCACAATATTGAAAATATTTGCATGTTACAGATAAATGTCAGTGCTGATGCTTTCAAAAAATAAACAATTCAACAAAAACAAAAACTCTTACTATTTGTAAGTATGGCACACGCGTTTGAATCGTAGCGAATAGTTCGAGCCAAATTATGCCCATGTTTTTCGTATTTACTTCGTAAGTAATTAAAATTCACAGGTTTTAAACAGGGAATAGCATGCGATTCTGGATCTTCCGGACCTTTTGATCCGTTCGATTTATGTTTTAAGCGTGTCCTAAATGATAAACCCAGCAACGGATACATATTTGGAAAGCCCACAAACTTAAGAAGGCGGTTAGAGTCGTATTAATCATGAGTTGTGGGTATTAGCAATTACCCGGGTAACAAAGTGTTTGTAAATGCCCGGAACTGATTGTTAGTCCCGTCATATGACTACAATCGTCTTATTAGTAACAACAACGTAATCAACTAAGCAGTGTTTTCATGGAAGATACTGATTAGCGTGTTGGTGAATTCGGCCCCTGTACTTCTCCAACAGAATGTCAACTAATGACCTTCCCGATTTTTATGGTTTGAGTACACTTGATGAAGCAAGCGATTTTTACCTGTCTAGCGTGCGAAATCCAAATGTAGATTAGCATTCAATGACACAAACAAGTAGATAACTTCTAATATGATTTTAAAGAAAATGGAATGATTACAATGTATAACTCATTGTTTGGCATTGGGTTAGAGGTTGCATTTTTGTTTTCCTTACTGCATTTTTGTCAGTGCAGTTTCCTTTGGTCGTGGGAACTAAAAGTGGTCACATTTCTACAGGGAGAATGTGAAGGTGTCCGCTAATTATTCCAATTATGTAAATCATCAGTACAAGGGAAGAATTTATTTCCATGCCAGGTCATTTCATTAGTTTTCGCACGGCCTATGTGGCTTCATATTTATCATTATTTTGATATTTTTATGAAACCTGCAACCCAAACTACTAAGTGCCATATGTAGTGAAATCCAAGCGACTAACTTCTTTGGCATTTGAAGGAATATCATAACAAAATATTCCCACGGAATGACAATACGTTAACCTGAAGTAAATATGGGCAGTATTTCCAGAACAAAATTGTTATCAGGAATAATGTATCGCGATTTCTATTTACTGTCCTTGCATCGGACTTTTAAAACCACTTTAACCAGTAGTTTTGCATACGTCATCCTTAAATTTAGAAACTATGGAAACCTCAAATGACAAAAATTTTCCTTGATGTTTTCTACAGATAACGAGGGTACATTAGATTAATCCATAAAAAATACACGTTTGGCGTTAAATCACAAGATTTGATATGTTATATGGATATATTCCTGCAATTGCTTCCAAACCTTGCAACTTCCATGTGGATGTGTACAACTACCCAAAAACCTATATGCTCTTCCAGTCTTGCAAAGTCGAATCATTATATGCAGGAATAACATAACTTACGAGTGCTTGCTAAATATAGCTTGTTTTCCCTCCTAAATGGAGTTTATAAGGTACGAACTTTTGATTTGGTTCTTTACTTCATTACTCTGGAACGTGGACTATAAGAGAGTTAAAATTTAATCTTCGGTAATTTTTAATATGTCAGAGGAAACGATCCGATCAATTTATCCGGACGAGGATGTCCCGGAAAATCTGACGATTCCAGGGTTCTTTCTGTTGAATTGCAAGGAAGAGACTCTAAACGAAATATCCCAGGTACATCTGCTTCCGGTCACACCGGTATTCTTGAATCTTGAGTCTACTTTACACTAATAATCAATGCATTTTCCTTAAATCCAGATTTGTAGTGACACTGCCGTGAAATACACGCGCAGAGAAGTTTTAGACCAGACCGCGCGTTTCGCCTACGCTCTGAAAAATGGAAACTTTGGTTTGGACGCGGGGGACCACGTCGGCATATTTTTGCCAAATGTGCCCGAATATTTCGCGATTATAATGGGCATTTGGGAAGCTGGGCTTGTAGCCGTGCTTGTAAACCCAGCATACACTACATGTACGAAAGAGAGAAATCTTGTTTTGGCTTTAATTTTCATACGTTAAATAGAAATTTGCATGGTCCAAAATTGATATTACGAAATAATGTTTTTTTCTTGCAGACGAATTAGAGCCGATACTACAAAATGCTGACATCAAAGCAATAATAGTACTGCCGGAAAACCTTGAGAAAATGAATAGTCTGGCTGAAAAATTCGGAATAAAAACCGTGATTACTCTTGGAGATCAAAATGAACTAGAATATTTCAAATTGATTCATCAATGCTCTCCACTCAACACAGATCCCCATGGAGACGGGAATAAACTAGCTTGTGTCGTTTTTTCAAGCGGAACATCAGGAACACCGAAAGGAGTCAAACTTTCCCACCGAAGTTTAATTTCGCAAATATTGACGTTTGATGGAATTCATTACAGGGTTAAAGAAAATGAAGTAATGCTGTCCATGTTTCCAAGATTTCATTTGGGCGGGGTTCTCGTGATGCTCATAGAGTACCATCGCAGTTCTTGCTTGGTAGGCATGCAAACTAAGTTTTCACAACCGAAATTTGTTAAAGCTATCAAGAAGCACAAGGTAGTCGATTATTCCTCATCCTTCGCTACACAACTATATGCGTCGCTGATTTTGTATAGAAAGTACCGTAAAATGTTTTATTATTTTCAGCCTACAGTGATGTGGCTTGCGCCTACATTGGTCTCTGTTATTGCATCTTCATCTGAACTTGGTCTGTCTTATACGAAATAACAATAAAAGCACTTTGAGTTACGATCATAAAAAGTTGACAAGTTTCATAAAAGCCAAGTAAATAATTAATTAGCATTGACTAGTTTTTCATACCCTTCAGAAGATTACAAATTCATTACCGGCCTGACGATAATTATAGTGATTCAAAAAGGGTGCTTGCAGTTGTGCATGTTTCCAAGATTTCATTTTGGCGGGGTTCTCGTGATGCTCATAGAGTACCATCGCAGTTCTTGCTTGGTAGGCATGCAAACTAAGTTTTCACAACCGAAATTTGTTGAAGCTATCAAGAAGCACAAGGTAGTCGATTATTCCTCATCCTTACGGAATTACGTGTCGCTGATTTTGTATAGAAAGTACCGTAAAATGTTTTACTATTTTCAGCCTACAGTGATGTAGCTTGCGCCTACATTGGTCTCTGTTATTGCATCTTCATCTGAACTTGGTCCAGAGGATTTCCGCCAATTAACTGCAGTAATTTGCGGTGGATCAGTACTTGGTTGCGTTTTACTAGAGAAATTTCGAACCAAAGTCGGCCCTGGAGTAATATTTCAAACATGTTACGGCTGTAGTGAGGGTGGAGGTATCCTCACCTGCATGCCCGCTAAACAATCAGTGCTGGGAAGTAAATCTGCATCCGCGGGTCTTGTTTTGCCCAACACAGAGATTAAAGTAGTTGACACAAAAACCTCATTGGGTCTCGGACCTAATCAAGGAGGAGAAATATGCATGCGGGGAATTTCGGTAATTCTCTTACCTCATGCCGTCTATCAGTAACTGAGATTGATGTTTGACGAAACATTTTCCTCGTAAAGTTTGTGGCATCATGTTAAAATTTTTCTGTACATAGCAATTTCAAGGATACCTGAACAACGAAGAAGTAACACGTGCATCACTTGACGCTGATGGTTGGTATCATTCTGGGGATTTTGGACACTACGATGATCGCGGATATCTGTATATCGATGGACGAATCAAAGATATAATCAGAGTCAATTCTTTTCAAGTGAGTAATTTTATACTTCTCTGAAAAATTGCGTCTTACTTGCTGTATCTATATAAATAGTGAGAAAAAATGCAATATTACGTAGCTTGTTTTTGGAAAGGTGACAGAAACAATACCTTACGTTCGAAATTCCTTTTCGCTAATTGATACAAGTCAGTGTGTTTGCTTGACTCTTAAAATAGTCATCCAACAAGTTTGGTTTCATCTTTGCAGGTGTCTCCTGAAGAAATTGAAAACGTCGTTAGGAAGCATGATAAAGTGGACGAAGTTGTAGTCTTTGGGATTCCAGATGACAAATACCAGGAAGTTCCCCGGGGAATGGTTGTTCCCAATGATTCAAGTGTGACGGAAGAGGAAATCCAAGAGTTCCTCAAGGACAAACTCATGGCGTACAAGCAGCTACGAGGAGGAATCAGATTCGTTGACAGTTTGCCCACCAATGCCAACGGAAAGATTATTCGTCGAGTTGCAAAAGAGCTGGATGACAAGTTGCCGAATTAATATCCTGCATCGTTCTGCATTACACATTACAACATTCATATGCTGACAACTGACTTTCAGTGTCCGTAATTCCAGAAAATAAATATGCGTGCCCATATTAATTTCATTCTCAGTATTTTTAAAAGATGCTTCGATTTTGTTCTGCTTGTCTGCGAAGGAGACCACACACAAAGCGTTGATAAAATGGAGACAGTTTTGGTTTTGTCCAAGATAGTGGTGAGATTTAACCCGTAAGAACACGGACACACCTGTGTCTACAAGCTGTCCGAATAGTAGACCAGACTTGAGGAGGGCGTGTTTCTGCTATTGGTTAAGGTTAATATTGTTGAAGACCAAGGTTTGACAATACGTTGACAACCCAGTTTGAAAAATAGATTCGCTCAGAACGGTGTCTACTTCAATTAGTAACCCATGCGGACTTTTTTTTATTGTAATATCTATGATGCACTAATAAGTTCCTTCAGTATCCAACTAATATGTGGCTGAGAGAATGTTCGATTAGGCAAGCATGCTGGTTTTTAATGAGAAGGTAGAAACTGGTTATTAATTGCTAAGTCAGCTAAAGGTGGCTGTTTATACGGCGATGAGGCCACTGGTTGGGTCTTAATCTTTTGGTGACTTGAGCCTTTGTCAGTTTTGGGAGTTTTGGATTAGTATGATGAATTCGCTATACAAAAAAATATCAGCTATGCTGTTTGCTTTATGCTCTTCTTTTTATTCTTCCCGGAAAAAATCGCCACATCAAGATTTTACAATCTGGTTCATGGAAGTTTGTGAATGATTTGAAGATTTACCAAGATTTCCTTGTGGTTACATAAATTAATTCACAAATTGCTCGCTATGGTGGTCATAAAGAGCTGCCTAGTGCGTACACATTCGACCTCCAACAGAGAATAAAAAACCTCAACGCGAATAACTGGAAATAAGCCGCACCAGAGTATGAAAGTGGCAGAGCAAAGCAATACAACTTGCTTTGACATAATGAAGCAATAATTGACGACTAAGTTTCAGGAATTCGGAAAGATTTAAAAATGGCCACAACTATCCTTATAAATTTGCTCTGGCTTTTGTCTTCATCTTATTTTTCTGGGGCATTCAGTGATCCATAAAACTGGATGAGACCTTGTTAATAGTACCCTTTACAAGTTTTAGCTACCTACAAGATTTCCTGACCCTCGTGACGTATCAAGCTCAGTACAGCAATCATAAACATGGAATGATGGAGAAACGTAAAATTTGGAAACTCTTAGACAGTTCCGTAGTGCGTTTGTGAGTTACCTTGTTATGGCCGGATAGGCAAATAGGCGGACTTTTTACGAGTTGGCTCTGCCACTCAATACTAGACCAAGAAACCAACGCAGACTTGTCTCTTATCCACATGATGAATGATCTGCTGTCATCGCGGAATACAAACATGCGCTTTACGTACAGAGGAGGGTGCCTATAAAAGACCAGAATAAAACCTAGGACCGAACAGTTCACTTACGTTCATCCAGCAATAGCTCAGTCTTACTTAATAAGATAGGAAATACTTGTGATCACCAAAGTGAATTTCAGAATTTTTCTTTCACCCTCAAGATGATCCAAAAAGGCGTCGTCCATTCGCCATTTGAAAGCTTTCCAGTTCCAGAAGATGTTTCCTTGGCCGATTTTCTTTCTTCTAATCCTGCAAGAATTATATCGCCAAATGAACTTGCAATGGTAAGTAATCAATGAATAGGGCTTAAATTTGTAAGTATTTATGCGTAACTAATTTTTAAATCTGTTGCCAGGTTTGCGGAGAAACCGGAGTGGCCTACACCAGGCAACAAGTTCTGGACAATGCCAGCCTATTAGCGTCCGCACTGTTGTCCATGGATTTCGTTAAGAGTTCAGAGAAGCAAGTTCTGATCATGATGCCAAATATTCCGGAATGTTTCTCAATCATCCTCGGAACTATTCAAGCCGGTTTGATACCCTTACTGGTGAATCCTAATTACACTCCATGTAAGTCAAAGTTTACTTCTGTCTCTGACATTATTTTCTGTACTTGTCAAACTTCCAAAGAATAGAATTTCTGCACGCGAATTGTAGATGAATTGGGTCACATTTTACGCAATTGTGAGATCGGATTAGCTATCCTGGTTCCCACGATCCTAACGGGCATCACACAAACACTCCAAGATCTTGGAATATATGAAATTATCACTGTTGGGGGCCAAACCGAGGTTGGAACGGATTATTTTAGCATTTTGAAGGGTAGACCTGCTGCAACCAACGTAGCAGATAGCATAAGAGAAAGTATTGAAGGCCGGGACCATGGAGTGGATGGCCATAGCACGGCGGTCATGGTGCTTTCAAGTGGAACTACCGGACTGCCTAAACGTGTCATGCTCTCTCACAATAATTTGATGTCCACGATCCTAAGTACGGTAGCAATGTCCATTCCTGATGTAACAACTGGAAGGACATTGACTAATTTTCCAATATTCCATATCGGAGGGCTTATTTCTTCAATGCTTGCCTTTTACACTGGATCCACTTGGATATCATTCCCAAAATTCAAAACCGACGCTTTCGTTAAAATGATAAAGAAATACAAGGTATATAGCAAAGCAAACATTACTTTTTACACGGTTGTACGTTGCCTAAGCAATCATTATTTCAAATTCGCTCAAGAGAATTGACTATATATATGTAATTGATACTGAGGATTTGTGATTAACTCTATTTTTTCACAGCCGACTCACATGTGGTGCGTGCCAAGCGTAATTGCCATTATCGCCGCAGAGCCGGAATTGAGTGCGAAAGACTTTGAAGAAACTTCAAGCGTACTTTTTGGTAGCTCATCATTGAGTGTAACACTCGTAAACAGGTTCAGAGAGAAGGTGGGTGCGCATGTAAATGTCCAACAAATCTACGGCTCTACCGAAGCTAGCTGCTTTTTTACAATGATGACACCCCCGGAACTGATTCAAACCAACCCGGGGTCTGTGGGTGTGGTTGTCCCGAATATGGAGGTCAAGGTTGTATGTACCAGAACAGGAAGAGCCTTAGGTCCCGGAGAAGCTGGAGAGATTCTCACTAGAGGGCCACAGGTAAGTCAGTTGTTATTTAAAATCGCAGAAAATCCGTGAAGGTTGTGAATCAGTGGTTTTAAAAATGTAGAGCGGATTATTATGTGCTATCTTACAATTACGTATAGTTTCTGCTCAAAAATGCGTGCTTGAAAGCATATCCTACAGTTCGTTATGCTTGCATTAATATTTGCAGGTTATGATTGGGTATTACAAGAACCCAGAGGCCACTAGAAATGCCATCGACGCTGAAGGCTGGCTCCATCTAGGAGACTATGGACATTATGATGATCAAGGTTTACTCTATGTTGATGGAAGGATCAAAGATCTTATCAAAGTTCATGGCTATCAGGTAAGGTATGCGTTTGTTTGGCTGTAATGTCGAAAGTTTTAATCAAAAGCTGCCTATGATTATAAATTTAAATGTATTTATGTTTTTCTTACAGGTTGCTCCTGAAGAAATTGAAAATTGCATTCGGCAGTTGAACAAAGTTTCGGAGGTTGTTGTTTTTGGGATACCTCATGAAAAATGTGGGGAGGTTCCACGGGCTTGGATTGTTTCCAAAGACGAAAGCCTGACTGCTCAAGACATTCATAACTTTCTTCAGAACCAGCTTGTTCCTTACAAGCACTTACAAGGTGGAATTGAATTCGTGGCAACGCTGCCTACAAACGCCACCGGGAAAATCTTACGTGGGAAAGCAAGAGAGCGCTATCTGGAATCGCTTGCGTAATCTGTCTTTATATTTTCAACAGAGATCTGCAGCATTGTATTCCTGCTAGGCTCTATAACAACTAATTATTTGAATTGATTAATTAAAATACTTGACACGGCTAGGTTGCGAGTATATTAAGTTTTTATTTTAAAACCAGAACTAGCTATTTTCACATCGAAGCTTTGCTTATATTATGATAATTTTTCAACAGTTCTCTCACGGATGCGACGATCAATTATATAATGTTCAGAAAAAAAGCAAGTTTCTAGAAACTTTATGCAAAAGCCATCTTATCGCATAAAGTTGGAATTATTATACAGTGAAAAATTGTTTTGACTTTACGCTAAGAAGTTTAATAGCATGTTCCCCAATCTGGATGAAATAAAATTACAATAACGTAAGCCACGCTAATATCCTTAGCGCATTTTAATGGAACTAAAACGGAAACGTTTAGTTCCATAACCGCGGAGTAAATGAGTTCTACACCTGTTTAAACAAGAAAACAGAATAGCGTGAGTAAATGAATTTCGGAATCGTTTACACCGTGAAATCCGCCAAGTTTGAGAGTGTTAAGCTCCATAGGATTTTAGCTAGGGGGCACAGCAAATTCGCGAGAAAACATGGCTATCCGTTAATTTTTGTACAGTTCTACCTTTGGCTACCTCTACTGACTCCAAAAGGGTGGTAACAACAAAATAAGCGTCGTATAAAAATTAACTTCCACACACTGTAGCTTGCGAAAAAATCCTAATTTTCCCTTACTAAAGGCTAGTATAAAAGGCAGGTTGCTGTGTCTTCTAAGTCGTAATTACTCCCACACAGTGGAGACAGTGACACATTAAAGCTTAGCAATCATGTCAGAGAAAATAATCCGATCAATTTATCCAGACGAGAATATCCCGGAAAATCTAACAATTCCAGGATTTCTTCGCTTGAATTGCAAAGAGGATAATTTGAGCAAAATATCACAGGTTAGCCTCTGACTAATACAAGCCTACAATTTTTGAGCTCCGATAACTTTAAGTGAATATGAAAATACTCTATTGTTTTATCTAAAAATCCCAGATTTGCAGCGATACTGGAGTGGAATACACGTTTAGCGAAGTCTTGGACCAAACGGGACGCTTTGCAAATGCTTTGAAGAATGGAAATTTTGGCTTAAATCATGGAGATCATGTGGCGATTCTTTTGCCAAACGTTCCGGAATATCTTTCCATTGTTTTGGGCATAATAGAAGCTGGACTTGTATCTGTACATGTGAATCCAGGCTACTCAATCTGTGAGTAAGCTTTTATTTTAGCTGCAGTCTATATAATAGGAATATAATCCCCTCCATTTGAATTAAAAACGAATCAATTGTTTTCAATATTCACAACAGTTGAATTGCAACCCATGCTTCAAAATGCCAACATAAAAGCAATAATAGCTTTGCCGGAAAATCTAGAGAAAATCCGTGAACTGGCTACACAGCTAAAAATAAAAAATATAATCACCGTTGGAAATGGCGAGGACGACAGTATCGAATCGGAATATTTTAAACTCATTCGCGAATTCCCACCCCTCGGCGTACATCCCCATGGAGACGGAAATGAACCAGCGTGTATACTTTTCTCGAGTGGGACTTCAGGAACTCCAAAAGGGGTCGTCATATCCCACGTTGCTTTCATTGCACAATTGATTTTAGTCGATGGACTTCAGTACAGGATCAAAGGACAGGAAAGAATGCTTGGCGTAGTCCCAAGATTTCACATGGTTGGCACGTTCTCGATGCTTAACGAATTCTACCGTGGTTCTTGCCATGTAGGAATGCAGATGAAGTTCAGCCCAGATAAATTTATCCAAGCAATCAAGAAATACAAGGTTATTTCATAGAATTTTCAATATTCTAAGAATTTAAATTACTAGTTTTCCACTAAATACACTGGGATTCATAATTTGCAGCCAACAGTTATGTGGCTCATGCCAGCTTTTATTTCTATCATTGCGTCATGCCGGGCATTAAGCTCAGAGGATTTCCAGAGTTTAGCGGCAGTAATTTTCGGTGGAGCAGTTCCGGGAAACGTTTTGCTTGAGAAGTTTTACGCCAAAATCGGACCTGGCGCTGTATTTCAATGCGCTTACGGTTCTACCGAGTCTGGTTGTTTCAGTTCCCTCACACCCGTAAAACTATGCAGCTCCAACCGCAGCTCTGCATCGGTGGGCCTTATCTTGCCGAATTCAGAGCTCAAAGTAGTGGATACAAAAACTTATATGGATCTTGGACCGCATCAAAGCGGAGAAATATGTTTACGGGGAATATCGGTAATGTTTAAAACTCGCGGTAACTGATAGTGGTTATTAATGACCGTCTCATACTTTGCGACTTGAGGCGTAAAACGTTTTGAGCAACTTTTTCCTGTCGATATAGGTATTCAGAGGATACTTGAATAACGAAGAAGCAACACGAGCAGCAATTGACGCCCACGGTTGGTATCATTCAGGGGATTTTGGACATTACGATGATCGTGGATATTTGTACATTGATGGACGAATCAAGGACCTCATCAAAGTCAATTCTTTTCAAGTGAGTAGATTGATCCTTCTTGGGCCTTAAAAATCGCGTTTGACATACTTTGTAGAGCCATCGGAAAAAAAAGACGTAGTACGTTGGAAACGTCAGATTATGAACGATGGCAGTTGAGCTTGGAAACGGCATACTCCTTGTTGGTTTTTATCCATGCAGGTATCTCCTGAAGAAATTGAAAATATCGTGAGGAAGCATGACAAAGTGGGACAAGTTGTGGTCTTTGGAATCCCAGACGACAAATACCAGGAAGTTCCCCGGGCGATGGTTGTTCCCAAAGATTCGAGTTTGACGGTGGAAGAAATCCAAGAGTTTCTCAAAGACAAACTCATTGCGTACAAGCAGCTACGAGGAGGAATCAGATTCGTTGATAGTTTGCCCATGAACGCCACCGGAAAGATTGTTCGTCGGGCTGCAAAAGAGCTGGATGCCAAGTTAATTTAACAGTGTCAGTCGAAAGTCATAAATACGTTCATTAATCGAGGTACATGGTTTAAAGACTCAATTTCAACAATTCGAATGAAATAATATGAATGATGCTATGACTGGTTGTATTTACGAAACTGGGTTAGCCCAGAAGCTTTTCATAATGGATACCGTTGATGCATTACTCCACACTGAATATGACAAGAGTTAACTTCTTTATCGTCGATTTTGCATTTTTGACCCCAGGGACGAGATGAAAAAATTTCAAATCAGTACAAAGCCAATAAAGGTTGACTTTAACGCTAGATGACTTCGTTGAAAATGGTCTTATAGCACATTCTTTAATTGGTTAACTAAATTCTTGACCCAGAGTATGCAAAGTATAGATAAGCGATGGATAGCAATATTCATGCGTTTGCTTTTATTTTAATTTTAGCATTTATGGGCTCCCTCGCAATTTGTGGAATACTAGGCGGTCACAATAGGTTTGACCTTGTTGTTTCTAGCTTAGAATAAACGTTGCTAATAAGACTTCAAAAATTGACAGTCCATAAGTACCACTAATACATGCAAAAATAAGATTCGAGGATGGTTGAAATTCAAACCATTTCTACAATTCCATGGTTATTTTGCTATTACAATTTTTTAAATGACTCATTGCCATTGCCATAACACGTCAATCTCTGCTGTTTTGGTTTATAAGACCGGTAAGTACTGGAGGATAATAGAAGAATTCGAAAGCTTAGCGATAGGACACTTACCTGAACGCGAATCATTGTTTGACGCAGGTAGGAGCGTATTGAACGTAAACGTTTTGAATTACCAAAGTAAAGTGAAATGTTTTGTTCGCTGTTATGGTTACAAACAAAGTTACACTGCTGGTAGTTGCCCTGCCTTCTATATATTATGTAAATGAATGATTCAGAGAATGAAGTTAAGTATATATAAATCCTGATCATTTGTCATCTACTCGCAATTTTTTTATCGATATTCACTGTTTTTTAGCATTGAACCTATTTATTTCTGGGAGTAAGAAACATTTACTTTGCGCGGTATTGTTAAGGAAGCTAAAGGATACACGTTGACTCCGAATAGAGTTCACTTTCTGCAATGGTCACTCCGGTCTGGACCATTAAATTGACAGAGGACCCGTTCCCAGGTTATCCGTGGACGTATAGTTAGCTGGTTGGATGTAACTTGATTTAAAAATGGTTTTCATCACAAAATCAAGGCGTTGTAGCTGGACAAAACTGTTTTCACTGACCATATATCCGGCGAAAGTTTTAGCACTCTGTTTCCGTATTGTACGTAAAATTATACCGGGCATTGTAAAAGACGCTAAGAATCTAATACACGAACACACGGAAGTTGAAAAATGCATCGAATTCCACCTACGTTTCAGCGCCATCTTCCGTTTCGACAAAAGGAGTGGTTGCATACATTTTTCCTTTTTCCAGCCTCTGTTTAAAAAATTGTGCCTTTTCACTATTTACAATATTCGAATGGTATACTTTGCATATGCTTGTCTTTCGGAAACCAAGATATATCCGGGTGGTGACTTGCTTGAAATCGGAGCGGCTACGCTAATCCTTCCATGCGTAACTGCGATAACATTAATTCTTATCGGAAACGTGATAATTGATTCAAAGCTAGCGGAATTTTACTTTCGTACATTCGTCAGTTTTCGGGACAGCATTCCCTCCTTCCTTGGAAACGTGGCCGTAGCGGCTAAAAAGTCTCAAGAAATCTTAACAAGGGCTTTGATGTTTGTTCATGTTGCTTACACACTAATCGTTGGATCCTATGTCTGGCTCCTTCTAACCGCCCCCCACGCTGTTCGCTCACCTTTCCCTAAAGATTTTTACAAAAGTGAAGATTGGTGGTGGTTTTTCTATAGTTTGGAACTTACATGGACGACATTTACGATGACTTATGGCTATTTGATCCTAGTGGAGTGCTATCTTACGCTCGGAACCGCGACAATTTTTTTTTCAACTTTCATTACTCGTATCAGGTAATTGCTTATTACCATTTGTGGCGTGCTCAAGTGACCACTGTGTATGCCATGAACTAGCAGAACGTTTGCTAACCCTTCCTTCAGGATCACTAAAATCCATCGTAATTTATAGCACATATGCAATTTACCCAGCTAGCACCTACAATTATTATGAGCGTAGATCCAATCTGGGCCTTAATGTGTAAAATTGGCGATGCATAAAGTATATAATTCGCTTGATGAAATTTTTGTAGTTCCATGTCGTCGACGATCGTATCCCTGGCTCAACTTGAGAGCATCTTGGAGGTTAATGTAAAATACAAGATACTTTTTACATTGGCCAATGACATAATCCGGTGGATTTGGCC
Source organism: Sminthurides aquaticus (assembly GCA_906901655.1). NCBI lineage: Eukaryota > Metazoa > Arthropoda > Collembola > Symphypleona > Sminthurididae > Sminthurides > Sminthurides aquaticus. Next base: position 1,021,407 of record CAJQTT010000023.1, on the reverse strand, counting down.
GTTGGTATACTGCGTTGTGATTTTCTTGCTTACATTTATCGCATACACACTGGCACGGTTTAACGGTGGCCGATCGATGCTTAGGTTAAGTCCGTTGGCTTCGCTACTCCTACTGATGACATATATTGGCTTCGGATTGATCTTTGCCTGGCTTGCTGTATATTTAATGTCAAACGCGGGAAGACTAAGCCTTAGCTCGAAAACGCTGCTCGAAAATTGCAAGCGTCAGGTTATACTTCTTGAAGTACAACAAATATCTCCGAAGCATGCTAGAAACTTGAAAATTTTCAAGTATCGGCTCCGCGGGTCGCAGCACGTGTTTCTAGAAAATGTAATTGATGGTGAAGTGACGTGTTGGGCTCCTGTTAGGATGTTGGAACATGTTTTTGACTACACCATGTCTCTATTGCTCATGACTTAATCCTCTTGAGTTGTAGGGATCTTTATGTTGTGAGGACCATTGACAACATATTTTGATTTAAGTTTTGTATGCCTTTGTATCTGTTAAAATTGTATGGAATTGTATGTTAAATTAATGGCATCATGACTAAATCGAGCCTATAGCCTGTACTAAAAAATATTTAATTGGTCTGGCTAGTCCAGTAATTCTTGAACTCAACACTAATAAGGGGACAAACATTATTAGATTGAGTTCTAGTATTATTCAACAGACAAGCCAGTTGTTGGCTGTAACTCCAATTATAACACTCATGCACAGATTAATAAAATAAATTGATTATAAGACTCAAAAACATTACCCCCTCCTCCTGCAGGATGGGATAATATTTAAAAACAGCTTTGAAATCCAATTGTGCGACTGGTAGTGTTGAGAACAATACAAGTTTTCGTTTTTTAACTTTGTTATTTGTTCTCCTTTTTCAAACCCAATCCGATTGTATTTTAAGTGGAATGTCATGATACAATTGAAGCAAGACGAAGTGAGCACTTGTCACTCCTGAACATGCATTCTTGGAGCCAGGAACTATATATTTCAAGGAGGCTTCTGGTAAGATGCTACACACGGTTTATTCGTTACCCAATAAATCTATAAAATGACCAATGTTGAGAACTTTTGGAGAAGTGTTTGTATATTCCATCCGTGCCGTGGCAAGCAATTGCGATTACGTCAACCAAACTTAGGAACTAAAGTGTTGACGATGACAGGCCCTGTGACCAAGCATGTCTAGAAAATTTCTAAAAAGAAGGGTGCACTCTACCGATGGCAGATCCAAGCCGGTTTGAGAAAACAGGCTTGAGCGATCGGTCAAGCTGTCTACTATTTCAGGGATACAATTCTTAAAGGTATACGTAAAGGTATAGTAAAGGACACGCAGTTATGCAAATTATTTGCATAAATATCTACTATATAGCCACAATAAGTTTATTGTCACAAGTTTTATTTGTTAATTGCAAAGGAATTATTAATTACCAAGTAATTGTGGATTGAAAATCCGGTGCCGAGATTTCCCACAGTGTTTACAAAATAATCAAAAGAACGATTTCGAATAATACTATAATACTAATGATAATTTTTAATAATAATATTAATAATATTTATAATAATAATTTTCATAATACTATGCTTGCATGTATAGCCATTGCAAATTCATTTAGTATCTTCCATAGCACTATAATTGATGGGAGTTCAAACCGGTAGTAAGTATTGCTTTATCCTACTCCAATTTTTAAGTAAACAAACGTTGCTTATAAATTTCACTGCCTGTCAGATAGCTCTCAGATTCATGAAAAATGTTCACGTAAACCCTAGCGTACTTTGAGTTAGCTTTCTCCCTGAGTATATGGTTGGTTACAAAAACTTTAATCGTTAGCCATGGATTGATGGATTTATCAAACTGACAAAATATATAATTTCAAATTTCCCATCCTGAATCCGTGTAGCAGCATCAGCTCACGTGGTAGAAGTCGCAATATTGCTGTATAAACCGTAGAGGATTCAAATCTTTTAAAATTTTTGATTTTTTAAAGACAGTAACTCCTATTCTGCCATCATGAAAAAAATACAGGGAGCCTTCTTCGGTCTCATCACAAACACATTCGTCATCTTATTTTTATCGCCAGCGTCAGCACTACAACCGCCAATAAGTTTGGAATCCGCAGCAACTTATTTGCCAGTTTCAGGTATCCTGGATTCTTTACCCAAGTGTGAGATATTATTTACCCGCATGCTGGAGCCAGTAAAATTTTCCTCGATCAAACAACCTCATATGATTTACGCGCAAGATTCTAATAGAATAGACTGGTCTCCAACAGCCTCAAACTTACACGAAGATTCGGTGTCTAAAAATTTAGTCAAATACCTACAATGTTCTGCAATCATAGTGGTTGTTCCCTACAAATTCGATTCATACTACGATTACGACGCTTTTGGAATACTAGATCTATGGAAAGCAAGTATTCACTACTCCCGGGTTGTGTACTTCACTCCGTTTTTTCTGTCCAACGAAACATTTTCCACGAAAATTCATTTATTCTTTCTCCCCGACATTCAAAATTTTCGCGAGCTCGTGGAAAATAGATTCCAATCCGAGTGGAGTGACAGAATTTCCTTGCAACTTCAGTTGACATATGTATTTTTATATTCGTTTATGAATTCATCGAATGGTTGCAGTGGTAGTTTTCAAGCCGAAAGTTTGATTACACAAACCTTTATTATGTGCTGGTCATGTGAGGAAGTGGAGATAACACATTATGAGAGTGGGGGTAAAGAAGCAGCAGTAGTTTCATATTTTCTGCCTTACTCTTGTAAACTCCCGGACAAATGCAGGATAATATCCAATCCACGGGACCCTATCATAATTGATAACTTCAAGGCCAAGACCATCCACCATCCCCTGGCAACTGTGGTGGGAGTCGAGAACTGATGATCCTAAATTCCGTAAGGATCCAGTTGATAAAACTACTTTCTCCAAGATTTCCGTCCGACTCGATAACGCCTTAGCTCACGCCTTCTTCCCTTTTGTCAACTCCACGTTCAGAAGTATGGCGGAAGGTACCAGCAGTTTTAGATTAGAAAAAATATTACCAGAACGAACATTCCACGATAGCTTTGTTATCGTTACAACAGAGGGAGTGCATGTTGAGCAACGGATGAATTTCTTGGGAACCTTTCTAGAGCCTTTGGACAAGTTAACGTGGATTTCTCTTTTGCTCTGTTTGACATGGCTTAATGTTGCTTACGCATACTTATCGTGGATGGAAGTTGGAACTTTTTCCATTCCACTTGTACGGGGAATTTCCATAGCCTATGGAGCTCTTCTTGACCAGTGGCAATTTCATCATTTTGCCAAATACAACATTGGACAATCCACGCTTCGTAAAATATCAGCTACCGGCCTTTGCATGCTCATGTGCGCCATGATAATGATAACGAACAGTGGATACAAAGCAGTCATGAAATCAAATTTTATTGCAGCTAGAGTTGAGAACAGTACAAATCTCATGGATTGGTCAATGTATAGCAACTTTAGCAACTTTGGTATTATAGATCAACATTTCTGCAAGGAGATGCGCCAATGGGATGAGGTAGTTCAAGAACCTCTAGGTATCATTCAACTACCTCGCATGGTTATAAATCGAGGCTTGTCTCCCTACGGCTCCCATCTGTTGTATAACGATCCGGAGTGTCCCCGCTCAGCTCTAAGTGATGCCGAACAAAGGGCCTGTCAAAAGAACGGAAGCACTGTTTATTCCATGGTTCGGGCTCTTCAGTATACATGTGCTCCGGATCTAGGCTATTTGCTTTCTTTCGCTTACAATTTAGAAACGGTAAATCCATTCGCACCAAAATCTCTTAAAAAAATGCGGCCACCCCAGAAAAAGTCATTTCCGTTGCCAGTTGATATCCGGAGACTGGTCGGAGCAAGAAAAGCATTTTTTATGACGCAGCAAGACTTCCCTTGGTATTGGCAGTTTTTCAAAAAAGTCATGGAATCTACAAATCTAACATTCGCCCACACACGTCTGAATGAGGAAGCGATGGCCACTAACGATATCAACATTGCTCCTGCAACCGGGTTCCACTCTTATGAAGCGCAGTGGATGATAAGAAGAATTAAACATCTTTACCAATCCGGTATACCGCATTTTCTTAAAAAATGGGACAAAATCAAGTATCCTCCCCTCCAAATACGACCGTATGAATCATCCCAAGAAGAACCTGCTATCTTTGAATCAATTTCACTTCAAGGTGGTGTATTTACCGGTATTTTTCTCGGATTCATGGCTGCCATGGCTATTCCATTGATAATCTTTCTCGGAGAGAAGCTTGGTTATCCCAGTGATAACTGTTGCATCAATCTGACCGTTGTGCTTTTTTGCATGAGACGTTCTGTTCAGACCTTATTGTTCCAGGCATTCATGCTCGGAAGTGTTGTTGCCATATTCGAATCTTGGGTCTTGTGCGGGAATGGTCCGTTATTGGGATTTCCATGATATTCCATCTTTTAACATCACTTGTAAGCAAAGCAAAGCACGTGTAGTACTACAAAGCACTTATAGTAAGGAATTTTCAGAATCTTTGAAATAGGGTGGAAGAAAATAAGCATGTCTATATTATCCTTTATAGTGCCATTCTTGGATACAGATCTGAATCTAACTGAGCAAAAATCTTGTTAGCTCTGCACCATAATAGTCAAAATACATTCAAAACTCTGCGGATGGATCAATATTAAATAATGTGCACTTGCTTTGGTATTCATTGCATGAACACGTTCATTAAACATCAGTTGGAAATGGTACTTTACTGTTGTAAAGAGACAAGCGTTTTGACCACTCATTTATTGATATATTCATCAAGTTGAAATCCAATCATCGTGTAGCTGCAAATAATAACGTTTAATCTGTAAATGATTTATTGTATCGCCTGTTTGTAGCAGAAACGAGGTAAGAAGAAACGCGCAATTACTAACCATGAAACCATCCGGCACCATCCCTAACCTGTATGTCACTTTGCACACCAAAATACTCTTTTGCTGCGTCGTCAGGTTGCCCTTGAAAAATGTCCACTGTATTCCACCTTGTTTTTTCCTAATGCAAGCTACTTTTTCTATCTTCTGCCACCTTACAATCTTTGTATGCTTGAAAATATTTGATGGATAAACTTTACTTAGTAACTACGTGCAAGATAACTAGAATTTTATAACTTTTTTCCAGAGATGCAATAAGCGGATCCAGATTTTTTAATACACTATGATAATCAGAACAGGCTTAACGCATAATTTGATCTCAGCCTGCGCAACAATGAGTGCTTCGTTTTTTCATGAATTTTTTATGGTCATCACTAGGATGATAGCATGTAAAACACAATAAAAGAATTCCCTAAGACCTCAGCTTCTGGGGCCCAAATTAAATAAAAGTTTCGCGTCCACTATTCAGAACCGTTGAACGAGGACCACAGAGATAGAAAACTGTGACGAATTAATGGGCCCCAGAGCTGATTCGACAGTTGTGACAGTAAAGTTCTGGAATATGCTTGTTACGAAAATAAGAAGTGTCTCATAAGCGAAGCAGGGCAAGCTCGTTTTCCTACACCAAACGAACCGATTCGTTTTCTTGAGTCCTTTTGCAAACAACCATCCCTGCCGATGGAACGTTCCTTTATAATCCCTTTCGGTTGTTCCCAAATTTCTGGATCATGATTCAGTTCCACAATGATAGAGTCTTGGCAAGTGTATTTTCAGGAATAGTAACTCCCTTAAACACAGTATCTTTCATTGTCCGTTTAGGCAACCCAAAGGGGCCGATGGTCGATAAGTCGAATCTGAAGCGTTTCCACAATACAAGCTTCCGTAACCGGCATGTGAATTCGATGCTCCAGGCTGGGTAACCCGTCTCGTGTAATATAACCCGATCTGCTATTGGCCCTGGCTCAAAAGTGATGAGTTGCAAGCTATAATCAATAAATCAATTCATGCATTCAAAATAAGCTACGACGGCTTGTTATAAGATTCCTGTTTTGAAATAAATGTATTCGCATATTTAATGGAATAAAGAAACTGTTTTAATGGTGTAGTTAGGAATTTTATCCTACGATGCCCAAAAAAGTCAGCCGACTTGTAAGTTCAATGTGGAAATAAATTTTGAAGTCACTACCCCTATGCATAAGTGTGTGACGCACATGAAAGTTCGAGTAAAATGGAACTGAAAAGTGCAAACTCTAATCCCTATAGAATTTTTAGCAGACACGTGATAATGTTAAGGTAAAATTTTGATTTCGCCATATTTATTTCCTCCTATCGCGAGAAAAATACGTATCAACTCGTCTTTTAGATCGAAAGAAAGAATGTTCTCGTAATTAAAGTAATGCATCTTTGGAGTAAAAATTATGAAGTTTTATGCATGACATTTTTCATTCGGCTTCGCTCAAAGTTTTAATGAGTAGCTGTTAGTTCAAAAAAGAAGAACGTAGCAAAAGTGTCAGCTCTGAATCTCATAGACAATATATACCATCAGCTTATTTCAATTCAAGTTTCAAAGGCGTATTTGCTGACAAAAGTCACACGAGGTGGTGAATAAATTACAACAACTTCAGCTTCCCCCATTATGATTTCAAAGTCTTCATATCGTTTTCTCCAGGGAAAAAGTTTATCTGCTGGAGGATGGAGCCACATCGGATCACTAGCTAAAAACCAACGTGCGGAAGGTAGCGCAAGTATAAGTGCCCATGCATACCAGCAGAGGGCAGGAGGATCTGCAGTGGAAGAAAACGTAATATCTTCTCCTCATGACCTTCCAGACTTAAAAGGTGCAACTCTAGTTGAAGTACTTCGCTCGACCTTAAATCCAAAATGGAGTAATAAAATTGCCTATGTAAGTAAACTACTGTGCGGATTTCCTAAAAGTATTGATTAAAGGTATTCTCAACACTGCTTGTGGAAAACCTTTGCAGGAGGATGTCGTTACTGGCCTGGCATTTACTCACAACGAAATTTTCAAGCTCAGCCGAAATTTTGCAGCTGCTTTATACCAAGCTGGAATGAAACGTGGAGACATTGTTGGCGTTGTCCTTCCAAATTCACCATATTTTCCGGTTGTTTTCTTCGGTCTTTTGGAAGCTGGAATCGTTGCCAATTTCCTTAGCCCCTCTTTGCCTCCAAGTAAGCCGTAGCTGGCCAAAGTAACGTTTGATTACTAATTTCCTATGTATTCGATAATTGTGAGGGTTTGATAGGTCGCATCGGATACCGAATTAAGGAAACTTTGACGACGGCAATAATAACTTCGGAGGAGCTAGCTCCAATTTTTCTCAATCTGAGAGGCTCGACACCGATTCGAAAAGTTTTTACCACAGGACCAGCAAAAGACTGTCATAATATAAAAGAAATGATAAAAACAGATAGCAGCGGTGCAACCTTTCCTTCTGGATCTGATCCTGGAGTGCCAGAGAGCCCCGCAGTCATATTATGGTCAGCCGGGGCAACGGAACTACCTCGACCTACTGCATTCAATAACGAATCATTTCTAGCTCAGCTGTATCAAGTTACTCATCCTGCTTTCAGTCCATTTGGTCTAGGTACGGACGTCATCCTTGGAGCAATCCCGTTTTACCATGGTTACGCAAACATTTGTATGATGAGAATCGTCTCTGCTGTTGGGGCTAAAATCGTTACGTGGAATAAGTTCAGCTTGCCAACATTCACCGCTACCGTTAAGAAGCATAAAGTAAGTTTACAACGTATAGTTGGCTAAATATTATGGGTTTATGAAGGTGAATAGCTAATTAACATTTTTCTCTAGCCCACAGTAATTCACACGGTTCCCCCACTTATCGGTATCATCAGCAGCAATGACCTGCTCGCTCGTAAAGATTTTGAACAACTCCATACCATCACCACAGCAGCATCCCCCACTTCTCCTGGAACGCTGGAAAAGCTTCTTCGAAAAGTTGGAGATCACATCTTCTTCCAGGAAATGTACGGAGAGGTTGAGGCTGGGCTTACGCATGCTACACCCCTATCACATAAAAATAAAAAAATTGGCTCCATTGGGCAGTTATTGCCCAACATTGAGGCAAAAATTTTGACACCAGATGGAACTAATGCTGGCGCTGGAGAAAAGGGGGAAATGCTTATACGAGGGCCTCAGGTTTGTTTCACTCAATTAGTTTCCAAAAGTATTCAAAATTTAAAAAAAAGATATTAGTTAACTGCAATGATTTGGAAAATTCTAGACGATGATTGGCTATTTAAACGATGAACAAGCAACGCAATACTGGCAAACTGCAGAGGGCTGGACCTATACTGGCGACGAATGCTCTTATGATCAAGACGGATTTTTTTACATGCACAACTCTATAAAAGGAATTTTGCGTGTCAAAGGTTACCAAGTAAGGTTTCGTTTTGTGTGACTAAATCTCCAGTTCACATGCATAGTTTTTGGGTGAAAATATAAAAGCAATGGCCATTTTGCAGGTTTCTCCATTTGTTCTTCAAGGTTTTATTAATTCTCATCCCAAGGTAAAAGCATGTACGGTTGTCGGAATTCCCAATGATCGGGTGGGTCAATTACCCAAGGCGTATGTTGTCCGAAAAGACAAGACGCTTAACGTGGATGAGCTAATGCGACATGTTGAAGCCAGGATTGCAGTTTATGAGCGTCTTTTAGGAGGAATTGAATTTGTTGAAAGAATCCCACAAGAATATGAACTAAAGCGTATCAACGATGGTGAAGCTTCAAAGGATTGGTAGTTGCGGCATTTCCCGCAAAGTTTTAAGCAAAATTAATTTTTTTTATGGCTAAAAAAATAATATTCCTGTTTTAATCTAGTTGCGAATAAATGAATGAGGTAGTAGTAGGAAACTCTTATAAAAACGACATCTTCTTATTAATCTTTAATCTTCTTATCAAGCGGTTCAAATTAAATAAGGGGTTTGAATTTTCGCGGTTTATAAAAAAAATTTAAATTTAAATAGCGGGAACGCTATTATAAAGCATATGTCGTTTCATAATGGCGTTAGCGAAAATGGGTAGAAGCCCATAAAACATGAACCATTCAATCGAGTGCGGAAAGGTGCAAACTGTTCGCTATCGTGTGATTCGCATTGCAACTGGAATCGCTTGCATTTGATAATTAGCTAAAACATTTTACCACATTTTTCGGTTTGTGGGTTTTCCAAATATGTATCAGTTGTTGGGATTATCATTTAAGCCACGTTTTTACCATGACCCGAACTGATGGAGGTCTGGACAATCCAGAATCGCATGTAATTTCCCGTGTATTTCACATTAAAAACCCGTTAAGAGCAATTAGGAAATCCGAAAAACATGGGAATTTTTTGGGTTAGAGCTATTCACTAGCATCCATTTGACGGAGTTTCCACTATTTTTCATAAACCGCCGAAACTTAAATTTCGTGCTGTTTACAGTGGAACTCCCGTATAGCGTAACGCTATACGGGTAACCGCGGCACAACATGTAGTAAAATGCGATCCCCGGCTCTAATGGTTCTCAAGTTATTTCATTACGATATAGCCTATACCTCCTTATAACAAATATTTTCCATGTCCCCTGACGATACGCTGTATCGAGGTTTCACTGAACTTAGAATGAACGCTGCTAATAATACTTAAAAAATAATAGTCCATAAGTACCACAGGTACATCCAAAAAGAGGATTCGGGGATGGTTCAAATTCAAACCATTTCTTGAATTGCATGGTTATTTTGCTAGTACAATTTTTGAAATGGCTCATTGTCATAACACGTCAATCTCTGCTGTTTTAGTTTCTAAGAAAGTTAAGTATTCGAGGATAATAGACGAATTTGAAAGCTTATAGATAGGGCACATACATGAACGCGAATTATTGTTTGACGCAAGTGGGAGCGTATTGAACGTAAACTTTTTGAATTACTAAGGTAAAATGAAATGGTTTGTTCGCAGTTCTGGTTCCAACCGTAGGTGCGCTTCTGGTAGTTGCCATCCCTTCGATATATTATGTAAATGCATGACTCAGAAGAGAATGGGGTTAAGCAGAAATAATTCTTGATTGGCTGTTATTTACTTATATTTACTCGTAATTTCTTTCTGGGAGGAAGAATATTATAAATTGTGTTTTACTATTTAAAAGAATTGCGGATAAGCGATTACAATTATACGATTTAAACTATTTATAGTGAACAAGTTAGTAATCCAAATATAAAGAATTCGTTTTTAGTACTGTAGGGAAACGATGCTTTCAAATTGGGAGTCGCCACAGATTATACGTAGGCTTTCATTCAAAGCAAGGATACACGTTGGCTCCTAAATAGTAGTTCACTTTCGACAGTGGTCACTCTGGACCAGATATTATTCGAGACCCGTGTACGATAGAAGAATATAAACGTTGGACCTGTTCCAAGGTTATTCGTGGACGTGTAGTAACGCGGTGTTTTGAAGCTTGATAAAAAATGGTTTTCATCACAAAAACCAGGCATTGCAGCTGGATAAAACTGTTTTCACTGACCATATATCTGGTGAAAGTTCTTGCACTCTGTTTTCGTATTTTACTTAAAACTACACAGGGCATTGTAAAAGACGCTAAGAATCTAATACAGGAATACACGGGAGTTGAAAAATGTATGGAATTCTATCTCCGTTTCAGTGCCATCTTCCGTTTCGACACGAAGAGTTGCAGCATAAATTTTTCATTTTTCCAACCTCTCTTCAGGAAAATGTGCCTTTTCACTATTTACAATATTCGAATGGCATACTTTGCATACGCTTGTTTTACGGATACCAAGATAGATCCGGATGGCGACTTGCTTGAAATCGGGGCCGCTACGCTGATCCTCCCATTGATAACTGCTATAACATTAATTTTTATAGGAAATGTGATAATTGATTCAAAGCTAGTGGCATTTTACTTTCGTACATTTGTCAGTTTTCGGGAGAGCGTTCCCTCCTTCCTTGGAAACGTGGCTGTAGCGGCTAAAAAGTCTCAAGAATTCGTAACAAGGTCGTTGATGTTCGTTCATGCTGCTTACCAAGGTAGGCATTTTCTCGGTCGTAAGGGTCGTACGACCCTTACGACCCCTACGACCGATGGCCGGCCGGGTCGTAATCGCTTGTTTAAGGCTGGGTCGTACGGCCGGGTGGTGGCGATGGATTGACACCGGGTCGTAGCAAATAGATTTTACGACCGACGTTAATCATGTGTGAATTTTTGGTAAATAAACAAGAGTAAGTTAACATATGAAGCTATAATGATGATAATTACGTATATTTTCTTGTTTTTTATGCTCCTAGCGGTAGATTCCGTTTTTTCATAAAACGGCTTTACCACAGTGTATCACCACACTGCTCTTAAACGTACACCATGTATTATTTACCATTGGATTCTAGTTGTACTAGTTGTGTGCGTATTTTCATGGTCTCTGCCATCTTCATGCACATCTTTTCCTCATATGTAATAGGCATACCCTACTATACTCATGAATTGCATGTGTTAGTTGAATACTGTTGCCATGCCCAGTCCTAATCCAGTCAAATACCATTCCTCGCCCTATGGTATGGTAGCTTAGAAATTTGGTGTAGTTGAATTCCGTATCAGTGCATAGTTCTTTTCTCGTAGTACTGAATAGCTCACTCTCATGTAATTGTAGTTTGGATCAACTAAATTGTGAATGGTAACTAAGGGGTTTATGTGTGAATTCTGTTTAGCTTGCCTTATTTCAACCAAACTTATCTTACCACTCTATTCTATAACTCGTAGTGCTGGAAATTGCGATGAGCTACCCTTCTTTGAAGATATCTAGTCCACAACTACTTCAACTTCTACTACAACAGCTTCAATTTGTATTTAGGGAACTAGTAAAGGATACATACCTAACTATTACAATTTGTTTTTTATGCAGCGTTTACTGCTTTAAATATGCAGTTTTTTGAATCTCTTTGTAGTTAAACAAGTAGGTCTAATGTTAAATGATGCATGTAGACAGAGTTTTCTGGCTGGTGAAGTGAAGGTTGCATGTAAGAAACAATCACGTTGTAGCAATCCCAATAACTTGAGTTTGTTTTTGACTATTTACGAAGTTTTAATTGTTGCGGGATTCACTACTAACGGTTGGATGTAACTAAAACTATATTCGGCTGTAAACCTAATTATGACTTTCATAGACTCATTATAGCTCATGAAGCCGCATCATAGGACATATTGTATCATCATACCTATATTATATCATCATACGTATCATTGACCACAGTTCCACTGTGGATGTCGTCTTAAGATAAAATTGATTCATAATTTAAACACATTTTCTTATTCCCGCATTGTTTGCTTGTTTTATAACAGTACACAAGCATGTTCGCACTAGCATCCATGACGCTGTGAACATGCTTAACCTCTTGCGTACTGCTATATTTACTAGTGTTTTAGTTAAAAGCCCTTTTTGCTACGACAGAATATTCACTTCATGCCCCCTCCCTTACTGTCAATATTTACTACTAGACCACCACTCAAGGTATGGATATTAAATGTAGCCTCGTTATTAATCTGCGCCAAATTATCTCCATCTCCATATTATTAAACGCGAGGTTTAAAAACATACCAAAATCATCAATTGGCTCGAGATGCGGCAATTGTTTATGTGTTAAAATGCTTTATGGTAGGAAACTCGTCTGTTAGTTGTGAGCTGAGAGGATAAAAGGCATAGCAACTCGAAAACCATGTGTTCTTCGACATCAATTGGCTGTGGAGGGCTATTTGAAATGTTTTCCTACCGGCTTATGGGACGCAAGAGGTAGAATAACGAAAAAAACAGAGTAACTAAGGGCCAAATACTTTTGATTTTCGAAATTGTCGGTGGTCCGATATACCGTCCTTTTACTCCGGCATGAGATAACGTAAGGTCCGTTCACATGGAGGTTTCACACTATCGTACACGTGTGTGAAATTATGCAAAAATTCCAAGAATCCACGGGATTACATCCCACGCCGGTTTCTTTCTCCTGCGCAAGCAGTAACCACGGAGCTACGGGAATGTGTGTTTGGAGTTTCTTTCTCTTTTACCCATCCATCTGCAGAGTGCAGGATGTGTGCGCCGTCAGTTGTGAGAACATACATGCCGTGTATTCAGTGCTGAATCAAAATTTAATTAGTTGTTTAACTCCGGCGTTAGTTAATTGACTTGGCTGAAAATCAATAAGAATCGTGCCCTACTAGTTATGCCTCTGTAAATCAAATTTCATCCGATTCTACAAAGCCGTTCGCAAAATATAATGCGTACAGACAGACGTCACCAATCTCCCTAAGATGCGGCTTTGCCCCTTAAAAACACAAGCTAACTCGGGATGTCTCGAACATTTTGATTATTTCAGCTTCACATTGGCAACATTTTTGCCTCTGCAATATACAGTTCAGTTCCCTGTGATTGTGTACCCTTAAAGTCCGTTTTTTAGAAACATTAATAGTTTGCTACAGATCTCAACTCTACAACCAAGCTGGAGATTATTGATTCATTTGAATTGTCTTTTTTTCTGACTGTACGGACTGAAATTCCTTTTAAACATCGTTTTCTTTGTCCAAATAAGTTTAAATATTTGTCTTCGCTTTTTACAGTCCAAGTTTGCATCAATATATTCATTAGTTTTACACAAGATTACGCAAACACAGACTAAAGTTATTTCGTAAATTTTGTTTTTATACGTCAGTAATTTTTCTCTGTGTCCTGATTTATAATTTACCCAATATTACAGCAAAACTCGTCATAATTGTGAATAATCGCAAGGGTTTGCCCCTCAAAGTTTGCTTATCTTAAAGGTTGTTTATCTCAAAGTGAGTACCAGTAGGTTTTCCAAATTAGAGTTTTGCTATTTTGGTTTCGCCTATACTAGTGTTTGCCTAATGTTCACCACTGTGGTTGTATACTCATAGGAAGTACTACTTATTTTTGCAATTGTGGTCACAAAAATTTATTCACATACCAATGACAGTCTTTAAAATTGTTGTCACTACGATTTTGAATACTAAGCTTAGTTTTAGTGGCTGTATTTTTTATCCGAATACCCTGATTTAGTGTTAATTACGTCTGCAACTACTAGCTAAATGTTCGACAGTAGAGAATCTAGTTTGACGGTAGAGGTTTATTATTAAGGTCTAACGTGAGGGTGGAATGTGTCATGACATGGTTCTAATGGCTTGACGGGTAACCTCTTTGAAGTTCCTTATTATGCCTTGGAGGAATATTGACATCAGCATTTGTCGTTAAATAGCTTTCTATAATAGCATATCAAAACCTGCGCAATTTCTGTAAAAGACGCCAAGAAAATACTGTCACTATGGCACTGTGGAACAACAGTATTTCATGCAGCCAATGTCGTCATTGGGTACATACTAACGTGCTATTTGGTAATGTTATGTATACTTGTGTGTCTTTGTTGTAAAAATAAAACTCCTCTTTTCTTGACTGACTGTGTCGTGGATGGAGGATAGAGGGTATAAAAGGCCGGAACATGTCATTTTCTAAAACATGTCATTTTGTAGAGCTTTAATATAACTTTTTTAACAGTATTAATTACTTAATGAAAGTTGGAATTCATTTCAAAAGTATGCAATATTTACAGACTTTATCCGGGTACCACTGTGGAGACGTGGCTACCTTGTTTATGATCGCTAGCCAAAGAGGGGTGGACAATAAATATCAGTTTAACCTTTTATACATGGTACAATTACGTTAAAAAATTGGCATTACATATTGTGCTCTACATAACGATTTGGCAAAACAATCACGATGAGTTAGTATATAAATGATAACGATTGTAGAAGTTCTTTTACTATATAAAATAAGTGTTTGAGACCAACCCAATAAGTGTTTGTTGATCAGAGCGGCAGGTAAATTTGTTGGAAATTTCGGGGGAGAAAGTCAACAGTGCCTCCAGAGATTACCCGGTAAAATATAAAGCAGGATTGTTGTAGAGGAAGCTAGATCTCGATGTACGGTTAAGTGGACATGGAATGAATTACTTCAAAAAAGCAGTAATTACTAAAATATGTCATGATAGACTTATGTAGCGAAAAATTGCAACATTGTGTACCGATGAGAATTAAGTTAATAAAACGAACGTAGGAAATGGTTCGGTTTGGAATATCTTTTGTAGTGGGGAAAAACTCGAGCAGTTTTCAACAAATTTTGGGACTCGCTTCTCGGCTTCACTTGCTATCAGATGAAATTTCCCGCCTCTCCAAAACTAAGGCAACCTGATTGTTCTAAATTCAATGACAACCTCAACGGCATGGCCTATTAAATTCAATGACAACCTCTACGGCATGGCCTATTAAATTCAATGACAACCTCTACGGCATGGCCTATTAAAAACCTATTCACCGCATTAATTCGCACATGCATTAATCATACTACTAGAGGTTAATATAATTCACGAGTAAGACATTTAAGAGATAAAAAGACAAAACTGAAGTCACAACCGTCTATGGCACTCATTAGACGGTAAACAGACTTGGATTCGTGACAAAGTTCCTTGCAGAGTACGACTTACATAGAAATCTTCTTACGTAATTTTCAACGCGTCTAGAAAAGAGTCACCGCAGTGTAACTGTGGTGGCGAGAAATCTCTTCGTGCTAAAGAATGTTCAAAATTTGATATTACTAGCATTTTAAACTGATTTTCATCACTTGTAGTGCAGTATATGCAATCAAAGTTATCTTTTTAACAATTTTTCATCTTAAGTCATGGGTCGTATCATCGATCATAGACTACACATGGGTCGTAAGTATTTAATTAATTTCTCTAGTTATGTTTAAAACACTAGATTATACACTTCGTCGTAAACAACAGACGACGAACAATGTCCGAAAAGGCACGAAATCCGAGCACTAAACACGGTATTGTTAACATCCGGCCATCCGCACTTGTTGTGAGTCACACAGTTCAAAAGGCAGCGGTCCAAAAACATCCAATGAACCGTCAAAATTGTTGCGAATTATCTTCGGCCCGTTAAATCCATTAATAAGTCTCACAATCTGTTTACCGCCTCTAATCGTAGTAGCCCCCGCAGACCTGGTCGGTGAATCACTACTTCCGCCGGCAGAAACAGATGACCCAGACGAGTATTGGTACACGTCCCTCTCAACGCGACCCCCACTTATTTGTTGTATGCCAACGTTATCGTTATCGAACGATGTCCCAGCTCGTTTGCTACTTGCTGGCTTCACCTTTTTAGACTTGGAATTCCGACTAGGTATAATATTCTGAGTAGCCCAATCTGGATCACCGTCATCGCTATCACTGCTCTCCTCAGCATAATTATTTGCAGGACGTACTCTCTTCAACTGGCTCGACATGGTAAAAACTATGTTTGTAATTAACTTGTACTGCGTACAAATTTGCAGAATTAAACCTACACTTTTAAAAATCCACAATTGAATAAACACGGCAGCAATTACGAACTGAATAAGTTAAAAATAATGTCCGATAATTCGAGTGGAAGAGAGTTAAGAAGAAGAGAAGTCGAACGTCTACTGAGCACAGAAAGGACTTGAGTTCTTGGCAAAGTCTCGCATAGAGCTCGACTCATGTAGAAAACTCCTTGCGTCACTCACCATAGGTCTAGCATTGAGTTACCGCAGTGACACTGTGGTGGCGGGAAATAAATTATGGTAATTTATTTTCAAAATCCCGCATCTACAGCATTTGAGACTCGCGTGCATCACTTGGAATGCATTACATGCAATAAAAGTCATAATTTTAAAAAAAATTCATCAAATTTTGCCATGGGTCGTATCGTCGGTCGTAGACTATACATGGGTCGTAAGTACGACCCGGCTTCAAAATGTCATACCACGTGACTAGCACTTTCACTTATTGTACGACCGAGTAAAACCCGGTCGTAGCCTGCTCTGCTGCTTACACACTGATTGTTGGATGCTACCTCTGGCTCCTTGTAACTGCTCCCCGAGCTGTCCGCTCACCTTTTCCTAGTGATTTTTACAAAAGTGAGGATTGGTGGTGGTTTTTCTATAGCTTGGAAATAACATGGACGACATTTACGATGACTTATGGCTATTTGATACTCGTTGAATGCTTATTAGTAGTGGGAATTCCGACCATGTTTTTTGCAACTTTTCTTTCTCATCTCAGGTAAAGTTTTTTGCCAATTGTAGCGTGCTAAAGTGGCCACTCAGTGTGCCATGCACTAGCAGAACGTTAGCTAAACCTTCCTATCCTATCACTAAAACACGTCATCATTTTTAGTACATACGCAATTTAATAGCTAGCACCTACATAATTGGTGGCTTGACTTTTGCAACTGAAGTACACATTTAAATTCAGGATTTGACTTTGGTGAAAGTATAAATCGCTTGATGTATTTTTTCTAGCTCTCTGTCGTCGACGATCGTATCCCTGACTCAACTTGAGAGCATCTTGGAGGTGAATGTAAAATACAAAATACTATTTTCATTGGCCAATGACGTAGTCAGATGGATATGGCCGTTGGTATACGCCCTTGCGGTTTTCTTCCTTACATTTATCGCATATGCGCTGGCACGGTTTAACAGTGGCAGATGGATGATGAAGTTAAGTCCGATGGCTTCTCTACTCCTTTTGATAACATATGTTGGCGTGGGACTGATCTTATCCTGGCTTGCTGTATATGTATTGTCAAAAACGGGAAGACTAAGCCTTAGCTCGGAAACGCTGCTCGAAAATTGCAAGCGTCGGGTTCGGCTTCTTGAAGTACAACCAATATCTCCGAAGCATGCTAGAAACTTGAAGATTTTCAAGTATCGGCTCCGTGGGTCGCAGCATGTGTTTCTAGAAAATGTAATTGATGGTGAGGTCACGTGCTGGGCACCTGTTAAGATGCTGGAACATGTTATTAACTACACCGTGTCTCTATTGCTAATGACATAATCAAATCCTCTTGAGTTACAGGGGTCTTTACGTATAGAGGACACATATTTTGTATCTGTTTAAATTGTATGGAATTACATGTTAAATTAATGTCATAGTGGTTTCTAAATTGGATCGTACAGTCGCTCTATACAGTGACGAGCTTAAGCATCATAGTAAGTCATTATGTATCAATCTTAGTTCACTCATCGTCACTACACCGGTGATGAATGAGTATGATGCCAAATGAAACTGCAAAGTGCACAGTACACTGCATGAATGCACATGTAATCCCGTCTTACCATGGTTACGCAAACATTTGTATGATGAGAATCGTCTCTGCTGTTGGGGCTAAAATCGTTACATTGAACAAGTTCAGCTTGCCAAAATTCACCGCTACCGTTAAGAAGCATAAAGTAAGTTTACAACGTATAGTTGGCTAATATTTTGGGTTTAATAAGGTTAATAGCTAATTAACATTTTTCTCTAGCCCACGGTAATTCACACTGTTCCACCACTTATCGGTATAATCAGCAGTAATGATCTGCTGGGGCGTAAAGATTTTGAACAACTCCACACCATCACCACAGCAGCATCTCCTAATTCTCCTGGAACGCTGGAAAAGCTTCTTCGAAAAGTTGGAGATCGCATCTTCATCTGTAACCAAATCTCAGGTGCACAGGTATAGTTTTTAACGGATAACATAAACGTTGACTCTTTTGCAGGTTTCTTCATTTATTCTTCAAGGTTTTATTAATTTTCATCCTAAGGTAAAAGCATGCACAGTTGTCGGAATTCCCAATGATCGGGTGGGTCAATTACCCAAGGCGCTTGTTGAATGTGGATGAGTTAATGCGACATGTTGAAAACAGGATTGCAGTTTATGAGCGTATTTTAGGAGGAATTGAGTGTGTTGAAAGAATCCGACAAGAATACGAACTGAAGCGTATTAACGATGGTGAAGCTTCAAAGGATTGGTAGTTGCGGCATTTCCCGCAAACTTTTGAGCACAAATATATTTTCATTATAACTAACAAAATTATAATCCTTTTTTAATCTAGTTGCGAATAAATGAATGAGGTAGTAGTAGGAAACTCTTATAAAAACGACCTATACCTTATTATTATAAAAAATTAATCTGTTGGTCATGAAGATGAAGTAACTGCAATTGTTACTCAGGGGAACACGTTGCTATGTAGCTAATCATATTTCTGTCTATAAAGCAAATAAAAACTTAAGCATATGTGTACATGTAACCTTTTTCATGATTGCAGAATTAATATACGTTAAGTAAACGTGTTAAAAAACTTGAAAATATATAAGGATGTATGCATATTCTGCTTGATAATGCTGAGAAAGGAAAGCTTGGCTCGTTCTATGTACACACAAATCTGGATCAACGCCATGTCTGTGTGATGAGTACATATGTTTGTACGTAATGTAAAAGATTTGTTGTGTATATGTTACAGAAGAAACCAAAAGATAACAATTGAATTAACGGTTCTCATTAATGAGTTTAGAGCGGTCATTATAATGCGTTCTTTTCATTCAATCGTCTTTTCCTTCCTCCTGCCCTTATCATATGATTTACATTTTATAGAAGATGCATAGCAACATACAATTTACATTAGTGTTCGCGAAATACGCATAGTTAATTAAAATATAATTGGTAGTGTACCAGAAAACCTCTTGAGTTTTCTCGTGTTTTGATTTAATTAGCTCGCTGCCCTAAAATTTTATTAGTTTGTAATGGAGATGTTTCCTCAGCAAAGTTTCCATTTGAGCTTCATAAACTTAGACATCAGTAGCTTTTCAAGCGTCTTGGAATCTACTGGGCTTGTATGACTTGTTGCTGTACTTGCTAGGATTTTGAGTAGACTTGCACAAACCGAAGAATTGAGATTAATTTAATCAAATATTATTTTTGAGTTGCAGCGAAATGATCCGAGCAACATCATCCCGTGGAATTCCTGCTCTTTGTAAGTCCAAGCTTGTGCAAGAGATTTCAGGACCTGGAAGTGGGCCCTTTGTGCTCCCTCTGGCTTCAGGATGCAGGAAACTGAGCAGCAATCCCAGGCAAAAGTACGAGACTGCCATAAAGGACAAGAATGTTGTTCGGGCAACGGTGGGAGGATTTAATTTCAATCTCTCGGCAACATTTCCGGATGCCATCCGTTCCATGATGACCAAGTGGGAAAACGATGTTGCTTATGTAAGTCAAGCTTCGGTTCAATATTCAGTAGATGGCAAGACAAATGGTCCTGCGTATATCCTTAGCCTTGCCGGTTAATTTATTGCATTGTCTATGTTGTCTATTATACGGTTTACAGGAATGTCTGGAAACGGGAGTTAAATTTACCTACAAGCAAGTCATGGATTACAGTAAAAACTTTGCTGCTGCCCTCTATCAGGCGGGCCTGCGACGGGGTAACGTTGTAGGGTTGTCGATGACAAACACGCCTTGGTTTCCGGTCGCATTCTTTGGCATTATTGAAGCAGGAATGACAGCCAATCTACTCAGTCCTGATTTGCCTAAAGGTAAATGCGTTTTATTTGAAATAATTATTGTTGACACGTTTAGCTGATCAGAAAAATTAAAAAAGCGTCAGCGGCGCTTAAAAAGTATAATATATGTTAGCCTTTAGCCTATTATGTTATTTGCAATTGGTTTTTCAGAACGTTTGCAAGCAATGATAGAAGCATCCAAGACAAGAGCGATTCTAGCTCCTCCGGATAGGGCTGCCATCTACCAGCAAATCAAAGATACTCCAGCAGGACGACGTGTCAAATTAGTAATCTCAAGTGGCGTAAAAGGTTGCCACGACATATGTGACATGATTAAAGTTAACAGCCAGGGTATTGATTTTCCTAAAGCTAACGAAATCGATACGGAGCAGTATGTTCCTGTTCTGTATTGGTCAAGTGGAACGACGGGACCTCCAAAGGCAGTCCAGACTTTGTATCCTCATCTCAAAGCCCAGTTGCAGCAATGGATTCATCCAGAGTTTGCATCTTACAAGCCAGGGGACGTTACTATTGCCGCTCTACCGTTTTACCACGCGTATGCAAATATTTGCCAAATCCGTGTTGCTTCAGCTGTTGGTGCTAAGGTGTTAACGATGCCGAAGTTTGATCGAAACGTTTTCGCTGCTGCCATTAAGAAACACAAGGTACTATAGCACCGTTACTTTTATAAAGCTCTGGCGGACTTTCAACGTACTTTTTTAACGCTTTTGTAAATTTCCAGCCTTCTGTCATTAACGGTGTTCCAACATTGATCGAACAATGTGCGACACATCCTGATTTGAAGCGCGAGGACTTCAGCAAGCTTCATACTTTCACAAACGGTGCTTATGTAGTCCCTGTTAAAGTTCTCGATAACTTTTTTGACCGCGCTGGTAAACACGTCTTTGTTCAAGACTTGTACGGAACTTCCGAAGCTGGTATGACTCACGCAGTTCCTCAGGCTTTCCGACAAAGCAAGTACGGAACTATCGGTCGCTTGCTCCCGTACCAAATAGCAAGGGTCGTCGATAGCGACGGGAAGACTCTTGGCATCGGCGAAAAGGGAGAGTTACATATCATGGGCCCTCAGGTAATCCTAATGTTTTCGTTCTATAGTTAAACTCTCTTTAATCTTATCATCAGCGAACGATTAACAAATCTAACGACATCTACTTCCCTTGACAATAGCTCATGAAAGGTTACATGAACAACGATACTGCTACTAAGGAAGCTTTAGATCAGGATGGATGGAGTCATACTGGTGACGTTGCCTATTATGATCGGGATCGTTTCTTCTATGTCGTTGGAAGAACCAAGGATATGATTAAGTATAAGGGGGCGCAGGTGAGTGATTTTTCAAACACATTGTACAAGTCGAAGTCTAGAATTTTTAGCAATTAAAGAGCTAATTCTAATTTTTAGATCTCTCCTGTACTCTTGCAAGATATTTTGAATAGTCATCCTAAAATCCGTGACTCTGCAGTCGTTGGTATTCCTGACAAGAAGAACGGAGAGCTTCCACGAGCCTACATCGTCCTAGAAAACAAGACCCAGCGCCTCACTCCCGAAGAGATCAATGCCTACTTGGAAGAGAAGGTTATGCCGCATGAACGCTTGAGAGGAGGGATTGAATTCATCAAAGAAATACCCAAGAGCACCGTTGGAAAGATTGAACGTAACGAGCTCATTAATAAATGGAGAGATGCACAACGTAAATAGATGATTTCAAAGAAATCTTGCCGAAAAAGTTCCCCGGAGGCTCTTTGGGCTAGTCCAGCGCAACTCACGGTAGTTAGGGAAACAATATGATACCGATTTAGCACGAAAATTATAATTTTAATTAAAATTTTGTGTTAATGTATACTATTTGAAATAACAATTAGAGTCATTGCAGTATGATGAGCTAGAATAGATGAAGCGAGACTACTATATGAAGGTGTGTGCGTTTGAATTATTTCAGTCCATACCATAGGAGCCCATCTTAAATGTGACAACAATATGTATGTTGTTTGAGGTTCCTTCTTAGCCTAAATACTAAGTTACTACCAACTTGAGTAACTGTACTAGTTCGTATCCTCGTGTTTTGAGGTAACAATAAGTACTTTGGCGGCATTAATTATAATTAACGACAGCAGGTTAAGAAATTGAGCTCGTCGGATTTTTCCAGTCCAGCCTATCCTGGAAGTGAAATGCGCACAACTTCTTCGATAAACCCGGATAAGTTTGATTTCTGCAGCGTTCAGAGCTTTGCACTCAGCCAGGAAGCACACCTTATTGATCTGAGCTTTGGCCGAGGATTTGAGCTGCCCTCCAGTTTTATAAATACTGTAAATTAGCATGACCATGATGGTCAGTGAAATCTGAGAGCCGACGATGATTGCGGGCTGAACTTTTCCAAATAATCGGATTGTGCAGAAGATGGAGTATATCGGAGCCAGAACTCCATATATCGTGATAGACGATACTAGGATTGAACACATTGTCATTTCAAAGTCATTCCTTAAAACATGCAGCATTCGTACTGTTTTAATTCCGTCTTCTACACCGGAAGCATGTGATATCCTGAAAATATTACGACAGTATACAAATCCGTTAAAATCCAGCTAACAAACGTCACACCACGCAAACTTATCCACCAACGGTCTGCATTACTTCACGGAAATGGGATTCGGTTAATCGGCGGAAGCATCGGGTTTGTAGATTGCATACAAAATCACATAGTTAACTTGGCTACATTACCCAGTTTTTCCCTAATACTCGGCCTCCTCAATGCAATCACCCGCAAACGAATGGTTCTCAGCTGAACGTTACCCTTCGCCTTAAATCCAGTAAGTTCTGCTCTTGTTAGCTGGGAAGTATATTTCAAAACCGTTGGCGGATATGATCACTGACTCAACCGTAGCTTACTCTTTGAGCAAATTTTTGGTCGTCAATAGATACAGTGACGGAAGTGCGAGAGTTATGCTTATGTTGACCCAGGAACAGATGTTAAATATTGCCAACATGTAATACACTGTCATTGACAACGGATTTCGAAACTCCAGTGGGACCCAACTGTATAGAGAAAGTAGTCCGTACGGGAAACCTACAGCGTTGTATGTCGCCTGGCAAACGCGGACGCACATCATTTTCGGAAGTACCGCAGCAACGGAAATATCCTGAATTCCTGCTTGAGCGTGAGGCCCTAGAAAGGTTTTTATTCATTATTATTCGTTGTTCAATTCCATGCAAATGCAAAAAAATGCAACCAGAAACAGCAATAGATTCCTGTGGGGTTGACATAAAGTATGGCCACAAGGGGGCGTTCAGTATCGCATTTTTCGGATTGACTTACTTGATTTCTGCAAGCAGAATATCCTGTTCACAATGGTAGCCAACGCTTGAGAATCGAGTGTATATGGACTCATATATACGACGATGATACTTTGTACCGACAATTGGGAAGCGAGTGCCAAGATACGGGTAAGTTGAGCCTTTCTCAATTTCGGATCCGTTGTCGCCTCTTCTAGCAATGTGAGTTTGATCATTTTGCTACCAATTATAAATACGTGAATCACTTGACACAATATGACTGTGCATAACCAGGAAAAGTATCTCCGTCTTCCAGCACCCTCACGGCCTGTTTCTAGCTCCATTCTTCTGGAATTCCAGCGGTAGGGTATGAAATGGAAATAGCAAAGCCATTTTAACGTAAAACAAAGCTTTGGCATTACCTTGCCCATTTTGGCAAGCTGAGGTTGCTCTCCCGTGGCGGCCGACGCTACTTCTTGAATCATACCGAGCAATATTCAGTCTTCAAATTCCTATTTTACACGTGCATATAATTCAAGTTTGTATGCAATTTGCAATTACAAGTCAGTAAATATAGGCACTTGAGGTGTAACTATGAAAAAGTTTCGTAAGCTGAATATTCTTTGACGTAACTAATAGCTATTTCAGAATGTAATACACTTTAAATACAATCCAAGTTTACTTAATAATCATTATATTAGGCTAATCAGACTCCAGTGAGCGTGTGGAACTCGAGTAAGCAAATAAGACGATGATGATTACTCCTAAATGCCCGATGAAAACCTGGTAGTTAGCGAAGAGGACCTGCAAGTCACAGTCACTATGATGTGCTTCAAGCAAATAAGGAAGCGCATTTCATGGGTGGTTAACGAAACATGCCTAAAATAACCTAAGTAAAGTATCACCTTCCACACGTGTTTAAATACTCTTAACTTGAGACGTGTACATGTATAGAGTTCCGTGTATGATAAATAATTTATTTTGGGTGGAAACGGTCTTATCACGTAAAGTCTTTAGGGGTGGGGTTCGTAGAGTCATCCTCAAGCTCGGCTCATAACGTTCTCCTGGTACTTATAGTACTTGGTATCGAATTGTTTGCTAATTCACCTTAAATCTACCTTGCGCTTTGCTATACTAACCTGCTTTTACCATATATTATTATTCTCTCATCTCTTAGGAGTCAATCGAAAGTGTGTGGTCGTGACGGCGGGAAAACATGTACCTTAATGCTGTAAGTATGTAGCAACATAAGTGCATTATTAAGCTTACACATTTTCTAGCTTGCATCGATTGAGACTTAGACACAACATCCAGATTACGGAACCGCATAAATGTCATACGGTCGTATGCAACTCTGGTCTCAGAGAACTATCAGAATTGCGAGAAAGTCCTAGTTTTCTTTCGAAAACGCAAAGAGCCTAAAATAAATGTCCTTATGTTAATTTCTGTTCGAATGTTTTGAAACAAGCACAGTTTTTGAACCAATTCCTCGAGTCAAATTTAAAGCAACGATTCAAATTAGTATAAGAGAAAACTATTGAGTTTGATTCGTGCCATAACGTGGAGGTAGCAAAATTGTATTCCTGCAAAAATAATGTCAATTACTATAGGAATCTTTTGTTGAGGATTTTGGAATATTCAAAAGAAGGAGAAGATTCTGAAAAAGATTTTGACATATTCAATTTTAGTTTTCTACATTAGAACAAATGCAAAACATTTCGCCTGAACGAAACCCTAGGAATTTTGATCGGCCTAAAAATTGGTTCCAGAATCTGTTTCCAAAATGCGAAGATGCAATCGAAAAATTTCCTTCTCGTTTATGAATTTTCTCGAAACGTAACAATAAAGAAACATGTGAAGTATAGAGACTCACAGAGAGTATAACCAGTAGGCGCACACATTACTCCTTACTTTATTTCGAACAATACTCGCAGATAGTGGCGCCCTCTACCAGAGAACTGATTCAAACCTCACTTTGTTGTTCAACTTGTCAGAATGTATGGTTCGTTTAAGATGTAATTATAAGTAACCGTACTGTATGTACAATTATAAATGATTAAAGGGTCAGAAACTTTGCACGTTTCATTTGACCTACCCATCCCAATCGCGCAAAATGAGCGCAGCTTTTTCTGTAGCAACGAACTAACGAAACGGTTGAAAAAAGGTTCTCTCTGGAAGATACAACTTTCATCCTCCCACCAAACGTCTTTACTATGTAACTGGTCGGTTTATATCAAGACAAAAGTGATATGAGCTAAAACCATAAACAATCATGTGGTAAATATGTTATATATTTGTATACCACATCTTTCTACATATGTAATGTAATGTAATGGATTTATTCGTCGATATGTGGCCTGGGCCCTTACAACGGCAATCTTTCTACTTTTAAATTTTCTCCCTTACAATACAGAAATCCTAGTGTTATTACAGCTTGCGATGGAAAATTTTGGGTTTGGATTCATTTTTTTATGAAGTTCGGAGCAGAATCTTTAGTTTAGAGCAATCGGATCGAAAGGAATCATGATTGGTATGAAACATCGTTAGTTATCCCAGACGGATTAATATTATTTTTCGTTTCTAGAGGTGATAATCAACAGTTTAACTGAGTGTACAATAATGTAAGACATTATGTTTAAGAACTGAGCCCGCCTAATCTTACCCGTCCACCCAACTCGAGCTGTGAGATGAGAACAGCTTTTTCGATAAACGCGAATAAGTTTTAAACTCTGGCCTAAACTTGGATTCCTCTTAACGGATTCTTGTTCCTCCCGGATAAACATACGATGCATTTGGGATTTTGCCAAATAATTCATTCTTCCTCCAGCTGCAAAGACGCTGTAGTCTAAGAGCGTCATAAATATTAACGATAGTTGAGACCCGAGTATGATTCCAATTCGAACTCGGCCAAACAATCGAATTGTGCAGAAAATAGCATAGATTGGGGCAAGAATCCCATAAATAGTAATTGCAGGAATACAGACTGAAGTCAATATGGATTCAAAGTCGTTCTTTAGAATGTGAAGCTTCCGAATATTTATAATATTATCCCAGAAATCACCAGGTTTTTGTAATCTATGAAAAACGTTTATACCAGTTACATCGTAACTCCAGCCGCACAAAAGTTATAGCAATTGTTTCATCCCGCTTACCCGTTTAATACGTCCGTGAAGGTAGCGAAGATAAGCGAAGGAAACCCAGGAACGAACGTAACTGCTACCCATGAAAATGCATTAAACGCAGTGAAAATAAAGTAAATGGTCAATGTCACTGGATTTTGGAGCCATTCAGGGACGAAATTGTACAATGAAAGTTGCCCTTTCGGGAAAATAATAATATTAATCAATGTCAGAACCGCTCGAAAGACATTGATCGCTGGCATCGCAACAGTTACCGTAACGTCTTTTCTTCGAGATTGTCCAATTAGACCTAAAATTGGATTTGAAATCCATTTAACCTTTATTAAGATTAGAAAAGAAAAGTTTGGAAATATCATAATAATGAGTAAAGCAGGCTTATACTTTCTCTGTGAACCCAAAGAATTCTGTTGAACAAAGATGATATCTTCTGAGGATGAAGCGCGTAGCAGATCATCATTACGCAAATTACCATTTGAACCGATACGTGAGATGCTAACGATAATATTCTGGTCAACTCCAATTTTTTCCGTCTTGCGTTGGTATCCCCGGCAAAATCCGCTACGAGAATCATTTCAGCCATCTTCCAACTAAAAAAGGCAACGTGTATGACTTGGCCAAGTAACACAGTGAGCATCCAGAGGGCGTGTCGTCTGTAGCAGTTGTACGCTTTCGGATGTTCAAATTCGTTTCGCACTGTATTCCACTGGTAGGGTAAAAGTCTGGCCCAACACAACAACTTTAATACGAAACACAATTTGGGAAGTACGACTGAGGTACGCAGAGGGCGCTGGTCTTCAAATACAACTTCCTCATCATTCATCTTTAATCTGCTTTGTGCACAATTTTTTTAGAAGATTTTTTTGGAAAAAAACGGGCATCAAAGCCGTCGAGTTTGCTGTTAAACACAGTTTTCCAGTAAATTTTAGCAAATTTGCATTCCCTGTTTTCCTCGTGATACTTACCAAATCGAAGTCCTAAAAAATGTCCCGTACTATCATGACTTCACCTTGTATCGGATTTAAGATATTACGGTCTGGTTTCGTTATGCTTAATACGGACAGTTAACACTAGCAAAATTTGCGTGAAAACACTATCTGAGAATGTACTAATATGGTTTAGCATCATTCAGCAGCATTCAGATGTTGTGGTTGATAGAGATATTTTTGTTTAAGTGTATTCGAAATTGTAGTAGGCATTCAATTAATTGTATCAAGGCTTTCATTGCTATTTTATACAAGAATTGGAACTGACAAGCATATTGAGCATTAACCCTGCTTTTGTGGAAGCAACACACACACGGTTGCGCTTAACATTTCTGTCTAGGTGAAAGATTGGTAAGGAAAATCGATACTTAATCGAACAGTCGGAATATAATTTCTCTGTAAACAAGTGCTCTCGTTAGCCATAACAAGCGGAAAACGAAGTAAGGTACACAAACTCGAGTCATAATCAAAGTCGCCATATTATCTGTGTTTGTATAAAGCTTCCTCAAAACTGGCATTTACCTGCATAGCCAAGTGAAATGTCCAAGAGAAGGACGATATGATTGATTAAAATGACA
This sequence comes from Sminthurides aquaticus, assembly GCA_906901655.1. Taxonomy (NCBI): domain Eukaryota; kingdom Metazoa; phylum Arthropoda; class Collembola; order Symphypleona; family Sminthurididae; genus Sminthurides; species Sminthurides aquaticus. Next base: position 993,070 of record CAJQTT010000023.1, on the reverse strand, counting down.
TCGTTGCTCTTCTATGACTTGAAGTTGTAATTTCCGATAAAATAATTACAGTCATGCAATATCTGAACTATTTCCTAAGTGCTGCAATTAGTATTGGTCAGGGCCAAAAGCCAACGATATCTTGGGCAATCTTGATGTACATGTATAACCAAACTTGCTTGCATCTTCGTGTTAGGTGAAGAAGACAAGAAAATGGTTACTGTGTACAAATAATTTATTTAAATATAGACTTACTTGAATATGGCGTCCCCGGGGGTCAACTGATGTCTTTATATTAATGTCAAATCCTGTTACTATGTAAATATTTGGTTGTTTCCGTATAAATAATGCACACGAGTAACGAAAACGAGTAATGTTACATTGCAAACATCTTTTGTAAGTTGACATTGTATCGAAATTTTCAAATTGTCATCACCGCCATCTTGGAATAAACTCCTCTACAAAAGTACCGATAAAGATGGAATAGCCTAATGTAACTTTTTGGAACTAGCGATTAATAACCTAGCAGAGTGGACGACAACATATGATAGAAAATTTAAAAACTGTGCCCTCTTGATTTTACCCGTCCAACCTGCTCGAAGGCTGAGATGAGCACAACTTTTTCGATACACTTGAATTAACGCCAAGTTTTGCCTTGAACCGGACCTAACGGATTCTTCTTGCATCTGGATAAAAACATTTTGTATTTGGGATTTGAACAAAGATTGTAATTTACCACCCGTTCCAAAAATACTGTAGTTTAGCAATGCCATAAAAATTAACGATATTTGAGACCCAACTATGATACCGCTTTGAACGCGACCAAACAACCGGACCGTGCAAAATATTGCATATACTGGAGCGAGAATCCCGTAAAGTGTCATTGCAGGTAGACAGAGTTTCGTTAGCGTCGTTTCAAAATCGTTTCTTAGGACATGGAGTTTTCTTATTACAATTATTTTATCCCTTAAACTTGCATATTCTGGTAACCTGTAAAAATAATTCGAATCAGACAAGTACAATACGTTTACAGCTGTTCAAAAGGGTAACCTGATGAAAAATGAACGATGGTCACTCACTCTTTCAAAATCCCTTTGGTGACCTTTAAATATGTTATTGGAAGCCCTGCAAGAACGCCAACCGCCAGCCATGAGCAACCGTTGAAAGCGATAAACATCAAGTACAGAGCTAACGTTGCTGGATTTTGGAGCCACTCTGGAATGGAAATGTAGAGTGAAAGTATGCCTCTGGGAAAAACAGCTGCGTTTATGAGCATCAACAAGGCTCTGAATCCCAAGATCGCTGGCATCACGATCGTTTCTGGTATATCTTTGATTCCTGTCTTAGATAGCGGTCCTGGAGTTGCATTAAGTAAGTCAAGAAATCAAGGGTTCGCCTAGACTTTGATAAAGTTGTGAAAAAGCGTTAAACAATTCCCCGTTGCTTACTTTCTCGCTGAATCCAGAGAATCCGGTTGAATAAACTGGATATTTCCTTCGGACTAAGCGCGTATGCCAACATCATTACGCTAATAATGACTTGAACAGATGCGTGGGATGCTACAGCTAATAGTTTTGTCAACTTGACTTTCTTTAAACGAATGTCTGTAGTAACCTCGTTCAAGAGGGCCATTTCCATCATGCGAAAAAGAAGGACGCCCGTGTGGAGCAATTGGCACATAATCACGGTGAAAATCCACAGCACAAACCTACCGACGCCATTATATCGTGTCGTTGGTTCAAATTCCTTACGTTCTGCGTCCCAGCGGTACGGTAACATCCTACCGATGCACAACCACTTTAATAAGAAACAAAACTTGGGCATCACCGCAACCGGTAGGGGGCGCTCTTTTCTTTCTTCTTTAAGATTGTCAGCCATCATAATGATCTGCTTTAGATTTCTAATAATTCATGGTGAACACATTTGTTTTCACAGGTTAGCGAAAATCCTTGATCGTTTTCCACAGATCGCTAGCTTTGAATCTTAGTACTGTTTAGCGCGTCTTAAGTTTCAGAAATAACATCTGCGAGATGGAAACAATTGTTGTAGTGACCCGTGCCATCTACTCAACCAAAACTGATGCGCTTCCTTACTATCACTTAAACCTTTTTAATATACTTTCGTCTCGCGTATATATCTCGTATGAGCGGCTAAATGTCTGAGGACACTTTTTCTATTATTAATAACAGAGTTAGCAAAAATGTCGGATCAATGACAAATAATATAGGCTGAGCGATGTAATTAAAACAATTATACATTGAGCTTATCTAATTAAATTTAGGATGAATTGGAAACGAAAAGTTCCAGAATTCTGTCAAAGTCTACACACGATAATGACTGTTCATTAATTATATTTTTTTATTCTTCCAATGGATACATGGCAGCAAATTTACTGCCGTATCCCACATAAAAAGTTTCATGACTGTGGCGTATTTTAGTAATTATATAAGGAATTACGTACCTCATTAACGTTGCCGTTAATCTATTTGCAGCTAAGCTCAAATCGTCTATAATTAACTAATTATTTTAGTTAATCCATCAAGGACTAGAAAAGGCAGGTGTTTCGCCATTCATTCTAGAATTCTATTGCCACACGGATAAATTGACGTTGACACGATAGCTCATGGATGCGCATTACGTAGCAATAGGTCACAGTATTTGTCCACTCGACCTTGAAATCCAAGCTTAAAAATTTTCCTACTTTAAATTGTAATTAGGAAAATAGGAACAGCAGAGTCACAGCATGGTTTTTGTATGCACGTGACTCAACGCGACAATTTTGTCAAGCAACAATCTTGCAGAGTAGTCCAACCACGTCCAACATTATTTTCGTAAAGCCGAGATAAATCATATGAAAACCGGGTGCAATCCTCGTTGCCAATACCTCGTCTAAGAAGTGACGATAAGAAGCTTAACAGAATGTACAATAATGTAAGACATTATGTTTAAGAACTTAGCGCGTCTGATCTTCCCCGTCCACCCAACTCGAGCTGTGAGATGAGCGCAGCTGTTTCGATACACGCGAATAAGTTTCAAGCTTGAATTCCTCTTAACGAACTCTTGTTCTTCCCGGATAAACATACGATGTATCTGGTTTTTCGCAAAAGAATTCGTTCGCCCTCCAGCTGCAAACATACTGTAGTCTAAAAGCGTCATGAATATTAACGAAAGTTGAGACCCCAGTATGATTCCAATTCGAACCCGGCCAAACAATCGAATTGTGCAGAAAATAGAATATATTGGAGCAAGGATCCCATAAATAGTAATTGCGGGAATGCAATAAGAAGTCAAGGTGGATTCAAAATCGTTTTTTAAAATGTGAAGCTTCCGAATATTTATAATATTATCTCGCACATCCCCTTGGTTTGGTAATCTATGAAAAAATGTGATACCAGTTCCATCATTTATATGTATATTCGCAAAAATAAATAGCAATCGCTTGATCCCGCTTACCCGTTCAATACGTCCGTGAAGGTAGTGAAAATAAACGGGTAACCGAATATGCAATGGGCGGAGCTTTATTAAAAAACCTTGGATTGATAGTATATGTAGAAGTTTAAGACTTCATAATAACAATTAATCCATGATTTAATACTAACTAGGAATGTTGTATGCTCTTATTTGCTATAAAAAGCAATTTCTCTTATCGCCCCGTAATCTGCAGAATTACTATACTGCTAAAACTCACTGGCTCATCAAACTATATGACTAAAACTCAATGGTTTGATGGGAATGATATGCAAAAAATGAGAGTTAGCCGGGATGCGAACGCGCGTCTTTCACCTCGACCCTCGCAAGCTCTAACCACTAAGTCACGGTAGTGTGAACAGTGTTTTCGTTCCAGTATTGTTCAACTAGCTAGTCTCGTCATTGTGTGCTTGTGCGCTGCTTTCCTTTCTCTTTTCCACTCTCTGCCTGCTGAGCGTCCTTGTGAGTGGAACGTATGTATTTCCATGTATGTGATGACTAATTGACTCTTAAATTATCTGTAACTCTGATATTAATTAACCAATATGGACGAAATTCATCTGGGATGGTCCTAAGTGTATTAACTACATATAATGAAAATTTAATGTAAATCCGTCGATCCGTTCGTGAGTTATCGTGCGCACAGACGGACCGACGGAAGGACGGACCGACGGACCGACGGACCGACGGACCGACGGACCGACGGACCGACGGACCGACGGACCGACGGACCGACGGACGTCACTCAACCCTGTATAGGAATGGCTCCGCCCATTAATAAGCGAAGGGAACCCTGGAATTAGGGTAATCGCAACCCATGAAAATGTATTGAAAGCAGTGAAAATGAAGTACATGGTCAATGCCACTGGATTTTGAAGCCGCTCAGGAACGAAATTGTATAAGGAAAGTGGTCCTTTTGGGAAAATTATTCCATTAATTAGCGTCAAAATAGCCCTGATTCCCATTATCGTTGTCATCGCGATCGTCACGGTAACATCCTTCTTCTCAGACGCTAGAGACTCTGGGGTGGAATAGAAAACATTACAACTAATCCAAATTTACGGGGTGGCCAGAGTAAGTTTATATCGTATGTAACATTCACTGGATATGACAAACATAATTACTTTCTCTGTGAACCCAAAGAATTCGGTTGAACAAAGATGATATCCCTTGAGGATTAAGCGCATAGCAGATCATCATAATACAAATTATTACTTGAACTGACACGTGTGACGCTAGCGCTAATATATTGGTCAATCTTTGGTTTTTGAGCCTGGTGTTGGTGTCTCTGGAAATATCATCTTGGAGAATCAATTCAAATATGCTCCAACTGAGAAAGGTTACATGTATGATTTGGACAAGTAACACTGTGAGCATCCAGAGGGCGTGCCTTCTGTTGTAGTTGTACGCTTTCGTATGTTCGAATTCATTCCGCACTGTATTCCACTGGTAGGGTAAAAGTCTGGCCCAACACAACCACTTTAATACGAAACACAATTTGGGAAGTACTACGGTGGTGTGCAGGGGGCGCTGGCACTGCCCTTCGAATACAACTTCCTCATCCTTCATATTTCAGTTCACTTTCCGGTTGTCAAACTAATGGGAATGTACAATACCTTTGGACTTCGAGATGAGGCACCTATGAACTAATACGGATCCTTCAGGATCATGACATATTCGCTTTGTTTTGTACAAACTGCTTTCACCATGTCCACCCACAACAATCCTCCTTGAAGAAACTTTAGCACTGTATCGTAAGTTTCTATGAATATCCTGTTAACCTTTTTCCAGGCCAGTTTTCTGTGCCAAAATCTGATTCTCAGGCCAATATTACAGCCGGCTAGAGTCTCTTTGAAAGTGAAACTATAAGTGCCTTAATTATTACCAGATTATAAACAAAATATTCTGAGGGAAATGAAATCCTTTAATTGAATCGTGGGAAGCACTCTTACTCACTTCACTGGCACTACACATGTAATTAACAACTACATGTAGATAGTTCATGAGAAATAATAACCACATTGTTATATCAAGCCTGTTCTGCTCCCTCCCTCGGTACTCACTGACGGCACAACCACAAGCTGAGCTGAAGTTAGGAAGTTATATGCGTAGGAATAATGTACACCACAATTAACGAAATCAAATACGCAGTTCAAATCCAAAACGATGACTTCAAGATATTGAATTGTTAAGGGACATTGATATTTAACGCAATAGCTCATGGTAATTGCTCCAATCGCTCGTACGGGAATCCCCGCTTGCGGATGCCAAGAACTGTGCTCACAAATTAGTAGTCATATGCCATGATTCTATGCTCATTTATGAGCTTTCAAATTCGATAATTATTGAATATTATATTTTAATTATGCAGCTACACTGCTCCCGCTGAAAGTCCTTGCTGTAATAGTTGCACAGCGATTTACTAATTTATAGCTGTAGTTACCTTCCACGGCAGTCTGTAAATATCTATGAAATGATACTGGTCATGCAATGCTGTTTTCCCACTCATTTCACTTCGGTCTCACATAATCACTCGTAAGGATGAAATGTACTTCAACGTGACCTTAAATACACTGAATAATTTATGATTACATACTTCCTATTTGTACGTTATTTGTGATGATTGGGAGATATATATGGCGCCTATTTATTTATGATGAAGGGGCTGAAATGCACACACTTGCATCATTAAGCACATGAACATGCTTCAACTTTCTTGTATGTTTTCCTGTAAACAGGAATTCTGCATTAAGGTTGACAGGAATATTGCCCGTATATTGGTTTAAGTGCTGTGAACACGAAAGAGTTGTGGACGGAATAACGTATAATTAACTCCGCCGGTGTTTAGTAGTGTGACCAGGCATAAGGAGTCCCAATATTCAGCAATTTATTGCATCAAAGCGTATAATAGAAACAACGCTGCGCTTGGATGAAAGCGTAGCGCTTACTAAATTTTTCAACCTTGCTTATTCCTTTCATTGATAGTGTGTAGAGAGATGGATCCGACAGCAAAGAGCTTTTTTTGCAAATTGCCTTGGGCTTGTATTACACTTTGTGCTAATGCTATTAAAATTTGAGATGAAGATTTAGATATTATTCCATTTCTATTTGCTGCGTTATTATGAAACCAGCCGCGCCAGACAATCAGTCAGACGGGTTAAGGGAGTCGTTAGGCAATCGCAGACTTAATCAGTTTTACCTCCTCCCCCTCTTAGTTAGTTAATACAATTATTAAGTCTGTGTCTAGAGAAATGACTTGAAGATAAAGCACTTCAAAGACGCTACATGTGAGGGTTCTGTGTTAGAAATTATGCAGATATATATGGTTCTTATGATAATTGAGCTATGGTCACTAGTATATTGAATCAGTCGCCATGGATGAATGAAGAAGCCACTGCTCAAAGCCAAATAGGGTGCAGCAGCGTCAAGCAAAGCGCAGCGCGGGGCAGTCAGAAAATAAACTATTCAACCATTCAGGATTGAGATGCGTAAACCTTGAATCTATTGACAGATAATTATATAATGTGATGAGAACAGTGTGTTGAAAAATATTTGAATGAATAAAGCATATATTTTTATAAAATATTTAATCCTCTTCTAAACTTACATCAAACACGAACGCAGATTTAAAGGATTTTCTGTGTTGTTTAAGTACACAAGTTACGCATGCATTCAAGTCAGATCAAGTACTTTAAGGGATTATACCGTCTTAGGAAAGTCTTTAAAATAACAATCAATATTTGATTTACTAATAATACATTAGGTGTCAATCAGAATATTGTAAAAAGTTCGAAGGTGGGTTTGTGAATATTCAAATTGTATGTAGTGAATATAGTATGCGCGTTTCTCTTGAAACGCAAAGCAACATGTGGGCACTTAAGAAATGGATATTTTGTTATATATATTCTACAACAAATATTCTTAGGCGCTGTCTTAGATTATGCAAAAAACTTTGTAGTTCCCAAGTTTGACGCAATGTAAGTCTTCGGAACGCAGAAACAATTCCCACCCACACAGTGAGGAGCAGCGAGCAGCAGCCCTTCAAACATGAGCCCGTTTTCTACCAAAATATGAAATGTAAACAAACATTTAAGCACGTCTCTTGCGAAAACCATACAAGATAGAGCAGTAAGTCCTGGTGCAATTCACTTTTTCATGGCCTCAGCGTAGAATAGCTTCCAAAGTTGGATGTCATGATTGATGGGTAGGTCAAGAGTAGGTCACAACCTCAGTTCAAAATACAAACTTCAAAGAAACCCCTACGCCAATGCCTCCGAAAACATGTTCAAGTCACCCTTGCGTACAAATTTTGAAAATCGGTCAAAAACTGTGGGAGCCTATCAAATTCAAAAAGTATAACTTTTTCAATCCTCAACTTGCCGTAAAACTTATATTTTGCACCAATAATATCCTGAAAAACTGGAATGGTCATCTAATATTATAATATTATTTATGCTGATGGAAAAACTAAGCATTTTGGGACCTTGATCTCGGGGTCAATTGGACCAAAAAAGGTCAAATTATATATTTCTTTATTTTCGCTCGTCATTGCTTTTATTAACCTTTATGAACGTCATAACCGTTGGATTTATGAAAATCAGACTTAATTTTGCAAAGCCTGTCAATTTGAAAGTTACAAAATCCAAAAGGCCCAGTTCACCTTTTCAAAATATATCCTTATTAACAGGATTTCTTACACTCGAGTAACCATACACAGAGTCATTACAGAGTATTCCGCGGATGACATTAGTTTCTCTCATAGGCCGATTTTAGACTAATCTGAATTAATTGGAAAATAAAAGTTTTTTTCACCAGTTTTTTGTATCAACAACATTTGTTATACTTGTAATGCCGTTGTAAGGGCCCAGGCCACAAATCGACTTTGAATAAATCCATTACATTACATTACATGTTATGCAGTTATGCTTGTAATTATGCATGCTGCAATGCTTTTTAAAACTGCATCACAATCAATGCTAAGTGGTTGCCATACACTTTGAGAAAATATATTTTCTCAAAAGGTAAAATTATAAAAGCCTTCACAAAATGGTAACCAGGGGCAACATAACAAATGTTCCGCATATTTTCCCAATTCACAAAAGTCTGGGCCCGGATTCACCAACGAGCTAAGCAGTTGCTTAGATGAAAACTTTGCTTAGATGGTAACTAAGCCGTTTTTGCTGCTTAGACCAAACTTAGGAGAATCTTAGATGGAAAGCGCGAAAATCTTAGATTGAACTAAGCCACAGCTTCGACGGAGCTACTCCCATTCATCGCAATAGCAATTGTGTTGCTTAGATATCTACTTAGATTGAACTAAGCAAAACCTAAGATGTTTCAAATATCTGTAAATAGTCTAAGACGTATCTAAGACGACAAATTTGCTTAGCTGTTTTCACGTCTAAGCAATTTCTTAGTGCGTTGGTGAATTCCTAGCCTGGTTTCAGCTTCATTCCCCATCCTCGTTGACGCTACCAGTGGAATTCCTAAGTAGTCGGTTAATCCCACGAATCCAACATTTTATTCCATTAACCAAACATTCGATCATAAAAACAAGAAAGCTGGAGCAGAGAATTGCAAACAAGAGGTCGAAGGCGGAAATCATTATTGACTCTTTGAGGGTAAGTGGGCGACCGGAATCTTTTTTGATAGCTGCCATAAGTTTATTGAGCGTGTTCTCGGATTTAATCTGAGCATTTTGCTTCATCAAATAAACGACAGAGTCGGAGTAGTTAAGGGGCGAATGATTCCGGTATTCCACATGAAACGTAAATTCTCTAGTTAAAACTGTTTTGTGTAAGTGAATGCCGCTCCAAAAGCAAGAAACACAAATACGGCAGCCAGGACTCGAACCGGCGCCTCTCTCATGTCCTCACGATAACATACGAACGCTCTACCCACTGAGCCACGGCTTGGAAAGCCTACGCAGCATGGGGTAGATAATTGCCGTATGTACGTGCTGTGTTGTTGCCCATGGATAACCGGAGGCATTATATTCTATAAACTGTAACCTAGTGATGAATTACCTAATCCCAGTGAAACTAAATAGGCTTCTTCCTTAACGTATTAGCTAGATACCGGTGAAAACAAGATGAAAATCCGTCCATCGGTTCGAGAGTTACAGTGCCTACCGTCAAAAACGGTTTAACATATGTACATACCATGTGTTAATTTCATAGGTGATGAAATTAATTATCTTTCATCATCTGTAGCTCAGAGATCATTGAATCAATTTGACTGAATTTGAATAGGCATGATCTACAGTAAATTTGCAACGTTTTGGCGCAAGTCCCGTGTAAATCCGTCCATCCGTTCGTGAGTTATCTTGCGTACAGACAGACAGACAGACAGACAGACAGACAGACAGACGTCACCAACCTCCCTAAGAAGCGGCTTCGCCCCTTAATAAACGGTTAACCGAATACGGAATGGGCGCAATTTAGAAACGATTAAATTGGAGAGGATTATTGGAAAATATAATTATGCTATTAGTTGCAGATTTAGAAAAAGTTTAAATGGATAGGATTATTTGAAAGGATAATTATAATATTAGTTACGCTTCCTCCAAAACCTTACAGCGCAATATGTACATATTTATTTCCAATCAATCACTTTAAAATCTGACAGACTCTTAAATTAGATGTAGCATAAAGGTAAATACAACCACATAGCTAAAAAGGTAAATCTCTAATCATCCCATTCAAAGCAGAAATAATTCATGGCGGAAACTCAATGACCAGATTAAACTGTATGATTAAAAATCTGCAAAAATAATTCGTCATCCGGTATTCGATCCCCCATCCTCCCTTACTTTATCACATACGCTTACCACTAGGCCACACGACTAGTTCCTTGCATGCAATATATTTCTTTCGAGTCTTGTTCCACTCCTCCGCTACTAGACTATGTGCTTGTGAGCTACTTCCCTTTCTCTTTTCCACTCTCTGCCTGGTGAGCGTAGCTGTGCTTGTGACTGGAACGTATGTAATTGCATTGTAAGTGATGACTCATCGCGCTGTAATTATCAATAACTCTGAAAATAATTATTCAAAAATTCTCAAATTCAATAGCGATGGTCCCCTGTAGCATATACATCTGCGTTCTAAATCTTATTTTAATCCATGCAACCGTTCTTGAGTTATCGTGCGCACAGACGGACAGACAGACCGACCGACAGACCGACCGACAACATCGAACCCGCTCTAGGAATGGCTGCGCCCATTAATAAACGGGTAACCGAATACGGAATTGGCGGATTTTAAAAAAATTAAATAGATAAAGGAGTTAATAGGTTGTTAAGTTTCAAGAAACGGTCGCTTCAAATAGATAGGTAAAGGCAAACTATATATTTTAACATAAACAGGCATTCTCTGGTCACCCCGTACTAATGATAATATATTGAAGGTTAAAACTCAATGGCTGCATCTCAAAGACTTATACTCGATGGATAAAAAAATTCAAAAATAATACATTCAGCTGTATTCGATCCCGTGCCTCTCTTTTCCTCCCTCGCGCGCTCTATACCACTAAGCCACCGGAATGTGTGCGTGTGTGTGTTTTTCCTTTCTCTTTCCACTCTCTTCCTACTCAGCTGGATTTATGCTTGTGAGTGGACCATATGTACATTCAATGTATTATATGGGCACTGGAAACTTACAATTAACTATAATTATCTATAACTCCGATGTTAGTAAACCAATGTGGCTCAAAATCAATAGCGATGATGCCCTACCGTTTAAACACCTTTGTTTAAAATATCATGCAAATACATTCATCCTTTCGTGAGTTATCGTGCGCACAGACAGACCGACCGACAGACCGACAGACCGACAGACATCACCGACCCGCTCTAGGAATGGCTCCGCCAATTAATAAACGGTTAACCGAGTACGGAATGGGCGCAGATTTAGAAACGATTAATTTGGAGAAGATTATTGGAAAAAATAATAATACTATTAGTTGCAGATTTAGGAAAAAAATTAATTGGAGTGGATTATTTGAAAGGATAATTATAATATTAGTTACGCTTCCTCCAAAACCTTACAGCGCAATATGTACATATTCATTTCCAATCAATCACTTTAAAATCTGACAGACTCTTAATTAGATGTAGCATTAAGGGAATTACAACCACATAGCCAAAAATGGAAATCTCTTATCACCCCATACAAAGCGGAAATAATTTATAGCGGAAACTCAATGATGAGATTAAACCCTATGATTAAAAATCTGCAAAAATAAACCATCTACCAGGATTCGATCCCCTGTCCTCCCCTTGTACATCCCGCGCTCTTACCACTACACCACGCAACTTCGTGCTTACATTAATCATATTTGTTTCAAGTCTTGTTCCACACGCCAGCTACTGGACTGTGTGCATGTGCGCTACTTCCCTTTCTCTTTTCCACTCTCTGCCTGCTGAGCGTAGCTGTGCTTGAGACTGGAACGTATGTAATTGCATTGGAATTGATGACTCATCGCGCTTTAATTATCAATAACTCTGTTAATAATTATTCGAAAATTCTCAAATTCAATAGCGATGGTCCCATGTAGCATATACACCTGTCTTCTAAATCTTATCTTAATCCATGCAACCTTTCTTGAGTTATCGTGCGCACAGACGGACAGACAGACAGACAGACAGACCGACCGACCGACCGACAACATCGAACCCGCTCTATAAATGGCTGCGCCCATTAATAAACGGTTAACCGAATACGGAATGGGCGCAATTTAGAAACGATTAAATTGGAGAGAATTATTTGAAAAGATAATAATATTATTAGTTGCACATTTAGAAAAAGTTTAAATGGATAGGATTATTTGAAAGGATAATTATAACATTAGTCATGTTTCCTTCAAAATCTAACAGCGCAATGTGTACATATTCAATTCCAAGCAATCACTTTAAAATCTGACTCTTAAATTAGATGTAGCATCAACGTAAATACAACCACATAGCCAAAAAGGGAAATCTCTAATCACCCCTTACAAAGCAGAAATAATTTATGTCGGAAACTCAATGAGAAGCTTAAACTATATGATTTAAAATCTGCAAAAATAAATCAGCTACCTGGATACGATCCCCTGTCCTCCCCTTATACATCACGCACTCTTACCACTACGCCACGCAACATGTTGCTTCCAATAGTCATATTTTTTTCGTGTCTTGTTCCACTCGCTAGCTATGGAACTGTGTGCTTGTGCGCTACTTCCCTTTCTCTTTTCCACTCTGTGCCTGCTGAGCGTAGCTGTGCTTGTGACTGGAACGTATGTAATTGCATAGTAAGTGATGACTCATCGCGCTTTAATTATCAATAACTCTGAAATTAATTATTCTAAAATTCTGAAATTCAATAGCGATGGTCCCCTGTAGCATATACACCTGTGTTGTAAATCTTATTTTAATCCATGCATCCGTTCTTGAGTTATCGTGCGCACAGACAGACTGACAGACCGACCGACCGACCGACCGACCGACCGACCGACCGACAACATCGAACCCGCTCTAGGAAGGGCTGCGCCCATTAATAAACGGTTAACCGAGTACGGAATGGGCGCAGATTTAGAAACGATTAAATAATAGAAGATAATTGGAAAAGATAATTATATTATTAGTTGCATTTTTAGAAAAAGTTTAGCTGAGAGGATTATTTGAAAGGATAATTATAATTTTAGTTATGTTTCCTTCAAAAGCTTACATCACAATATGTACATATTCAATTCCAAACAATCACTTTAAAATCTGACAGATATTTAAATTAGATGTAGCATCATAAAGGGCAATACAACCAAATAGCTAAAAAGGGAAATCTCTAATCACCCCATACAAAGGAGCAATTATTTTGGCGGAAACTCAATGCCCAGATTAAACTCTATGATTAAATATCTGCAAAAATAATGCGTCACCCGGTATTCGATCCCACATCCTCCCTTGCTCTATCACGTCCGCTTACCACTGGTCCACACGACTAGTTCCTAGCATACATTATATTTCTTTCGAGTCTTGTTCCACCCGCCAGCTACTGGACTGTGTGCTTGTGAGCAATTTCCCTTTCTCTTTTCCACTCTCTGCCTGGTGAGCGTAGCTGTGCTTGGTGACTGGAACGTATGTAATTGCATTGTAAGTGATGACTCATCGCGCTTTAATTATCAATAACTCTGAAAATAAACGGGCAACCGAATATGCAATGGGCGGAGCTTGATTTAATAACCTCGGATTAATAGTATATATAGAAGTTTGCGATTTCATAATAACAATTAATCCATGATTTAATACTAACTAGAATGTTGTATGCTCGTATTTGCTGTAAAAAGGAATTTCTCTTATCGCCCCGTAATCTTTAGAATTACTATACTGCTAAAACTCAATGGACCAAACGAAATGACTAAAACTCAATGGTTTGATGGGAATGGTATGCAAAAAAACGTGAGTGTGGCCGGGATTCGAACGCGCGCCTATCTCCTCTTCCCTCGCAAGCTCTAGCCACTAAGTCAGGGGAGTGTGAACGAGAAAATCCGTTTTCCTTCGAGTATTGTTCCACTCTCTAGTTACGGGACTGTGTGCTTGTGCGCTCCTTTCCTTTCTCTTTTTCACTCGCTGCCTGCTGAGCGTGCTTGTGAGTGGAACCTATGTATATCCATGTAACAAATAGCTAATTGACCCTTAAATTATCTTTAACTCTGGTGTTAATTAATCAATATGTGCACAATTCAATAGGGATGGTCCTGGGTGGGTTAACTACTTATTCTGAAAATATAATGTCAATCCGTCATTCCGTTCGTGAGTTATCGTGCGCACAGACGGACAGACGGACCGACGGACGTCACTCAACCCGTTATAGGAATGGCTCCGCCCATTAATAATTATTCAAAAATTCTGAAATTCAATAGCGATGGTCCCCTGTAGCATATACACCTGTGTTGTAAATCTTATCTTAATGCATGCATTAGTTCTTGAGTTATCGTGCGCACAGACGGACAGACAGACCGACCGACAGACCGACCGACAACATCGAACCCGCTCTAAGAATGGCTGCGCCCATTAATAAACGGTTAACCGAGTACGGAATGGGCGCAGATTTAGAAACGATTAAATTGGAGAGAATTATTGGAAAAGATAATGATATTATTAGTTGCAGATTTAGAAAAAGTTTAAATGGATAGGATTATTTGAAAGGATAATTATAACATTAGTCATGTTTCCTTCAAAACCTTACAGCACAATATGTACATATTAAATTCCAAGCAATCACTTTATAATCTGACAGACTCATAAATTAGATGTAGCATAAACGTAAATGCAACCACATAGCTAAAAAGATAAATCTCTAATCACCCCATACAAAGCAGAAATAATTTATGGTGGAAACTCAATGACAAGCTTAAACTCTATGATTTAAAATCTGCAAAAATAAATCAGCTCCCTGGATTCGATCCCCCGTCCTCCCCTTATACATCACGCACTCTTACCACTACGCCACGCAACTTCTTGCTTGCATTAATCATATTTGTTTGGAGTCTTGTTCCACACGCCAGTTACTGGAATGTGTGCTTGTGCGCTACTTCCCTTTCTCTTTTCCACTCTCTGCCTGCTGAGCGTAGCTGTGCTTGTGACTGGAACGTATGTAATTGCATTGTAAGTGATGACTCATCGCGCTGTAATTATCAATAACTATGAAAATAATTATTCAAAAATTCTGAAATTCAATAGCGATGGTCCCCTGTAGCATATACACCTGTGTTGTAAATCTTATTTTAATCCATGCATCCGTTCTTGAGTTATCGTGCGCACAGACAGACAGACCGACCGACCGACCGACCGACCGACCGACCGACCGACCGACAACATCGAACCCGCTCTAGGAAGGGCTGCGCCCATTAATAAACGGTTAACCGAATACAGAATGGGCGCAGATTTAGAAACGATTAAATTTGGAGAGGATTATTGGAAAAGATAATTATATCATTAGTTGCAGATTTAGAAAACGTTTCAATCGAGAGGATTATTGGAAAGGATTATTATACTATTAGTTATGTTTCCTCCAAAACCTTACAGCACAATTATCAATTATTAAATAATCTATAAATTGTCAAATAATCTATCAATTATCAAATAATCTATCAATTATCAAATAATCTATCAATTATCAAATAATCTATCAATTATCAAATAATCTATCAATTATCGAATAATCCATCAATTATCAAATAATCTATCAATTGTCATATAATCTATCATTTCTCAAAAAACGAATAACCGAATACTGAATGGGTGCATATTTAGAAACGATTAAATTTGAAGAGGATTATTGGAAAAGATAATGATATCATTAGTTGCAGATTTCGAAAAAATTTAAATGGAGAGGATTATTTGAAAGGATAATAATATATACTTTTAGTTGTGTTTCCTCCAAAACCTTACAGCAGAATATGTACAAATTAAATTGGAAGCAATCACTTTAAAATGTGACCTACTCTTAAATAGATGTAGCATAAAGGGAAATACAACCTTATAAATAAAAAGGGCAATCTCTCATCGCCCCATACGTAGCAGAAATAATTTATGGCGGAAACTCAATGACAACCTTAAACTCTATGATTTAAAATCTGCAAAAATAAAGAGTAGAGCTGGATTCGATCCCCTGTCCTTCAGATTTACACCACGCGCTCTAACCACTACGTCACGCGACTTGTTGCTTGTAATAATAATATTTCTTTCGACACTTGTTCCTCTCCCCAGCTACTGGACTATGTGCTTGTGCGCTACTTCCCTTTCTCTTTTCCACTCTCTGCGTGCTGAGCGTTGCTGTGCTTGCGACTGGAACGTATGTAATTGCATAGCAAGTGATGACTCATCGCGCTGTAATTATCAATTACTCTGAAAATAATTATTCAAAAATTCTGAAATTCAATAGCGATGGTCCCATGTAGGATCTACACCTGTGTTCCAAATCTTATCTTAATCCATGCATCCGTTCTTGAGTTATCGTGCGCACAGACGGACAGACAGACAGACCGACCGACCGACCGACCGACCGACCGACAACATCGAACCCGCTCTAAGAATGGCTGCGCCCATTAATAAACGGTTAACCGAATACGGAATGGGCGCAATTTAGAAACGATTAAGTTGGAGAGAATTATTGGGAACGATAATTATATTATTAGTTGCAGATTTAGAAAAAGTTTAAATGGATAGGATTATTTGAAACAATAATTATAACATTAGTCATGTTTCCTCCAAAATCTAACAGCGCAATATGTACATATTCAATTCCAAGCAAGCACTTTAAAATCTGACAGACTCTTAAATTAGATGTAGCATAAAGGTAAATACAACCACATAGCTAAAAAGGGAAATCTCTAATCACCCCTTACAAAGCAGAAATAATTTATGTCGGAAACTCAATGAGAAGCTTAAACTCTATGATTTAAAATCTGCAAAAATAAATCAGCTACCTGGATTCGATCCCCTGTCCTCCCCTTATACATCACGCACTCTTACCACTACGCCACGCAACTTCTTGCTTGCAATAATCAAATTTTTTTCGTGTCTTGTTCCACTCGCTAGCTATGGAACTGTGTGCTTGTGCGCTACTTCCCTTTCTCTTTTCCACTCTGTGACTGCTGAGCGTAGCTGTGCTTGTGACTGGAACGTATGTAATTGCATAGTAAGTGATGACTCATCGCGCTTTAATTATCAATAACTCTGAAAATAATTATTCAAAAATTCTGAAATTCAATAGCGATGGTCCCCTGTAGCATATACACCTGTGTTGTAAATCTTATCTTAATCCATGCATCCGTTCTTGAGTTATCGTGCGCACAGACAGACTGACAGACCGACCGACCGACCGACCGACAACATCGAACCCGCTCTAGGAAGGGCTGCGCCCATTAATAAACGGGTAACCCTGTACGGAATTGGCGCAGATTGAGAAACGGTTTCATAGGAAAAAGGATAACGATAAATTAGGTTACGATTCCTCCAAAACTTTCCAGCTTAATTTTAACTTTCAAAATTTGTGAATCATTTTAACTTCAAAAAATCACTTTAAAGTATGCGACACACTCTTTAAGTAGATGTAGTATAATGGGAAACATAACCACTTTACTAACAAGAGAATTATCGAGAAGCCCCATAGAAAACATAAAATATTTACGATGGAAACTCAATGACCAGATTAAAATCTATGATTAAAAATCTGCAAAAGTAATGCGTCAACCGGTATTCGATCCCTCATCCTCCTTTGCTCTATCAAGCACGCTTACCACTATGCCACACGACTGCTTGCTTGCATACATCACATTTCTTTCCAGTGTTGTTCCACTCGCTAGCTACGGGACTGTGTGCTTGTGCGCTCCTTCCCTTTCTCTTTTCCACTCCCTGCCTGCTGAGCGTAGCTGTGCTTGTGACTGGAATGTATGTACCTTACATGTAAATGATGGATGTGATGATTACTAACTGCGTCTTTAATTATCCATAACTCTCAAAATAATAAATCTAAAATTCTGAAATTCAATAGGCATGGTCCTAAACATAGTTCCTACGTATGTGCAAACTCTCATGTCAATCCATTTGTCCTTTCGAGAGTTATCGTGCGAACAGACAGACAGACAGACAGACAGACAGACAGACAGACAGACAGACAGACAGACAACATGAAACTCACTCTAGGAATGGCTGCGCCAATTAATAATGGTTTATACCTCCTTCAATGAGTTGGACGATGGCTTTCCATGCCAAGCCTTCACGAAATCCGAAACGCATCGAACCGACCGTGTCAGATACTAATCTTTCTTTACTGAAAACAAAAGGCTTTGTGTGGATGGTAGGGATTCGCCATCGGGGCACTTGCACATTACCAAGAATATCCGTGAACTGAACTATTCCAATGGGCTTTTCACACCTGAAAGCATCCTCTCTGGAGACTTTGGACACAGGTTGTAAACCTTTATGTAAAACTGAAACGATTTGTTGCACTTTATGAGCGTCTGATGGAGGTGACTTAGACATCCACCGTTCTAAATACAACCTCAAATGCATACTTATGGGGTAATAGCTCCAATGAGCATAATCGTGGTAGTTTAAAATGCCCCCGTAGGAACTATTCGCGGATTCCAACGAGTTCAAATTTCGATTATCCACAGCTACTAGGCTAACATTCCTTCCAGTCACATCTTCCAGCTCTCCCAAAGGTCCCAATAAGTCTTCAAACGTTTGAGGACCTTGTATCGTAGAAATGGTGGTGAAATCAGAAGCAAGAAAGCACCTGTACATGTTGCTCAGGGCTATTGCAGAAATACTCGTCAAAAACGTCAGGACTGCAATGAGCGTTTGCTTCGTTCCTTGGCTCTTTGGGATAATATGAATATTTTCCAGGACGATCCTCCAAGGGAGCAGCATGACTAATTCGTGGAGCACTTTACCTCCTTCTAGGAGGCCTCTCCCGGAAGGTTTTTCGAGATGAACGTCTTTTAAAATACGTAGAAATATCGTAAAATAGTCTGATCTTCTCTTCATTGAATTGGATGCCCTTAACCGGTTCGACAGTGACCCAACTAAATTAAAAGCATTAGAGTGTAGAGGCATAAACAGCTCTGTGAGGACTGCGACGGTCCCTTCCTCTTCAACGATTTGCTGCATCTCCTGGAAAACTAGACTGGGGTCAATTTTGTAGCTTTTGGAAACAATGGACGTACCGATGTAATCGTTCTGTACGCAAGCAAAACACATGGCTTCAACCTGAACCGTGTAGAGGGAAGCTAAGGGATGGATTAAGTGAAGAGAATTTTGGGCTGACGACTGGGGAATTATATCGATACAAATGAAAATTAAATGTGATAGGTCTCGCACTTCGAAACCTGTGGCTCCAAAATAAGAATGATAAACGGGGTGAAAAATACTTTGAGAATCTCCGGAATCCCACTTGTAAAATGTAGCCGGGATTGTGTTCAAGGGGAGATGAGTTATCATGATGCTGTACACGAAGACTGACTCCTCCTTTCGAAAAAGAAACATATTGGGTAGTCTATGTGTTGAATTCAAAAAGTAATCGCTCTGAACGGCAGTGTATTTGATCCACGCAGTTGAGCCTTCTTCTTTCAAACCAATCTTTATTGACCCCGATACTGTTGGGTCTTTCCGTGTATCGTCCTCGGGGAAAGTTCGGGTTTAGAACAAAGTCTCTTCCATATATGACGCCATGAGTGTAGAGAAAAATTGGGTGGACCAGTGTGTCAAGGCCATCCAGCTCTTGGTAATCCGTGTAAACAAAGGAGTCGCAGTCTTTGAAAATCTCCACCAGAGTTGTTAATTCTTGCAACACAAAAGAATCCGTTTGTATAAGGAACTGGGAGGTTAGGGTGAAGAGGATTACGTAGATCCTGAGACAAGTAATCATTTTCGCCATATAATTTTCGAGAAGGATGATCAACTTGAACCGAAAATGAAAGCAAGTCTACAGTACTTGGTGACTCTTGTTAAATGCAATTTAATAACGTTTGTAAGCTCGCTTAAAACTTTCAACTTCGCAGTTGGTAATTTACAGTTTGATGTGAGAAACTACAAGTCAAGCTATGAATAAGTCCACAGGAAAAAGAATATTTCCCTCTTGTCCGTAAGAGGTAAGTAAAATTTAGAACGCACTGGCTCGGCTATTTATAACACGGTGTAAGCATTCGATTGTTTGATTATAACTACCCTCTCTGAGTTAAATAGTGTTCGGATTAAAATCGTGACGAATTCAGGCGTTGCCACTCATCTTTACGTAATAAGTTCGCTATCGTATTTTCCTAGTTCAATAGGGAACGGCCTCAAATAATCCAATTTTCATTAATCCAGCTAAAAAGCTCGACGCACGCACACACGCACAGTGTTGGCAACACGATGCATGCTGTTGTATGATTCGCAAATCCATGGTGTACCTTGCCGATTGAGTTAGGACTAACTCGATTATTTCTTAACATAGTATGGGTTCCAGAACAACAAGGTTTTTTTTCTCTACGCCCTTAACTGTTTGAGAAAATTGGCGAAACACTAACTCATCAGTGTTGATATAGTTTTTGCTGAGTTGACACACAAACATAACTAAAAATGCCACCGCATCAATTTCAGTATTATTTACTACACACACAAGATAGATGTGAAATCACAAGAATAGCTTCAAATGCATAGTATTTACGATCCACTTGAAGGAAAAAACTATTACGTATGTAGAATAAACTGAATAGAACACACCTTACATTATGGATGATTGAATAAAAGGTTAAGTTAATTGATTGACACACTTGTTTTGTGATGATGAAACAGTAGGATAGTCAATCAATTATTGAATTTACAATAGATCACTTGCCAGCGTTTTAACCTTGAACGTAAAGCTCGGCGAAGGGAGAAGCTGTGCATTTGACAAGCTGAATAAAATTACATGTTCCGAGATCAGCGTCGAAATACAAGCCAGGGGCGCATTCTAACAGGACTCGAACGCCGCAAGCGCAAAGTGTGTACATGTCGCAGCGTCCGGGAAACGGGAGGAAGCCCACGTAATTGTCCTTACATTTGCCCATGTTGCCGTAGCGGGAATTCAGAGGTGACGTGATTTGTCGGTTTGCAAAGTCAGTTTGACTGCTATCTGAGTTAGGGCTTGTGGAATTACCCGAGTTTCCGGAAGCGTTGCTGCCATCATTTACATTAGAGTTTCCAGAATTAGCATTTCTAGAATCTAAGGCACCAGCGCTATCTGCTGGACTAGGGGTGAAAACTGAAGTGCCTGAACCATACGGTGTTGTTGGCTTTGGAGTGGTCGTCGTACTAAGTGTGAACTGGGAAGGGTCTTGGGTCGACGTTTGGATAGTAGTCGCAGGGGTTAACAGCTTGACAAGAGAAGAGGTCTTGTGGTAGAGGGCGCTTTAAGAGGCTGAGTTGAAGAAGGGGTTCTAGCGGTTGGAGGATTCGAAGCAGAAGCCTGTGTAGTGCTTGTTGTTGTTCCAGATGTTGATGGAGGGTCCGAAGTTACCGGAGATCTTACTGGTGTCGTTGCCGTTGTTGTTGTAAGCGAGATAAATGAATCTGCATTCTGGTCGGAATCCAACTCTGTAGATTCAGGAGCCTCTGACGTCGACAACGGTGCCGTTGGAGTAGTCGCCGTCGTTAATTTTGATAATTTCGTTCCATCTTCGTCCCTCTCGTAGCACACCACATTATAATCGCTATATCTTCGCTTTTGCCATGCATGCCAATAAACAGCTGATCCGTAGTATCAAACCCAGTGGTGCTTCCAGTTTCCGTGGACTCACTGGACGTAAACTTGCTTAACGGGTCAGTACGCAGAGGGATGGAGGTTTCTCTATCGTTTAAAACTCCATCGTGTTTAGCTTTTGACGGATTTTGCTCGGAAAATGAAAAGTATTTTGAACAACGCCATCTGAAACGTTCTTGATTATTGTGAGTGTTCCAGTACAGATGAATGTGAATATATATATCGATTTAATCAAAAGCGATGATACTATTATTGCAACAAGGATTCAGTATTCCAAGTGCTGCAAAATTTCGTTTAAGCTGCGCGCAATTTGTTTTGTTTTACACACTGACTGCAGTTTACTGAAATAATTTCCGGATTTCGTTAACGAATCGTTAATTTTAAACAACTTTTCAGCTTTAATTACCTTCATTCTTTGTCACAATAATTAGTAACCGAGCTGCATGAATAAAACTAAATGATAGTAAAGTCAAGAATTTGGCTCGTTTGATTTTTCCTGCCCAACCTGCGCGACTACTTAAGTGTGCACAACTTCGTCTATACGCTCGAACCAAATGAATCGCCGATGATTGCGTTTTAAGAGCTTTATGCTCCATATTTTGGAAAACCTTTTTAATTTCACTTTTAGACAATGATTTGAGCTGTCCTCCTGAGGTAAACATGATGTAGTTCATGTAAGTGAGCGTGATTAACGACAGTTGACATCCAAAAATAACGGAAGCATCCACGCGGCCAACGAGGTGGATAGTACAAAAGATGGCGTAAATCGGTGCAAGGGTTCCGTACACGGTTATCGCAGGTAAACCTAATTGGGTTAACGTCATTTGGAAATCGTTTTTTAGCACTTGTAATTTTCGAAGATGTATCACTTTCCCCCTCATAGAGTTACATAGAGACAATCTGCATTCAGTTAAGACAAAAAACTGTCAATGAAATATATTCTGGCTTGATCGATTTTTCATTGACCTACATCACGTTTATGCACATACTCTTTGAGAACATCTTTTCCGGTTGTCAAGAACAAGGATGGTAACCCAATAACCACGCTAACGCACATCCAGGAGCAGCTATTACAGACAATCAAAATAGCATAAACAGGGATAGTTACTGGACCCTGCAGCCATTCTGGTAATGTACTGTAAAGTGACCGAGGTTTTCCATGATGAACGATGGCTATCAGTATAGCTTGAACAGTCCGAAGAAAAACTACTTTCGGAATCGTTATTACAATGCCAACGTCTTTGACCCCATTTCCTGCTCCAGGACCTGCAAAATGAAAACTTTTATGAAACAAGTCTTGTCTCAAATTTCAGACAACGGTAGTACCGTAATTTTGCGCTGATGCACATTATCCAAACATACGTGATCGCTGAAGCCAAAGTATCCGATTGATTAAAATTGCTATTTGTTTAGCGTTAAATACGTAGCAGCTCATGCAAGCAAGGATCATAAGTTGGACGGACATGCTTGAAACAAGCGCAAAAATATTTGAAAGTCTGGCTTTTTTAAGCTGTATTCCCTTAGCAGGCTCGACCGTTGCTAAAAGTCGAAACATTTTAATACATAGCAGGACTACATTGAGTATTTGAACACTTAAAGCGGCTCCCACCCACACATAGGGTCTTCGGTTTCTTTCCCCGATTACAAGTTCACATCGCTCGCAGCTCCACCTGTACGGCACGAGACGGAAGAAACACAGCCACTTTAGCCAAAAACAATACTTTGGCAATGCTTGTTTTACTGGAACTGGCCGCGCTAATCTCTGCATTTTGTAGCCTCCAGCAGCGGTAACGTTTCACAAAGGAGATTCACTAGAAAATACATTCGTTATTATTGTGACAAGCTGCCTTCAATCCAGTAAACTCTGTATTTTCAGCACTTGGATGTAATCATCTCAGCAATTTCGTAGCTTAGCAAGAAACCCTGCTCTTCTACATATATGCAACTGCAGAATATATTAATGCTTGGAATATGTATCGCGTATTGCCCACCCAAGTCGAGAATTTTGCCTTTGAGGCGTAACATCCGCTGCACCCGGTATTCTTATTTCTCCAACACTTGGCACATGCGATAGTACCTAACACACTATGCAAAATTGCCTAGAAGAACGAATTGCTTGAATTAGCACATTCGGAACTTAGTCATAGAATTTTAATTGCTTGCCATATATATATTCCGGCAAGCAATTAAGGTAGTCTACTAGAACACAGATACGTCAATCCATAGATACGAATCCTTGTCTCGCGTATTTGTAATTTATCTGTTGTAATTTAATAAACCACTAACTTGGATTGAGATAATTATACTTACCTCCTGCTATTCGCTAGTCAGATGGGTACAGAGATTAGCGAATAACAAAACTCAATTTTCAAACAGTTTGAACATCCGTTACCTAAATTCAAATAAAGGTATATAATTGCTTCCGAAGTTTAAAACATTATTCCCAAAAGGTTCTCTATACAAATACAACGATCATATTTAAATAAAATAGCCTCTCAAATTATTGATTCCGTAGGAGACGATAGTGTTCCTGCGCGATGTGGAAGCTTGTGGATCGAGACATGATGCATGTAGTGTAGCCCTACGATTATTCTGTTATTAGTGCAATTAACACAGTTACAATAGATGGCAATTTAGCAGAATATATGGCTGGAAAATATCCCTGAGGACATTAGACAAGTGTGGGAACAAAGCGAGACTTACAAGTCCGCGAACTAAATAAATAGGGCGCAAAGTTCCCTCCCGTGTCAGAGTGATGCTAACTCTTCACAGTAAACGCTCTGCA
The DNA here is from genome assembly GCA_906901655.1 of Sminthurides aquaticus. Lineage (NCBI taxonomy): Eukaryota > Metazoa > Arthropoda > Collembola > Symphypleona > Sminthurididae > Sminthurides > Sminthurides aquaticus. Next base: position 968,578 of record CAJQTT010000023.1, on the reverse strand, counting down.
ATTATATTGATAAATTATATCGGAGCTTTGGTAATGTATTTTACGAGTTAGCCTACCGATATCATAGGAACTGAAACAAATGTTAATTACGTATACCGATTAGATGGAATAAGTTGCGTGCATGTGGAACCTACTTGGACAGCAGCACTTTACTCCCTGTCTTTCGTATCGACTGGATAGTAATTTCATCCAGCGTGGGAGTGAAGATAATTATGGCGATGGGCTATAACCAGTCAGATAACTTGTCAGCTTTCAAACTGTACATTTTAGTCCGTTTATGATAACCGTGTCGTGAACATTTAATGTACAAGTACTTGGTAATTTCATTCTGCCCACGCAGTAACCAAACAGTTGATAGTGAGGAACGAACGATTTGATTATGTGCATAACGGATTTGATAAAATCGTAAGTATAACCCCTCCCGTTGCTGCTCTGCGTTTGGTAATGTCCCAATAGCTAGTTTTAGCTCATAATCATTCCAATTTTGTCTGATTAGTAATATTATACTTGAAACAGTATTTCCATTAGAGATTAACAAGTAGCAAAAGCTTCAAGAGTGATTGAGTACGAATTATTAGATGAGCTTTCAGTATGGAATAATTCATTGATTAATTTCGTTCTATCTTGTTAACTCTTCTACGGAATCTTGTGGGATTTGCGAAGCTCCATTATACAAATACGCCATATGCTAAAAACACAATGTTTAATTTTATTCAAAAACTCCCATTTGTAGCGAAACTACAGCAGAAAAAAACTCTGTCAACAATCTTTATAACCAGGTGAACAATAAAGCTGAATAAGGAAATAATATCGCATATTTTCATGGCAAACCGAGCTATTTGCGCAAGGATTACCGTGACCCAACCTGGAAGTCGCGTAACGAAACAAAATGGCGCGTGACCGATTTGCGCATGCGCAGTAGAACCACAGGTGAGAAAATAAAGAAATAAAGATGGCAGATGTATTCCAAGACGAGTCTTCACTACGAGCTATTTCTTTGTATATAACTTGTTTACATAATGTAGGCAGGTACAGGTTTAAAGAAATAATATCTTGCAGATTATTGACGCCGCCCTTTACGCTACTTCTATATAATTATAAACGGTGTCGGAATGGCTATGTGGAGGTTTTGCAAAAAATTCAGCGACAATTTAATTGGACTAATCTGATTCTGATCTCGCAGAATAATAAGTTTCTACTATCAAAAACCGGTTTCGCTCCATCCTCCCAGAAAAATTCACGAAGTTATAAGCAATAATACTAAGCTAGAATGTGAACAATGTAAATTACTTTTATACGCACAAATAAACTTTAGCACAGTTGATTTTCAACTTCTTGATTTTATAATACACCTGGCCCTTTGGCTAAGAATTGAATGAGGCAATCATGTGGCAATTCCTTACAATTAACTTGCAGGCGCTTGTACTGTTTCTTACTTTCCAGTGTTTGGCGTGGGTGCTTCGTATTCCAATAATTTTATTTTTAAAGTTAAAAACAATCGCAGTACTGTGGAAAATATACGGATATGTTGAGTAAGGTTTTGAAAAGCACAACAGCGCTCCTCTGGAGACCATCCTCATCGAATTTGCGAGCGTGTTTATCTTCCTCAATTCATACTAATCCAGTTCTACCGGAACAATCTGTTACTTCCAATAGTATTCTAAACTCAAAATGGACTCTTGCAGATGCAGAAGATGCCAGTTTTCTGTATCTTGCCATGCCAGGCAAAAGCCCTTGGATGTACCAGACAGCTTATGTAAAAATTGTTTTTTGTGTGCTTATTTTAAATCTGAAATGTTTAAAATCCGTAAAGAAAGTTTTATTTACTTGATAATATTACAGGAAAGTCACGAAACTGGGTTGGCATTTTCGCATGAAGAGATTATGATGGAATCCATGAATTTTCGCAGAGTACTCCACATGATAGGAATCAAGCAAGGAGATGTTGTATCAATTGTGCTTCCTAATATGCCGCACTTCCCCATAGCTTTTTATGCGTTGATGCAAGGAGGGATTGTCGCTAATTTAATGAGTCCATTACTTCCGCCAGGTGATACTTAAAACTCCCATTACGTAGGGCACAAAAATACAATAATGCTCACTATGTATCACCAATCAATTGTGAATCCCAGATCGACTCGCATCGATGATCTCCAGAACGGGTACCAAAGTTGTAATAACTACTGCAGAATATGGCGACTGCTTCAAAAAAATTCAAAACTCTCCAGAGGGCACGACATTGCTACACATTCTCGGTGCTGGAACAGGGGAAGACAGAGTTCAAGACCACGACTTAGAGGACAGTACATCACACACATTCAACATCTTAATGGAAAACGAAATTAGAACAGACCCATCAGTGATTCTATGGTCTAGCGGAACGACAGGGTTTCCGAAACCTGTCGTTCATACACAAGCGAGCATGATAGCTCAATTACGTCAGATAACACACCCTAGTGTCAACGTTTACAGAGAGGGAGAAGATGTTATGATTGCAATGTGTCCCTTGCATCACGCATACGCTAATGCATTTCAGCTTCGATTGTCGTTGAGTATTGGAGCAAAAGTTATAACGATAGAAAAGTTTGTTCCTAAAGTTTTTGCATCTGCTATCAAGAAACACAAGGTAAGTAAAACGGTAGATGAACCAAACGTTACTGCCGAGTTTCATGTAAAATTAAAATTTTTAAACCTCTTTCCGACTGTTTTCAGCCTACAGTGCTAAACCTAGTTCCATCTCTAATCGATTTTTGTGTTCAAGAGGACAGCATTGAGAGAAAAGATTTGGAGCAGGTGCACACTGTCACATCTGGAGGTTTGCCAATCTCTTTGGATTTGATGGAAAGATTTTTCAAAAAATTCGGCCGTCACATATTTTTTCAAGAAAATTACGGAATGTCAGAAAGCGGTTGCACTCATATCGTTCCCATGTCTCATCATAATACCAAAGTTGGATCTGCTGGACAACTAGTGGCAAACACTTGTGGAAAAATCTTGGACGAACAAGGGAATGCTCTTCCGAATGGACGCAAGGGGGAGCTGTGGGTTAAGGGACCACAGGTTTGGTGACGAATAGACTAACACTATATTAATTCAGAGCAGAAGTTTATAACTGTAAATTGATATGCGGGTTTCACCTTCAGGCTATGAAAGGATATTTCACCGGGGGAAACTCGGACGACACACATGATGAACTATTTGATAAAGAGGGATGGCTTCGAACAGGAGATGTCGGCTATTACGACGACGATGGGTTTCTGTTTTTGACAGACAGGGTTAAAGATCTCATCAAAGTCAAAGGGTTTCAGGTAAATAGTTTTCTAAGCAACAAAAATATTTTAGTAAGTTGCAATGCGAAATTGCAATTTTATTTAATAACGGCACTGAACATTACAGGTTTCTCCGTCCCAACTCCAAGGAATTTTGAATGCACATCCTAAAATATCAGATTCCGCAGTCATTGGAGTTCCAGACAATCAAAATGGCGAAAAACCTAAAGCATTTATCGTTCGCGTGGACGAGAGTCTGTCTGAAGCGGAGATTCATGCATATTTGGAAGACAGAATTGCAATTTACGAGAGATTAACCGGCGGTGTTGAGTTTGTGAAAGAATTCCCAAAGGTGCGATTGGCAAGATATTACGAAAGGAACTCAAGTAGCTACATTTAATAAAATAATTCATTTTTTTTTACCTGCGGCACAAGGTACACCGTTTGCATTGTTGTAAGAACAAAGAATATGACATATTTTAGTACTCGAGCAAGCATACTAACGTCGATCTTCAATATTCTCGGGCTAGACATGCTCTGCTCGTTCAGACATTCTTGGCTTTTTGGCGCACACACGTGCATTTGAATTGTTTCTATAGGTCAGACATTCACGTACATACATATACCGTACATAAAGAGTTAGCGGATCACATATAGGCACCGCGGAGTACATATATGTATGTTGACTGTGCTGTATCCATGTGCAAATAATTCGCGATTATCAGTCTCAAGTAAGAGCACACCTACTGTCACCAACCATTAGGGATATGTGCTGTACTCTAGACCGCTGCTCTTGTGTTCTAGCATACTTATGGTGTCACCTACCACATTAGATGTAAGCTAAATCCTATTTTCTTGCTTAAAATGCCGTGGACATTTTAATTGCGCATGGATTTTACTAGTTGTTTCTACAAATCATAACTACATGTTATGGGTCACAACAATCCGGGGTGCAAGGAAACGCAGCATTTCATGTTTGCAGGGAAAACTTATTTAAAGTTAATAACTTTTAAGGCATACGTGAGAACAACGTTGACGTTCAACTTTCCCGCGTTCCTGCTCATGTGGTGACAGCTCTTGTACGCTACGGCCACCCGTCGTGTGGCATTTTGGACACAGTTGCTGTTTCTTTTACACAGCTAGAGTATTCTAAGACGGGACTGATTATAGTGCTCTATGTTTCATCCAAAAACTGCTAGAAGGCAGGCGCAAATATCACGTCATTGGAATCTTTCACGAGATTTTTCTGGCTTTCGTTAGAGTTCTCTCGTATTCTGTGCAAGTGACGACTAAAATTGTATCTAAATCTATAGTTTGACCTTCAGCAAATCACGGTGAAGTTTTATTGTTTTTAGCACGAAGCTTAATCAATAATTAACTGTAACAATTATTCGCCAGTTCAAACTAACTAACTGTTTGCTTGGAGGATTCGCCCCTTATTTTCCTGTTAACTCAATCCTTAATTACCGAATTATCTCATCTCACCTAAGATCCGATTAGCATGAGGAAGGTTTATAAAAGTTCAAGGACAATTTGCGTTCATCCAGCCTCGAGTACTGGTAAAGGTAAGTGAGGAAGAATTATAACACACGAGTAATTAGCACTCTGGTTTCTCTTATCAGTCATTATAGCATGGCGATGCTGGAAAAGTACACCCTTTAAATCCGCTTCTTTTGTACACATATGACATAATAATTTTTTTAAAGAGGGACAGGTTTTAACCGGAAATTATTTATCTGTTATTGCAGGAGTAGCAACATGACGAAGCCATTGATAGAATGAGAAAAGTTGCTTCAAATATTCGCTACGCTTGTACCTGAATTATTGCATTAGTTTCCCAATCTGGAGCCTTCGTAACAAGTTTTTGAGCCAACAAAATCAAAACAGTCTCCTGACTGACATGTAAGTAATATTTACTTGATCTCATATTAGAGCATATACCTGACCGTTGGGAAGTAGACAGAAATTTGCTCGTGGAAATGTTTTTAAATAAGAAGTTGGAGAAGCAAGCGATTTATAAGCTTAACCTTTACAAAGATCTTGACAGACGGTGAGAACGCTTTCTTGTGCTGTGTATCACAGTGGATCATAATTTTACTCCTAGCCTCGATAATTTAATCTGATAGTGCAAATCCTGCAATGAAAACAACTGCTGATGTTGAGCTGCTGGGATGAAAGATTCTTATATGCATAAGGTCATGATCTATTTCGGAGGTTATCTCACTATGAAGAATTTACATGGAGTTAACACAAGTGTAGAAGCCTAGCAGCAATAGTATTTTTTCTATTTTGTGACATAGGAAGGACAAACTACGTCTTTGGATAGTGTAGTAGTTAGTACGATTGCTCTAACATCTTGAACCCGATCATTGAATAAGAAACTCATTTTCAGTTTAGTATCAATTCGTGTGCAATTTGTCAAGAGTCTAGGTATTTAAAATTTTTGTATCTGTGAATAAGGTTATAACTAAAACCAGTTTTCTGAAATGGGTTTAGTTCTGGTTTTCGTTGAGGTTCGTGCTAAGCTCACAGTAATGTCATCAAGAATTATTGAAAAATATTGCTCGTGGTTTATGATGAGGTATTATGAATTTTGACTATTTTTTCATTGCAGATTTTCGAAAATGGACTCTAGCGGTGAGAAATCCTTACCTGGCATGTCAGTTCCTAAGTGGATGAGAAGAGGACCCGGATCTGATAGGTAATACAGCTGTTGAAACTCTCAAGTTTTGTATGGTTTGTAGCATAGTACAGATAATAACGGGTTACATCAGGATTCTGGGTTGATGGGATTTCTCTATAGCTTTTACTGCTTTTTCTTCTTTCCGGCGCGGCGTCAGGCTGAGTAAATCTTGGTGCTACGTAAAAATAAAGTTGGCATTGATTTAATCTGGTGAACTAGATACGAATACGTGGATTATTGTGCGTCACCACCCTCGGACGGATTCTTTCATATGAAATACCGTCAGCAACAAGGGTCAAACGGTGGACAAAGTGCTGTCGGTGATGCTGGTAATAATCACATCCCATATAAAGCAGCTTGTTTGCATGAGCGACCTTAGTTAAACCTCGACCGAAATATTCCTCGCGTCCTTAAAAAGAATGTTGTAATTTTGTAATCCCTGACCTTTGGTATTCTGTAATTAGAACTGAAATTCAGTTATAGCATTACATTGACATCAGTTTTATTAAGACAAAGTCAGTAGACAATTTAATTTGAATCGAATCACAGCGGCGTATCTGACATATCCATGCATGCTTGTTCCTTACAACATTTCTTACTTGTGTGACTATCCTAAACCCTACCTTCTGGTAATCTAGGATTTGACGGTGTGAAAGTGGTAATTTTAATTTTATTCGTATTTGCAGTACCTTGCTTAGCAAGCTCGATCAAGGCTGACGCTACCGCATTGGAAATTGCAGCAAGTTTGAACAAAATAGTTATGGATTCGCAAAAAACAATCAAGCCACCGAGGGATCTGCATTTACAGAAGTATGTAAGCGGTGGACATGGTGATCCCGTTTCTTCAGATAACTCAATCATTTTCAAAACTGTTTCGTCATCGTCTCTCGTAAAGAACAGTGGCCCAGCCGGAAGCAAATCGGTTCCAGCAAGTCCGAAAAACAGCCGTGCAAACTTCTACGCGGACGCTACAGACTGCTTATCAGAACATGAGGAAATTACGACGTCCTACGTAAAGGAAACACGTCTTACTTCAAAAAGTACAGATCTTAATACCCGCAATCACTTCCCTTCAGTCGTAAGTTTACTTTTACAATCACAGTACGATTAGCAATCTAGCCTTTGACAAAATTATTCGGTTTGCTTTAGTACTAAGATCGAGCAGTGAATTCAGTTATTTCAGTTATCGGTGTCGTAATTTCATTTTCATTAATTATCGCATTTTCAGTTTTATTTTGCAAACTTCGCTTGATTGAGAACAGCAACGCTATTATTATTTTGTTTCAAAAGATTTGGATACTATTTCTTTCGTTTTGGAATTTTTGTGTCGAATTACAAATATTCTAGGGATCATGTGCTCAGAGAGGCCGTCATGAGCATTGAAGTTGAGCACACTATTTACAGCATTTTGTAAATCAGCTGTTAAGAATTATACAAAAGTACGTGATAGGTTATGTGAATGAGCGAGGAAAATTCCAAGTTGGGAGGTAACCATTTAGTGACGTTAACAGCAATTAATGCAGTTACAGGAATTATTAGGACGTAGCGTTCGGAAAACAGAGATGTTAGAGCCAAAAAGAGCAGAATATTGCTGTTGTACGTACCTCAGAAGCTATAGCATCATAAATCAGCTTGGAAAGTTAACAGACTTGTAGTACGGGCTTATGAAAATTGTAATCTAACTTCCAGATCGTAACAAAGCCAGACGGAGACCGCGTTTTGTCCACTATAGAGGAGTCTACAGTGACTCGTACAATAGGGATTCATTCAGCTCCGTGCTCACCGAATGCTACACCTGCAAGTTCCCCACAGGTTATAATACATCAATTGATACTTTATTTGGGAATCCGGTGCTGGCTCTTAAAGCTAATAACTTTCGCTCTAACTCTGTCTCTGTCTGCCTGCTTCCTAAAATGTAGTACTGCGTTTGTGTGAACGAGACTTTCCACTCGTAACTAATTGATGGGGAAACTCCATGCTTATCAAGTCTATAGATAATAATTAGGAAACGTTCTGGAGGTAACCTTTGGAACGTTTGGGGTTTAATAATTTCCAGGAAATATTTATATGACGAAGATTTTTGAAATGGAAAACTTTTCTTTTGCAAAACAAGGAATCTTCCACCAGGATTTAATTGTTATCGCTTAATTCAGGAAATGGATTCTCACCCAGCTGCTAGTCGTTATCAGTCAGTTTGTTATTGCCTGGAGAGAAGTTGTGATACAACAGTTATACCAATAATCAACAAGTTACTTTGCATTTCTTAAGAGTTGCTTTCCTACTGCTTGATCTCTGGAATATAAGACCACCGTGACTACGCATACGTAATTACGCACAATAAACTGCTCGGAACCGCAGTAATTTTTTATTCGCAAAAAATCGCAACCTTGATCCCATAAGTAAGGTTTTATGCAATCCGTCAAGTTTTCCTAATCTTGGCTGTACTGTATTACAGCGTATTTTAAGTTATTAAGCGTATATGCTCAAATTTTTTCTTCTAGTTCCTCCAGAACTATTATTCTTGATATTTCATCATCCCTGTTTTGAAGGAATACTGAGACATGTTTCTTCTGTCCCAGATCGCCGGACCCAGACCGTGGGCAAGGTATAGGACCTATTATATAGGCACCTCCTTGGTTTACGCAGCTGCTGTTGTCAAATAAATTACGGTACGACAACACAGCTTTAGAAAGGTTAACTCTAAGCAGGACTACGACGATGATCCTTTTAACAGTGTACACATGTGTGAAGTGTATAATTAATGTGTTAACGCCAAGCCAGGCATCGCTTCTTTTTTGCTTTCAGTTTTTGTCCCACACATGCATGGATAATCAGAACGAGGCACAAAATGCCTTTTAGCATTGCCAATTGCAACCGCAAGAATGGCTATTGACTCCTTGAGTGGACAGTTCCAGTTTTAGGCAGTTTTTTAATCCCTCCTCTAATGCCTGTCGGCAACTGCGCCGAACTTTTGCAATTCCTTCAGAACTATTGTCTGTTTTCCGTAGGACAACTGGTGGGTGTGAAGCGTGGCATGTTGATGATTTCTTTGGAAAGCGGTAGGAAAGTGTACATCTCAAGTGTAACTGTTTGTATGCCACGTTTCGTTAAAAAACATCATGGTTTAATGCAGCTGTTTTCCACAAATGGAAATGTAGGCGTGATCGTGTTAATTTTCACACGTTAGCAAGTAGTAAGTGCTTTAGAATTTGCATTTACTACGATCTGGCGTGATCGCCTAGGAAAATCGGGTATCTTTGTATCTTTGTATCGATGGCGAAAATCGATTATCTTTGTATCCATGGCAACTTACAGCGTTAGTAATCAGAAAAGACTGTTGTGATGATAGAAATATTTCTGCTGGATTTAAGCAAATGGAATTGACTGCTTTGGTGTAAAAACTGCCCTACGTAACGCAAGATTTGAATTGCATGATCCTAGGATTTCTTGGCTTAATTTTCCTACTTTCTCTGGCAATCACATAGTTTTGGGCTTCCCCAAAGGATCAATTGAGCTAATCAAGCTTTATCGTGTTTGGTTAACTTCTGGTCGATGTGTAGACACGCATGATGCATTTATCTGTAGTTGTTCAAAGAGTTTTGTTTGCTCAGCTAGCCCAGGAAACTAATATAATTGAAGTACAAGGTAAAAGGAATAGATAAAGAGAAGCAGCTGGGCTAAAGTCTCACATGGAGGATAGAATATATAACTTTCCACATAGAATCTTCCACAAAAAGATGCGTGCATCCATTACCAGTTAATGTGTTCACGAAATCTGAGAGTGATTTCAGCTTTGCTTCAACGTGGAGCTTGGGTTAGTTCGGGGTCGGCTTTGAATGATTTGCACGTGCATTTCTGCATGTTGTTAAATTACATAGGTCAATCCCAAAGACAAGCAGACTAACTGGCTCGTTTGCTAACAAACTGATTATGATTACGAGCTCGGTCAGCTTAAAGAGAAACTTGTCCTCGGTGGAAGATGATGAAATTAAAGGAGATTTGTGCATCATCACGGATGCAAAATAGGCTTTGTTTTGTTTTGCTTTTTGGTTCTTCCAAGAATGGACGGAATGGATTTTTCCGCTTCTTACATTCTCTGTGGGTAAAATATTTCCAAGCGATAGCGACGTCAGTAAGTGCTAAGTGGAAGGGTTAAAGTATCAAAAATCTTGCTGCTTCCTTACGCAGACTAAAAATGTTGACATTGCGGCGTCATACCAGAGTCATAGACAGGAAGAACCAGTTATCAAGTAGTATTCTCTTTCTTTAGGGTTGAAGATTACATGTACTTGCAATTGCACACATGTTGAATCTAAATGCAGAATTTTCTGCCGCTAGTATCTAAGGTTTCTTTAGTTGCTAATCCTCTGCTGGTTTCTAGTGTTTTCCAGTTTCTTCAGTAAATGTGAGTTGAGTCTGGATTTGAACTGTTTAATTAGTCCCCGGGATGTCTGCACATGAAGTCAAGGACCAAGCCGTTGGTCAAATGTCACAAAGTCAGGCATTTAAAATAGATCATGTTTACGATAGGCCCAGGGCCGAGGGTTCAGCCTTCTGCTGAGCCCTGAGGGCTGATTCCAGCCTGGAATTTTATGTTTCTTCAAGGATGTCTGAGCTACACGTGTAGCGTAGTGTAGTACAGCTGGAAGAAATCAAAACTTCAGTGGGAGAGACTACTCGATTTTTTACCCCGGGGGAAGATTTTTTTTGGCTAACTTTCTTCTCCGGGGGGAAAGTTTCTTCCCCGACAAATTTTGACGGGGAAGATTTCTTCTCCCTGCAAAGCGACATCTACGTTCCATGCTGGAATGACAAAAACTGGGGAGATACCAATGTATAGACTGACGAATGACCATGGATCCCGCATATGTATGTTTACCTTAAGACATAGCAGAATCTAACGGTTTCACGTTCGGCCCTGATTTCTTGAATTTAGTCATACCCAGAAACCACGCTCATTTTCAATCGATTATAACGGCATTTTCCAACGATGGATTTCAAATTCCATCGGCTAATTTGTAGTGTTTAGTGCGGGCTTTAATTTGCTGCTAATTTAATACCTGGTCGATTATAATTGTACCTGGTGGCTTGATTTGGAACATCTCTTACCCGGGTGGAAGTTATTTTCCCCCGCATCTCATTAGGTGACGTCACGATATCATTACGGGGAAGAAAGTTTCCCCCTGTGGAAGAAAGCTAGCCAAAAAAGAATCTTTCCCCGGGGTAAAGAAGTGAGTAGTCTCTCCCACTGAACTTGTGGTGTAATCCTTGTCTAAAATCTGTAAAGAATAGGCTAGAATAGCTAACGTCCCTGGAATGTGGAATCTTCTAGAATTGAGGTTTCGGTCATGTTTATAAGTTACAATATTTTGGTACAGTTTGGACGCTATTGTATGCTTTTCTTGTTCCTAGAAGCTGAAACGGAAACTGGCATCTAGTTATGCGCTAGTATGTAGTGCGTCTTCTAATGATATGGTAAAATTTAGCTATTACTGTTACGTGGAACAGTATAAAATAATGGGGATTTGTTGCAAAAGAATCATGGATTCAAGAAGCTAGTTGCTGACGTAGATTGGAAGGAGGTGCTGACAATTAGAAAGGTGTAGAGAAAAGAGTATATAAGATTCTGAAGGGTCTGGGTTTCTCACAACTTAGGATGACGCGGGTTCCTTAGAAATTTCTGGATGCTTAAATGTTACGTGCACATTACTGCAGATGCAGTGATTGGAATTCAAGTGAACGTGCGTAAGGAGCTGCAATCTTGCACGTAATACATAAAACAAAGTTTCATTCAAGGGATGCATTGTGAGGAACTCGGGGACGGTAATCCTCTTATGGTGAATCCGATTGTCTCCCACTTTTACCTGTGCTATGCATGTATGGACAAGTCTAGGTTGGGTTTCAGTAATTTTTTACCCACAAAAGAACACCTGCATGGTGAAATAAAAGCTGTTAATTAAAGGTGTGGAGTCAGCGAAAGGTACATATACAAATTCTAGGCAATGATGCCAATATACATCCTCTGCCAGAGCATTTTTGTAGAAATCTTGCGATAGCTTTTATCTGTCATACCTAGTTGTAGGGTAATTAAGTTAAATATGATTTCTCTTATTAAATGCACGGAAGCCCGCGGCAGAGCAGTGGAGCCATAGTTGGCTATTAAGGTTGAGAGAAGTATGAAAACGCAGATCAAGTTGCATGTTACGTTAACCTCGTTGAAGAGAGCATTGCCATTAATTTGCAATATCTTGTGCGGTTTCCTTGGATGGAATTGGCTTAAAGTGCAATGTGTTATACACTTTGGTAGCAAAGTTAGTATTCTCTGAAATATTCAGCTTGCAAGCGTAACAGTTTGCTTACGTACATGCTAATCTAGTTTGCAATGATAACCAGGAAAGCTGTTGCTGTTTGGGCAGACTCAACGGCTGCAAAGGAAATTTTAGTTGAGCTTGGAGTACTAGGTGCATTCTGTTAAATTGCCTATATTTCATCCCAGCACACACGGATATTGATTCAAGCTCAATTTACACAAGGGACTTGGTGGAAATTATTTAAATGCATATTGATAAACATGTTATTTATTCAAGTAACTACTTGCAATTTAAATCTGGGTGTTATGCAGATTGTTTGGAGACTGGAGCTATAGAAGTAGCTATATAAGTAGGTTGTACGTGATGGATTTGTTGTTGGTTGAGCAAGTTGTGGAAGGAAATTGAAGCTTAGGGTTTTTGTGGGGAAGTCCAAGGGTCGGTTGCTTACCTACCCTGGCCCTGTTTGAATGAATTGTTTAGCTTAAGGGCAGATAAGGAAGCGGGCCCTGTTGGAAGAGCGAGGGATTTGGGGCGAAGCTTGCCTTGGTGATGGTATACAGTGGTTAGTAGCTAAGTCAAAGGGAAAAAAGATTAACCGACACTGTTGGATAGATGGGATGAATGATCTTGTTGTTGTGTATTCATTGGGATAGTTTCGATGGAGATTATCAAAGTAAGTTGCTGTACATGTTTCAATGTAGGGGAAGGAAGGTAGGCAAATGAGAGTTGAATATTATGATGGTGATGTTGGGACGTACATGTTTGTTCACTTTAGTTGAGTTTGAGTTGTATCTATGCGAGGATTTTAACAGGCTTTTACTGCCTTGTGTTGGTTAGGTTAGGCTAGGCTATTGCTAAAGGGAATGATGATATTATGAGCTTGCGTAGTAGTAGATGAGAGGTAGAATTATAATATGGGGTTGGGGTATATGTAGCTTAAAGAGGGAGGGAGGAGAGAAGAAGAAGAGTATGAGGGAAGCTAGGAGAGATGGGGTTTTGTGAGTCAAGTGCACGAGGGATGTCAGGGTGACGACAATAGATCCAACTGCATCATCATGGCGTGAGCTCTTGCTAGATCCCAAAACAGTTTCATTATCGTTGAATTATTATTTAAAATTACAGAGTTTAACACCTCTATTCCCATGTCTCGCTTAATTTTCCCTATATTTTCCCGGCCTTTGCCAAAATTTTCTCAGTTATTAATTGCCATCTGATCCGAGTTTAGTTCTCAGTGAAAGTCTCACAACAACACAAAATAGAATCTCTCAAGATGGTTCTGAGAACTTTTGAAGAAATTTTTGAGCTCTACACTTCTTAGTCTATTCCTTAATTGTGTGCTTGTCTGTAACAGATCTATCACACACTTCCAATATATCTCTATATTTTCTCGTCTGTGCAAATTTGGGTTTATTCCGAATTAAAATCCGAGTCACAATGATTATACAGGAGAAGGATTGTCAGTGCAGTGTGGCAATTACTGGAAAAACTGATTTTTGAGTGCTCCATCTCTTCGAATTCAGTTAATTCCTTTCCCAATCTTCCTGAATTTACTTCCTTCTTTCTCGTTTTCCTCAACCTTGGTTTCCCCCCTTGGTGAACCCTTTGAAACATTTCTCTGAACTTGTCTCAAAACGGAACAGAGATGTTCAAAATGTCATCATTCGGTTCGTCCTTTAGCAGTGCCTTCTCATCTGCGGGCCAGTCCTCGTCAAACGTAAATTGATTTTTAGTTTGGTTTTCACAAGGCTTTAATTTAACTTGGTATTTTTACTTTGTTTTAACTTGTGTTTATGGCAAAAACACTGGTTTTTGGCAGCTTTGGGTTTTACTTCCGGCTTTGTATTCTAACCAAATTTTTAAGCTTAACTTGCAATTCACGTGAACATTGTAACTAATTGTATAATTTTGTTGTGAATTTCCAGCTGGCTAAGAAATCAGGGAATCCATTTTTTACGGGATCCAGTACAGCCGGATCTGGAAGTTTCCTCTTCCGTTCTCCCCAACAGGAAGTAAGTGACTGAATTGCGTATTTAGCCTAGCATGTTGGGATGTAACGGCATCTTCTTAGGAAGTGATAGAGAGGAAGTATAAAAAGCTCCAGGTGACGGAAGCAAGGTCAACGAGATAAATTGGTACATGGTTAGCAGTAGTGCTTTTTAGCTAACGACAGTAGTAAGGTGATCTTGTTTAGTTTGGTTGGTGTCGTTAGTACATTCTAAGAAGAATTGATGATGAAATGTGGGAACTGCATTAAAACGTAACAGCGTTTCAACTAGGTGTTAAAGATAAATTTAGAATGTGTAACCTTCCCGTCGCTGGTAACTAATTGGAAGTTTCTTATATTTTTAGCAGAATAGTGGAAACCGTGATGGGGGTCGAAGCTGCTACGAAACAAAGGTGGACGTATCAGTGAATCCAGTCACTAAAACTGTAAGCAAGAGCGTAAAATACGTCCCACGTCCTTCGGAGCTACGTGAATTGAATTTTTGGTCACCGACATCCATGTGAAGAAGATACCGGAAAACTTGTACCCATATCGCAACAAGAAGAAAGGTCACCTATCATGTAAACTCCATCCTCTCGTAGATTAAGGCTGGCCATAGCGGTGTCGTCGGAATGAACCAAGTGGAAGAAGTATTTCTGAAGTTGGATCTAACATCTGCCAGCCACGATAATAACATCTAATTTCGTTTTAATTTTTGTATTCGGTTTACAATTTGTTTTTCAACCTAATAATATATATTTAGAATTGTGTGTCTGATTCTGTTTCGCGATGCTACTATAAACTTGTATCTCTCCTTCTCTTCTGTGAAGAAAGCTTGATTGGCGTATCTGTTGATTAACTATAGTTACAGATTATACTTCTACAGGCAGACTAGTTTTACTATGCAATACCGAATTTACTGACATTATTATAACTTTTTCTTATGTACGGGATGAATGGATATTTTTGTTTCTAATGTATGTGTATGTTATGAAATCACGTGAAATATGCAACTAATTTATTTTTTATTCGTCGCCATCATGTCTCGATACAATATATCTTTTTGAACAATGACCTAAACTATCAGAATATAAAATAGACTCAATACTGAAACTACTCGTTTGTCTTACCTGATTATTTGGTACCTCTCATCCTGCATCGAGTCAGAAAATTATTAGGGTGTCATGTATAGTATGTTAAAACTGTTTTCAGTTCTACTTGTTAGCAATCAAGTTCCATCATTATCGCTGATTATTATGCAGTTTTAATTTAATTAAGTGCATTTCGAGTTGTAGGAAGCATGTTTTTGTAACTGGATTCCCACAAGCAAGTGCATTCATGCAGCAATACATTAACTTCAAGTCTCAGAAAGTGCCCACTCCAATTGTTGTAATACTCAGATCGTACGTCATCGTATAATTTCCACAATAATCATGTCGATCTGGTCCCGTATTTTTTCGCATTGAATTGTGACAATATAAAGTCTGTGCCCATATGACATCGTGAATTTCATTAACGGTGAGAACCGTGAATTCCCGTGACCCCTAAACCCAGGAACAGGTAGAACATATAAGAACAATGTGGAGACAACGCAGACATGTAATCGGCAATGACTACATGTAGTCAATTGAAAGTAGCGAGCCCATGGTATAGTCAGGATGGTAACTTTGGTAGACGAGATTGTCAATTGTCAAGTGTAACTTAAGCTAGAACTTCCGCTTCCTTGGAAAAATTGGTTGTTTGCCACGTTCTATGGTCTGGAATTCATACGACTTTACGCATTAATTAGACCGGAATACAACACAAATTAATCCTTGTATATTTTACCGTGGGAAAAGGAATTTGTATTTAAGGGTAGTTGCAACCTCACAGCTGTGACACTCTTGCAGATCCGCTCAACTTGATATTACTTTTAAGACAGCTTCTAAGGAAATAAAATGATTATAGGACAAGACCACGTTATCCGGTCAATTAACCCGGACCTGAAAATTCCAAGGGATGGTAATTTGAGCATATCCGAATTTTTTCGGTCTTCTGCACCAGAAGAAACTCTTGACGATGTATTTTTGGTAAGCTGTTGGGTATTTATTTTAAAATGAATTTTTTTAACTTGGATTGAAGTTAAAGAAGCTGGGTTTTAATTTTTACCTAAATGATTTAACAGGTGTACCCGAATTCTCAAAGTTGCACGAGGAGACAAGTACTAGCTGACGCTGAACGTTTCGGGGAAGCCCTAAGAAGAATCAATGTCTTAGTAGACGGCGCTCATGTTGGAATTTTACTACCTAACGTTCCAGAATATTTTTCAATTTTCCTTGGAATCATATACGCTAAAATGGTTGCTATTCCGTTTAATCCAGCGTACACTTCATGTAAGTTTGAACATTGAACATCTTACTTATAATTACGATAATAAATAGGACAAACTAAACAACATTTTTGTTATCATCTTCTAATTTTTTTCGCAGATGAATTAAAATCTATGCTGAAAAGTGCGGATATCAAATTATTAGTAACGCTTCCTGAGTTACTCGCCAGCATTGAAGATGCTGTTCTAGCAGCTGGTGTTCTGAAAATTGTCACACTTGGACCAGAGGGCGCTGCTGACTTTGACTACAATGACATGATTAAAAGTAAACAGCAAGACGACTTGGAGGAGATCCTACAAAAGAATGATAATTTTGATGGAGATAAAACGGCTGTGCTCATGTGGTCTAGTGGAACTTCCGGTCTACCAAAAGGAGTGATGGTGTCACACAAAGCCTTTGTAACGGAAATAGTTTGTGTTGCTGAATCATTCTCGGGTGAATTCGGTAGAGAGGATGCCTTCTCTGTTGTACCTTGGTTTCATGTTGGAGGACTAACGGCGTTGTCCGTCATGTTTTATCGTGCTTGGAAAACTATCGTTTTACTAAAATTTGACCCATCCAAATACGTTAAAATCCTTAAAGAGCAACAGGTTGGTTAGTTTGGCATTGCTCACAACAGTTCATACTTACGAGATTATGTTGTGATCTATTTATTATTTACAAACTAACGATTTTTTGTGGTTTCAGCCAACGATGCTATGGTTGGTCCCAACGCTAGCTCAGTTCATCGTCAATGAATCGAGCTTGAGCAATCGTGATTTCAAGCGCATCCACACTGTAATATTTGGTGCCGCACCTAGTGGCTCCACCTTGCTGCAGAAATTGAAAGAGAAAATTGGCCAGGAAAAGTTTTACTTGGAATGCTACGGTTGTACAGAATTTTCGGGTTGCGTTACAATATTACCGAAAATGTACCGTAACATTGGGGCTGGATCCGCTGGAGTACCAGTCCCGAATGCTTGTATAAAGATTGTTAGCTTGCAAACGAAGAAGGATTTACCAGCTTACGAACAGGGAGAGGTTTGTGCGAAAGGACCGATGGTAAGTCATGCGATTAACACGGTAAAAGGTATTAGTTTAACGAAGTATCGAAATTCAGATTTATTTGTTTCACATTGCAGTTAATGAAAGGCTACTATGGAAACCCAGAAGCTACAGCTGACGCAATTGATCATGGTGGTTGGTACTATACTGGGGACCTCGGCCATTACGATGATAACGGACTACTTTACATCGATGGCCGAATCAAAGATTTAATAAAAGTCAATGGTTTTCAGGCAAGTTACTTGGCACTGAAACATGAAAGTTTATTGACTACGTCACCGGCGCAGTTCTTGATTAACATATTTCACCAACTACAGGTTTCGCCAGATGAGATCGAGAACGTTATTAGGACTCACGAGAAGGTAGGAAGTGTGGTCGTATTTGGCGTACCGGACATAAAATACGGACAAGTGCCGAGTGCTCTGGTGGTTCCGAAACGGAATAACATCCTAGTTCCAAAGGAAATACAGGATTGGCTTAAGGATAAGCTTGCTCCGTACAAACAGTTACTAGGGGGCGTAACGCTCGTCTCTGAATTGCCAACCTCGAAGACAGGAAAAGTGTTGCGCAGAGAAGCAGCCGCTACCGCACAAAAAATACGACGCAGCGGTTGACTGTTGAATCTAAACAAAAATGATGACGTCATCAAGGAGAACTGTCACTCTAGATTTTATATCTTTCATCTTCAGTTTCAGAAAGTTTTCCTCGTTATAACCTTTTGAAAACCAGAAGGTCCATTGTTGGTATGTGAATTAATAACGCGTGCATTGTTAGCGTCTTCTTTACTGTAGCAGCTACACGTAGCTTGACACAATCATTGTGTGTTATAAACGATCGGATAATCTAATGACAATTAAAAGGGGGATATTATTAACTTTAATTGTTTCATTCGGGTGCAACGAGAATACATTTACTATTAACAGGCCGACGACAGCAATAAGATAGATAGATGAATTTATTCAATTTATTTGGCCGTTAGCATTACTAGCACCGGACTGACACCAAGAATTAGTCACTGCAACTGAAGCTGATAGATGGTACTTTGAAAATGGTACCCATACTCAAGAGGTCAATGAAACTCACACGTCTACTCCGGTATCAAGGATTCATGCTACCGTTTACTAGGTCAACTGAAAAAAAATACAAAAAATGTACATCCGCATTTTAAATTTTCTGAATTTTGGCATAAAATTTTAAATTGAAAAGTTTTTCTAACCTGAAAAATTTAAAATTTCAGAAAAAGTAATGTATCACAACTCCATAAAGCACAAGTAAGACAACAAGAGCAAGGACAAATGAGTAGCGGAATATCTCCAATAAAATTGATCTATGTAACACGAATTGAAGTTAATTGGCAATCATCAATCGAATATGAGTGAATCTTCAAGATTCTCATTTAGTTACTTGAATTTAAATATACAAGTAATCCACATTACCTTCTAAATGCCCGAACGCATGCAGCGTCATCTGTCTCCGACAGTTTGAAAACATATTTACGAGCAGCTTTCCCATAGGCATCCATATATGTCCTCAGGTCAATTTTCGCTTCCCCTGTTGGAAATTCCGTTCTATCGGAATCAGTCATATCATCTCGTATCAGACGTATGTTTTCTTTTGAAAACTTCCAATTCCGGTTGGAGAACTCTCTGAATCCTACAAGACCATGTTGGATCTTGAAGAGAGTTTGAAGCTCTCTGAAACACAGAGGAAAATGATTTAAAATTTGAAATCTTCAGAATGAGGGAATTTTGATGAGCGACTGAATTACTTTGGCATCCTGTTACGCAATATTGCGATAAAATCCAGAAACATGGCAGGCAAATAACTGAGGAAAATGGTAGCAAGTTTAAAGAATGTAAGCGAGCTCATGAGGCGTGTGCGCGGACGCCATAGGATTTCCTTTGCAGGCCAATTCTTGAATGCCAAGTTTCCTTCATCTGCAATATTTCCCCATGTGAAAAGATGATCAGGCGGGAGATTTAGAACAAGTGGGTGCTTTTCTGAAGCTTGGTTTCCTTGATACCACGCTCCTGCGATTATAGCATTTGCACAAAAATCAGCAGGAACAAGATCTGCAACGCAATGACGCTTGACAAACGCATAAGGGAGAACTCCACTTGCTCCGGTTAAGAAAAACGCCGAGAAGGTAAGCTTAGAGTCCATGAATCCTGGAATAGGTTCCTTTACACACGGTCCAACTAAACGTTCATAAAGCGCGCGATTAATCCGGCATCAGGGTTTCATTCATCGGAAATGATGACCGGTAGAAACATGAACCATTATTGTTGCCATTAACTGGCTTACCGATTGGTAAACGAACGATAACGATCGTAAATTTGGATTCGAAACGTTTCACGGCGTACTCTGCTGCAGTTTTAGAGTAAACGTAACTGTTGCATTTTCCCTGGAGCAATCTAAAAGTACCGTTTCAATTCACATACTTTGAAATAACTACAATAATTAATTACATATCTACAAAATAACGTTTACGTACGTACTTTTTTTCTAGCCGTTTTAATTCTTCTCCACAATGGGTTTCCATTAATTTTTCTACTTGATCATAACACATGTCCGGGTCATATACACGCTCTTCAAGAGCATCGTTCGGCCGTAGGAATAGTGTGGATACATACAGGAATGTCTGGGAGATCAAATTCAAAACCATACTGCATCATAAAGTCACATTCTTCCCGTTCCGGGTGATTTTTTGGATAAAATCAAACGATTTATGGCTTTACCGCGAGCTAGATTTCAATGAAAGACAAATGGGGACAGATGTTTCTGCATAAGATGTTACGGTACATACCAAATCTTGCGTTGAATCAGAAAACATGTTCAGCAATCCGCTCGTCCCTCCAACGTTTACTTTCATTGCCTCCAGTAGTGGCAGATCGAACTTGACGTTAGCCCCCATATGAAGTACCATTTGAACTTCAGTCAGAAGCTGCGCCCTCTGTGCACTACTAATTCCCAGTCCTGGCTGTTCCAAATCCCCATCGACGGCTATTAGTTTTCCCAGTGCCGCTGGATTGTTTCTCCGCAGATTTTCAAAGACCTGAAGCCAACCGAAAATAAAGTATATTTCAGCAGTCGCAAGAAATTTTAAAATGCCAATCCATAGAGTAAATCAAACACACCGGCTCATTGAT
Organism: Sminthurides aquaticus; assembly: GCA_906901655.1. Classification (NCBI taxonomy): domain Eukaryota; kingdom Metazoa; phylum Arthropoda; class Collembola; order Symphypleona; family Sminthurididae; genus Sminthurides; species Sminthurides aquaticus. Next base: position 947,769 of record CAJQTT010000023.1, on the reverse strand, counting down.
GAAATCGTTAAGCCTGTCTTGCGTAACAGTTCCTGTGCGGAACTTATTTGGTCTTAAAAGTATGAAAATTTTCTTTATTTCGCCACAAGACCGTAGCAATTTTTCCAAGACGACTTTTCCAACCGTTCCAGTTCCTCCCGTAACGAACACAGTCTTCTCGGAAAAGTATCCACCGATGGAAGCCATCTCTGGTATGATGGATTAGGTAACTACGATGTTAATTCCCTAATCCAGATTTCAGATACCTAGGATATCTCTTTGCTAGGATTATTGCTGTTTGTTAGGAAGATGCTAAATACGTTTTTTGTATCGGTATCGGTACAGGACATTATCTAATTTCCTAGGCAACTGATTAAAGATGTTGGCTGCTACTGGCACAAAACCAGAAGGTGGCGGGTTGCTTTTATCTGCTCATTTTCATCGGTTTCAGATAATACCGAATGGACATGTTTATGAGCGCCTGATATACTTGAAGATAGTCAGATAAAAATGAGCGTGAGTAACTTCTTTCCCTTAAAATTGGAGCTACAGCAGCTAATTAGTTTGCAGTTTCAAAACAGGTTTCAATTGCGAATAAAATCTTGAATTTGATGCCAGAGTAACCAGATATGTTTCTCAATTAAATATATCTATTCACATTCATTACGTAAAGGAGTGTTGGAGGTATGCATTTCTTTGGATTAATTACAAAAGTAGATTTTTGAAACAATGATGCATAAATTTCCCATCCATTCCGGTAGATTATTATTATTAAGGATTCTGTTGTGTAATAATACATCCTTATGAAAACCACTCCCGTCACCTGTTCACGTTGCCCATAAATTCCATTCCGTGGTTTTTATTATAACATCATTAGTCATCTGAATGGCGGCAAGGTGATTGGGCTGTGATACCATTAGAATTTGAAAAATGTAACAAGCCCGTGGGAAATAAAATCCGCTTGTGAATTGTCTGAATTATATTAGAACTGGAAAACTAGTTCTTCTTTCTAGTTTTATCTCTCTATAGCATCATTATTTAAGTTTCAATAAAACGATTATTTTCTAGAAAAAAAAGCTTCGGATTCCTGTGAGAACTACGACCAGTCTTTGAGTTCCAGTCCTACTAAATTTAAATGATTATAAATTTTAAGAAAACTACGGGGGTACGTTGGGTAAAAGGTACGGTTTCCTACACAATATGTAATGTCTTTTTGAAAAGTAAATTTTGAGCTTACTCAAAAAATCCAGGGAGTACAAAGAGTCATGCGTATGATACCCATCCTTAATCTTTGTCTAAAAGTATTGGGATGAGCAAATGTTTTGTTTTATCTTACACATGTATAGAAATTAATAATAATAAAGTAAAATGATGACGAGCATAAGATTTTTAACACATGGTTACTTTGTTCCACTTTATTAAGTTCGTAAAGCTTTACAACAGTTTTAGTGAAACCTTTCTCTTTACGCAATACTATCAACGACCTTGTAATTAATAAACTGTACTCAAGTTATTAATTTCTAGTATCGCGTAACGGGAACGAATGTGGATTTGCCCCCATATTTTGGAGCGTAGCGGGAAGATGGAAGCAGCCCTGCAAAAATGGCAGCAATTTTCTCCTTGACAGTGCCAACAACAGTAGCTCTGCCAATGAGCCTACCTGCCACCGGTCTCACAATATTCAGCCAAGTTTGGGCCGTGTAAAACGCTACAGAATAAGACACACACGACCAAAAATATATTAGCATTAAGTACTTCTTGATCATTTGAAATTTATTTATTTATTTCAAATGCATAGACGTCGCGCGTCGTACTGTTTATGAAGTAAAAATCCGAAATGAACTGCTCCACCGTTTCAACTCGACGCATGAATTCAATATGAGCTTGAACAGCTATAAACATAAATATTTTTCTCGCTACTTATACATTCTCCAGTGTCATAATAACTAATATGAAAGATATATTTGGAATGCCGCTCGTGAAAACATGAGGGCTTACCTTTAGGTGATACTAACTGCCGAATAGATAAACCGTCCACATCGAAAATAATTACTGAGCCTGCTTCAGCATCCTTATCTCGGGAAGTATTTGTAGCAAGTACGCTAAGAAGCCTGTCAATCCTCTTAAAGTAGATCCTCATGTTTTCCTCCGTCGAGTCAACATATTTTACCGTATCCCATTTACCGAATTCAAGGACGTATACTGGGAAAACATACGAAAATCTAAAATGGTAATCAATATTCTCAAAAAACATCATCTCAAAATCATCAAGTCTTACCTGGCTGTCCATCGTAACTATAGCCGGTGAGGTAAGCCGGTAAATCTTGCTTCAATCCGTCTGGTTCCTCCCACGCTGTCACATTCTGTTTCCAGTTTGGTAGATGATTGATCTAATTAATGTAAGAACGCAAGGAATTGACAAGTTTTTAGTTAAATGAAACAAGTATCCTGGTGAATTACCTGATCATCTAGCTTTCCATTCCCAATATTTTTTTCCGTTAGTGCTTGCGTAAACGGTGACAGTAATAGAATAAACCAGGTTTGAGCGGTAGTCATTTTATTGGAACAGCTCCACAGCATTTCCAAATATGAACGGATACTAGGATCAAGGATAGAAGAACCTTATACGACGGTGACCAGAGATGAAATAAAATAATTCTGAAAGTCAGAGTTTTTTTATAGCTTGTGGGAATCCTGGGAGCAAAATTGGAAGTAGTGTTATCCTAAACTTAACTCGTCGAGCATGTTCCTGTTTTTAGTGTTGTGTAAGGTGTTCCATTGTATTCATTATAATTTTCCGCGACATAGTTTTTGGAGCCGTAGAGAAACCTGTTTTGAAGTATCCTTCAAATTTCATTTGACGCTAACGCTAAGGATGGATGAGTAGATATTGGGTATTTATGTGCATGTAACGAAGTTTTTGCATGTGTTAGATTGCGAAAATCTGGTTTATGACGACGATATTCATGTTCATGGCACACTCGAACATCGTGTTGTATTTTAAAATACTCCATCGTAGGAGTACCTTCATAAGGAAAAGTTATGGTACATTAATCAATACATATTCCGTGCAGAATGCGAGCTAGCTAATGAAATACTCACAAGGAGGAGGAGCCTCCTATATGAGTTAGAGCCTGTGGCCTGTGGTTATAGCTTTTATGGAAATTAATAAGACTATCAATATCCTAGGACTCCAGTTCAACTGAGCAACTATAGTTAGTTGTTCTAGAAATGTTAGGGAAAAGTGAATACCTGTTCTGTATAAACACACGTTCTCAAGGCTTTTGTCAATTTGGAAACTTAACCAGAATATTTCCGGATATACTAGAAATTGCAAACGCTTGTTACAGTCTTTTAAACATGGAAGTTGTAGGAAAGGCACTAAGGATCCTAGCGTTGATTTTAGCAACTACATCAAGCGCAGTTTGTACAGCACATTCCAAGGACAACTATGCAATCCATATTACTGATTTGAACTTGATTTTCAGCGCTTTTCCAAATTGCGGATTTTATATTTTCTTCGACAAGGAAATTCTCAACTTGAACCAAGTTACACACCCCTTCATCATATACAACAACATTGTAACTTACAAATTAGCACATATTATGAACCCTCGATTCCGTCGGCCATTCATTAATAAGGGATACAATAAAGGTTTGGAGTTTTTGACAGCCATCCCGATGAGACCCCGTATGCAAACCTGCAAAGTCCAAATTCATGGATATTGGACAGAAAATCAAAACTATTTAACTCAGATCTGCCATTATTTTGAATTTTCAAAGGAAGAGAGTACCTTCGTGTACTCGGTTCTCTTGACCAAGTTGCTCCAAACAGATTTTGCACTCCATCGTGCGGGGATCGACTATAGGCGGGAATATCCTACAGGATTCGATCGACAATATCCCATGTTCCCCTCTGAGTTTAGTTATCGCACGACAGTCAAGAAGGCTATGGATGTGGATATGTCCGGATTGTATGTAGTTCGGCTGGCGAAATCCGCGAGAGGGAATGATGGTAGCTGGTGGAATGATCGTGGACGAGCGTGGCCCAAACTATCTACCGTTCGCACTTACCAAATAGGACAAGTCACTGCCTTCTCCTTTTATTGCATTGAGCCGGAAATGTTGGTTTGGGAAGACGGTCGGGAAAAACTGGAAGAGCTCGGAATTAATTCAGAGAAGAAAGACACAAACGTAGTGCATTGGGCAATTTTTAAAAAATTCGCTCAATGTGCAAGCTACAAGGTAATGAATGGTGAAAATGAGTGGGTGGCGTATGACACGATCCTTCACCTGATTCAACGAAAGGAATTGCATACGCGAAGCAAAGAAAATTTCTTCCGCCCAAACATGGAGTACCAGCTTATTTTAAAAACCATTTTAAATCATCGTCCCAACTTGACCCTCAATGGGATAAACGAATTTCAAATTCGTCCAAATGAGTCCATCGCGCTTAATTTGATGATACCATTCTACGATACCATTCACCCACCGAAGTACGGTAAGCAATACCAGAGTAACGAGATTCTTGTGGAAAATTTGGAAATTATATTCGTTACTTGTTCCGGAATGAATCGGGCCTTATATGTGAACGTATTCTACGAAGCCTTCGATAAGGGTTTCAGAACATGGATTCTCATCTCAGCCCTGGTCGTCTCAGGATTGCTTCGGGTTTTCCTCCTCAAGCCCCATGTATCTGGAGGACTTAATAGCCGAGCACTACTGTACCCCTGGCGGATACTTGTAGATAACATGGACCATATCCCAGCTTGGAAGTTGGAAAATGCCAAGGCTGCCGCTACTATTGCGGCAAGCGTTTCCTTGATGGCAGTCATGCTGAGCAATGCGTACAAAGGAATCATAACCTCGAATCTGACGTCCAAGGGAGTAGCTACTGGCCCAGAAACGTTTGAGGATTTGGGAACTCAAGTGAACTTTTATGGAGATGAGAAATGGATTACGGTTAATCGGATACGAGGATTGGAGGGAGTACCGAATGATATAGAAAATGAAAGGCTGGGACCGATTACAAGTACTCCTATCGGAGCCCTGGTAACGAGTGAGTATTACGAAAGATTAAACTTTAATAATACTATCGTCAATGAAAAATATGACGAGATGCGAAATCGAGTGTTTCGCAACCTCAATCCACCGCATCATCGAAAATCCGCCGGGAAAATCGTTTCATCCTGCTACAAGACGGCTCTCCTCCAGTTCAAGTTTGAGAGTGGTGAGTTTTTTATACCCAAGAACCGAATTCAGACGCTTGAGAAGAAACCCTTTCGATTTGGGAAGGAGGTGCTGTTGAGTGGAAGGCTTTCTTGGCTTCAAGACAGATGGCGTGATGGAGAGGTTAGCTGCACATTAAAGAAAATGTTGGAAGCAGGACTACTCCATTGGTTTGCTAAAATCAGCAGACGCCTCGTAAATGGGAAGAATAGGATTACGCTGAATATGGCACTGCGATCCTTAGAGAGAACCCGAATTCGTCCCTTGAGCCTTGAAAACCAATTTATGGCATCAAGCTGTTTTTTCTGTGGTTGGCTCCTTGCATTTAGTGTCAGCTGGTTCGTTCTGGAGTCGTCTGTAGGTTGGACATGGCGATGGTGCTTGGCTTAGCTTAACACCACCGGAAATTTATAGTCTTGAGTGAAAGACTAAAAATATTCGTAGCTTATACGTGTGTATTTAATAATTAAAAACTTGCAGAATCATCTCGCACTCTAATTAATAGAATAAGCAGCAGATGCTGACGCGTGAGTATCAACTTCACCCAGAAGGCAAACAGAATTAAATGAGTATATGAAATATAACTGATGTGAAATTTCGCAAACATGAAAATATGCTTCTCTGACGTTAGAAAACACTGGAATGAAATATAATATACCATATTAAATCCATTACAGACATGATGTATATAATTCAACCAATCACCTGACCTGAAAAAATCATTGTACTCTCTTATCAGCGCCATCAATCTTTGCTTTTGGCTGCAGGTTATCCTACGAATTTTCTTCAAGAGTCAATATATATATATATATACCACACTTTGCTCCACTCCAGACTTGACAACATTTTCACTTAACTTAAACGGCAAATGCAAATACAATTTATTCTCTCAACGCTGATTGGTGATAATACTGATGTGCTTTCGAACAAAGTCCCTCTGGTGGAGAATATCATCCAATCTGCATGGGCTGGAAATATTGGAAAGGATCGAGGTGTTTTTAAAAAATCGCAACCTGTAGCAGTGAGAAAGGAACCATTTAGTAAGTATTATGTAAATTAATTCAATTCCCATTGTGTCGATTGTCTAGGATTTCGTCTTAAATTTTCCTAACCTTTCGAAGTAAAACATCTTAGAAGGCGTAGTGTATCACAATACCGTAGATCACAAGCAATGCTACAAGGATGAAGACGAATGTATAGCGGAATATCTCCATTAATATTGATCTATAAAACACGAATTAGAGTTAATTAACAGGCATTAAGCGAATATAACAGTAAATACCTAATAAAGTTCTCGTTAAGTTACATTTGTGTACTTATGAGTATACACACTCTACGAATATTACCTTCTTAACGCCCTAGCGCATGCAGCGTCATCTGTCTCTGACAGTTTGAATATATATTTACGAGCAGCCTTCCCGTAGGCATCCATATATGTTTCCAAGTTAATCTTTTCTTCACCAGTAGGAAATTCTACTCGATCTTTATCACTCATTATTTTTCGGAGCAATCGTATGTTTTCTTTTGAACCCTTCCAATTTCGGTTCGAGAACTCCCTGAATCCAGCAAGGCTATGCTGAATCTTGAAAAGAATGTAAAGATTTCTAAAAAATAGAAAACAATTATGCATACAGTGCTTGCATTTTGAAAACAGTTTGACCTTTAAAATTTAAATTACTTGGGTGGTTGGTTGTTCAAAATGGCAATCAAGTCCAGAAACATTGCAGGTAAATACATGAACAAGAGGGTGGCAAGCTTAAACCATATAAGCGAACTTGTGATTTGAATGTGTGGAAACCAGAGGGTGGTCTTCGCATGATACTTCTTAACGGAGATGTTTAAAGCATCCTTAAAATTTTGCCACGTAAACGAGTGTTGAGGGGTCAGATTGACCACAATTGTACTTTTGTCTCGATGATTAGCTCGATACCATGCTGCTGCGAGTATAACATTGGCACAAACGTCCGCAGGAACAATATCTGCAACGCAATCGCGTTTCACAAATGCGTACGGTAGAACTCCACTTGCTGCAGCTAAGAAAAATGCAGACACTGTAAGCTTCGAGTCCATAAACCCAGGAATCGGTTCCTTGAGACACGGTCCAACTATATATAAAATGAAATATATTTTGTATCACCCGTGTACCAATCCATGCATGTAAATATACAACTGGTTTAAATTATGAATTACCAATTGGTAGTCGAACGATAACAATTGGAAACTTTGATTGGAAATCTTGGACAGCGTACTCTGCAGACGTCTTTGAGAATATGTAACTGTTGCACTTCCCTTGGAGGAGCAATCTGAAAATTCAAGTGTAAAATTACCGACCTATATTTCAATTACCAAACGGTCATTTGCTCGCTTGAAATCAGTGATTCTCTTATAGTTACGTACTGTGATTCAAGACGTTTTACTTCTTCTTCGGATTTACCTCCAAGCATTGTTTGGATTTGTTCGTAACTTTGAGAATCATACACGTGTTCTTCCAGAAGATCATCCCGTCGCAGAAATAGAGTGGAAACATGGAGGAAAGTCTGGGATATTAAATATTGGAATATTATCAATGGTTTCAGTATAAAAAGTATGTCCAGGATATGCAGTACCACGCTGAAATAGCCAAGAAAATAACTGCCCTGCTGCTTACCAACAATTTAGTTGATTCAGTGAATAGCTCTAGCAGCCCACGAGTTCCTCCAACATTTACTTTCATTGCCTCGAGTATTGGCAAATCAAAGGTAACGTTGGCTCCCACGTGAATCACTATCTGCACTTCAGAGAGCAGCAGCGCCCTCTGGGAATCAGTGATTCCCAGTCTTTGCTCCTCCAGGTCTCCCGCAACAGCAACTAGTTTTCCGAACACTGACACATTATTCATTCGAAGATTTTCAAATACCTGAAATTAACAGCCGTGCAATTTGGATTTGCAAAAAAACTTATTCATGCAAAATGTTAGATTAAAGAATGTACCGGTTCATTGATGAAGTCATTGAGCCTATCCTTGGATACAGTCCCTGCTTGGAATTTGGGTCTCAGAAGAATAAATATTTTATCCACTTTGTCGCATGATCGTAGCAGTTTTTCTATAATTACTTTCCCTACTGTTCCCGTCCCCCCTGTAACGAACAATGTCTTCCCCGCGAAAAAGTCACTGATACTTGACATTTTTTACTTAAACTAAATTCAACTTGAGTGTTTTCTCAACTAGATGAAGACGACTCCAGCTTGGCATTGGCGCTACTAACTGCGGATCCTGCGGTATTATTGCATTTAAAAAAGAGCAAATATGCCGTATACAGATGATGACTTATTTATTCAAAAAACCTGAGGAAAATTGAGCTTCTGAGGGTTTCAGTAAGTTCCAGAAGGTAGTTCTGGTCATCATGCTATGACAGCTTGTGCCCTGATATTACAATAGACCGGTTAGTTACAAGCAATACTGGAGTCGAAGCTTGCATAGAATGAGGTAACGACCCCATTCGCATCTCATGATAGAACCTATACAGCAAAATATTCCCTGTTATGTACACGGAAGCCCAATTTGAAGCTTCTTTTAAAACGTGATTTTCCCTTGCATAACGCTGGTTGGCTCACGTGTTTTACTCATGTTAATTCACTACTTGTTTCGTCACATTGCAAATAACTTTACACCTACACCAACCTACCAGTTTGCGTATTTTACCTCTCCTAGACTTGTGGAGACTATGGTAGGCTTTATGTTAATAATTATTCTCGGTTATTGTATACGCCATGCGCACTGAAGGAGAAAAAATGACGTGTTTGTAAAAAATTCTTGAATGAAATAAAGCATATTCCTTTTATTTTGATTTTAATGGAGAACAGGTTTATGAGACAAGTTCTACTTTTCGGTATAAATTAAAATTCCAATATCAACTACATAATGGGAAATTGGAATTATTTAATCAAATCAGCTTCCAATGTGACTGATGAGACTCAAGAATTTTGCTTCGAGTTTCAACGTATATTATCCAGAACTTACGAAATATTTCTAACCCTTGCACACTGTTTGCCAATAAAAATGGTGGTGACTTTCAAAGTTGTTTTCGCATTTTGGTTGCGTAATGGCATTTGAAAGAAAAGTTAAGAGTGGTGAACCATAGTAGCCCTGGTTCCAACTACATCCACCTCGGAATAACTGCAATCATTGATTCTGTACTATAAACGTCTTGGAAGGGAAAATAATTGTAAAATTTTTAGCTGCAGTGACAGAATAAATTTAAAAATACTTTTAAAACCCTTTTAAAACTAAGATGTGGAAAATCTTTTATTTACAAACGGTTGAAATAGAAATCCCTTGGTATAGACAGTGCTACTAACGGATGAAGCATTCCTAATCCACCTCCACCACAAAAGAGTGGAGTTTTTTTTTGAGATACGTGGCGGATTTTGCAAAAAAAAGCTTGGTTCGATATGCATACTTTTGATGACGGAATTCCGAGGGCAGGAGTTCCCTTTTGCTATTCCTTCCCCTTTCGTGTCATGTTGTTCAATTTACCCTCTTCGGACTTGAATAAGGAAAAATGAAATATTCAGCGTATAGAGCTCACGAAATGCTCGCAATGAACATAATATGGGTTCAGGGTTAGAGCATATGTCGGAGCTTTAATAGAAATTAAAATCTATAAATATTCGAGCATGCCATCTGAGCCCTTTTTCGCTAGTCGATAATGGCAAAGAGTACACATGTTAACTCCAAAGAAATTTCTCAAACTCCAAAAACGGCATTCCACAAGTTATTTGTCATTTGACAAGATGGGTGCTGTAGCGAAAACACTTGGCATCCTGGTGCTTATTTTAGCAAATGCAAATTGTAAAGAGAAAACCAAGCGGAAGGATGCAGTCGAGATTATTGATGTGAACTTAATTTTTAGTGCTTTTCCGACTTGCGGATTTTACTTTTTCTTCAACAGGGAAACCCTCAACTTGAACCAAGTCACTCATCCCTTCATCAATATCAACAACATTTTCGCTTATAACAGTAGGATGGTTCGTAAACCTCCACGCTCTTTCGGATACGACTCGATCACTACAAGGTATTTGAGGGTAAACCCACGGTCGCAGAATTGCAAAGTTTATATCCAGGGGTGTTTGCAACCGATGAAGGAGACAAGGTACGACCTCCCTATATTTATGATCGACCCGGATGACAGCACTTACACCTACACTGTGGTGTTAACGCGGACGGTGATTACGGACAAAACATTCTATCTCAACCCTATGAAGCATAGAAACGAATACAGTTCTGTATTTCGGAACAGTGGTACATCTTCCATTGAACATGCGCTAATGAACCTGCGTGTGGATATGGCTGGATTCTACTTAGTCCAGCTAGCAAAGTCCGTCAAACCAGAGAAGGATAATAGAAAGACGGCTAAAGGAGCATGGCCTAAACTTAGCGAATACACCACCTACAAGATAGGTCACGTCACAGCTGCATCTTTTTATTGCATGGAGCCGGAAATGTTGGACTGGAGGGACGGGCAGGAAAAGCTGTCAGAGCTTGGAATCGATTCACAGAAGAGAAACACGATCCAAGTACAATCGGAAACTTTAAAAATATTTGCTCATTGCGCTAACCACGGGTTAGTGGATGATGGTCAAGGGGAGTGGGTGGACGATATAATTATTTCAATGGTACAAAGCAACGAGCTTCATTCCCGAAGCAAAGACATGCTTTTCCAGCCAAACATGGAGTACAAGCTTATCTTGAAATCCATTTTAAATCATCGTCCCAATTTGAGCATCAATGGACTCAACGAATTTCAAATTCGGTTTCGGAAAATGTCAAAGTCTCTACTAAGGACAAGGATGCGTTTCTACGACAGAATCCAACCACCTGTTTACCAGATTCGTGCGACCCTTAACCAAATCGTAATGGAAAACTTGGAAATCATTTTCGTTACTTGCTACGGAGTGAGTCGCTCCTTGTCTCTCAACGTATTCTACGAACCCTTCGACAAGGCCTCTTGGACATGGATTTTTATCTCAGCCTTGGCCGTCTCAGCAGTGTTGCGACTACTCCTCAAAACTGATTCATCTGGAGGACTGCATGTGCGGGGACTTGTGTACCCTTGGCGCATACTGTTAGAGAACATTGACTACATGCCCGCTTCCATCTTGAAAAATGCTAGGGTTGTAGCCACTATTGCCACAAGCGTTTCCGTAATGGCTGTCTTACTGAGCAACGCGTACAAAGGAATCATGACATCGTATCTGTCTTCAATCGGTGTAGTCACTGGTCCAGAAACGTTTGATCATCTCGGACCGGAAGTGACCTTCTATGCAGATGAGAGATACTATGAAGGTATTACGGCTAAAAAGCTACTGCATTTACGAAAACTAGGGGTCACGACTGGGAGAAAGGTTTTTATCAATACTCCTGTCGGAGCCTCTCTAGAGGGTATGGGAGTGAGGAAATTGATACAGGCTTGAACACAAAGAATCACCAATTAAGGAAGAGGGTTTTTGATGCCCTGAACCCGACGCGGGCGGGGTTATCGGGGGGCGAAATCGTTTCATCCTGCAATAAGACGGCGCTTCTCCAGTTCAAGTTTCAGCGCGGGGAATTTTTGATACCAAAGAACAGAATCGACACGCTTCAGGAAAAACCTTTTCTCTTTGGGAAGCAGGTACTTTTAACTGGTGCAAATTCTTGGAAGCAAGACACCTGGCAGGATGGAGAAATGAGTCTAACAATTAAAAAACTGTTGCAAGCCGGGTTGTTGCATTGGTTCACTAAAGTGAACGGACGTTTTGAAAAGGTCAAGAACGGAACCACGCTGAACAACGCAATGAGTTTGTTATCGAGAAACAAGGTCCGACCATTGAGTCTCCGGATTAACATTGTAGCATCCATCTTTTTTGTTTACGGCTCGCTATGCGGAGCAAGCGTCGCCTGGTTTTCGCTTGAAGCGTTCGTGGGATGGACATGGGTGTTTTGCTATCTTAGCTTCACATTGAACGGGATCGTATCGAATGAATGAGCAAATTTGGAAATGTAACCGGAGCTGGAGCATGAAATTAACAAGAGGGGACTAATTGCGAAAACTTATTTTGCAATTATGTGAGTTATCTTCACTAAAACACAAAAAATGATTGACTACGATTAGTATTCGGTACTATGACGAGGAATATTTTTAAGATACTTGTAAATAATGTAAATATATGCAATTATAAACTGACAAAAATAATATATATCAGGCTTTTTCTTGTCGGAAATCAGTCTTATACTTTAGAATTTTCAAAAATCAATTATGTTTGCAAAAAATAGTCGAATACAAATTAAATTCGCATGTCCCTAACTTTGGAACGGGATTGCATGTTTATTAGGAAATGAAAATAAGATAGTATAAACTAGTAGTGAATCAGAAAATAATTTTAAAAAACATTCAAGCTCTTGTTTCTTTACTTTATGATGAGCTTTTGGATTTTGAAAATATTGTTTCCCTCATCTGATAAGTATACAACCTAACGATCACATATGCAAACGACTTCTACATTTCTTTACTCTGCCCACCTTCATCATCTGCTCGTAACTATATCCAACATTCATTCTTGAATGTTGAGGAGTATACATATACTTATCGGTTAGGCAGAAGAGCGAATTTGAGATTAGTGTCGCAAAGATGTACAGAAAGTCTTACCCTAATACCTTATTACTCGACTGACAGCAACTGTCCTTGGCTTTAATTAAGATAAACGATGGATTCCGTGTTTCCGTGTTGTGTGATCAGCTCAAAAAAACATGGCTAGGAATTTCACGTTTATTAGGCAATATATGTAATTGAAATATTTGCGAAAATAACATCCATAAAATATTCGAGCATGCCAGTTCAGCTTTTGTTAATGGTATTCTTTTACAATGGTCATCATTCAGAAGGAGATTATTATTCTTTTTACACTACGCTTCCCAGGGTACCAAATTCATAAATTTTCATTCAGCATCCCACAGAGTACTTTTCCGTTGACCATACCATATGGGTGCTGGAGGAATTTGGTGGAGTATTCTATCACTAGTTTTGGCAACCATGTCGAATACAATGTGCAAAGAGCAGAGTAGATGGAAGTATGAAGTTGAGATTGTTGATCTCAACCTGATTTTCAGTGCTTTTCCGACTTGCGGATTTTACTTTTTCTTTGAGAAGGATATCCTTAACTTGAACCAAGTTATGCATCCTTTTATCATGTTCAACAACTTTACGACGTATAATCAGGCGTATTTGCACGATCCTAGATTTCACCGTCCATACTTTGCTTTGGAAATGCAAACAGGTCACCAAATGAAGGAAATGAATATGCACCCACGGCAGCAGAATTGCAAGGTTCAAATCCACGGGATTTGGACCCATCTCAAATACCAGGAAGTCCGGATCGGCCAGTACTTTCTTATACAACGGGACGAAAGTGCTTTTGTACACTCGGTGCTCCTTACACATTCTCGTCTTACGGAAAAAGCTCTGTACCTTCCATTGCTGCTACGTTACCAATTATTCAAATATCCTAGGAAAAAGTTGCAGTTGTATAGGAATAATGACCGAACGGTGGATATGACGAATGTATATTTGCTTCGGCTACTAAAAACCGTGGAACGAAAGAGCAGAGAAGATAACTTGAAGACTAAAGGCACAAGACTCCAACTTTCCAGCCACAATACCTACAAAATAGGGACCATTACAGCTGCTTCGTTTTACTGCATCGAACCGGAACTCTTGATCTGGGAAGACGGTAGGGAAAAACTTTCAGAGCTTGGATTTAATGCACAGAATGAAAGTACAATCGTTGCGCATTCAGGAATTTTTCAAAAATTTGCTAAATGTGCAAACAACATGTTATCGGTTGAAGGTGATGAGAAATGGGCGGCTGAAATGATTTTCTTAATGATAAGAAACAATGAACTGCATTCTAGAAGCAAAGACATGTTTTTTAAGCCGAACATGGAGTTCAAGCTAATTTTTAAAATCATGTTGAATCATCGCCCAAACATGACCATCAACGGATTGAACGAGTTTCAGATTCGATTTCGGAACATTTCTAAGTTACCAGAATTTCATACATTGCGATACTATACGAGTATCCAACCGCCTGTTTACAGTCTACACCTTCGCTTGAACGAAATTGTTATGGAAGACTTGGAAGTCATTTTCGTTACTTGCTACGGAGTGAGTCGGTCCTTCTCTCTCAACGTTTTCTACGAACCCTTCGACAAAAGTTCATGGACGTGGATTTTCATTTCATCATTGGCCGTCTCAGCAGTGCTGCAGCTTTTAGTCAAGAGTGACGCACCTGGAGCTTCAAGTGCACGAGTACTTCTGTACCCCTGGCGAATACTCGTAGAGAACATGGACCACATGCCGACATCTATCTTGAGCAATTCCAGGGCTGTAGCCACTATTGCAACAAGCGTTTCCTTAATGTCAGTCATCCTGAGCAACGCTTATAAAGGAATCATGACATCGGATCTGTCTTCAGTGGGAGTAGTGAGTGGTCCTGAAAGGTTTGACCATCTTGGACCCGAGGTGACTTTTTATGGAGATGAGGATTCAATTCCAGAGATACTGATGAAAAGGATTAAAAAACAGCGTAAATACGGGACTTTGCCATGGATGGGAATTTTGCTGACTGCAAGCACACCTATCGGCTCCTCTCTAGTTCGTGATCAGTATCCACCTATCAAGTACAATATTGCCGAGAATCAAAAAAATAGGGATTTGCGGAAGAGAGTGATTCGAGCCATGAAATCACCAAAATCTGGGACTTCCGGTGGTAAAATTGTTTCATCATGCAATAAGACGGCTCTCCTTCAGTTCAAGCATGAGCGTGGTGAATTTTTTATTCCAAAAAACAGAATCAACACTCTTCAGGTGAGACCGTTTCGATTTGGGCAGGAGGTGCTGATAAGTGGGAGAAATTCTTGGCAGCAACAAAGATGGCGTGATGGAGACTTGACTCTAACGCTTAAAAAACTGTTGGAGGCGGGGCTACTGCATTGGTTCAAAAAAACGGATAGACGCTTAGGAAAGAAGAAGAATGAGACAACGCTGAATATGGCATTGAGTTCGAACAAGGTCCAACCCCTGAGTCTCCGCACTAATATTGTAGCATCCATCTTTTATGTTTACGGCTCGCTGTGCGGAGTCAGCGTCGGCTGGTTTGTGGTTGAAGCGTTCTTAGGATGGACATTGATCTTGTGCTTAGCTTTAGATTAGGCGGAAAGGTTTAGCGGATAAAACGATGTACCCAGCTAAGAGTTTAGAGTGTAAGAGAAGAAAATCTAGATATTTAAGTATCAGGCGGTATGAACTGAAGCAAACACATGTCTTGCAAATACTCCGTGGTTCGAATATACAAACGCTTTAGCGGGAACGGAAACGGATTGCATTTAATTAATAAGTAATCAGATATGATACTCAAATGGAATTAAATTTCACTTGAGCACGCAAATATTCAGCCTTGACTGGTGTTTATGTGAAAAAGCTGGAAAATTTCTGGAACATTTCTTTTCCTTGATTATGAAATTATTAAACATACCCAAATTCAACGTATCATAATCGGCTCTGTTAAAACCGTTGAGATGAAAGCAAGCCTATATTTTTAGCTACTAAACCAAGGTGGGGTCAAAATAAAAAGCGTTGCTCCGATTTACCTATAAATTTACTCTACATATTGTCTCATCTGTTTTAGCTGTGTGCTTAAATGTCGACTATAGTCGGGCAGGTTTACTTCCCGTTTACTACCATTGCTAATACTTGTTGAGTTTCCGTGAAAAAAACTTGTTTTAGTCAAGGGAACGACTCATATCGAATTCCAATGGGTTATAAGCTCTTAGTATTTCAAAGAGAGATGAATAACAATGAGGAATGTACGATTGGATCTCAAGTATGACTCTCATAAGAACAATCAAAGTCAACCTGTTTTACATGCAGAAAAACCATGAAATAAAGAAGTTTAGCTTATAATTAATAAAATAACAACATAAGCTCGCGACCAAGAGCAAAATGGATTTGAGCAAGGGTAACCAAGAAAATAAGCCCTGAGCAACTTTGAATTGGCTCGTACAGGCATGAATATACATATATTACCTTGGAATTCAAGTTTTTACAACATTTGAAGCAAGGTAGCTTTACTACTTGCGAAAATCCAGTTCTACTCGAGCTCTTCATATCAATAATGTTAAGCTTTTCGCCTGCAAATTCGCCACATGTGTTTGCAAAATTGTTGTGGTTGCATGTAAACATTTGGTTGACTTCTGTAAGCGTTTAACTAAGATTTTAAATTAAGGCTTTAAAAATATTTTAAATAAAATACTAACTAGTTAGCGGTAATTTTGTAAAAATGTCACCGAGTTTATCCCCAATTCAAAGTTATTTTTCTCAGCGTAGTGTATTTATAACCGGAGCTACAGGATTCCTTGGTAAAGCAGTGGCAGCAAAACTCTTGCGCTCTTGTCCAACAATCGACAAAGTTTACATCCTCATCAGACCGAAAAAGGGCGTCGATATTCAAGAACGCTTCCATGCTTTAATTAAAGCTCCGGTAAGTCAACCATCAACCAAGGCTATTTTCCTGCACCAGATTTTACAACCTGGGACTTAAAACAAATCGTAAATTAGTTTCTGAACAGCTGTTTGATACAAAACCAATCTTCTTCAGATCATATCAAGGCTAATGAACGAGAACCCTGAAACAATCTCCAAGTTAGTCCCTCTGGCGGGGGATATCACACAACCCGGGCTTGGATTGTCATCTAAGGATGCTGAAGCTATTAAGGAAAACGCTTCTATTTTTATTCATTCTGCAGCATCTATAAAATTCAACCAGCCGCTTGGAGATGCGGTAGAAAATGTTGCAGGAGGAGCTTACAGGTTCTTAGAATTGGCAAGGAGTTCTAAACATGTCAGCGTAAGTTGAAGTGCTTAGATGGAATAGTCGCGAATTCATTTCGGCTAAAAATTTGCTTAATTGACGTAAATTATATATATTGCAGTCAGTCGTACACGTATCTTCAGCATTTTTAAACTTGGGCGTTAATCAGCTTGAAGAAAAGACTGTTCAGCGAGGATACGATGCAAGTGCAGTGCTGAAACTGTTCCCGTCTTTGCAGAAACTTGGAATGCTGGAAAAAATTACGCCAGAGTAAGCAATCTATGATGTACAGGAAGAATCATTACTGTTGTCACAATTTGTGTTTGGTCTTATTTAATATTCTTTGGTGTTGTAGTTTACTAGGGCACTTGCCAAATACGTACTGCTTATCAAAATGTTTGGCTGAAAACATTGTGGAAGAGGAGGCAAGGACTGGACTTCCCGTCTGCATTGTTCGCCCATCTGCAAGTACATTATATTTAACTATTTTGATTATATATAACTAGCTTAATTGCCAGTTAACTAGTCAAAACTTTCAAAGTTTCTCAAGTGTTTAACAGTACAGTTGAGTTATGAAATTAATTATTCTTTGCCAGTTTCCGCTTCTTGGAAAGACCCGTTTCCGGGGTGGTGTGATTCAACATGCGCCTCCGTTGGGATCGTATTAGGAGGTGGACTAGGAGCCGTGAAAGCATACGTTGCGGATAAGAATCATAACTGGGATTTGCTTCCACTTGAATATGTTGTCAACTGCATTTTAGCAGCCGCTTGGAAAGAAGGAACTAAAAAGTACACGCTTTATACACCCGCGCTCTAAATTATGATCAGTGGTTAACTGCCATTTCTAATTTTAGCTCCGGGCCGAAGAACTAATTTATGGTTTTTTTTTCTTCTAGAAACAAGGATTTCGTCATCTACAACAATGTTCGTTTGCCAATGAAAGACTTTAATGTTGGTTTACTCAAGGAGTACTCGGACAAATACTTTCCTTCTGCGCCATTTGAAAATTGTATTACGTATCCGGAAATGCCCAGAAGCGTATCTTCTCAGCGTATCGCTAGTCTTGTAAATTACTTTCAAGTGTATCCAGCAGCCACTGGCGCAGACTTAGTTGACAGAATTCAAGGGAGAGTTCCAAAGTAAGGCTGAAGCTTGACTTGACCTTTGATGCTTATCAATCTTAAATGATACGTAATTTTGGTATTATTTTTTACGCAGGAACAAGAAAGTATTTAAGCTGAATATGCAATTCTTCCCTCTCTTTGCCGGCCATGATATTATTTGGAAATGCGAAAATTTCTTGGCTCTCCGATCATCCATGAGCCAGACCGATCGGGAACTATTTAATCTTGATATAGAGAAAATAGACTGGGATGATTACTTTCCCAAATTCATTCTAGGCATCAGACGATACGTTTTACGGCAAGATGACGCCACGATCGAGGATTCTAAAGCCAGGTTACAAAGGTAGACTCGATGATTTCCGACAAAGTACAGTTATGAATTTATACCATATTTTAAATTCTAATCCCTAAATACATTTTAAAATTTTCAATAGGTTACGCTTCAGGGCCCTACTTTACAGAAGTATGTTTGCATCTGCACTGATCGGCGCGACTGGTTTTGTAAGATTGGTAACAGTGAATACGTATTACTAAATAAATAAATGTATTTACCCAGGAACAAAACCAATCAAACATTTAAGCTCCCGGATTGTTCTGGAAACGTTTTAGTGATAACAATTTGAAGAGGTTGATTCCTTCAATTTAATCATCAGTATAAGCTTGCTTTAAAGGGTACCTTTGATTTCTATACTTTGTCTAAATAATAGGCGTTCAAGGCATTTAGTAATGGAATGTTTAGCTTAATTTCGTAAAGCACTACAGTCGATAATACTCATATGCTGGTACATGACAAAATTATAAGCTCAGTTTCAGTACACCAAGTTATTGCATTTACCAATAAGAAAACCAAAGTTTTGTGCTTCTAATTATATAAATAAGCAATTGTGGGTTGCTAGAACACACATCCTTTTGCATTTCCTTAGCAGATGCAGATAAAATCACTGTCAAGTAAATTAAATGGGAATCTCTAAATTCACGAAGGAAAAAACTCTACACTTCCGATTCCGCCATATCCTCAGCCGGCTCGTAGATTACGGGAGCAGTGACAACATTACCGAGTTCCAGGTTTTTGATTGCTCCCAAAAGTTGTGTGAAAGTAGGTCTTTGGTCTGCTTCCAAGCTCCAACACGGTTTCATGACAGCTGTGTAAAGCGGTTGAGGCGCTATTTCCGGTTTTTCCAGCATCATACCCTCTTGAAGAAGATTTGTAAAAGTATTATCCCATCTGTATTCAGGAAACGGGGTTCGTCCGAAAGTAAATATTTCCCAAAGTGTAACCCCATACGCCCAAACATCGGATTTGGTGGAAAAGTTCCCGAATTGCAGAGATTCAATTGCGCACCATCTCCATGGTAATGATGTTTTGCCTTTTTTCAAGTAGTTGGTGTAATTGTAAAGCTGTCTGGACATTCCAAAGTCGCTCAACTTAACAGTATTGTTATCAAAAAGCAAAATATTTCTTGCGGCTAAATCCCCATGGATGACATGTTTTTGTCCCAGAAATTCCATTCCTCTAGCAATTTGTTCAGCCCATTTCAAAAGTGTTAAGAGCGGAAGTGGAAGATTTTCCCGGGGCGATTCTCGCTCTACCTCATCATCATCACTTCCGACTGATACCCCAGGTGCGGTTGGGTTGACCCTCACAGAGAATTTTCTCAAATAGTCTAGCAAGGAACCTGTAGGACTGAATTCCAAAACAGCGTAGAACGCCCCCTTGCGGATATTACTGATTTCAGCGCCGTAGAAACGAATAATATTCGGATGGTTTCCGATGTAATTCATAATTTTCACTTCCGCAGAAAATTCCGCCAAGACTTTCAGGTTAAATGACGACTTGAGTGTTTTGACAGCTACAACTGAGTTTTGGTAAACACCTTGGAGGACTAGTCCAAAGTTGCCTTCTCCGAGTATTTTGTTTTCGTTAACGTCAAGTTCGGCAGGAGCAATGATGCAATTTAGTGGAAGATGACGCGCCCTCTCGGCGTCGTTTCTAGCAGACTTGACTGCTTTGGGATTCCCGATACGGATTTCATGAATGAGTTGAGAAAGTTGATTGTTTCGATGACGCAGTACAGTGACGAGAGTAGTACTCACAACAATAGCTATAATCGATATACAGGAGATTGTAACGATCCAAAGCGTATCATCGTCCAAAACCGGCTCTTGCGGGATTTCACATCGAACTTCATCGATGAGTTCCAATCCGTCCGGACATGCGCACTGATGAGCGTAGCTGTATTCTTGGAGTGGTGTTTCCGGGAAACAAAAATGAGTGCACGGAGAGTTAGTGCAAGGATCACCACGCATGCGCTCCACTGTTGGCTTCAGAAACACCATTTTGGCCAAAGTTAAGTTTGAGGTGTGCGGCGACTGAATTAAAGCGTTACTACGCAGATCAACTTTACTCAAACTGTTTCCGCTATCCACACTGATCCAGTATAAGGACTTTTCGTAGTACTGAAAATCTTTAATTCCAGGCAACAGAAATTGATCTGTCGAAGGATCTTTATATTTTAGTCGGTGCTGAACGAAGTTCGCATCAGCCGATCCAGAAAAAGTTTGTTGTATTCCACAGACTTGATATAACCGCCCTGGGTAAAATACAAAATCCCATCGTAAATATCTACTGTGATGACAAGATGACCCTTTGGACCCTTGAAAGTAACACTGCGCTTCTCACTCTGTGGTCTATGAAGTACTTGAAAGTGAATCCTTGTTTCGGCGTCCGCCCAGAAGAACACCTTCCTCTGTGTGTCTACTGAGGGTGGACTGAGATATAAAAAACAGTTTTACATCCTTGCTGTGGAGCGATTGCTGTTAAACTGGGTATTGTTTCATAGCTTATTTGAAAGAGCAACTTCTAAACTACACAAAAAAAATTATTTTGGATCCCCTAAAGCATTAAATACAAAATGAAGTAAGAATAATTGAAACAACAGCAGTTTAAAAGTTTCCACGATTTTTACAATCGTGTTTCGCGCCAAGAGGCGGTGTGACCTTTTAACGAACCATTCAGTCAATGTACTGATATAAGCTTAAAGCCTAGGCATTAAGCTACAATTTCATTGAACCTTTTTAATTTAGAGTTTACAATTACCAGAGATACTCGCCTTGTTAAAATTGGGGTACTTTGAGATCCGTAAGTTGAGGCACTTTTTAAAAAGCCAAAATTTGTAACGGCCATGTTTTAAAAACTAGCAGATTTTTTTAGCCTCAATTAATTTATTATGTAGAAGCTTGATAAATTTGGTAGTTTGAGCCAACTATGATACACATTTTGTAAGTAACTCCAGAGTTATAACATTTTACAGTTTTCAAAACTCCCGTCTGTTAGCATTACTGGAAAACTTTTTTTGGAGGTAGCTTCAGTTTTTTCAACCTGGTTAGTTACAGATATAATCATGAGACGATTCCTTCATATGGACTATACCTAACAAAATTGGCTACAATTTGGTATCAACATTACTAATATCATGTAAATCAATTAGCTTGGAGCGAATTATGAAAACTGTTTTTTATATCTCAGTCCACCCTGTAATGACCATGACCGCAGCCCAGTCGTGTCGAAGCTATCAAACCCATACTCCGTACTCGTGATAAACGATTTCAGAGTTATGTTTCCCGCGTCTCTATCGTTGTAGAATAACTCGTTTCCGGTATAATCGAATTGAAGTACTGTTGAATTTGGATGTACAGTAGAAATATTTTCGATTTGATTATTAGAGGTAAGGCACTCGACAGTTTCCGAGGAGAAAAGTTTCGCACAAAGGCTTCCGCGATTCCCGCGAACACTAAGCAGAATGGATTCTGGTTTCATTTCAATGGAACCCGTAAATGGTGCGAATTGTACAGGAACAGGATTGCGCGATGGCCCTGGAACGGGAGGCAAAAGTATTTTCTCTACTACGGAAACAGACTTGTTCTTTTCTACATCGGTCACGTAGTAGGCGAGAATAGCCACTTCTTGAGAGTCGCAAATCTCCCCGTTCCGTAGAACCAAAAAGCCAGGACAGGAACATGAATACCGAGATGCAGATTCTGGAGTACAGGTGTGAGAACAGTTTGCAGAATTCATGCAGGGATGGAACTGTGGAAATGCGACGGATGGAACAAGAAGGAAGTTAAAACGTTCCCGATGATTTCCTGCATCGTTGACAAGTATTCGTTTAATTTTTGTATCAATATCGTATGCAGCGATACGAAGTTGTTCCCGTTTGGAGATGGAATCAAAGAAAAGCTCAAACCAAAAGATAAGGTTCCCTGAGTGTTGAAGCCTGGGTGGTGGAAACCTAGAGAATCTAGTTGCGTGGGGTGTTATCGTTTTTATTTCACTTCCGTCATAATTAGCCGAACTCAATGATATGCTACTTGTAACCCAGTACAATCTTCGTTTGGTTGGATCGGCAGTAAAGGATAGAATGCCTCTATCGGCGACGGCAATTCGATGTGCTTCTTTTAGGCTTGGGAAGTCCCTGCCTACAATGGAGATGGTCTTTCTGCCCGGTAACCTTTCCATAACAAAGAATTTCCAGTTTAGGTAATCCATGGAAAAAGAGTATAGAGTGCCTGCGTAGCAATATAGATGGCCGTTGAACTTCTGGTTCGGAACGTGTGGAGTTTAACACATCTATCATGGGAAGCAAGGCCCATTTGTAAGAGTCCAATACCATAAGGATCTAGTTGAATTTGTACGTAGTCTGACCCCTGTTGTTGAGCCGAGGATAAGAAATTCATGAATCCAAATCTGTACTGGAGCGTATCACGCAAAACCAAGTCACAATCTTTATCTACGCCCGATGGTATTTCGTTCTCGAGGGACGCCGTGGTAGTACTTTCAAGGGATATATTACAATAGAAGTAATCCTCCTCCTCTGGGACTGACCCACTCCCTTCCGGATAGTGTAGATCAATGGCGTATTTGCTTCTCCAAGTGATTATAGACTCGTATTCACAATCCGTTTCATTCACTAACGCCATGCCCGAAGGACAGTCGCAACAGTATCCAGCGGAAGCTCCAGGAATACAGAGATGACTGCATTTTAGCTCTACGCAAGGGTTTTCCTGCCCGGAAGCGTTATCTTCGTAAACACTGAAATATTGTGGTAGATGCGAGTTGACTCCAAATGCTGTACGAGACTTTGATTCCCTGTCCAGGCTAATCACTGATCCGTTTGATGAGCGCCAGTACAGGTATTTGTTTACACAATGGAGGTGTGTTTCCCATCTGTCTACGCCATCCTCATGAAAAGCGACAGGAACTGCCTTCATGTTGTCCAAATCTTCATAGTCTGTTGCCCACACAACTTTAGACTCAATCCAGTAAATTCTTTTCTTAAAAACGTCCACTGCAGGACGTCCACTTTCCGTTCTAACTGTTTGAAATACATAGTCATTTGCCCCCTCGTCCCCCAACTTACTAAGTGATCCTGTTGCGATGATCATGACGTATCTATAATGTACAATAATGTAACTGTTCTCCGGATCCACGAGAAAATATAACCATCCATCACGGTCGGTGCTTAACGGATTATGATAGTTGAAAATTATTCGCGACACTTTGCTTGCAAATGATGTAGCCCAAATTTCCCAAGTGATTGGATCACTCCAGTAGACATTATTCCCGTACATGTCTACTTGGATAAATATATTCTGCTTTGTACTTGTCTCCATGACTCGGGGTGTAGCATACACGGATATGATACCAGTATGTTCAGAGAAACAGTGAATCTCAATAGCATAAGCGACCTCAAGTCTACCAACCCAGCAGGTGACACCAGATGGCGCATGAGAGCTGACAAGCATTTGTTTTTGACCCACGGAGACATTGTGCGCGAGGATGGTAGTCGGGTCGTCATACCGTTTTTCACTCAAATTGCATAGTTTGAGCGACACGCTACCGTTATCGTTTCTTTCCAAAAATACGACCCGGAGAACTTGGAGATTTTCTGCAAGAAAGTTTAAGAAATGTCATAATTTTTTTATAGTCATTCCTGGGAACGGATAATTAAAATGATTACCTGTTTCAGATGCTATAGTCACGTACAGCAGGAGCAGAAGAAAAACTAGGTACTTGGTAATCATACTATTGAGCCTTTGGTCCATTTAAGGCACCAAAGTCTTCTTGAATCTAATAGAAGGCAAGTAAAGCTAGTTTAAAGGAATGGCAACTGGTTTCTCGTAGTTTTTATTAACATTCTCTTCAGTATCATTGGTTGAGCAAACTTTGCTTAATCCACGAATAAGATTGCAATAATACAGTTACCTGAGTCGGGTAGGTTTTTTGGAATTAGTGTAAGCCTGTCCCTGTCGTCGGATATTCGGCTGTCATAATGTATGGAGGAGTGTGCCTAAATTCTCTCTCGCAAACACACATGAACGGAGCTATAATTTGTTGCCTACAAAAATACAGTTCAATACTTATAGTTGGTCACTCCAAACTTACAGAATAAACAAGAGTGACGCCAATGAAGTTTTAAGTAAATTTAATTTGGTTTCATCATGCTTGCCACTAGGATTTTTGCTCATCCTGATTCATAATTGCGAATAATAAAGTTAAATAGAGTAACTCTGAAACAACGCTTGCTCGGTTTCCGGTTTGCGCACTAGCTATCTAGCAACCTATCTTGTTGTGGTCAGTGGTCAGTGGCTACCCAATGAGTAAAAAATTGCAAATATATTAACTATATATAGGCTATATACAATATACATTATAAATATTAGGTGCATAATTCTTTACTCTTTAATATCTACCAATGCAACACTAGCTTTCATGATTTCAGTAACATACTGTTGATGCAGAGCTTGACTGAATTCTTCAAGTTTGATACGCTAACAGTAATGTACAATCTATGACCCATCCTGTATTCTATATTTTCCATACAAGACAACGCATACTTCTGCGCTCGAAGTCATTTTTTATAGTTTATAGTCGATATCGGCTTGCAATGTGCCAAAAATAATAACCTAGTCATATCCGCTCTACTACCAAATGTCTATAGCAACCGTTAACTCCTATCTTAGTGTATGAGAGAAGCCAGTTTGAACGTGATATGAATTGTCAAAATGCGTTGAATCGTTTCTGAGTAGCATAGAAAAATAGTATCCATCTTTCTCACTGACTGGATGGACAATCCTTATGCAAGGATAATCGAAACATTAGTCAAGCTGTGCAAATATGAAGTGATGAACTAAATTACTTACGAAAATGTTGAATGAAAGCTAGATGAAAGTTTATTTCCATGAAATAAATAAATTCATTGTGCATCGAAATATATAGCGGCCAGTGTTCATTGTTGATCCCCGTTTCTGTCACGCCTCTCACAATATACGACAGTTATTTTACAGACACATATTATATAAAAAAAGCTTAACTCAAATATTCATGTGTGATTGGATAAGAATTTATTTATTTGCTTTAGTAAGACTTGGAAGAAGCAAGTTCTCAAACATGGATTCGCGAGTCTTCCAGGCCCTCGCAAACAAAGAAGAGCTTCTCATCCTGACTCGTGTATCTCCATTTGTTGAGAAATGGAGTGGATGTTGTACCTTCGACGTAGTGCTTAAAGGTTGGCGTTGAAGTGGATTCGTAAAAGTTGGTAAAGATGGCTCTCTTTCCATCCCCCCAAATCCAATCAGGGGCGTTGTAGTCCAACCAGAGCCATCGATCTTCATGAGTACCATCTGTGGCAATAGCGTCCTTGACTTCCGCTTCCTTGAGATGATCTTTGATCATGAGTAGGTGCGAATGGGTAGAGGCGCAGTAGTCCACGGCGTCGTTGTAGGTAGCCTGAGACATGGAGTAAATGCAGATAGCAATAAGATTTCCACATGCCCCAAAAATGTATTGAAGCTCACTCACAACAGTTTCAAATGCTGGTGTTCTAAATAGCCAAAAATTTTAGGCTTACCTGAAATGTAGTAAAGTAGTAGGTGACGGCGAGGGGAGTTAAGCGAGGGACTACAATTTTTCGCAAACCAATTTCGGGATCTGGTAAGACGACCTCATTGTCACCACGCTTAAGCACAAGACCTTCGGTGGAATAAGCACCGAGGGCCAGTAAGAGAAGAATCGTAATATTTGTAGTTGCCATTGTAATGACTTTTGTCTAAAAAGGTTGATCTAAATTCGGGAAGAGAGCTTGGATTTTGATAGTTTGTAAAGTAGATGTTCTGATTCTGTGAATACCAATTTCATTGACGGTGTGGCTATTTATACAGGTTTGAATATTGATTTTCTGACGTCAATTGCAGAATCTCTGAAATTTACGGTAGAATCATCAGTTTTCTTATCCTAGCTCACCTGGAACGAATTCTAAAGAGTTGAATGGGCATATGCTCAAGCACCTGATTAATTAATTGATGGGTTTTGATGAATTTATTGAGAGGACTTGTAGACCGGAAGGGAAGCCGTTCCGCTGAACTGTTCCCGAGAATATATAATCAGTTCCCCAATAAATATACACACACTTCACAGGAAAACTAGGGATTTTATTCGTCATACGATGAGATAAATTTTTGACGAATGTACAGTGATAGTGACTGCAGCCTGAGCTTATCTACACCTATTCAAAGATTAGTTTAATTTATACATAATTAAGAGAAGCATCTGATCTAATCATACCATAGTGGGTTGATATTCAGATTAATTAATTAGAACGTTGGTTCGGGTTTCCTGGTTAGACTATTCAGGTAATTTTTATCGATAACTAGGGGTGGAAATGGAAAAGCAGATGTTCTCTGGAAGACACACATGTACGTGATTCTCCCAAAGGGAAAATTGTGCAAACGTACTTTTGGGGCGTAGTTAGCTACTTCAAAGATTATCAAGAGATGACACTAATAACCTTGGTATTAGATACAGAAAGTTGTCGACAGTGTTTTATAAAAGATGACAGAAGCGCCTGGTTCCAGCGTGTCTAAAGATTGCTAGAAATTACATCATTACTCTGGCTTTGTTATGTTTATTATTTTTACAATATCCAAATCTGTTTTTGCTGTCTAATTGTTGTAACCAGGTAAAAATGTAAAATTGTGTCTCGGGATTTTTGGCTCTTATAGATTCCTGTTTGAATATGGGATTCGCAAAGATTTAACTCGAAAAATTTTAATCAGTAAATGTCACCACAGCTGTCGCCGCTATTAGTCGTCTTTATAGCTCGTAATATTATGAGGAACGTTTTGTCGCAAGTTAATACAACTTTGGCATTTTCTTGCCCTCATCTCATGCACATTTGGATCTTTCTTAATAAGTGAATTTTGCAACAACGGCAAACAATGCAACTTGTAAAATTGATTCAGTTTCCAAGCTTATCAGTAAGCTAAGGTAATTTTTCATTGCCAATTTGTGCTGTTAGCAGGAACCACAAAACTTCATCGCCCACAATCACTCATAAATGTCATCATGTATCCATCTACTATTTCCATTCCCCACCTCTTTTTGTGGTTAGTTGGAGCAATGGAAATTCTGAGAACTCCACCCCAGTTTTGCATTTATTGCAAGGATTATATAAGCTTGTGTATGCAGGTTCCCTAACTCAAACTATTTCCCAACCTACATTCAGTTTCAGTATCAGTGTAAAATATCATTTGAGGATGTGAAATTCGCTCAGAGTAATTAAGAAATATGTGGGAAATATACTTTAAGCTGGGATGGGAAGAAACAGCTCAATTTGTAGTGTCGTTAGCGTCATTGCATCTTTGTGTGTTTGCCTCCGGCTATTTTAAAAATGTAAGGAACGTACTTCAACTTCCAGGGTAGCTCTTGTTTCCTCTCTAAGTCGCAAATATTCTGAATAATGCATATGATACTTGGGAGCAAGCAAGACCCGAAGAATTTTTATTTCCGACAGAGCAGCGGGAGTAAATTATAGGGTCAGAAACAGACCAACGTTATGTAATCCTCGCGTCATACGCACTCCTTGCTGCTTCCCATAGTTAGAGTTTAATTGCAATCAAAACTGTTACATAAATAATTTTACTTGTGCGAATTCTCGTAAAAGATTTCTTCTCGGAGCAAGTAATTTAAGATTCTATTGCACATTCTGGATTATTATCGCATCTCTTTCGTTACAATTCTGTCAAAAGTGGGGGCATATTTTATTACTACAATTTCTTTTAGTCAGCAACGCTTAGCCGCTGGGCTGAACTTTGCGGATTTACATGTTTATCACATATTTATGTATGTATTTGCCCTCATCTGTAGGTTGAGTGGACGAGGAAAATTCTGGTTTTCAAGTTGCTCCCATGTTCTCTTAGAATAAGGGCCAAGGAAAGCATATGATTAATTTCGCTAGTTTTCCTATCTCATCGCTGCCTTTTCTTGATTGCTATAGTTTCGATACCTGCTGAATGAACGCTCACCTGCGTATAGTTGCATGCATGTTATTTTATATTGCTGTGATTATTTCACCTTTACTTTTTTTCCTTTCTTCTTCATCTGCACTTCTACTGCTGACCTGTACCTTTGTTAGTTTATTCTGCAGGGCTTGTCTTGGATTCCGTTATTTTTCATGCACTGCTATATTGTATTTTACTGATTCCCTCTCCTTTGTTTTCCTCCACCTTTGACCACATCTGTATTTTTAATTTTTGGTTATTATTTGACCGGCGTGCGGCGGTTAGTTGTTATGTAAGCCTTTTCTTATTCTTGACGTTATTATCCTTCCCCCGCGCTGCAGCGCACTGGTGTCTTTTAGCAATGATTGCCACGGCGCAGCTTATTACGATAATGAAGAATGGAAAAGCATTAAAACTGTGTGACGTATTCCCTTAAGATTGCGCTCCTGGCATGCATTCACTCCCTTGAGTTTTTGACATACCCTTTTAGTTAGTCCATATACATATGAGTTAATTCGGCGGGCCATCTCTCGTAAGGGCGCCGCTTTGCAAATTGTTTAATTGACAACTCAGCGCTCACGCAATCTACTTTTGTATTGACACACGTACGTAAGAGAACCGCACGCGGCTAAATGGCCAACTGCTTACGCGCCAGCAATGGAGGTGAATGCTAGCTAATGGGTGCTGAAATTTAAACTCCCTGTAGTAATCTTCTACCCTTAGCTTGTGTGGGGCGGGACTTATTTTAACTATAAAAGAAGCGTGAAGCCCTAGAAATTTTATCAGTGTGTAAACAGCAGTCCACAAGATTCACATTTCACTAGACAAATTGAAGCTTCTTCGAAAGAAAACCGTCAAGATGAATTCTGTAAGATTTTTTCCAAAGTTTTGGTGTGCATTTTGTTATAGGTGTAGTAGCTACGAGTGAATTTATTTGATCCTGGATAAAATTTTTGACCGTGTGTTTTTTTGTTTATTTTTCTGTGCAGTTGTCAATCATTGTTTTCGCCGCCGCTGTGGCCGCTGCCAGCGCTGGATTCCTTCACGCTCCAGCTCCAGTATACGCTCTTGCCGGACCTGCTGTATACCCATCCCACGCTGTGGCTCCATTGGCCCTTCCCCATCCAATCTCTTACGCTTCTCCAGCCTATACCAAATACAGCTTCGCTGCTGCTCCTCTTCCAGTAGTTTACGCTGCTCCAGCTGTCAAGACTATTGCCTACGCTGCTCCAGTTGTCAAGACCGTCGCTTATGCCACCCCAGTCCTCAAGACTGTAAGTGACCAGCTCAGAATAACCGAATTGATTTAGTTTCTAGCCATCGAGTGATCATTTATGGTTTTCTTGCATTTGATCTGTTTTCTTGAGCAGCTGTGTAATTTTTTCTCTTTTTTCTCTTCTACAGTTTGCTCCAGTTTACGCTGCTGGTTATGGACACGGACACCACTATTGAGCGGAGTAATTTAAGATAAATCCTTTATTCTAAGTCCATCTTGCCAAAGTTCAAAGGCTAATCCTTGAGAATTTTATTTAAAAACCAATGCATGATGCTCTACAAAAATCCCATGCAAAAATCTCTCTCTTGAACACCTCTTTGATTCCTTTTGGAATCCCTTCATTCTGAATCTCAATTGTCTCTTTTCCTGCATCTTCTCTCTGATTATATTGCTTATAGATACCTGCTGATTCTCAAGGAACTTTTTGTTTCAAACTTTTCAAACGATATGCAAACAAAGCTAAATGAGAATAAAATGAGCTGAAGACTGTTGATTCGGAACTAAAAATTTGTGGACATTTTTTACATACTAATCATTTCTAATTCAAAAATTGTGGAAATTGGGAATGGATGGAATCATTAAGCATTGGCATGAAACCTTTCTTCTTATGAATAATTATAGCAGTCATTAACGTACTTCCCATCAAATCTTGTTAAGATCTAAACAGCTGGAAAATAACCATAGAAGAATCTTGACCGTTAGCTGGAAACCAAGGAGCAAGTAATCTCCGACAGTTTTTTTTGCAATGGTAGTTTCCAAAAGCGAATAAGCTGAACTTGGACAGTAAGGAATTGCCATATGAGTTTAAAATGTACTGTATGTGAGCTATTTTTTACGGATGAACTATCTCTGGGACAAGCTAAGTTCATGAAGACTCTTCATTGAAGAGTACGTCAAGTTCTAGAAAACTTTATCATAAGGATACTTATATGCTATTGCAAACTTTTAGCAAACTTGATATGCAGGCATTTGGTTGCATTCGAATATTGCATTGACTGGTTTGGAAACCGGTACGCGCATTCAATTACGATTGCACTGCACTCTATTGCTCTGCTCTAGATTCACGCCTTATCGGTAAAATTACAAATGTGGATTGCAGAAATACTATTCTGTGATTGACAGGTGCAGTAAAGCTTGACAGAATTGGCGCAAATTGCAATTGCAGCGAACCATTTACAGGGACTTGAAGAATTTCATAACTACGATTGTCAGCAGCTAGATAGACAAGGATTGCCATTTTTGCACACAGTTAAGAAATGGAATGAACCGCACATGGTGTAGAATCCTAGGAATTTTGTCAACGTTTCGTTTTGCAAGTACTAACCCCTAACCAGCAGGGGAAATAAGCAAATTAATGCCGCCGATTTATGCATAGCAGCTAAATGCAGACGAGAGAGAGGCACGAAACCGTTACGATACAAGTTACATGTAACATACAGCTGTGCTAATTAGAAAAGTATATGCAATAGTTTAAATCCGAAATCTTATAAATTATGAGCAAACATTATTGACATTCGGAAAATGATTTCCCCATTTTATGTAGGATTCATTCATGTAACATCTACAATATTTGACGCTAACGGCACTTGCTTTTGACGTCATCTTGAGTCATAACGGCTACACGGTACTGTTTGAGGCCAAAATTACTGCTGTGTATTTTTGCTTAGGAATAGGATGCTTGAATGCTTAAATGAATAACATTTACTCAAGCAGATCCATTCTAGTGGTTCTCATCAGCAATTAGGAACCATTTCATAAATTCGCTTATTGCGTAATAATCTGCATATAATTATACGTTCCACGAATCACAAGATCAAGTGCGTTATATAACAAAGATTATTCCATGTTCTTGAGAAGCTGATTCAAAACTTGACCCTTTGGTCAAGCATACCAAGCGGGGTATAAGATGGCATTGAGAATCAGAAAATCATATGAGCACTCCTTAAAATATGTTCGCAAAAACTTTGTAACGATTGAGCAAGAAAATACTCCTGAAACTCTCGTGAAGAAGATGTAAACAAAAAATTAATTTACACGCGCGCATCCCACCTCCGCCCACCTTCCCTTATTGCCTCCGGTAATAATTTAAAGTTGCGAATGATGAATTATAGCTTTTGCAAGTGATGAGAGTGAAATTAGCGCACTTAATGGCAAACAAGCATTCTATGCACCCCGTGGGGACAATCCTCCGCTATTGCGCCTTTCTTCTCTTATCTAATTCTAATATGAAGATTGTGGATTGCTAATTCACATTCCCAGAATTTTGGCCAACTGACGTTGAGCGCTACCGCTACCGCAGTACAACAGCGTCACTAAAGCGTTGTGCACTACCAGAACCTCTTGCTGTTTCACCAAAATTTAGTCAGCGCAGCGGCAGCGTTGAGAGCAGCGTGTAAAAACATACTTTTCTACAAACTTCTCGAGACAAGTCACGTTTAAGGAATTGTGCATTATCCACACGTCCATTCTGCTCTTTTTTTGCCGCTCTACCTCATGAATCTTCTGTCAATGTCAAAGATGGTTGTCTGACGAGCAACGACGGTTATGTGCGTTACCGTTGAACGGGATTGAATCAGAAGGTGGCAAAAACCAAAAGACAAGTTGAATATCCAAGGACCATTATCGTTACCTAACCGTCCAGCTTGATACGATTATATCCCAATTAACTCATGTCTATCCGAGAAGCTGCATCTTGTTTCCATTACATCGGTAATTATTGACGCTAGTGTAGTGAATAGTGCGCATCTCTTTAAATTCTTTTAGCTAATAAGTCTCCTACGAGACTTTCTGTTTAAAGACCGTCTAAAAATCCTCATGAATTAATCTTTGAGTGGAATTTCATAAACTTCACTCGTCACGCCAAGCCTGAGCTTGCTTGGCTGTCATTTTTTCTTGATTTATGGAAACTGTACATCCCATCATTAAAAAGGGCTTTCTTTTTGCCTTTGACTTTCAATTAAATTATTGAATTCAAATGCTATCTAATCTGTAGCAGGTAGCAGATACAACAGACAAGCAGAAGAGAAGCGGCAATCTTCACGTGTCTAATTCATCATATTCCACCCAACTTAACCTAAATTCCGTAAGTGGCTGATCAGCATAGGGTGACACCACCAGCAAGCGTTTAAATTTCATGAAATTTATAATCTGTTATTGTTATTCTTCTCGTCGTCATTAATACTCGTACGATTTCTTTGACAGAGAGACAAGGGGTGGGTTCTCTGATATTAACAATGCATTTATATTGGCCTAATCAACCCTGATTAGCCCATCAGACTAATCACATCACACGCATCAATCCTCCTCTTCCCTCGTTATCCTCTTTTGTTCTTCAACAAATTTTCCCTGTTTCCAAAAATCCTTCACCCCAATCCCCATAGCCTGAGGGAAAATTACACTGATTCTTGTACTGTATACAGTATGTAACACCATTTGCAACAGATAAGTTTCGCACAGCTTCCTCTTTCGTTAAAATCTTACGTGCCAATAATTTTACGGATTATAGGCCAAGAACAATCAAAAACATTGAATTTCCATGGAAGCTGGGAAAAATATTTTGAAGACGTCCTCCTGCCTTGGTAAGATCCTCAAAGCCATGAGTCATAGCTATACAATGCTCGTAATATGAACTTTGTATCCTTGACGAAAAATACCAATATTACTTGAGTGATTGCAAAAATAAATCCAGTGTCAAAACCTTAGTTTTGGCATACCCCCCCCTTAGTTTTGGATAGGTTGATCCCACGGTTATCGCAGTTAACCGGTAGGCTTGCAGTCGTAGGAATTTTGTACATGATATGCTTTACTTTAGATTCAACTCTGTATGGATTCAGAACGCGTTTTACTGTCGCTCTTAGTATTTTGCAATATTTAATTGCGAAGAATTCAAATTCAGTTTGACATAAACGTGAATGAAGGTGGTGAATGCAAAATGCTAACAATATGATGTATGGGAAAGTGGTAGAAGCAGTGCCCTCTTTCTGAGGATGGGCGCGACTGCTAACTGCACCGATGATAGGTTGGGGGCGCTGGTGATGCTTATTAAAATAAGAGAACACATGATTTCGCATCCAACAAACGAGGAGTAACTTGAGTAACATTGCCTTTGACGCTGCCGTTTTAATTTATTTAACGCTGTCAAACGCATAGTGGCGGGTACAAAATTACAAGATGGCAAGTTATAGTAGCACATGGGGAGAAATCGTCTGTATGGTGAAGCTTACCAATATAAAGCGGCTGGTGTCTTTGTCGCTAAAATCATCTGTCTCCTTCCTGTGAAGGGAGAAGCGTATACTTAAATTATTCTTCCTCATCAGAACTTGTGACGCCAAAGAAGCGAAAAGGAGAGTGAGTCATTAAATGACCCTGCTTCAAATTCATTGCACTGGCTGGCACTGTGTCAAATCTGGTAGATTGTGTCTTTTGAGACAGTTTACCAAAACACTTGCTGCGATTTGTTAATCTTTGATATAGTTCATTCAAGCTACAATTATTATTTGTCCTTGCGTGAATAAAAATTATTCCCCAAACTGAACCAAGATTTGATGTCTGATTATTGCACTGCCTTGTACAAAAAAAACTGATCTTGTTCCGTAACGGATTCTTCAAGAACAAGATCAAGAAAATTGCTCTAAATAATATGAAGTAACAGCGTATTTTCTAGAAGAAGGTAAATCACATTTGGGCTTGAATGCTGCCGACCTACGTAAATCAGCAAAGTTGACCACATTTTAAATGAGTGTATAAAAGTAGCCATGAAAAACCACAGAAGCCCTTCATGCTATAACTTAATAAGCGTTCAAAGTCATTGTATAGCTACCACAATCTATATTTTCAGTTACAGTTACATCTTAATTCACATTCACTGTACGCAGCGTCCCTTGAGTCGAGACCGGAGATGAAAGGTCTGCAAGGTGTAAGGTTACGAACAAACTTCGCTGAAAACCAAAGAATACATTTTCTCACCACGCAATCCATCTCTTCTTTCCTTTCCCTCTTCCGCATTTTCTAACCAATTCTTTTAACATTAAAGCATCAAGCATTTAAAATTCACTAAACACAAATGTGTCATAAGCTTCAACGCAATAATCAAACATATGGCCTAGCCAGAGGCAGCCAAGCATCCTCGCAATAATTGTTCAATCTTCCTTCCTGTTTCTTTGATTAGAACCAAGCAAACGGATATTCGCAATAAGTTGTCGCAATAAAAATTTTCCATACTAACTGTAAATCCTTTTCTTCTTTTGCGAGTTAGCTAATCGCGTTCGTTTCATAAATGCTCCAATCCGATCAAAGGGATTTCGTATTCTTTCGCCTTAAAATTTTCCCTTAGCTAGCTCATGTCAACTTGACAAGTTAAATGATCCCACCCTGAGCTGCCATTTTACCTGCAAATTAAATTTTACACGCGCCATCACACATAGAACTTAAGCCAGCAAATCTGGTTTGGTCCTCGTCCATATTTTCTTGCCGCTTGTTGAAAAATCCTTTTGTGCTGAAATAATTGACAATTTTGCACCAAAACGTAAATGTGGGAGCAAGCAATGGCAGTGGCTACTGTTTGTTACAAACTCGCACTGCAGTTTGGTTCCGACTACATTATACATAGCAATCAAACTAGCTTTGACTTCTACATTATCTTGGTATGTAATCATGAAAGTTTTCTCACAGGAATAATTATTACATTTGTTTGTTGCCATATCTTCTTTTTTGTCTTCTTCCTCTGAATCTTCCAACTACTGTGGGTATCATTTTCAAAACTGCATGCATACTTGAAAGTAAATACCAAAAACATTAAAAATATACACTGCACAAATTCCACGGTTGATGGAAGAAATGTTCAAATATGAAACAGCTGAAGAAGCGGAAGCTAGTAAATTAATTTTACAATAAGATAACAAGAGTCACATTATTTGCATCCTTCATAAAAGTTAATGGAAGGGCAGAAATGAAGCTGAAACGGAAATTATGAGATAAGCTTATAATTCTATAATTTAGAATAGGGTTGAGGTAGTTGATGACATAAAAGAGCAATAACCGAAAGGGAACCCCACGATTTATGTTTCATGCGATTTTTTTCCAGGTTTATTGTTTATTTTCGGACGCTTAAATCTACAAACACTAATAAAAGTTGCAGGAAGTACTATAAGCGTACGATTTGCAGTTATTAAACAGACTACAGTGCAGATTCTATCCCGATAACGTTGAGGATCCCACACATTTAAAGTGCTAACCTTATAAAGCTTTTTAAAGAATACAAGTAGTCGTAGTAGCCATAGCCAACAGCAGCAGCATCGTATTCTTGAATATTTTCCCATGTTTTAGGCAACCGGAAAGAAAGCAAGAGTAAAGGAAATATAATATGTGCCGTTCTTGTTTTTTTTTCTGATGTAATATGATCATGAATTTGCAGTGGTGCTTGCTCATGAATATGCGCGTGTTTACACATGTGAGTGTGAAACTTTTGCATTCATAGCAATTCCTCTTTCCTCACAACAGCCTCCCGAAAGTTAGACAACAATTTTTACTGCAATAATGCAAGCATATTTCTGCAGCGTCCTGATTTTCGCAAAGTCGATCAGAGTGCATGAGAGTTGTGCAATTTAAAGATATTTGAGAAAGTTTAGCCGCAGTGCAGTTCATCTGAATCTTCTGAAGGATACGATAAGTATTTAACGGATAAACTTGAAATGTTTATTTTTCATACTTGCTTTCTGTTTTACGATTACCGGCTTTTCCAAACCCTTAGAAACCTCTGCACTCAATATACGTCTACGTAGGACAAGTCGAGCATGCTTGCAAATCCTCACAACCAATCAAAATAATTTTGATACTAGAAAACAAAATAACCTATACAGTGTAAGATTAGACTTCTATGGGGTTATTTACATCACTTGAAATTCGCAAAACTCTTTGATTCTCTGGCGATCAGGCCAGAAGGAGGCTTCTAATGTATTGAAAATGGTACACTGGATTTGATCATGCAAAATTATGCATTTGCTGCTAGCTATATAGCAGCTGTCATAAATCCGTAGGTTCTTGTAATTTGATAGCGCACGTTTAATTCGGCTAAATAAATAACCGTGAAGCTAGCCACATTTCATGGAATTTAGTAAGTAAGAAATTCGTGCATACCTTTCTCATATTAGATCTAGGTTATATTGAATGCTTAATTACACAAATTGCAATAATTCACTCCGAGGGCTATCCAAGCATTTAGGTTATTTGGGCTTCTATTTATTCAGCGTCAATAAATTCAATAGGCAATCAGATCAAATTCAACCATCACGGACACGCCGACTTTCCACACATATGTATTTGCTACTGATAACAGGTTACTTGCACTGTTATACCTGTTACTGCCCACCAGACGGTTGTAAATATGTAACTGCCGCTGCCTTTAGCTAGCGATAACCAAGCTAGCAGTTAGCCTGCAGCAACATCTGTGGTTATTATTGACATTATTTCGTACTTTATGTGTCCCTTGAAGTTACGGCTGCATCTCCTGCTTTTGTGAATGTCCTCTATTCATTAATTTAGTTTGTATTGATCTCGTTCATCCTTTATCAACAATCTTCTCCGTATGTCAGAGACATTGAAACAAGTTACTTCTATAATATGTAACCTCTACTGTACGTTATTAGACGAGCATCTCAAAGGTAGGAGCCAGGTACGGGGATGGAAGACAAGGGAACGGAGGAAGAGACATGATTGGCGGCAGCCTTAGGAAGCGTGAGTGAAATTTCGCAAACGTTTCATGAAATGTCCATGATCTTGTGCAACATATTAGGTGATATCGTTATCACACTTGATTGGATTTCATTGGGGCTGCATCAAACAGATTTCGCGCTTCAAGTATTCTTTGGAAATTACTGATGTACGAATCTTGAAATTTTGTAAACATTATTAGCATTGATTTCTTTGCCATGCTGCAACATGATTTTCTGATCATAACACGCATTTGTATGCTTTCAACGTATCCTTAGCGTAATCTCTGTTTTCTTGCTTACTCTTTTTGATGATATAACAAGGGAATATTCATAAGTCAAACTTAATTAAATCCAATCACACACGCAATCTTTTGCCATATTATCGCAACTTAAGGGCCATGTAAGTAACGTGACGTAAATGTTCTCTACAGCGTCTAAATCTGCCCTGATCCCTGGACTGGGCGTGTCTGGCCCTGACTAGAATTTGGATTTTAACCACAAATCCTTCCTAAGAGTAATCAGTGT
The DNA here is from genome assembly GCA_906901655.1 of Sminthurides aquaticus. Lineage (NCBI taxonomy): Eukaryota > Metazoa > Arthropoda > Collembola > Symphypleona > Sminthurididae > Sminthurides > Sminthurides aquaticus. The sequence continues at coordinate 909,709 of CAJQTT010000023.1, read as the reverse complement.
TGCGGAAAGTGTTGCGCAGAAATAGGATTTATGTGTTTTACGGTATAACTTAAATTCAACAAGCTTATACATGTGTATACAAATTTGGCGAATCAAAAGGACCTTTTATTCCCATGCTCCTCACGTTCGCTAATTTTCTCTTCTGATCTCATTAATAACAATAATTTACACTAGTTGTTTATAATTTTGCCCCCAAATTATTGTACTAATGTCCACTTGACTATACGCTTGAAATTAGTTACCTTGTTATTTATCTTCACAATTAATTTGATGCTTCTTGATCAAAGTCCAATCCAATGATAATCATGACCTACCGTTCTTCGAATATTTTTCGCTCATTCTTTATTGTAAAAGTTGCAGTCTATCTCTATGTATTTTAATGCTCTTTAAATTAGTGAATGCAATTGAAAGTTACACGAGTCTGTCGATGCTTTATTGTCAAGTAGTTTAGCGAAATATTCCCCTCAGCCTGCAGTCTGCAAGCTTCAATTAATTGAAAAACATGATTCTTGAAGCTGGTGAAGAAGGTGGTATTGGAAGCTTACAGCAGGCAGGAATGAAAATTAAATATACGTGTTCTGTCTGTCAAACAAATAAATCTTCAGTGATCAATTAAGTTTTACAGGACCTTTCTAGACCCTTATATCTTCTTCCTTTACTCGCAACTTGTATTCATTCAGAGGTCTACAACTTGCTGTTGTATGATAAAGTGTGCCAACCAGGTGGAATCGGCTTTCATTGCCGCCAATTTTGTGGTATTCCTTGGCTTACTACATGAGAGCTTGAGGCAAAAAAATAATTTGCTTCTTTCTAAGAGATCAACTAAAAAAGTTTCAAGTTTCGTATTGCGAATTTTGTCCGCCGGCAATATCATGTCAACTTGCAGCTATCAAAACAAAGCTTGATTTCTTGCCGCCTGTTTACCTTTGAATCTTCTATATTTTCTTGTATTCTTGTGATAGATTTGAGAATTTGATTGAAAAACAATCAAAGGATATTTAATTGAGCAAAACCTCGAAGAAAATTACATTACTGTGTGTCCCTCAAAAAGATTGTAGAGAAGCATGCTGCAGATAATACACACAAAATCTGGTGAACATCCATTAGCTCTTCTGCGAATTTTATACCACTGCCATAGTGTAAAATGCCACAGCTTTTAGCGCTGCCTTAGTTCTCACGGACAAGGAATACGATCTTAATCTTGCTAAGGCTCATCTGAAACATATTACATCCTCCTCTAGAATATATAAACCATGTATTCTTCCTAGGGCTTTTATTAGGGCATGGAATCAGCATTAAATTGCGAAAAGGTTTTTTGCGAATAGTTTGCTACTTATACATACTTTCAGCCATTGTTTTTGCGCTCAAATCTTTTCTCTAATCCCATGCATTATATTTTGCCTTCAACTTTGCCATTTTTACTACAAAATTGTTCCTTGTTCAAACGTGCGTTACCTTGGAAAGATTTCATGAAACAACAGCCTAACCAAGCCCAGATCTAAGCATGTTAGCATGAGTATGTGCCCTCCAGTACGCATGTTCCTCTTCCGCCTAATGACTTTTATAAATCCTGGAGAAAACAGAGCACTTTGCTGTATTGAGAGCAGGAGCAAAAAATTGCAAAAATAGCAACTCAGCCTTCCGCCCTGCCCTAAACTGTTTAGAGCTTTGTTTCCTTGCTGCGCTTCCTTGCCTGTGTCTCCAACCGGCCATTTCTTGTTGACTCCATTTTTCCTATTTGAGTAAATAAGTAAAAATTAAGCTAATCATCGGTCTACTATCCCATTTTATTCTCCAGCGCTCGCGTTCCTGCCTATGGATACGATCAATTCATGCCTACATTCACCCACATCCTCTTTAGCCGTAATAGCCTTCAACTTCAAACTTAAGGCACAGCAGCGTCAATCTTACCCTGATTGCCTCAGCAATTCCAAATCAAGCCCAATCTATTTAACCAAACCCAAAACCAAGCACCATAAGCAGCGCAGCGTTTATAAACTCCAGCAAAGCAGTGGATTTCAAGGAAGCGAATGATCAAACGCTGCCAAATGTTGTGAAAAATATAAAACTTGTGTTCACGATTCCAGTCACTCATGACATGATCATGTCATGACTCTTGTAATAATATATCTGTTGCACTCCCATTTTCATCATTAAGGAATACGCAAATTCTTGTAAATGACTTGGTTAAATGATTGAATTTTTTATTTTGAATTTACCCATTCCTTGGTGTTATTAGTCGCTGTTAAAGGGATTCAGTTCCTCCATGAATGACTCATACATTCACACTGAATAATTTAAACCATGAGCGTCTACGCTACACACGTCATGTCCGCAGCGACCTGGCCGCCTAGCAGCGTCACTTATACCACACCCAGAATTTCAGCGTTTCCGTGATCATGACTAAAATTGGCTCATTCCCTTTTACTGCCTTCAGTAGTCATGTCCATGTTTTTTCATCCATGTTGTTCCTGTTAGCTGTTCATGTTCCATTGTTATTTGCTATTTATTGCTTGCCCATTTACTCATGTTAAAATAGCACTTGGAAATTTCTGCTAAAACCTGCAAAGCGATACTTGTTAAAGTTGAATGCAGCTACAGTTTTAATAGCACCCACGAAGCCCACGATATGAAAGGAAACGTCCTAGAAATAATATTTATTGCATTCCAGCTCAAGACAAAGTAGATCAGATTCACGTTATGATGTTCACCTGATTGCAGGTGGGAGGATTTTATTTTGTGGTGCCGACATAACAAGCACCCTTGTTAGCATAAAATGTTTCTGTGGTCAGCTCCATAATGCTTTCATGCATAAGTATAGAGTCCTTAAAGCTAGCTGTGTTATTATAAGTAACCATGCCATGGGTTATCAATAACTTTCGATTAGCGTTGGTTACTTCCAAGGGTAAATAGTTTTAAAATTATCTGATGCAACTAAATTATTCAAAGAAACATGTGATCAATGCCTATTTAATTTTACGTTTCATCCTCCAAAAGTATCCAATACAAATGCAGCGTAGTATGTACAACGCAAGTAACATCTTAACATCCGACCATTACTTCCTCTCTAGCCTTGAGTCAACCAATCCAGGAATTGATTTCCTTTTCTTTATCGCTATGCCAGCGATTACTCTATCACACTGTCAGACCGTTAGACATCCTATTAGCTATTACCAGAGTCTCTGGGAACAGATTGTATTTATTAGCACAAGCTTCTTTGCAAAAAAAACCTTTGAGCAGTGAACTTTGCAGCTGACAGGGGAGTGAACACATATTCTGCAAGTTTCAAATCCTTTTTCAAGGACGAGTATCCAACGGTTATATTTTTACATAGTTTTATGTGCTTCCCAATTATTCCTATTCTTCTAAAGGTTGTCCTATCCCCGTGAGGCTTGTGTGGATATTCTTGCTCATACTTACCAACTCACGTGTCTGGGGACATGTGCCTCAAGAGAAAATATCCTTAGAGACATATATCGCTTGTTTTTCTTCTCTGGGATATTTCCCATCCCCATACAAGAACTAATCCTTTGAGTTTTTTTTGCATACTCTGCTTTTATATTATTTGCCTTCCAACTTGTTTCTGTGATATTAACAGGTGAATTCCGTTACACCTTTGCACCAGGGATCATAGACTTGAGATAGATTAGAAAGATAGAGGGAGAAGACAAAATGTACAATGGGAAGAGGTGGTAGGAAGAGACGGAATAAGGTATGGAGGTAACTAGAGAATTCAATTATCTCTTGGAGGCTTGGTTTAATGGGATAGCTATAAAAGTATCCGCATTAAATAATTACAATTAGTTTAATTTACAGTTTACCTCCGGTATAAAATATTAAATTGCACTTTTTTGCAGCCATATTTGCACCAAACATTTAATTGCTTACTCATAAGATATAACGTTTGAATGATATCACTGAATACGTTCCAGCTCTGTACCTTGTTGGGCAAGCTCTATATATTTTCTCTCGTGTATACTTCTCTTTTAGTATAACTGGAATAATGGATGAAAAAGGTATGAGACTACCTTCTTCTTAATGATCCAGTTAGGATATCTGCAAAAAACGCCTCCAGGAACTGGAAAAATTCACTCTGATATCGAATTGCAAGGAAAAATTATTGCATTTGTACAGTGAAAACCACCTGATTTTTACTGATCCACCTGATCTTTGTATCAATTAGGAACTTGCACTGTCAAAGAGCCTTAACCGGCAACGCCTTTAAGAACACTACAATTTTGACGTTGAACTACTGATAGGTTCAGGTAGTTTGGGTCATGTGCTGCCAGTCGCGGTATTGTTGGTACCAGTTTTTATAAAGGTCACTAGAATGAATTTTTGTGCATTTCCACAAAATGATTGCTCACAGCTTAACTGTTTTTTACTCATACTAAAGTATTTCAAAATTGCCCGCCCTTGTCTTGGTAATGGTAGGTGTTGAATTTTTTGTATTGGCGAATATAATAGCAAAAGTGCATTTTTGTATCATTTTCAAAGCTTTTTAAGTACCTTGAGCATTTGGCGAGAATGACGTCGAGGTAATGCTCTCAGTGTCAGAAATTTAATATTTGCTTTTGAATAAATTCATAATGAGCATGGTTAGCTTGTAACAGAGTATACTTTAGTTATTATCCTAAATTCGCTCAGCTTCAGCCCTGTATCTCAGGGTTTTTCACGCTGCTATAAGGATGAATACAGGGCTGTAGGACTGACGGGATGCTGGGATGCGAAATTAGCCGGTCATCTTTCATTTGTAATTGCTTAGAAATGAGATCTACTTGAATGCCTGCAATTCTGCTTCCACACACAGTTTGTCATTGTGCATGGAATCAAATAACTTGATGCTGATGAGAGAAATGGGGAGCAGTGTATTTTTCAATTCAGTCAGATTCTCTTTCATATGGCAATGGCATTGATGAGATGATGTTTGCGGAGCGCGTGTGAAATTTCAGTGTGATAATGATACAATTCTTTGTAATTCAATGCCACGGGATGAAGAATTATTTAATACACTAGTAGTAGTAGCATTAGTTGCTGTTCACAGTAAAGGTGGTCTTCTACACGACGCTTCAGCGTCTCATAACTTTGAGATATGGCATTAAATTCAATAATTTCACATACTTGGACGTAATATAACATTGAAAAAAATAATAAAGAGCGGAGATGAACAGTTGCATTGAATTGCATACGACGGATAACTAACGACATAATGCACGAACGATGGGAAAGGATTTACTTGTGGCTACCTTGTAATGTAAGCAAATAACAGGCTAAACTTTCAAGTTCAACTGGGAATCATTACGCGCCATTGTCTGGGTTCTGGGATAATGTGTGTCCGTTAAGGTAACTAAGAAATTACTTTGGTTTTCAAACTATGTAAAGCTACCTACCTGTATGCTGAGCTGAATGAGATTTATTGTAAATTTGTCATAAAAAGTTAAATGTTGATCATAAAACGCGATAATTACATGATTCATTCATGATTAAACTTTAAAAGCTTTCAAGACCCATGGGGAGAAATGAAACTACGTTTGCCAAACAGGTAGTGCACTCCTAGACATTGTAGAGCAGACAATCAGACAGATGACTTTGGCTATAGCTAATTTTGTTGTGGTGTGCTAAATAATTTAAAACATTTATTGCTCATCCTTCAAATGTATTGGATACGCTAACACTAGCTGCAATATCAAGTGAATTTCATGTATGTATCAGCATCAAAATATTGACGGGATGGTTCCCATCGTCTAAGGCGTCTCTTATTATCGCTTACCTGGCATATTTCATTGATTATTTTATTTTATAGCCCGTGTCAAATCAGAAACGATAGCATCACTAAATTAGTAATTGAATAGCAAAGCGTTAATAAGGAGGTATGGCGAGACAAAGAGCAACAAGAAAGTATATGGATGAATCAGTGGGACTTGTTTGTTAGCTTGTTCAGTTTTTTTGCAATAAATCATTTAACTTCTCCAAAGTCTCAGGGCTACCCTTTGCTCTGGTACGTGCTGCGATTAAATCGGAACTTGAAGGAACTAATTAATTATTATTGTTTTGTTCGCACACTGGGCGTGAGAGTAGACGTGATAAATGAGATGCGCGCTAGATGAAAATATTTCGATTCAAGGGAAATGATCCAATATTAGATTAAAAAGATGCTGGAATTTGTAAATAAATAAGGGGTAAAAAAGCGATGATTGCGAGTTTGATGTTTTGGTGTTAGTTTTGTGGCTTGAAATTAAGTTTGAGAATAAAAGAACCCATGGCAAAAAGGTATGGACTCAAACTTCACGTGTACATATCTCCAAATATATGGAGGGTCTCCTAGCCTTCAGAAGAGATCTGTGAAGGTATGAGTTTCTATGGAAACCTCTAGCAAATGATCAAGTAGATTTCTGGAACAAACCTTGAGATGAATAAAGCCGGCTCATTGGTTATCTGGCAAAATTTAATTCTGATGAGCTGTCAAACAAATGCAGAAATGACACAACTAGAACCAGTAATTCTTTATGACCTTGGAAACCTGTACATTAATTCCATGACTAGCCTTTGAGGAAAGTAGCAGAAACGGTGCAACTGAAAAACTCGTGATGGTTTGTAGGAAAGCTGTCAAACTTAAAAAAGTTACGACTGCGCTGGAGGAAAGTATTATTGAATGCTGGCCTGTAATTTTCTGGATCATACAGATCCTGGACAAGGTTGCAGCTCCTGCTTGTGGGTAAAATTGACCAATTTTGAAATTCAAGCAGATCAAGGACTGGTATGTAAAGTTTTTTCAAAGTTTTCAATTATTATTTCTGGAGCAGGAGTAGTTTTTGCGAGGTGAAATTTGCCCTGAATCTCGCTTGTAAATTGGATTTCAGCCATGAAATATTCTATGATTATTAGATGACTGTTCAGGTAATGATTAGCTGTGGGAATACAAGGTTAGGTTGTAATTACCTTACTTACCTGGACAAAGGCACGTACGACGTTGGGTTGATCATTCATCACGGAGGTTCCAGAACTTTCAAGATTTACAAACTAATTTGCAAGGGCAGGGTTGCATCTATCCAGAAGCGGGAATTTACTGCACTCACCTCATGGATGAGTGGTCTTGGTTTGCTAATGTTGTAGACTATGTTCCTGTGTTAGGCTGCTTGAATAAGCTTTTACATCCGCGTGGAAGCCGGGACGTAAGCTGAACGGAAGTTTTTTAAATCCCAAAAATGCAAATTCATGGAGGGGATGGAGCAATCAATTGCTTGTGTGCGTCACAAGGCCTTTTTTATTAAAAACTATTTGTTTCTTACACACTTTGCTGTTTTTACTCTAATTTTTTGCTGCTCCTTCAAACACATCCTTGATTAACCTTAACCATCTGATGGAAACTGATCATTACAATAACAGTATGTATCGCTTTCAAAGTATCTTCAAGCCTTATGTTAAGGTTACAGCTGCTTTGTACGAAGTATTTCGGCTACATAATCTTGAGTATTTATTGAAGATTTTAGATGAACATTTTGTTTCCTTTTGGTGATTTCTGTGTCATAGAAAATATTTTATTCCCAGCGACAGTTGATTTGTTACTTGGACAAAAGCGTCTTCAAGATATTTCGAAAAATGTTCAAGTAGAAGATTGTATTTGATCCTTTCTTGGAACATGTCGTCCAGTAATGATGATATATTTTGCTTGTAAAGAGTGAAAGAGAGGATGTGGACGGGTTTAGAAGACGCTTGGGAAGGCTGAGATGTTTGAAGCGCAGCGCTGCTTGATGCCTTGGAATTGATGGGAAAAAATGTGTGTAGGAAATGTATGCATAGAATAACGGAGGGAAGAAAAGCGCGCGAGGTGAATGTTACCTGAGTGTGTGAGCGCGCGAGACGTCTGGAGGTTTAGGTACTTACGCCAGCCTGAATAGGGAGCATAGTTTTGTTATGTATATGCTCACCTTTAATTAAGGGAGAAGAAGAGGTGAAGACGCTGGCAGCGTGGATGAGGACCGATGCAAAGGATCGTTATTGGATGGGCGGCCGGATCTTATTGCAGCAACTATATGCCGCATTGTTGAGGGTGTTCTTCTGGGCAGTGAGTAATAATTGAGTGACGACAATAATATAATCCTGTGGATTTGATGCTCAAGGAAAGTGGGCGAAGCGCGCTTATTTCCCCCTATATAAACAGCGTCCTCTTCCTTTGGAAATCATTCAAACCTTCTCAGTTCAGCTTTACACAGCTTTTCAAATCTTTTCAAAAACTTTTCGAGTTAACACTCAAAAAACCCCAAACTTCAACATGAACACTGTAAGTTCCTAGCCCAGTTTCACATTCGCTTTGGATTAATTAGCTGAAATTTTGGATTTCAGAAAATTTTAAATCTTAGCAACGTTTGAAATTGAAAAAGTGACATTTTGGTTTTTTGTTTTCTACAGTTGTCCGTTGCCGTTTTCGTCGCCGCCTTGGCTTACGCCAGCGCTGGATTGGTCGGAGCTCCCGCTTACGCCACCTATGCCGCCGGACCAGCCTACGCTGCCGCTCCAGCTTACGCCTACGCCGCTGCTGCCCCAGTTGCCTATGCTGCCCCAGCCGTGAAAGCTGTAAGTTTTTAAACGTTTACAAAGTTTTGTCACGCTCTTGCTCCGCTCATCATTTCGCCTTTTACTGCCTTGAAAAAGTAGTAGATTGATTTGAAAAAGCGCGCATTTGAGCCCCACGAAACTTAACTCCGCTTCGGTACGATGCTTGATTGCTAAATTGACTTAACTCTTGCCCATTAGTTCGCTCCAGCCTACAGCTACGCTGCCGCCCCAGCCTACAGCTACGCTGCTGCCCCAGTCGTTAAAGCTGTGAGTTAAAGGGTGTTTTTGAGAATCTGTTCGCGGCAAAACTGTGGACTTGGAAGCATGGAAAACTAATACTTTGATTTTTTTAAACAGGTCGCCCCAGCTGTTGCCTACGCTCCAGCCCCAGTTGCCTATGCCCCAGCCGTCAAGACCGTAAGTATAAGCATATGATTTTGTTTTTACTACCGCTCTTGGTATTATTTCTCTCTTCTTTACTCTTGACCTATCCTTCTTTTGAATGGGGCTTTTGTAACGCCCTCTACGGTTCGGTCCGAGTTGAAAGTTGAGATTTTATTGTGCCTTTATCAATTTTCCTCACGAAGTATTCTTATGGATACAACCAGGTCGCCTATGCCCCAGCTCCAGTCGTCAAGACCGTCGCTGCCCCAGCTTATGCCACCTACGCTGCTGCCCCAGTCGCCTATGCTGCTCAACCCGTTGTCAAGGCCGTCGGCCCAGCCGTCTATGCTGCCCCAGCTCCAGTCCTTAAGACCGTAAGTCCATAAATGGTAGTTTTATTGTTTCCTCGTGACCTTTCTCTGTTGCAATGACTGCAACGCCCTCTACGGTTCCGTCGGAGGTGAAAGTTCATGATTTTATTGCTCCTTTATCAATTTTCCTCACGAAGTATTCTTATGGATACAATCAGGTCGCTGCTCCAGTCGCTTACGCCGCTGCCCCAGCTTACGGATACGCTGCCGCCCCAGCTTACGGATACGCCGCCAAGGCCCTCGCTGCCCCAGTCGCCTATGCCGCTTATTAAATAACCTCCAATAAGCCAAGACTGAACTACTGTGATTAACTCAACCATCAATCACACTACCTACACACGTAAAGTTATATCCAAATTCCAAGGGGTTCTTCAAAGTACGATGTTTTTCAACGGATTCTTCTTCACCTGGCTTTACACAACGCCATCTGGATTGTAAAACTAGGATGGAGCGGAACTTACATCGTCTCGTCTTTAAATTATAATGTGCAATTGTTAAAATCCACATCTGCCAATTCTGCAATTTTTTATACATTTTTGTTACTACTACAAAGAACTAGAAGAGGGAAAAGCTGAAAAGAAAAATATGAGCTGCTTGTAAAAAATCAGCCATCTTTTCTTGGATACTGTCTTCTTTCAACTATCAGCAAATAATAAACAGATCCGGTTATATTCATAAAAACATGCTGCTTTCACTCTTCTTCTCATCCTCTCAGACTGTCTCGTTATTCTTCTGCTATCTAAAAATGTGAATTTTATAAAGTTGCCTGCAACTATTAATAGTTACTTAACAGCATTTACACAAACAGCATATTAAATATAGTGGTCTCAATAAAATTTTCGCCGTTTCCACCATGGCTTCAAAATACTGGAAATTCTTAGTAAAAGATACTACTAGGCCAACTAGGCAGAATATTCTTACATCTGCGTTGTTGTTTCACCATGAGATGAAGTTATGTTACATTCTGTGAGATTCGAAAAAAATTCCATTCCCGTCATGTATTAGTATTTCCTGCATGTAAACAAATGATGAAACGATTACGAATTTTTCTGAGGAAATGTCAATTTTCTGAAGGAAGCCAGTGATATGTAGTTTACATGCTGGTTCATTTGTTGTCATCCGTTAATTTCCAATTATCATGATCTGTTCTAAGAATTTGTGTCCGTTTTCCTGACTAGCGTGACTGCGTGACCTGCGTGCTGATAATAAAGATTGAAAAACTCCTGCGGCTGCACTACTGAACATACTTAAGTATTTCAGTATAAAAGTGTCAGTACACGGTAGTTGTAGTAAGTTGGAGTTACTAGCGTTTTCCAGAAATCTCCTTGCAGGTTTTGCTATTTTAGAAAAATACTGTTTCAATCATGAAGGTTTTAGTAATTTTTGCTTGCGCTGTTGCTGTGGCAACCTGCACTTCCAGTAAGAATTTAATTATACTTTGCTTCATGAAAAGATTGAGTATACAGATATAACGTAATATATTGTACTGACTTGAGCTACTATCGATATGAATTTTGCATTTGTATTGTTTTTACAGTTTTAACTGGGAAACCAGAAGGAAGTGCGAAGCTTGAGGGTCTAAACGGCACTAATGTGAACACCGTGGTGCCACCAAATGGTTTGCCGTCAAGTGGAAGCCCTGTTGTGCGAAGTAAGCTATTTTAAAATCACAAGTATATATACTTTGATTATTTCAAACCTAACTCAAACAAATTTTCAGACAAACGAACCCCGTTTATAGCCGGTATAGGAGGCCTTGCAAATGTCGGAAACTTTGGAGGCCGCGCCGTTTCCAGAGCTAGAGGTTTTTATGAAACTGATATAACTTTGTTTACAAAGCAATGACTATGCTAGATCCTATGGGATTTTTGCTATAAAACATTACTTTTGTAGGAAAGCGTTCCCCGAGGGTCGGATTAACTGGGCGTGTTGGACCTGGAATTCATAGCGACGGTATGGCTAACGCTCGACAGACTTCTAACGCCCAGGGTGGACCTGGTATGTAGTACAGTTGTAGCTACAGGGGCAGAAAACGTCGTCAACTGAGGTTCGTATTCGGGAAACAAGAAAAGGCTGTTCTTATTTCATAATTTATTATGATTCATTCATGTTGAATTCTTCTCAATTGCAAAAAACTGATTTATTGCAGGAAAAACATCACCAAGAGGTTAAGTGATACGTTTTTGGTTTAACGAGAAATGCCTGCACATCTGTCCACCTGTAACCATAGATATGTGCATCAGAAATGTTGTCGAACTCGACCTAGAATTCGGAATCTAACAATCAAATGGCATGGAATTAGTCTATACAGAATCATTTGAATCAAAATGTTGGCAATAAATTATGTATATATAACTGCATACAAATCCTACTTTGGTTTTAACTCATTCAAAAATGTAATTCTTACTTGCTTCGCCTCGCAATTATAATTTCTTATTATCAATTCGAAACGTAAGCTCTAAAGTTAAATGGAATTTTGTAGAATATCGAGCGGAAAATGTTTTCAGTTAGATTTTGTATCCATGTCGTCACCGATAAATACTCTCATGCAATTTTGCGTCACTCATACTTCATTAAGATCTTTCAATTATACGTTTACAGCAGAATATAAGCCCATGAAATCGTAAACCAACGTCACAATACAATTTTACTACAATTTCTCCTCAACCTTGTCATTTTTCATTTTACCTTGTATATTTTGCAACTATGTACAATATAAAACTAATATGTTATTGCATTATGGGACAGCACAAAGGTTTGCGCACAATCATAGACAGCATCTCATGCTCGCGTATCACCGTTTTAGAGTTTATATCGATGTTGTGAAACTCGCTAATAGCTTGGCGATGCGCTTCTCGGAATTCCTCTAGCAGATGACACGGGATATTTGGCAAGTATGGATTCACAGCAAGATAAGTTTCTGAAACCAAAAGTTTTTAGATTCAAGAACAGCTGGATTGAAGGAATTTACGGGTGAGTTCTTAAGGCTTCCGCTCTGATTTCTCACCTATCAACGATTCCATTTGCAATGTATTCCGCTGATAATGAAGTTTGGAATGGGTGACCTCAAATCCGCTAGCTTTCGCTGCTTTTTCAAAGCATCCCTGCCCGTAAACTGCACACTCTTTCTCCTGGAACCACTCGCTGATGTAAGCTTCGTAACCCTACAAGTAAAAACCCTAGGTTAAACTCCAGTGCCTCAAAATTTAAAATATAATGAAATGGATTTGAAAAAAACTAGCTCAGGCCATTACCTTCATATACTCTCTGAACTTTGGATGTTCTCCCATCATCTGGAGCATGCTGAAATGAGGAGCGCGAATCATGACCATAAATGCAAATTCCCCACCAGGTTTCAAAATTTTGTAAAATCTTCGCATGGCCTCTCTGTAAAAAGGTAAAGTAAGGAGTTTATAGGCCATCTTACATATTAATTCTGGTAGACACTCTATGTAATTACGTACACGAATACGCAACTTTTAGGAAATGCTTCAACATGAGTTAATCTTAAAATCTATTCAATATCCCAATTCTCAGAAATTCAGACAAACCTGTAATCCTTTATGAAGTGGAAGACTAGTATCGCAAATATCCGGTCGTATTGATTTTGTAACAACGGTGAATCGTCATCCATGATGTCTCCTTGAATAAATTCAACGTGCGGGCTAGAGAAATTCAACTTTCCGTATGCAATCATCTCGGATGCGATGTCAACTGCGTGAATGAGGGAGTCCGAATCTTGAGCAAGTGGCTGGAAATATGAATGTCCGGTTGATCCAGGTCCACAGCCATAATCCAAAACCAAGTCGTTTCGTTTCCAAGGTGACATCTTGCTCAAGAATATTGGAATAGCTTCGTGCACATCTCTCTTGGCTGACCTATTCTTTTCGAATTTTTCCGGAGCATGCATGTTGCTCTCTCGGGTTTTCTTCCTGCTTCTTGAAAGATTTTCCTGGAACAATTTAAGCACGCCTCTTTTTTAAAATAAAAGTTTGTTACTTATTAGTAGTTTATTTCTTGCAGATCCTCGAGAACTTCACTGGGCAAACAGAAGAACCTGTGTACGATTTCAATTCCTAACGAGCTTTATAGTGTTTCACATCGCTGTTTCCCTTGCGACTGTTGAACTTGGGTTTCACGAGAATTCGTTTATATACCGCCGAGGTACCTGACTAGACACAAGATTTCGATGAAACCATGCCGATGCGCAATGCTATATAACCCTGTGAAATTGGTTTCATGTAAGTTGAAGTAGTTGACAACATCGGAATTTCGTTTATCACAAGTTCTCATGCTTTAAAAAGCAAAAAAAACGTAAGAAAATTCAGCTGAATAAATTTGAATTCTCATCTAATTGCATGCGACACATTAGATTTTCTGACTACAATCAGGTTTACGAACTTTTAATGAATATTAATTTTGTTATTGTCGTCAATCCTTCTACTCGAAACCAGTACAAGTCTAGCAGTCTAGCCGTGCAAATAGTTTTACGTAAGTTGCTGCTTTCCTAACAGGTTGTCCAGTCTACATTTTACATTACACTAACCATGACCATCTAATCTCTTTCATCTTGTCTAGCTTTTGCGAGTGTTCCTTTCAACTTTCAGCGTAAATTATCAGTAGCTTTTTATGACGAAAAGAGTGGATCTGAGTAACAGACTTTTAAAATCCGAGTATACTGTACCTGTACCTGACTCCCTGAAGCAAGCTCGTGGCCTTTGTCCTTAGTCTGTGTTCATACACACTACATTGATTTACTTGCTTGATAGCATCTACTTGCTAAATTTTGGAAAAATAGGTAAGAAGATTCAATATTCAGCAACAAAGCTCAAAGCTGGAAGAATGCCAAGATTGACGCTTGACTTTAGAATTATTAGCAAAATATGTTGAAATATAGTGGAAGTATTTCCACCGCAAGATGGCAGTGTAAATAGTAATTCACAGATGGCGCTATTTTAAAAATAAAATACTCTTTCAATGCCTTTATAATACAAAATGAAGAGTAAGAACGGTCGGAAATAGTTGCTAGTTTACGATAGAATTTATTTTTTATGGTAGCTCAAATATGAATTTTACAATGGACATTATAGGATCAAGATTAGGCATCTTTTAGCAAAGGTGGATGATAGTCCAGTTTGATTGGATAATTTACTTCTTGTGGATGGTGGTGTAGGCGGTGTTGACTCCAGCAGCGTATGATCCGTAGGTGTATGGAGCGGCATAGGCGTATTGGGGAGCAGCAGCAACGTATTGTGGAGCAGCAGCAACGGTGTATTGTGGAGCGGCGGCAACGGTGTATTGGGGAGCGGCAGCAACGGTGTATTGTGGAGCAGCATAGCTGACTGGAGCATAGTTGTATCCGTATCCGTAATTGTAGGGGGCAGCAGCTACGACTGGAGCTTGGATCTGTGAAAGGAACAGAGAATGCAATTTTAGATTATCTGATGGTGTCATCTTGCAGCGTGCATAGAAAACGTTTGTGTGAAAAGTTCACTTACAGGTCTGTAGGCAACGGTCTTAACTGGAGAAGAGTATGAGACGGTGCTGACGGCAGCTGGAGCGGGAGCAGCAGCGACCTGTGGGAAAATTGTCGAGTTTTACTTAACTTGTTCCGACTAGTTTAACTGATAGCTCTACGACTTTTGGCTCTACAAATTAACTTACAACGGTCTGGACTGGAGCATAGCTGTAAGCTGGAGCAGCAGCATATCCGTATCCGTATCCGTTGGTGTAGCCTGGAGCAACGTCATAGACGACTCCGGCGCTGGCAGCAGCCACAGCAGCGGCGAAAAAGAGGACGGTGAACTATTGAAAATAAAAAAGCAATATAAAATTTTAGATACAATTCAAAATTTTAAAATGGCTTGGCTCCGAATTGGAAGCTTATAAAAATTTTAAACGATTCCAAAATATAGTAAACTTACAGAGTTCATGTTGATTGATTGTTTTGGTTTGGTGAAGAGGGTGAAGCTAGATATTGCAACTTGGAAAAGTTGTGAATAAAACTTCAACTGTTAGTGGAAGAAGGAGGAAGAGTAATTGATGATATCTGGAAAAATGACCCAGTATTTATACTAGAGTTTGGCAGAAATCATCCTGGACAGCTTCGCCATTTCAGATGATTTACAACAAAGCCCCGGAATCTCGTTCTCGCCCCTCTCATCTTCCATCTTCTTTTGCTCTGGAGCATAATGTAATTCACCTTGAAACTTTTCGCTTCTGTTCCTACACACTTCTTGGTCAATTCACACACGTCACCTTCTTTCTTATCTTGTCAATTAAAAGTACACCAGCTCTCAATGCTTGTTACTCAATCAAAACCTGATTGTGCCCATCCTTTACCTGAATTTTTCATGTGAATCAAAATTATCATATCCTGAAACTTGGATTGTCTCTCAAAACGCCTGATCCTCACGGATTTTTAATCACTGAGTTGATTTTCTTGCCAAAAATCCTTAATTACTTTACACCCAATCGCATAAATCAGATGAGTGACAGCTTGGAAATCAAAAGGTGAGATTTCTACATAATATTCAGTAAAAATCAAAGAATATTTTACTTAATCACCTGGGCGCCATTAAAACCATAATTGGCCTATTTTTCGGTAATCATGATATTCACGTAACTAGACAACTTGAATCCTATCTTGTCCAATCAGCAACCGTAATCGCTACGATTAATTCCAGCCTCCGATACCTGCTCCTCTATTCTTCCTTATTGACTTCCTCATTCATGCAACTTGATTCCTTATTTCTTGTGCTTATAGCTTTGCATGCTTCTACGAGTTATCGCATGCTTCATGATTGTGACATCTTGGGCAAATTGTAAATATCTGGAATTTTCAGGAAATATAATGAAACCGGTCCACGTTATTTCAATTCCACATGAGCATCTTCAGCAGATACAGGTAACGCCCAAACAGCGTAACTGACCAATACAATCTGGATTTCGCGTGCAAATATTTGCATTCTGTTGGATTGCTCCTAACATGCATGTCCAATTTTTCTTGGCATAAGTAAATCCACGTTTGTGAACGGCAAAACCCTCCGGTATATGTATACACTGTATTTATCCCGGATCTTCTTGCGTCATTATCGATCAACTGGAGAATTAATTTTTAAAATTGTCACCATCACCATACTTGTCTTGGTGTTTGGATTCAAAGTTATAAATGCATACGAAGAAGGTTGACTTTGTTTACTGCCATAATCAGATGCAGTTTGGGCGTTGGTGTCGACGGCGCAAGTTGGAGAATCTTGAGGATTCTTTGCTGGGATTTTCTGAGTGTAATAAAAACTATATCTTTGGTGAATAATTGGGATCAAGTTAGACAAGTCTTGTTGTCTGGCTGCCAGCTAGCCTTCGCTAAAGGATATTGACGTGGATGGACTGCTCTATCTTGTGATTTGTGATTGCTGGAAGCAAGAAGAACTGGAAGAATAATTGAATCACAACCGGACCGTCCCTTCGCATGATGTGGGTTTTCGCTGTCTTGGTCGAATCTTTTCTTGTTTGAGAAGATGCTCTCATTTCCATATAAAAACAGGAAAATGTGTAGTACGAAAAAGACTCCGAGTGTCAGCTATGATTTTGCATATTTGCATTATTAACGCTCCTTTCCCTACTTCATTTGAGTTTGAATAAAATCATCTATATACACTAAGCAAAACAGACACAATTAAGAGACACGAAATCCTTCAAGTCATCAATCACTATAATAATGAATGATACAAGAGACAACAGGATTTACTCTTTCTAGAAGTCATAATATATGGAAGAAAAGTTAACCGGCTTGAATTATGGTAACAGCCTTACAAAGTCAAAGCAAGATTACTATAGAAGCATATATACTGAATTTTTCATGGGCGTGCCCTCATTTTGGTAATTAAAGTATTTTAAATGACAAAAACAACTTACTGGAGCATGATACGAAACCTATAATCTAAACAATAAAATGCTGTTAATTAAGCATTAAAATTCAAGTCTAGAAGAATGAGATTCGAGGGCGAGATTCACACGTGGGAGAGAATAGTTGCTGAAATCCAAGACAACCCATCACTTCCAATAGGCTTCAGGAAGAGAGCAGAACTAGGAAATGCTGATTCCTAGGTTTTCTATATTTTTGCGAATAGAGTCCATACTAGGATCGATCTTTAGGGCTTCTTCGTAATATAGTTTCGCATGAGATTTCTTATTCCATCTGTGGTAAAGTACACCTAAAATAGCAAACGTTAGAGGTAACAGATTATACAAGAATGTTAGGCAGTGATCCAGAACGACTACATTTTTCCCGTTTTACGTAGTTTAGACCTAATAAAGTAACACTGTGTATGAGCTGTGTCATCTAAAAATCTTGTTATTACCTAAATTGGCGTAGTACTTTGCAGGCATAGGCTTTTTGTGTAGTTTGCGAAGACGGATTGCATTCCTAAAATATTTTTCAGCAGATTCAAAGTCAGTTAACTTTCCCAAGATGTTTCCAAGAAGGAACTGGAGGGTATCATCGGAAGTAAGTATGTTGGAAGCTCTGATAGCCCATTCCTTAGCTTCTTCTAGTTTCCCATCTTGGTCAAAGAGAATAACAATATTAATCCACGCTTGTGAATGAGTTGGCTTTTGAGACACGGCTTTCTTCCAAGACCTCAGTGCTAGCTCTTTGTTTCCCATGTCAAGATACTAGAATAATTATTTTCATCCAAATTAAACCGGTCCAGCATTTATAGTCTTGCACAATTAATTTCCGCCATCATCGCAACGCTTACCAAGTTTCCTAAGTTATATTCGCAGTCAGGATACTTTTTACGATATTTTAGTGCTTGCCCATAACAATGCATTGCCTCGGAGGTATTCTTCTGGCTCAAAACAATGCCAAGATTCATCCACGCTGCTGCAAAGTCAGATCTACAAAAAAATCATTTTATACATGCGTCTTGCTTAATTTCTGAGAGAATTTCTAGGTTTCCAGTCTATTACTTTATCTCAACAGCTTTGCGTAGCCACTGTTCAGCTTCTTCATATTCTTCTGAAGAGCGTAGTAAGTTTCCAAGGTTATTCATTGCTTGGTAGTAGTCTGGCCTAAGTTGCAAAGCTGTTCTGTAGGATCCGGCTGCCAAGTCTTTTTTCCCTCCTTCTCCATAGTGAGTGCCAAGATTGTAATGTACTTTGGCATTGTTTGGACAA
This sequence comes from Sminthurides aquaticus, assembly GCA_906901655.1. Taxonomy (NCBI): domain Eukaryota; kingdom Metazoa; phylum Arthropoda; class Collembola; order Symphypleona; family Sminthurididae; genus Sminthurides; species Sminthurides aquaticus. The sequence continues at coordinate 891,218 of CAJQTT010000023.1, read as the reverse complement.
ACCTGGAATACATTTAAAGTTCAAGCATGTGCGTCAACAAGAATTCAGTAGCATTGCCTCATGTAAATTCTACAACTTGTAAATCATACTCACGGTTAAAGCCGATCTGAACAGTAGCCCCTCGTCAATCCACTCTATAGAACGGTGGATAGATCTTAAGTAAAACCACATCACAGTGAGAGCAAAAAACTTGATATTGCCATATTTGTGAAATGCGTAGCTTAGCAAGAGTGCGAATCCAATGGAAGGCAAGTACAAGTTACGCTCTGCCAGAACAAAGCCCACCGTAAATATTAGATTGGAAGATGGCAAAAATGTAGTTGCGCCTATTAATGCCGCAGTCATTAAAATCCTGTAAAATTAGAATAAGGTATACTATAATGCATCGAGCGAATCTTTCATTAATGAAGACACAAAATAACTTAAATACAAGAGTTAACTTACCTAGACTTTAAAGCAACCCAGAAAAATCTTACAGCTATGAAGAATGCCATCACCAGGCATAGAAACCTTAAATCGAAAGGTGTACGTATTAAGCTCACGCAACCCATTGACCAGTCGTAGCACAACCATACGGGATGAATTAAAAGGTAAATGTTGAGCAGCCACACGTACACAACACTCATTACCTGCACGTAAGGACAGAGAAAGATACAATTATTATTCTCGCCTAATTTAAACCTGAGATCTCAATCATAAGAATGATATCTTACTTTTGCGAAATTATTTTTTACAAACGCTGGAGGGTTATCAGCCGGCTGAAAAACGGGCGGACCTCCCTGATACCAGAGTCTCCAAACGACAAAAGCTCCAACGATTCCAATCGATACAGCATGGTATAAAAGTTCGACTTTCTTAGGCCGAAAATTTTTCCTTACAATTATGTCCAACAGGACGTACAGCACCTATATACATAAAATCAACAACATCGTTTCACTTAACATACAGCTCACATTATATATCCTTATACCAGAGGATTCCTAACGATTCAAGTCAAGCAACAACTTACAACCAGAACAACAGCATTCTCTTTAAACAGAGATCCGAAAATAGAGATCAGGGCAATTAAAACAGAACCACCCAGATGTTTGGAATTTGGGCAGATTAGGAATCCGCCCATAAAGATCAAGGAAGACATCAGATCAGCTCTTCCAACTAGCCCACCCAAAGGCTCTACGTGAACAGGGTGGACGGCAAATATAACAGCAGCCGAGTAACAGATATTCCTGAATTTTTCAGAGTAATCCAGACATTTTTGCAAAAAGTAGTAAACTAAAACACAATTTATGCCATGTACGGCCAAATTTATCACATGGAAAACAAACGGATTCTTTCCCCACTGGAGGTAATTCCACCTTGATCAAAAAGGTTAAGTATTAGGATTGCCTTTTAAAGTATACGAAGAGTTATACGTAACCACCTTTTCCCACAATCATAACCAATTAAACGATATTGCTATTGAGTTACCTGAATGTTAATGTCGTGAGCGGGCGAAACGACTTATGCGATTGAGGGTGAGTTAGTCGAACACCCCAGAAATCGTCCCTAAAAATCCTGTAGAAACTAGCATCAGACGGATCCGTGACATCAGTATTTTTAACTATTGCCTCTCCATCATCGAAAATAAATTTTCCCCAAAGCGTTGGTGACACAGAGCTAATGCCAAGTATGAAAAGGATGAATAGCTTCCATCTTTCCATTTTAAATTTCGTATCGGTAACTCTCTTAGTCGTCCCATTCCTCAAATCAGTCTGGCCGTTTGCCTTCGTTGCCATTTACACCTGAAAGAAAAACCGACTTTGTTAATAACTTATCGAAACCTTCAATTTAAATCTAAGAGTAATCAATATAACACACCAAGTTGCTGGAGGCATTAATAAATACTAAGGTGTTTCAGGTAATTTTCTAAAATGGAAATAAACGATTTTGTTTAAAGAAAAAGCAACTCCGACAAAGGCACCTTTCAAATAAGAACCATTATGTATTGTGTAACAGACAATACTGAACCGAAATGATTTTGACTGACCTCTCACGCAACCAAATGTCGCGAATTTTCCATCCGTAACTAATTGGTTGCGATTAACTTAAAGAAATTAGTTTCACTACAAGCATTATCCATGGTGTACTTCACCTAAATAGTAATGCTGCAGTGCAGCAGTAGCAAGAACACAAGTTACCCGTTCATTGACAGCAGATCCGCATCCGTGTGAAATGCGGAAAATTGCGGAAAATTCTTCGCCGGATCAAAACAGTGTGTACTCAATGGGATGAACACAGCTGCTTCAGCCGTAACATACATACGGACATTCTCCTCCAAGTGTACTCAATGGTTAGGCGCGAAAGTTGCAGTCAGCAGGTGCAGGTAAATGCCGCATTATGATTATTTTGCGTGAGTAAAAAAAGTAAAATATTTATTTAAACTTGCCCAATGTATTTAATTAGATTCATTCGTGCCATTTAAATTTTATTTAGCTCACTGTTAGCATTGAGTTAATAGAATTACGCTTGCTTTAGTCGGGTTCAATGCTTACAGCTGGCAAAGAGAGGTGTAAGCCAAAGAAAGGTAAGCATATATTTTTCAGAATATGTGAAAGTTACCAACAGAGTTTTATCCCCAAAAATTTTTATTAATTTAAAGCCATGATCTTTCAATTTGTATTACCCACATTTGGTACACAGTTTCAGAAAGCAGTTTCAAGACATGCAAGAGTTTTCCGCTCGTAACTTCCGTTTTGAGGGACACAAGCGCTGCACGAAAAAGAAATGAGAGCTTAATATGGAATAACATTTGTAGTGTCACATACTGTTTCTAGAAGCTGAATTGAACTTGGCGTAATTTAATTTGAAAAGAGAAAGGTAATTTTTGTAATACTTAAACCTTGATTCATTAGAGTTTAGATCGCTGAGGTAATTTATGTGAGTTTTGCTGACATGTTCCTTTAGAAATGCAAAATCCGAAGTCAATTCGAAAGCGGAAACGCAAAATCCGCAAAGGTTCCTTACCTGGACTACCGTACCCAAACTACCACATAAAATCGGATGAGCCCCCTATTATATGTACCTGCGAATTTGACGGAGAAAACTTTTATGTATCTAGTCCCAGTGATATTCAAACACTTTATGAGAATGTAAGTTAGTTTGGAAACTCGAAGTGATTTGATTAGACCGCTCATACCCTACTCTGTTTCTTCTACTTAAAACATTTGTAATCAACATTCTTTTATTTACTTTGCAGGGCTGCTTCGGCAAGAGTACGATTACGCAGAGAAATCCTCTTAACGAGGACAATATGAGCTTTGACAAGCAACCGTATTTTCAAAAAGTAGTCAAAGATCTCCGACCCGTAATTACACCGTTTGAATTCCCAGTTACCCGAGTACATACTATTACATCAAGTAAACATACAATCGAGGAGAACGAAGCGGCCCAAAACATGCAAACCGATAATTTGGTGACAAGTAGTGCAACTGCAGACAATCCAGTGCAGCTTGAATCTGCGTCTGAACGTGAAGATGCGTCTTTTCAAAAGCCAAAGGACCACCAGTCTACCACTTCTGGGACATCTGAACTGCAACCATGTGACAGTTCGGCTAATCCAAATCCTCCAGAAGATTCTGTTACAGAAGTGCTAGATGTTTTATCAGATAAATTAGAATTATTCCCTGAAGAAGTCATGTTTTTGACATTCGGTATCGGGTGTTTGCTAGTGCAAACAAAAACAGGACGCCAACTGAATCATCAGGATCTTTGGACAATGTTCTGCTACAAAAATCATGAGTTTCCCATTTCGTACGCCGTATATCATTACTATCGATGCAAAAACTGGATCCCGAAAGATGGTCGGAGCTATGGAGGCAATTTCGGTAAGTAAAACTTGCCAAATCGCGTTTACATTTGGTCATCAGGAATTAATGTATTTTTTTCTTGCAGTACTGTATGAACAGGGCCCAGAGCATTTTCATTCCCTCTACATTGTTCATGTATTCAAGCAACTTAGCTCTGACGAACAGCGACCAAGATGGATTGAGTTGTGTGCACGGCAGCGCTTAGCATCTCATGCGGCAAAGGTAATAAATAGTGCATATAACTAATCTACATCTTATCATATTTGTTGAACTATCGTTAATTTATGTAACCCTGAAGCAATCGGAATTAAATATGACAATTTCCAGATTGCCTTGATTTGTGAAGTCCAAGTTCCTAATGACATCCTGCTGGAGGATCCAATTTCAATCTTTCATCTGAAGATACACGAAACGCCTTTGTATCGCTGGGCTCCTAATTTTAATAAGTGAGAAAAATGAAGCGTTCTCCGTAGCAAACCGTGAGTGTGGACGTGGAAGACGATGCTCCTCATAATCGTGATTAATCTCTTGTTGCGCGGTCAGTTTTGCTGACTGCAGTGAGGTTGGTTAAGCGTGACTGCTGTGTAAGTAGCGCTATCTGGACACAGGCTTGGCCCAAGCCTAATTTGTTAATTTTTTGTTAATTTAGTCCCAAGTGGCTAAACAAGTTGGGATACAAAAAATTAATAGCAACGGAACCAATAGGTTGTAAAATGTGGATGTACTTTCTGTTTTGCGAGGAGGTAATATTCTTGATTGTTCCGAATGTCCACAGTTTCGTTAAAAAATTTATATTTAAGTTATAATCAAATGCTTTTGAAGCACTGGATCTAGTAATCCATACCAAAATCTTTTTAGAGTGGGACTTTTTGACTCCATAAGTGTCATATTACTCAGGTTGCTCGGTACTGTTATCATTATCGTTTTCTTTGTGTTCTGGATTTATATCAATATTTTTTTAAGTAGAAATTGTAGCGTTTAATATTAGTTTCACCAGACTTAGCGCTCTCCATATTTATGCATCAAGAGTGGACTGGACCGATAGACCATCTGTAATGTGATAGGTTAGGGTTGGAAAGTGGCAGAAGTAGAATAGAATGTAGTTATCAAATTCTATTTGATTTAATATAGAAAAAAATTACTGAATATTGATGTTCCCTGCAGCTTATAAAACAACCTTATGTAAAACCATAACGCGAAATAAACTATTTTTAGTTCCCAACACAATAAATTAAGTTAGTCATTGGATACTTCCCATCAACACGATTTCATAGCAGCACGGACGATTGGAACAATAATAGTTTAAATTACAGCGTACTGTGTACAATGAAAATTAATTGGTACAAACTCGTAATGCACAATATCGTATGCCTGAATCACGAGTGACAAGTCTGTAGGAGCAAGACTTATTTGGTCTTTGTAAGAGTATTGTTTGGCAATATTTTGGTGAATGTGATAACAGTTAATAGGTACATCACACTACAATTACAATTACTTATGGGAAGAGCACGGAAGCTGAGTGTATCTGAGGCAGAAACCAACGTTTTCAGTCTCTTTCTTCGAGTACTCATCGTCATCGAAGCAAACTCGGATCGTAAACGGTTTCGTGTGACTTTCAACTGGGCACGGACCTTTAGCCTTCTTGTCCAATGAGCAGAACGTCGTTCCACAGAATCGATTTGCACAAGGTACACCCTTCTTCTTACCAGCCTGAATCTATAAGTAACAAATGAGGAATAATCAGTTAACTATATTCTCTTTGTCTTTTACAGATGCTGGAGGGAATCACACCCAAGCAACATACCTTGTTTCCATCGGTGGTACCGCAAGGAATAAGGATGTGATCCGAAGATCCAGCTTTCTTGGGATTCAAACATTCGCCGTCGGTCTGAGCTTTTTCTGCAATAAGGAGGTGCGTCGCGTTTAGTTGATTGAAAAAATGCAAAATTTAAAATTGAATCCATAAACGTTTCTGCATTAACTTACTGTCGTCTCTTGAAATTCTGAATGTTCCCTTTTCAGGATCGCACTCCTCGTATTTAATAGCACAGAAACCAGCTTCCATTCTCACGCAAATAGAGTACCATTGGTTGGCCAAATGTTGATCCCATCCGTCGAAGTTGAAAGATTTTATAACGCCTAAACAAATGAAGAAAATTAGTGGCGAATTCATTTACAAAAGTGACGGAAACGTCATGACGGATTTTTAGATTCCTTCAATCCGTACCGGAGACACCGTAGTGATACTGCAAGCAGCCATCAGGAGCACGATCGCAACATCTGACTTGAGTAATTTTGATATCCCAGCCAGGATCTTTATGGTAGCCGGAAGTGGTGACAGTGAGCGTGATTGGCCCGTAATTATGTCCACCCAAATCAATGTACACTGAAAATTACATTATATATTCATTAGTCTTGATATTTTTTCTTCCTACATCTGACGTTGAGCAATCATCTAGTGATTAAGACTAACTGTGTTGTCCGGTATTCTTTCCGCAGATAACTGGAGGACTGTAAGCAGATCCGGTGACCAAGAACGCATCCTTGTTACACTGTCCGCTCCATGGATCAGGGGGTCCGAGATCGAAGTGAAGGAAGTCCAATCTCAACTGGCACACATCCCATCCACCTTTGTAGACTTGCAACTGACAGTTCATGACCGGCCCAACATTGCTCACATATCTGGCTTCTCTTGGACTGGTGAAGTAGGTGCAGTTTTCCTTAGTGCTTTGCCCGCAAGTACGTGCAACTGTAAAAGAGAAACTGAGTATTAGGGAAATCACTAAATTCAACATCCTTGTTCATCCTGTCTAAAATCTTCTCATTTTACTTACAGATACAGCACACTCCGAAACCGGTTGCACAAGCGCCAGAGGGAGTTCCTCCACGTTCGCGACATTCCCGAGCAGTGTAGCAAACACCTGCAAAATGGAAAGAAAAGCGGTAATTTCTAAACGTCGTTCTGCCTGATTCACCTTAATCCCATGCAAATTAGGACTCCTCCTTTGTGTCTTACCTGATCGGAGGGCATCTCCGGTCCAGCAGGCGTCATTGGGGAATTTCACAATGGTGAAAATGTTAAGAACTGTAAAAAAAGAGAGGAAACGCGTAAGATTTGAGAACACAGACTCCCTGCGGTGAGATAGGTGGTTATAATGCAGCAGTATATTTTGTTTTTTCTATCAATATTGTTATTAGGTCAGGAGAATCACGCATTATCCCCATGTACCGTAATCTGCGGCAGGCAACTATTGACCGTAATGTCTGCACGGTTATAAATTTTCCCTGCCCTTGAGCTAGAGGTTAGCTTGGATTTTTCAATTTCCCGAAACTTCATTTGCAATTCCCTGATTATGAGTGAGTTAAATAGGTTATCCTCCCCCGTGAAACAAAGTTCAATAAGCCATCTTCTTGTTCAAGTTCATAGGGCAATTTACTTCACGTATGCCATAACTCTTCCTGCTTACTCATCACGATTATGTACCTGACAAAACCTTGTTTCCTTCCCAACTTTGTTCCCTCTCCCAACCCAGCATCTATCCTGTGGGATGTGAGCTGCTCCCACTTCTTATTCATGTTAAAGTTTATCTTTCCCAGTTTTAAGATCTGACTTAGGCAGGTTAGGTTGAGACCATGGAAGAATGAGGAGGAATGGTGGTCGTGGTAAAATAGCGGATTTAATATCCTGTTTGGCAAGTTTTTTCCACGCAGAAGAAGAACTACGCCAAAACCAAAAAGGTTCACGGGATGGGAAAAATGAATGGACGGACGGAAAACCTGCTCTGCAGGTTAAACCTTCCTCCTGTCCATCCTACATTCCCTGCCACATTACATCACATTCCAGGTCAATCGCGGACAAAGGTCCCGTCCCAATCCTCAAAAGCCCACAGTCAATCCGCTAACCCCGCTATATTTCCTGGTGTAATCGTCTCCATCCTCCTATTATATGTATTTTTCTCTGTCCTCCTACACGCTTTTTAATAGCTTGGGTAGTTACTCCCATTTCTTAGTTTTCTCTTGTAATTAACCCTGAATCCAACTTTTCCTACTTCCATTTATCGCGTAGACGGTAAATTACGCACTACAATTGACATTAATCAACTCAGGATGTCCCCAACAATTTTCAATTTTCTATCGTTAAAGTAGCGACACAATTGACATCCTACAGACTTGTTATGAGTTGTCTGGTTTAATAGTCTGCTCTAAAAGCCTGAATTTTTTAACGGATGTCTTCACATGATGTTTTGGGTCACAATGAGGATTGCTCAAATTACCTGCCCTATCAGGTAATAATTATAAGGTTTTCATAAACTTATTCATGGCCAAGGCTATTTCTTATCCCCTACCTGTACTATTGAAAGGACGAACTGTTTTGACTTCATTTGTCATTGTAGAGGTTTTTGTTCCCAAGAGTTTTTAATTAGTTTCTATACCCGTACTCTTTAGCCTGGACTATCCGGAGTGAAAACACGGTTTTACTGTTTAATGGTGTAAATCATACAGTTTCAAGTTCAAATCTGTGCTAAATCTTGTACTTCTCCTTCTGCTAGTCAACTGTAATAATCTACTCATTCTAGTTTCTAGGAGGTTGATTCCTTACTTTTTGCACAATTCTTCATCAGATCCTAGAATCAGAAAATGCTTGCAAGTAATTGCTTTGCTTCGCCTACTGAGTACAACCAAAACAAAGCTCTGAACTCTTGAAACACCTCTAGCCTGACGCTTTCTTTGTTCCGCGCACTTGTACCTGCCAACGTTCAGAATTGCTCCCAAGCACTTGCAAAATCTTCTCTGCCCCAAATTGTTGACAGGGTCGTCTAAAAAATGAATGCTACTGACGGACTTGAAAGGAAAAGTTCACTTACGATGTGGATTCCTTGAAGCTCCAGTTCCAGCAGAAACCTGCGTTTCTGGAATGACTTGAGGAGGAGATGAGGAAGCATTAGAATAAGGTAAATATGAGATTCTTTCAGCAGCAGCCGAAGAAATCACTAAAAATAATCCTAGAGTTAGTAGTAAAACTTGTTGATTTCTGAGACCCATGTTGTCCACTTTAAATTTTTGCGGACACCAGGATAACAAAAGATGTTCTTCCGATTCCCTTCAACCCCAGCGGTAGACTAAACTTGAGTAGCTCTGACCGAGACCTTCATCCTCGTCAACATGGGCGGATTTCTTTCTCTGCACTCCGATCCTGCCCCTCGTCCAACCCTTTAGGTCTTTACCTTGTACATGCTACCCTCTCCCAAGTAACACACAATACTCCCGCCGACTTCCGCTTTAATAGGTCAACTTGTACCAGTTGCTTCAAGGTTTGAAAGGTCTTTTGAGGCGCACTTTCCTCAGACCAGGATCATCTTCAATCTAGCATAGGTTCATATGCATGTAACTTGCCTCCCCAGTATATTCTCTTCATCAATTATAATTCTCTGACCAGCAACAACCACCACCTCCCCATTACCAACCCGTAACCCTGCCAAATGAGTCGGACAGGATGATGGTGAAAAGCAGAGTGGCTCATTTCTCTATTTCTTTTTCCTTTCTTATCATAGATCAAGTTAATCAGAATCCTTGTAACTGCTAAACGCAGTCAGTCTTCACCTTGCCTACTCTAGCACCCTATAAAACTTCCGTAGCTTGCATACCTTCTGTAGTCATATCTGTACTGTACAGAGTATGTAGGATCTGCAGAGGTCCGTTGAACTTTTTACCACACTTTGACACTGTCTTCTCCCCACCTTGACCACTGCACCAGCCAGCAGCCAGTCAGAACAAAACGTCCTGTTTCCCTAATCACCCAGGTTCTATTCTGCTCCACCGAGGCAACTCTCGGACGTAGGCAGGTAAGCTGGTTATGTAAATAATTTAGGAATCATCACACAAATTCCCTAAACCATCCAAAAACTAGCCAACCCATTCATCACCATTACCCGACCTGCCCCGTATCCCTCATGATTATATTACAAGCGCAGCCTCATTCCCGGGATCTTGGTTAACGACAAACGTTTTCACGGTTTTGAGCACAAAATGCTTCGTTCGACCCCGTTTCTTCTTTCGGTACAATAGAGTATAACGATATTCATGCATTCGCCGCAGCTAACTTAACTGCCTCTACGAGTCTTACCTGATTTACTGAATTCTTTGGCGGTAAAGTTGATGCGTGATTGATTCCATTTAGCATTCACAGTATGTCTGCAAGCGAAGGCGGCGAAGACTGTGTTGCACTCACCTATCCACTTTTTCCTTTTTAGTCCCCATTTGTGTTCAATAGTGTTACAATTGGGGATAATTTAGCCTCTAAACTCAAGAAGTTGGGTGCAACCTTACTGCAGTTTTCAGACGATGCTACGCTTGACCTGTTGGGTTTAAATTGTAAATGGTGAAAATCTTTACAAGGTATTTGATTTCAGTCTTGTCGAAATAACTATAGCTACAGAAAGTGTAAAACCTGGATTTAACCTCTCGTTTTGATGATGAAATTTGTTATAACCTAATAACCGAAAGGTGTGGGAGGTGGGTGACAGAGTCGAGTAAAAGTACGTTTAACTTTGCCAGTAAACAATACAACCGCGTTCTTTCGCCTGAGGTTAGTAAGAGATGATTTAAATACTCCTTCCAGGTAAAACTTTTGTCAATCCAGCATTTACCTGGCTGGATACCCGCACCGTAAGAATGAATTTGCCTCATCCGGCTGATAATTATTCCTTCATGGCTTGGATGGACGAGAGATGAATAATTTTAAGCAGGTATGCTTGATCAAATGTCCCAGGAGAACTTGGAGGAACTTGGAGGAACTTACTTGATGAACAAAGAATGAATGTTGTCTGGCAAGTTTTTTCTTCCTAACGGGACTTTGACTACGATTTTGTTGAAATGATGCCAGTGCAGTAAACCTACTACCTACCATATATGTTTGGTAACATTTCAGAGGGCGAAACAGGGTAAAATTAAGAAGCTTTCGCTCCGGAATGATGCAAACTTGAGAGTTTGCGCGGCATTTAATGCGACCTTATAAAAGCTAGCAGATGTGGAATGAGAAGACAGTACGCCACCTATCATCTAGATGTGATATCACACTCCGATATTTAATAGCTTGAAACAAGTATTAAGTGGATTGCTATACTTGTATATTTTACGCTTCCGATTTTCAGACATTAAATTTTACTACTGATTAGACCTATCAACTACAATGCAGGAACATTGAGTTTATTATGTGGCGCGTCTCTGGTTTGCAATTGTTTTCAATTGTACTAACTAAATCCTGTCTCACTCATCTCATCACCTCATTTTCCGAGCAACTTTCTCTCGCAATTGCAATGTCAAATGTCAGCAAGAGTGTTCCTAAAAATACTACTTCGTTTTAGTATCGCTTCCCTGCTATTCCAAGTATTGTTGATGGTAACACCGCGATACCTATGCACGATTAAGTGTAAAATAACTTGATGGTAGATTCTTTAAGACTTTTATGATACGCCTGCTGGCCTGCTTACTCGAAGGCGTCCCACGGATCTTACAGAGGGTGTCCCAGCTTTATTTTTTCAGTGGGATGGGAAGGTGGAAACTAGTAGGGCACGTTTGCACTTACACAACTGATCTTGAGTTTAAATGAAAAATTAACTATTTCTCTGCTTGGAAAAAATATATTTGAGCTCAGAATGCGTTATTTTAGAAACAACAGCAAAACGAAAAAAAAAATCGAAAAAGAAAGTTTCCAAAATTGTTTTAGCGCCATTTCCGATTACAATAAAATTTCAACTGATTTTGAAAATAAATTAAGTTCATAATATGCCGCCTTGAACCAGCTACAGACTTATATTTTGTTTGAAATTTTAGTACAAGTATTAAAATTTTTACAGCTCTATTAAACTTCTGGGAAACCTGAGATTTGAAACTTTTTGAACTCACGGCAGGTACATTTCGATTTCCCCCTCATATTTATTTAACTGCGAAATAATTGGCTTTGAAGTACTAATAACGTTAGAAAGCAACTTTCAGGGGTTAATTTAAGTTCAACTTTGTTAACCAATTCGCTATGGTTTATTAGTAGTGGGAGTTTTAAAAAAGCCATTTTAACATGGGCAGTATACGTTTGGAAACTTTTTTTTTGCGCGCACGCTCTATCATTGCTGATTGTACTGCGTTGTGTAAACATCGGGATTCGGAAGAAAATGAGCTCATAGTAGAAAAATGCGGCTTTTGAACAAGTTTATGCTGACTATTTTCCGACAAGAATTGTAAGCTCAATTGTTCCCTGAAAACTGAAAAAATAAAGCTGGGACACCCTCAGTATGAGCCATTTCATAAACGAAGTTCTCGCAACGATTGCACTACTGTTGCTATTTTAAATTTTATTACGAGCATTTCTAGCTTGATATATATAATTGAAATTGAATACGATTGGAACAGAATAAAATATGTAGCGATAGTAGGAAAGGTTTCAATTTTTATGAAAATCCAGAACTTGATTTCATCGAAAAATATAAATTACGTTTGGACAGGTTTGCAAGTAATTGGATATAAGCAATTAAGCGTACCTCATTTTCCCCTGCTAAACACTAAATACTGATACTGTAGAAATTATGAGTCGAGTGGTCGAGTCTGGTGATAGTAATTACCGATAAGTTTCATGTACACGTATAAGTCGGCATTCTAAATTAATCAGACTACTGGTCTTCTCCAAGTCTTGTAGTTGATCACGGCGGTTTTTAATGCGGGATTGTTAAGAAATAGTGTTGCTAAGATTTCTTCTGAGATTGCTACCATCTAGAAAATAAATATATTATATACAGCTCACATTATTCATGGTTATAGGTTTTTGCAGTTACATGGTTTGACCTCAGGGTAAATGCAACCTAAAAGCACACCTGAAAGTCGAAATGAAAGTTGATGGAAATCTCATCAAGTTGATCGAACTTGACTCCAAGCAGAACATCAGGACTGATATAGTAATTCTGAATAAGTTGTAGATACTTTAGGTCTGAAAATCAAAAATTTCACTGCATTGACGAGGAGGTGAACCGAATTATCCACTTCAAAAATAAAATTTCGAAATAATTATGAGTAGAGGACCACGTAAGAGTACTTCATGCAAAAAATCGCATCCATCTAAGCCCTAGTTTAAGCGCTGTGCTAGCTCAAAGTTTGGTATATGGCGGCCCATATTGCTGATGCCGCGTCCCCGTCCATGCTTAAGGTCCGGATGGAAACTCCAAATGAGTCATTTGGACCGCCATATATCAAACTTTGAGCTAGCACAGCGCTTAAACTAGGGCTTAGATGGATGCGATTTTTTGCATGAAGTACTCTTACGTGGTCCTCTACTCATAATTATTTCGAAATTTTATTTTTGAAGTGGATAATTCGATTCACCTCCTCGTGAGTAAATGTGCGCTATTAAGTAATTCCAAAGGAATAAAATGATAGTTTTTTACACGGATCATCTATCTCGTTTCGCAATCTGAAACCTACTTTTTAGGTTGACCAAAGGAGAGCCCAGAACTGGTTTTCCAGCCTGTCCAAGATCTGTTCCCAGAAATGTGGCATCTGTGATGGTGCAGTAATGCACATCCAATGCCAATGACTTCAAAGATATCAAGTAGGTACAGAGTACAGATGCCCCGAACTATGTCGTCTCCAAATGCCTTTCCTTTAATCTTGAGAGATACGAGGCTTGTTAAGCGTTTGAGATTGTCGGGAAGACGTATTACTTGAAAATTATTACTGAAAGGAACCGAGTGATTTGGTGAGGGTGAGAGGGAAGAATTGGATGTTAAGTAAAGTTGTATAATATACTTCTTAAGCGTCTCTGACTCTCCTCCAGGTTCAAGAGTTTTTCCCGGAAGGTGGATTAAAAATAAGTTGACCAACTTTGTAAAATATTTAAATTCAACGGGGTCGTACTCGTATAACTATAAGTATGTTATCTGAAACCAAATTGCTGTGAAACTAATACCGGACCAAGATTATATATATCCAATCAATAAGTGACACCAATTAAGTACAACACGTACTACAAATAGCTTTGCTTAGATATAGACTGTCAAATACCGAATGAAATTCTAGCTTGACTGTTCCTGGAGGGTTTGAAATAAACGTTTCAAGTTTCAACAACTCCAAAATCCCAAAACTATAATTATTTATAAATAGCTGAAAGTTTTTATTCGCCCATCCACTCTCTGCCATTGAGACTGAAGGAGATTAACTCAATATCTTTCATACCTTTAGCTAGTCAACTAACAGTTTAGCCAGTACTTGGTCACATGTAAGCATTTTTTAACTAAATCACACGCGTGTATTTTAGTGGCATGCATCTTCATCGTGAAAACGATGAGTTATCCTGCTACAAGCAGTACTATACATTAAAAGGACAGTTAGCTTGCTTACTCTGCACTAATTAATGAAACTACTGCGGGGCCACAGGCAAGAGGTAGGATTTACCAATGATAACCAGCAACCCCTTGTCTTAATGTCTCTATTCAGCTTACATATTTTGTGTGACGGATGCCCTGACATGGACAAAAATCCTTGATTCGAGTTTTCTTCTATCGTTTTTTTCTCTCGATTTCCTAATTTGCTCTGCACTTACGCAAATAAAATTTACCAAAAAATATTTAAAATAGCAAACATCCCTATTATTTCTTTTATTGGACATAATTACAACTTATTAAGGATGCTGTACACATTTAGCCAGCTAATAGGTTCATTCTTACAGCAGGGAAAAAATGCGAGTTACATACTTAATATAATCTTCCATTAAACTTCACATCAAGCTCAAATATTCGCATAAGATTTCGGTCAGCAAGCAACCAGAAATCCTTTCACAATCTTAAAATTATTAATCAGATTCAGGTAATGTACTTGAAGCATGGATGACGGAATATTTTGGTAATTCAGTACATTTAATTAAACATCCCAGTCTGTTATTCCTAAGCATAAACTGCATAGTTTAAATGTATCTCGGCAGTTAAATCTATTATTTGCAACTACATTCCCATTAACAACATTATATATGACATTTTCCTCTCAGAACAGTGCATGCAGATCACAGAAGGTAATCAGCCTTGACCCCATGCACATAAAGTACAATAACGTAATCATTAACATGATTTTGCATAAACAGTATCCTTGCAAGCGTTCCCACGTTCCCCATAAGAATAATGAAAATATATTCCTCGCAATTTCTCACATCTTTAACACCGTTTGTCTATAGATATATTACAGTAGCTGGAGCGCCATGTAGCCTACTCTTCTGGTTGAAATCATGGTTGAAATCATGGTTGATTTCGAGGTTCAAATTTAAAGGAAAATCGTTGTGGACTTATTTTGCTGCAAAACAAAAATTAAGTATAACAATATTTTTTCCAATTTTAAAAAGTTAAAAAAGTAACATGCTTCATGCACCTCCACCGTCGCTTTAAAATACTGACAAACTTTCTTACTCTCTACTCATACAGGCGATCGAATGCTACAAAAGCGAGCCCACAAATCTTTAAGTACTGTTACACGCTTCACCAAACTTTCTACTTGTCTTAATGCCATGAGCAGTCAGCAGTTTTGGATTATTTGTGGCTGTAATTGTAGTAGGATACAAAACTTAATTACGAGAGAAAAGGACTCAAATCCATTCATTTCACTTACGAAGATTGTTATTAGGCACCTCCTCAGGCTCAATATGACACCGAACAAAATCATAAAATCCAGCGAGCGTCCTTGGTGGTACAATCCAAGAGAACATGGCGAGCCATCCAATGAGGAATGGAATGTAAAGATATTCTTTCTCTTCCCTTACTCCGCGTACAATTTTTTGAGCTACCTGTTCCGGTGTTAGGATAGGAATTAGATGAGGGAATCTGTGAAACAGTAATAGGATTTAAGTTAATTTATGCGCATTTATAAATAAAGTTTGCATTATTTAAAAATATGAAGAATCTGCAGTAACTTTAGTTTTGGTTTGGCTTCGTTTGATAATTTTAAGATTCAAGTCTATTAAAATTATCTCTGTCGCGGTATCAAGCCCTTGTATGCATTTCCACTACCTATTTTTGCACATAAACTGATATGAATCTAGTTTGTTATCTAAAGACCCCATTTAATAATTTTATCATCACTTATATTTCGTAATTAACTAATTTTACGACCTGTTACTTTTTCGCATCTTTGACAGGAACAAGGAGCGAAAGATTCGGAGGTAATAGCCTTCAACGAAACTTTTAAAAGCTACATAATAATTCTCCAATTTAAAGCAATAATATCAGCGGAAACAGCCTTGAATGGTAGCATCATTATTAAATTCGATTGTATCACTCCCTCTTCCTGGTTACTTGCTTACGCATTCTTGCTTACAATCCAGTAAATTGTTTCCCTTGTAATGAATCTGCGATAATCCTTGTGCAAAACTGAATCTTCCGCTGTGCTTGCTATCTTGTGTACTTGCTCACCTTGTATTCGCAGTTGCACCATCCAACATTTCAGTGCTGCAGTAAAACGGGAAGGCGGTTGTGAGCTTGATGTTTGGCTTTTCAGGATGATGTCTAAGTTCATCTCGGAGTCCTTCCATGTAACCGTGAACGGCATGTTTGGTAGAACTATACGGAACCAAGTTCCGAGTGGCTAGCAGACCAGAAGCAGAACAAACAGAAACGAGATGCCCATCTTTCTTTTCGATCATCTTAGGAAGGAATTCTTGAAGGACCTGAAATAAGGGTTGATTACTGATTACAACAACAGCAGTTAAAAATTTCAAGATAACTTCAGCTGTCTGCTTCCGCTTCGTTGTGCGAAAAGGTGCTAAAAATGTACAAGAACCGCTAGAATTCTGCGGTCCAGCGAAAGCGATCTGATCTATGCAGTTTTAAATTCGGAATTTGAATATTTTTGTGATTGCGAGTTACATAGCATTTTTTCGCGAAAAGCTTTGAATAGGAACAAAGTAGACTTACCCAGAAATTGGAAAAGACGTTCACACGGAAGAGAGATTCAATCTCTTTTTCTGCCGTGTTAATAAAGGATTTTATCTTCATCATTCCAGCATTGTTTATTACAATGTCTACGTCACCAACTTCTTTTTTTACCTAGAAAAAATAAACCAAATAGCCATGTAAATCCTAGCTATAGTTTTAGAGCTTAGGTAAAGGCGGATCAACAGGTGGTAGGTAGCCCAGCCCAATGCGTGCAATTACAAACCCAATGTCAAATCCAAGGTTATTTACACTTAATCTGCATAAATTTACACCTGATTTTATTAGAAAATGGTCAACATTTTCCCTTGCTTTTACTATAATCGAAGCCTATTCGTTTCTTTTAGTTTGCTGCTCTTTTAGTGGTTTATAAAAACTTAGTAATGTCTGCATCTCTGTAATATTTTCTTACCAAGGACGCTGCGGCTTCCACTTGTTTTTTGTCTCCAACGTCCACAGTGTAGGCAAACGCTCGACCTCCACGCTTCTCAATTTCTTGAACTACTTGTCGGTTAGGCTTTTCTGTTTTGCTCCAGCAAACCACTATTGCCTCGTACTTTGCTAGCTCCAGGCATATTTCACGCCCTATACCCCTTCCGGAGCCAGTAACCTATGGAAGAAAAACACATTTTTCAATACAGATGTTTGTAATGCGTAACATGATTTACTGGATAAATGGATAACCGGTATTTCTGTTCTAACTTCATTTAAGCACGTTCAAGGTGACAAGAAACTGGCAAGACAAAGACGCAATCCAAGCCATAAGCCAAGTGGTCATTTTATGGATCATTATTGAACCAATCTGACCATTTTAATTAAGAATAAAAGGATAAGCTGCGATTTATTTCTTACAATAGTTATAGGTGGCTCCCTCTGAGCAAAGCTATGTAATTATTATTACTGTTATGGTTATAGAAAAGATGTTGAGGTATTTTAAAACGATAAGGAATACGTAAAGTCCTGTCTCGCCCTGTGGGAAACAGGTGTAGGGGAAAACTTGGAAACACCTCTGGGAAAGTAATTAATTAAAATGGGAAAATTAAATGTTATGCTGAATAATTAAATGCCAAGGTCAGAAATATCAACGAATAGATATAGCTTCTTGTAATGTTAGTTATCAAATACTGCAACTGTACTTTATATAGCAACCAACAATAATTGAAGTTACTATGGTAACCATTATTTTCAATAAAATATTTGCCTTTTCAGACGATAACATTGTAGCTGGAAGTCGAGTGTATAAAATTAATGAAATTAGTACAATATTTTGCAAAAGCTGTAATTCAATGTTGTTACAAACGTTTTTCTTCAACTTACCAACACAACTTGATCCTTGAGAGATTTTTTCCTTGCTGGTAAAATGTATCTAACGACAATAGCTTCTCCATAAGAATATAATAATTGCAAGACTAGAAAGATAAACTCGCCGATATCAATAAGGATTTGTTTGGGACTCAGCATGGTGATGTCTTGTTGATTGCTAGTTTGTTACTGGTATTCTTAACTAGTCTCCACGGGTATTTTGTTTCTCCTGCAACTGTTTTTGTTTATGGAACCTCCCAAGGGATTTTTCTCCTTGGAGAGAGAACAATTTGTATTTATTACACACACACTTTCACTTGGCTCTTAAAATAGATCACTTAACAAGGGTTTTTGAATTGAATCTTTGTTCTGACTTCCGTCCTTGTCTCGTTTCTCACACACAGCACACTCTTAACCAACTTCCCCTGGCATTGTTTCCAGCTGCTAACGTGGAACTGGACGGAGGATAATTAGTGTCGATCCTATTTCCTCCTCAACTTATTACAGAATGAGAAGCACAGTTTTCTAGCACAGATATTAAATAAGCGTATGGGATTGTGGAAGCTTGCTGCAGCGTGTTAACTCCACAATAACGCTTCTTTGATTTGCTCTAGTGAAATCTCAAGTGTTCTACCGTCGTCTTCCACGACCACGACGCTGAGGATTCACAGAACGCTCTGACGCTTTTCCTTGCTCTCTCGCCAAAACTTTTTCGCCGTTTGCAGTACGTTGTACTGACGTTGCTCTTTACGACGTTACACTCTGCAAGTGCAGACAGTCACCTACTCCTCGTAGGCCTGTAGGACGCTTAAGAAAGTGAGGATTTTAAAAGTCTCGCAAAATGTTTACCATTCAATTTGTGTACTCACGTGTCCGTCCTACAATGAGATCTCTCCTCCCTTCCACCGCAGCCTCACCTGACTCATCCAATCCTTGTCCCTTAATAAGTAGCATCCCTCGTCCTTACTGGTGTTGATGCCTGTAAACTCAAAACTGCAGCTTCGCAGATAACAACAATGGATTGATTTGCATTAGTGCGTTCGCTTACTCATTCCATAATTCCCTTGCTAAAACGCTTACAGAGAAATTAGGAGCTTTGAGCTTAGTAGAGTCATCTCCCTAACAATGACGTATTCAAAAACTCAGGCCAGCACCGCAGCATTTCCCTCTTTCTCTCTGATCTGGGTCCACGCGACTGGGTTACGGTTGAAATTCTAGAAAAATCTCAGAGGAAGAGATTTGAAGAGAAGCGCGTATTTTTTTTAGTTCTTAACTATGTTAGTAAACACTTTTAAGCTGTGTAATCAGTGGAACGTAAACGGGAAAACCCAAAATAAGTGCAGATGCCTCAGTAGTAATAAGTGGTAGGTGGAAACGTCAACAATTTGCTACGCTTCTTGGCGCTGGGTCTTCAACAATAATCTAATATTTTGCGCTTACTCACTTCCATCTTCTCTGCGGTTCGCTTCCACAGGAGAGGATATTCTGTGTGAAAGACTTGCGAAACAATTATATTTATATCGAGTCAGAGGTATGTGGGTGCTGATAGCAGATGCGCAAGCATTAAAGTTTCAAAATTGGCACTGCTAAATAATTTTAAAGTTGTAAAAGTTTGATTTAAGCTTTAACGGAGTTTTTCCTCTTGTCAAATGCAAATGAAATATTATCTTTCCATTTTTTACAAATGGCGTCCCTCCGTTAGGGATCACGTGTTTGAGATGATCAGCGCATTGCATATGTACTGATACTGATTAATACTGTTTCATGTTATCCCAACTTGATTTCATGGTATGCATTGCATATCTGTATTATAAAATCTTGTATTCTATACGTTCTTATTTCGCTGTGCTGACGTTTGGTATAGGGAAACAGGAAAAGTTGGTGTGATTTTCTGACCTCCTGACCAGCAAACCCATGTGTCCTCTTCGCTAGAATCTGGTTCTTGCCAACTTCCTATAGCTTTTTGCACACGCTAACATAGCGCAGCATGATTATTATAATATTCAGCAGTGATGTTCTCAAACAATGTTTTTCATCTTCGTAGCAGAACTATTCTCCAAGTTTGTCTGTTGGTATATGATACTTTTGCAAGATATTCGCATTTTCTCCTCTTCCCCTCTTTTCGTACATTTTACCAACGTTGCTTCCTTTGAAACTCTAAGTTACTCCAAGGGTTAGTGCTGCTAGTACATGCAGCATGTATGGCCAAAACTGCTTTGGTTTTTTAAATTCCTTGATTCTATGTGTAACTTATGTACAAGCGTGCATTCATCCCCTGTCATATTCTCAATTGTGACTTAAGTTTGCTCTCAAATACTGCTGTACAAGATAAGTTTTGGTAAACATATAAATGAATTTCTCTTCTCTAGCTTCAAGTTCTCTATGAACTAATACCTACACTGGGCCGACCTGAATTGTTCCGACGAAAGAAATCATATAGTATCTCCTTAAATTGGTCAGCAGATCTTCAAGTCTCGTGAGGGAGGAGGGAGGGATTGAATCCATACATCCCACCTCCTCCAAACGCACAAGAAGCAGACGTGTTTACTGTATGTATAAATAACATGCAAAGTAGAAAGACAATTTTCAATACAGTCACATACAAATAAAGCTGCAATGCGATGAAATGAGGCGCGTATTGAATCCGACGATCTCTCTTTTCCTTGTTTATTTGCAAAGTTTTCTATTTGCCAAGACACGTATGGGTGTAAAAACTGAGAGAAGCGCTGTGCAGTACAAATGCTGGCCATGATTGTGGTCTGCATGAGATGGAAGTTCAAGATGGAGTAGAATGGAAGAATTCAATGAGTTTCTACCATGGAGTAGACCAGAGGGCGCTGGGAGCGTAAACAAATAATAGCAGTCTGGAGAAAGACAATTTAAGCTTCAGCGGTCACACATTGCACATAGCTCAGTGCCTACATGTAAATTCTCAACAAAAATAGGCTTTGGTTTCCACTATGAACAACACATTTGCAGTTCGCACGCCGGTCCCATTTAGGATAATATTAATATATCCTCAACATAAGCAAAATACTAGAGGATCCACGCCGCGTCTTTTCCTTTTCTTTGCCATTCAAAATATTTATTAATTAGACAAACGACGGACAGAGACAAAATATGAATTTGATATGATTGAAGGACAAGCCATAGAAATCGCCCAATTGAAGCCGTTGAGGATTGAGCTAGCATGATTCAAAGATTATTTAAAGATTCAGTGGTAAAAATGAATGGCTGATCTGGTTGCAGCACTTTCGCTGTGGTACACCTGGCAAATTTAAATATGACCAGCTAACATGAGTGTCATCAGACAACAAAGGTTGACTTTTTAAGAGCGGTCGCGATCTGACTAATTTTCTCCTTAATTTCAAGGGTAGTAGAAGAGGCTCTTCTCCGCTGATGTACGTTACTCAGGGAAGATGTAAGTTGTTCATGTAACAACAGGTGTACAGCGCAGCGCTAATAAAACCATTCAAGTAAGGAGTCCAAGGATAGCAAAGTGACGTGAATCATGCATGGTTGTGGAGCGCAATCTTTCTCCCTTTGTCTTTACATGCCGCTTAAGGTATACCATGCACTCATTCATTATGCGTCACGCCAAATAGCGAACAATCAAGTGAATTCGCAAACAAAGTGAAGTTGACGGGAAGGAGCATACAAGGTTTATGTTTACGCCAACTTATCTTAAACGTTCTGAGAATTCATAAACGCAGAAAAGTTTTGGGACTGACGAGTCTGAAGAGCAACCTTGACCCTTTACAATTACGTAATTAGAGAATTGCAGATATATGTTACAGTTGAGTGACTTTTTTGAATGATGTAAACATGCTAAAATTATGAGCCCCTTAGTTTTTGGAAAACTGATGACGACGCTATGACTTGGCTTCAAACAGCAAACGCCAGTAAAGGAACTGAATTAAAATTTGCAAGGCATCCTCCAAATCATGAATATCAAATGATTTTGTAGCAGGTAAATTCACCTGGTGACTGGCAATTAAATTCAGGACTTTATTGAGTACAAAAAATGCTACGTTGTTGAGTGTATTCTAAACAAACATGATGATCAACATGGAATAAGATTTGCCACGCCAAATTTTATACAAATAGAATCTTAAAATAGTTCTTCGTAATGAATATATTTGTCAAACGGCGCAAAATTCGGGCTTTAAAATTTCATACGACGTCTACTTAAATGGCGATAAATTCAAATTTAAAGTCAGGGAAATGAGATTTGAAATTCAAAATTTTAAATTCAAAATCTTAAAAGTCGAGCATACCCCGCTTTGATTTAAAATTTAAATTCAAACTCAAAACTTTAAATTTCAAACAAAAAGTAAATCAAATTTGAATAATTAAAACTGAAATTAAAAACTCCAAATTTGCTGGGGGGAAACTTTACATTCGGGATTCTCTACTACAACCTACCTACGGTAGTATCATCACTCGTTCGCAGCGGGTAGGCCCACCATAGTGGATACTTGATGCCAAAAAAATAAGGGTATAATTTTGTAAAACGACAATGTTTTAAAAGTAACTGCACACAAAGCCACATTCGACAACCTCAATATTGATGAATTAGTATTATTACCATGAGTAAAATTACAATTCCTTTCACACGGCCCAAAAAACCGATTGTGCCAATAGTTTTATAAACTGGATACAAACACCTTCCAGCAAAACCAGATCCCTCCAGGCTTGTGTTTGTGTTAATCTTAAAATAGGCAACTAATATTTTGGTCCATTCAAGTGTTATAGATTTGATTTTACATTACAAAAACACAATAAGCCTAAAGCCTAAAATAGTTTCACTAACTTTTGTCCACTAACTATCTCCTTGCAGCGAAAGAATATATCGAAGAAGAATTTCCAAAAATTTCAAGATGGCCCTTTTGAGCAGCTTGAATAATTTCACCTCCGTCAGAAATGCCGCAAGTGCAAGCCCTAACCCTATAAGGTAACCGATAAAGAGACCGTTATACGTTGTCCCTTGAAGCGATATGGGGACTACTCGATTGTAGTTATCATCATCAGAAGGATGGAAGGGTCTAACGGGAATCGGGGGGAATTTGACTGAGCCCATTTCTCCAGAAAATACGGAATTCCCCCAGCAAACAGACCTCGCAATCGTTTGATCATCCACTGAGTCTCATAAGAATAGGATCCGTAGTCCATCTTTATTACAAAACTACCCTGGGTTTGGAGCCGTAAGGCTGTATGACTAAACGTAAGATTTGTCTCAGCCATTATTTTTCGAAAAAGTTGCCAATACCAGGGAAAGTCTTTTTGTGACATGAGAAATGCTTTTGGTAAGTTAGCATACTTTTCAAGCTTGAGCACATCGTCACAGAGATGCGCCCATATATCGTCAACGGGATGACGCTTTAGCTGGGGTTACTCGGGTATCATTTTGGAAGTTTGTCGAAACATTTCGTCTGTAAAACACTGAAGCATATCCCGAAAAATCCTGACTACAGATGAAACTGTGCTCCAAACTGCAGTCAGTACCATTCGTTTCGAAATTCCACGCTTTGAATCTCCTCTTAAAAGCAGTATACGGATTTTCATCATCATTCGTGAAAATATCGCATCGAATTCGGAGACTACGGGGTATGTTTCCCCAAAATGCCTCATACAGAATACTCGAGGATGCCTCCTTCCGCATAACTTCTCTCTGGAGTTCCTTCCATGCCTCTTCATTCCTCCCACACATAGAGTTCCTACCAAAGTGGCTAAGAGAGACCCTTCCCGTTTCTGACCGATAAATAGATTCACAGCGGTGTTGACTGAGTAATCCAAATTTATAAACATCAGCGAAATCAGTCCAGAGAGTCCTCACGGTTTTGTTAACGGGCCTCATCGTTATGAAGTTGGCTTGCATCACGGACTTGTACCCATTGTTGATCATGAATGCAACCAAGCAGAAGGAGAGATACAAGGATTTGAGAATTTGCTGCATACGACTCGAATACCTCGGGAAAAGGCACTCGAGGTTGTAATCCCCAAATTGCCATTGATCCAACAGCCCCGCAACAGAGACGTATGTGATGCCAGCGAAAGAATACAGAAAGGAATGGTGATTCATGTACATTGCCAGCGCCACGCTAAAACTGAAGCAAAGAACAGTTAATCCCAGGAAAACCCAAACCAAGGAATCCAGGGGGATGACCAAAGGGCCTGTTGCATCCTTGTAATACTCAGTATACACCCCTTCCGTTGTCACGATGACTGAGTCGTCGTGAAAGTCAAAACTTATGGGAGTGTACTTTGTCAGTTTAAAAGAGATATCATCTATTCTGGTTGCCTGTGTCACATTTAAGGACGGGCCTAGAAATAGGACGTTCACCAAGGCTTCATTCAAGGGAACAGGGGGGATCCTTGTTGAGAAGGTGGTCGCTTCGGAGGATGCGTGGAATGCTAATTTTTGGTAGCACATTGAACCATCACAGAATCTAATCGGAGCAGTTTCAATGGTCAAATCCGTCGGAGAAGTTTGGAGACCCCAGACAAGCGTGCAGTTTCCTGGAAGAGAGCATTCGTATGGCCGGAGCTCTGTGGTGGTTTGTGATATGTTGTATTTATCTACTCGACTGCAAAACCAGCATACGACTACTACTGTCAGGAATCTATGCCTGTTAGCCCATAGAGTTTAGGGAAAATAGCGCATGGAAATATTTGTAAGTTCGCGCAGTAGGTTAAGAGAGCGCGTATTGGTGGACGTTGTTGTCCGTTAGATTTTAGCCTTGTCTTGCCGCATGTTTTCCGGTAAATCGGAGCTTCCAGTTCGGGCGTGCAAAAGATACAGACGTGTGTGAATTTAGCTGTGCAACTTGTAACCTTAAAGTATATTTAAAGTAGACTAATTAACCGATAGGGATCTACTCTAGTTAAAGGATTAATTTGTGTAACTGAGGTGTGCTAAAAGTTGAATTAAATAATAGCAGTCAGTTATACTTTAATCAAAGTATTTCTCATTATTTGAAGTCAGGGCAACGGGCACGATATTTTATACAGACGAGGCAGCCTGTTCCGGGTAGGATCTGAGTGCAGCCCCAACATTTTGGTGACCCCTAGACGTAATTCTGTTGACCTGAAACCATGGATCGGTTAAAGTCTTTGAGAACTGTGAGCCGGACGGCGTTTACCAGAACTGCAAACGCCATTAATGTGGAGCTAGCCAAGCCTGAACCTGATCAGGACATTTTACGGGTGAAGTTAGCCAAACTAGAAGAGTTAATTGGCAAATTAAAAACTAGTGACGAGGAGATCATGACTCTCCTCCTGGAACAAGAAGCTACGGAAGCCGACATTGAAGCCGAGAATGAAGCAGCTAGTACTTACGAAGAAAGGTACCAAGTAATGGCACTGAAGGTGGACCGAAGAATTAACCCCGAAGATAGAAGAAGGTCGCCTACAGCCAGTGAAGCATCTTTTGAAACCGCATCGGAATCTAATCGGAACCAGGATCGCCAGCCCTTCAAATACCCGAAGATAGAACTAAAGAAATTCAGTGGGGACATACGTGAGTGGTTGGGTTGGTGGGCTCAATTTAAAAATATACATGAGTCAGTACATTTAAAGAATTCTGAAAAGTTTCAATATCTTGTGCAGTCTATGGTAAAAGGTTCAAGAGCACAGCAAGTTGTTGAGAGCTATCCGCAAAGTGACGAAAACTATGAGAAGGCGGTAGCGGCTCTCAAGTCAAGATTTGGTAAAGAAGACTTGATTACCGAACTATATATGCGAGAACTTGTGAAGTTGGTGATCTGTAGTGCTAACTCTTGTGAAAAGTTTTGTCTGTCCAGATTCTACGATCAACTAGAGACCAAGATGCAAGCGTTGGAATCCTTGGGCAAGTTGAAGAAGCATCATGAGTTGTTATATCCGTTGGTTGAGTCCAGCCTACCTGAAGAGACGTTACGTGTGTGGCAGAGGGTTTATCTTTCATCGAAACATGAGCAAAAGGACGGCGAGGAAGAAGACCGTCTCTCTAAATTGCTGGATTTCTTGAAGCTTGAAGTGGACAACGAAGAGCGGATCAGTTTAGCCAAATCGGGCATGGGGCAGAGTTCAGAAAAGAAACCCAGCAAGAAACCTGAAAGTGATTTTTGTGTACCCACTTCTTCTGGACTAGTATCTACTGTAACTGAACCGAAGTCTTGTATTTTTTGCAGTAAGAGTCATGAAAGCAGGGAATGTTACACTGCTCAAAGGATGACGCTAGAAAAGAAGAGGGAGAAGATTCGTTCCAGTGGTGCCTGCTTCTATTGTTTTCGTTTAAATCATGTCGCCAAAAATTGCAAGACGAATTTAGAATGCCAGGTTTGTGAGAAACGTCATCTCGTATTGATGTGTCCAGAAGTTTCGGCCAACAAATGTTCAACAGCGGAACCAGCAGAAGAAAAGAACCGTGTGGACGTAGCCGGATCAGCGATGACAAGCCAAAATTGTTCACCGGGGGTGCAACTTCAGACTATCATGGTCAATCTGATCCGGATGGATGGAAGTAAAGTTAGAGCTAGGATTATGCTGGATACCGGATGTTCCAACTCAGCAATCCTGAAGAGTACAGCTAAAAAGATGAACTACATTCCAACCCGTACTGAGACTTTTACTCATGGATTGTACGGAGGATTGGAAACGAAGAGTAAGGACTACAACGTGTACAAGGTGATCATCGAAGGCCTCGACGAGAAATTTCGTGCTAACTTTGATGTCGTCGAGGAAGACAGGATCTGTTTACCGATTCCTAGAGTACAACGAGGTCCTTGGATGCAGGAGCTGAAAAGCAAAAAGATTTGGATCACCGATGTTGGTGATGACGCTCCAGAAATAGAGGTTTTAATCGGATCTGACGTGTGGGGGAAATTACAGACCGGAAGGATCCGTCAGTTGAGTAACGGTCTAACTGCAAATGAGACACTTTTTGGATGGACTTTGAGCGGGAAGAATATTTCACAAAGAGGAAGACCAAATCAGAGTTTCTCAACTCTCGTCACTTCAATGCTGATGACGGATACGTTCCTGTTAAGGAATTCAGGTGCTGGAGTTACTGCGGATCAGCAAGAGATGAAGGTCAAAAGGGAGGTAAAGGATGGAGAATGCTCTACAAGTGTTAAAAAGTCAGCTTCGGAGGGATCCAGAATCAGTGGGTGTCTACCTCCACGTGGATTGGAACCCGGGAGCAAAGATGAGGAAAATGTCTGCACCAGCGATGTTGATCTTGTGATAAATGCAGATCTGCTGGTTTCTAAGGATCCTGCACCAATAGAGAAGTTGCCTGTAGTGAGGAATCTAGTAGACTTATCGCCAAGGAGCTGCTCATCTGAGCGATTGTTAGAATCTCGTTGGTGGGAGGGAATGTATTGGCTGAAAAATGCAGAGAGTGAATTGACGTTGTCCGAGTATCCAATTCAGATGGGCCATCTTGAGAAGAAGCCCATTGTGACGAATTTAGCTCGGTGGTTTCGTCATCGTGTTCGTTTGAGGGTGGATCTTCGCCAACGCTTCGGAAAAGAGTACTTGGGGTTCCTAGTCCACGGCAAGAAAGAGAAGAAGAGTTCCAGCATTTCAGCTGGAGAGATTGTTTTGATCGGTAGTGATGATCGTAAGCGGATGGACTGGCCCGTGGGGAAAGTGCTTGAAGTTTTGCCAGGAAAGGGTGGAGTTGTACGCGTAGTGAAGTTTAAGACCGCTGTGGGAGAGCTGATCCGCCCTGTGAAGATAATTTTTCCCTTGGATGTCGAAGCGCCGAGAGAAGACTTCGGAGTGAAAATTGTTGAGGAAAGTGAGCGCGATGCTGCAAATGTTATTGTTACGCGCAGTGGTCGTACAGTTAAATACCTGTTATGTCAGGAATATAATTTAAGTATATTCAATGATTTTTTATGGCTGTGTTGTCATGATGTATATTTCATGGTTTTAGGTTTCTGAGTTTGTGTCATGATGTGAAATGTATGTAATGTGTTGATGACTTGTGTATTGTTGTAAGCATTTCAAGTTACTTGTCCATTTCATGTCATAAGTCTCTAGTATCTAAGATGTAGGTTAAGTGTAGATTTAATTTGACCCCAAATTAAATGGTGGGAGGATGTCAGGAATCTATGCCTGTTAGCCCATAGAGTTTAGGGAAAATAGCGCATGGAAATATTTGTAAGTTCGCGCAGTAGGTTAAGAGAGCGCGTATTGGTGGACGTTGTTGTCCGTTAGATTTTAGCCTTGTCTTGCCGCATGTTTTCCGGTAAATCGGAGCTTCCAGTTTGGGCGTGCAAAAGATACAGACGTGTGTGAATTTAGCTGTGCAACTTGTAACCTTAAAGTATATTTAAAGTAGACTAATTAACCGATAGGGATCTACTCTAGTTAAAGGATTAATTTGTGTAACTGAGGTGTGCTAAAAGTTGAATTAAATAATAGCAGTCAGTTATACTTTAATCAAAGTATTTCTCATTATTTGAAGTCAGGGCAACGGGCACGATATTTTATACAGACGAGGCAGCCTGTTCCGGGTAGGATCTGAGTGCAGCCCCAACAACTACATCATGAATGGAATAATAGTAGAGATGGATTCTCGAACTTTTCACGCTCGACTCGACTCAGTAGAATACAAAAGAAAGTATGTTCTCTGGTGATCCAGAATAAAGTTGTCTGAGAAAAATCCCTTGGCGATAATAGACTCCTTGTCATAGATGGCGCCTCGAAACAATTCCGTGTCCGGTAGAAAGAGGAGATTTGTCCTTGGCGATGTCAATATATGGAACAATGCTTCCCTCTGTTTTTCAATCTGGTATTCAACAATCCTACCCAAATCGCTGAGGTAATCATGAAGCTTCGTGAATATAGAGACTTCCCACTTAGGGGGTACAAGTGCGGGTTCTGCCAGGAATGTATTAACTGTGACGTGACAGCGAATATGCCGAAAATATATGGGTTTTGAAGCAATTTTCAAATCGTAGCCCCACTCAAAGCCTGTCGTATCGTAGATTATTGTAGGATAGTTCAAAGTGGGGAAATCTATGAGGGATGCAGAATATAGGACAAGGATCGTACAATTGGGCAGAGAATAGAAAATATCTGCTCGAGGCAAATGCATCTCAGATGTTTGGAGTTGTAATCCTTCTTGGGAAACTATTGTTTCTGCAAGACTAGAAGCCACAAGTCCCGAGGAAATTATGAATAACGTCCAATGCATGCTTAGCTTTTTTTTCGCGGATTTTTGTAGATAGTCCTTTGAGATAGCAAGTGTGGTTATCACTTGCGACTCCGCGAAGCTCTGGTTGCAGTGTGAAACTCGTTTCGATTTCTCCAGAAGAGCCATAAAATATATACTCGTATCCAATTAGCATATAATATTTAAAGAAGCAGTTGGCAAGTGACATGGTGGGTCATCAGTTTGAAAACACTTGATACTCTCAATCAAGTCATGCATGTGCATTAGTAACGAAAGGCTTTTGAAACACCACTTGTTTTACGCGGAAACAAACTGAGTCCAATTACCCTTGATTGCCAGGAAGCTTTTGCAAAGCAATTGCATTATTAACTGAATCAAGTTGGTTATGGTAAAGAGAAGTGCATCAATATCCTAAAAATGTCGGTATTTGCGTTTTTATTCTGCTGGAGTTGAATAACTTGAATTTCTCCAGACATCCACTAGTTTCTTAGCGCGTGGACATTCTCAAAATAGTTGCAGTGCCGACTTTAGACATAAATATTTCCGACAACGTCCGGCATTTTTGTCATGCTTTCAAGTTTTGAGTATATTCTTCCAAGTGTAAATGCAACCCACACCAATTTGACATGTTATCTAATTTTACCGGAAATGATTCAAGTGTCATCCAGCCAGTCACATGATGGAAGCGTGTGAATTTTGCTGTCATGTATGATTATGTACATAGTTTTATGCATATAGTGGGCCATATAGAGAGGTGAATAGAAAAGGTTTCCGGTTTTAAAGATATGACCTCTTCGAATTTTGGAAACTCGTTTAATTTTACCACATAGATTGACCTTCAACCTTCATTCTGAACTTGATCATGTTTTCATACCTTGTAACCTCATCTGGGTTAAATTTTCAAATTAATGATTTTATTTGATACCACCCTCGGGGTTTGCTCACCACTTTTGATTTTGTAATGAGTAAGAGCAGTTATAATTCAACGCGAAAACTTGGCGCCGCTATAAGATGCAAAAGCAGTAAATAGAGTCAGATGACAGTTTCGGCTCATCCTTAAGTTGGTAGATGAAAGAATGAATTGTCAGCAACTTCCGCCTAGCTTATGTTTAGTACTCATTAATCATCATTACGCAGAGCATCCTGAAACGTCTTACTCATCCAGTTTTAAGAAAGAAAGTATCGTCGGAATTCGGAAGAATGTGATTTAAGTAGATTGCTCTGTAATGTTAAAAGCGTCAAGGCGTAATATCCTTTATCGATATGTTAACTTTGCAATTCTTCCTTACTACCCTCTGGCACTCTTCCTTATTAGTAAGAAATTAACTTGGCAGTGTGAGCGTAAGAACCATAATCCATATAATCTATGTCTAATGTAGCACCGCAAGCGAAGGCTGCAAACCTTTGCCTCTTCAAACGCAGGTCAGTTAGTAAGAATCCTAGTGAGTTAGCTCCTCGTTTTCATTAGGCCCTAGTCAACCAAGTAAAGTAAGCTCTGATGGTCCGTGCTTCATCATTTTTTAGAGAATATTCGCAATTATGAATTAAAATTTTGGAAAACTGCAAAATTTGAAGACTTTCTTATTCGTATTCAAAGAGAAATAACGCGGATATTTTCAGTTCCAAAAGCTATTTGTCTGAAAGTAAAACCAAAGGGCAGACACACGCTGCTAAATCAGATTATTGAGCAGTATGTTTCATAAAAAGAAGGTTGTAGAACCAGAAAAGTTTAAAATGCCCGACTTCCCAGCCTCGGCCATAATAGCACCCTCATCCATTCAGAGGAATATGGACTACGAAGACAAAATCGCGGAAGGTGACTTTACTACCGTTTACAAGCGAGAATACCAAGGTATGAGCGTTGCCGTCAAGGAAATACCTAATATAAACGTGAACGAATTCCCTTGGCTCAAATCCTACATTAACGTAATCAAGGAATCCCTCTGCCGTTTGCAAGTTAACAAAAATGTTGTAAAAATCCTCGGTGTCATCCTGGATAGCCGGAACTCACCCATAATAACTTTTAAGGTCGTGTTTGAGCATGCTCCTTACGGAACGCTTTATGATTATCTCCGACAACTGAGTGCTAAGAAGAAAGCAAGAGGAGCTGTTGCTACGCGACCTGACCCCAGGTCTCAACCTGAAACCGAAACAGGCCATCCAGCAATGTTTACTTTAATCAATTGGTGTGCCCAGATTTCTAATGGTATGGAATACATGTCCGACTACGGTTTTGTGCACGGTGATCTTGCAGCCGTCAAGATTCTTCGCTTTGAAGATGATGTCGTCAAAATCAACTTGTCCGGCTATTCAGCATTCACGGGAGCAGGGAAGTGTTTTAGGATGGACAAAGAGATAACGGTTCCGTATCGATGGGCTGCGCCTGAGACTCTAGAACATTTAGAATTCTCATCTAAAGCTGATGTTTGGAGCTACGGAGTAACAGTGTGGGAAATTTTCAGCTTGTGTAGAACCCCGTATGGAAACCGCGAGTGGGATAGGCCATTTATTTCGGAGTTGAAGGAGGGAAAACTCAGATTGGAGAAACCTTTTCCTGCGACAGACATTATCTATGACATGATGAAGACGTGCTGGAATTCAGAACCAGGGGCAAGACCAAGTTTTGCGGAAATTAGCAAGTTTTGGCGATTTCGATACGGGATTTTGACATAAAAAAGAGGTGCTTACATAAATTAGAAACTGTTGGGAGAACAGGTGTATTCTGTGGTTGCATATAATAACCTTCAAAGATATATAGATTGTGCCAAGTTGTTTAATTTTTGATTTTGTAAGAGATAAACGTTTTTTTCTTGTTTTCACAATGGCTGCTGGCGTTATCTGAGCTGTGGCATTAGTTTTATTTAGTACCCTGCGCCATCTGTGTATATAATGTTTATGTTGAGCTGCTCATGAACTTTCAAGCAAGTTCATCTGTATAACGCTTGCGTAATTCAAAGGAAATGAGTAAAGGATTATTATGAAAAGCGTCTTGAGAGCAATTTACATGAAAACCAGTCCGCTAATTATTTAAACTGAATCATAGTTATAATCATCAAAGATTACAACTCAAACTGATGATACCAATTACAAAGCTAGCTTGCGAATACAATGGTGGGACTAATGCGGCCTCAAGGAATCCCAAGAGTCACAACGTTTTTTCAAGAAAAGTAACGACTGGCAGCGCCACCACTCATTACTTATTCCAACTTCCCAACTACGCAGCGTCTGTTAAGATGGCAGTAGTTCTAGTATACAATGTCTCTCAACCAGCAGGAAACAGGTGAGAACACAAGGTTTTTATCCCACAGGTAATACAAACCTCTCAAATCACATCCAAGGAGCTTACACAGGATTTTACCGGCAAAGAGCCAGCCAAGGCTGATACGAATCCCCATATCATATTTCAGCTACATATTCACACTTCCCTCTGTACCAGCCTAGCCGCGTAGGGTATGAGTAGCGCGAAGAAGGAGGGAAAAGGCAGGTAAGAAGAAGCAGATAATTTCATTACAGGTAACACATCTCCCCGGAGGCACAAGACAGTAGTAATAGCAGTGTATCCCAAAGAGGGAAATCAAGTTTTAAGCTTCCTCTCTATCAGTGTTATTTATTCCTGACTGCCACACCGTCAACACAATACGTACTTGTTGTAAGAAACCCGGCTTGTACATTTCAAAGAGGACTAAAAAAATATAATGAACCGTATCTTAAACCTACCACTTTGTTTACTCACACATCCAGGCCTCGTACGTGTTCTCAACAGTATCACTGTATGTCCACCTTATCCCTGTAAATCCTCATGGCAATACATTGTTGGAAAGGAGGAGCTGATGTGGTCAAATGATTTGCCCAATCTCAACTCAGGCAGTCATCGGCTTTGCCTCATGCATAGATTACCTACCTGCCGCAGCAGCCTCTGCCTTTTCTCTCAGCTAACTGTATCTTGCCTGGTATTTCAGGATCGCGGATGTGTAGGCCGGTGGCTAGTGTTGGTGGTAAGATCCGCTATAGCAACCAACAAGCTGAAGTTACAAGTAAAGGAAGGATGTATTGCCAGCAAAAGCAATCATCAAGTCAAAACTGTATTTTGTCCCGATCATCATTCTCACTCACTTTTCTTCCGCGTATGTCATCCCTTAAAACTTACCTGTACTTTTAGGTATGAACGTCTTTGATGCTGCGAAAAAGACGGCTTTAAATTCAATCCTTTCTCTAGTTTGTAATAGCAGACCAAGCCCAAAATAATCATTAGCTGCGCGCTGCGCTGCTGATGGGTCTCAAACTAAAGACGTAATATACATTTTTCTTCCTTGCATTTTGCATCGTAGGTGTAGTCAACAATGGCACTGAATTCCACCAGTGAGTTTTAGTGAACCGGGAGGTAATTTCTTTTTCGTTTGTCGCTTCGCTACAATAGCGGGGATAATTTCGTACGGACAGGGCTATATGTGCGCTGACAGCTAAATGAAATTGCGAAGAGTCTAAATGAGTGTATGATGATTAAAGATCCGCTGTATCTAAGGCACTCCTTGTAAACCTGCATGCTTCAATCGTTACATGCTAAATCAGCGCCCTCGGGATGAGTATGACCTTTAGCCTTGTCTCTTCCTTTTGAAGTGATGCTTAATATCGAGTGATTAATTTTGAGGAAGGGCAGATAAAAGAACTCACTTCCGCGCTCCGCTTCTTCTTCCATTTGAAATTTTCTTGATTTGAGTTCAGCCTTCTGTCAGGAGACAAGGCAAAAGTATGATTGCCTATAAACTAAAGGAATTGTGCTAATATTAGGCCTGGAATTATTCAAAGGAAATTTAATAACTTAGGTGCTACAAGCGCATAGCGCAGCGCTTGCAAGGAGTCGTGAGTGAACACGTTGAAAACGCTGTAGTTCCCTAATACACAAAGCTGGAAAGCTTTGCCATCCAAATTAACTGGAATTCTTTAACTGAGCTCATACAATTGACGCTGATCGCTGGAACAAACATTATGAATACGAAATGACGCCAATATGTTTTTAGCTTGTTCCATAGAATAACGGTGCTTGTCTTCCGGTGATTCGTCTGACATCTCTAACGCTTCACAAACTCAATTACATGGAATGATTCCTGTACAGTCTGAAGCAGAAAGAATTGACAAGCGTCTGCGTAAGCGTCAGCGTCCTTTAGAACTATAGCGGTGACTAAACCGATGAACCCGCAACGTCACCAAGTAAATCCCACACAAAACAGTCTCTTTGTCCTGCGGGTAAAATCGCTTTTAAGTATCCGCTCACATTATACTGTTATACAGACAGGACATACACGAAGAGAGGAATAAGCAAGGGAACAGGTAATTCTAATCGCATTCTCCTAGGGACAATTGTCAGTCAGAAACATGGAACAAGAAGCCGGTGAGAGAGCCCACCTTAAAGAAACAATCTTCTTATTCCTATCTCAAGAACAATTCCTCCTCCCAAGTTTTCCCGTGTGCAGTGTGTTAGCCTTAAAATACAAAGAAGAGAGGAGCATAGATTCTCTGAATCTCAGCAGCCTTGCTTGCCTTGCCGATGCAGAAGCGGAAAAGTGCCGAGACTGCTGACTGCATGGAAATAATAATTTGTCGGCTCTTTCAATTTAATACTTACAATTTAAAGTAGTTTAAGTATTAAATTAACAACCGTGAACAGTGTGGATTAAGCAAACTGTAGACTTACTTGACAAGTGTGTTAAATTTAAAGCGAGACGCTGTGCTGTCTGTGTTTAAGTAATAGTTTCGAGAATTTACAAGCGAAACTGTAATGCGGATCGCTTAACCGATTTCAAGGATACCGGATTCAAGGTCGACCACTGGAAAATTATTGACTAAAGGTAGTTATTATATTACCACTTATTTCCTTGGATCGGTTTAATTGTTTTTGATTGACGCTGTATATAATTGGAGTTATTTTTTCTGTGATTACAGAATAGTGGATGATTTGATAAATAATTTAATTGACTGTGTTCTATTGCTTTAATTTGCAAATCACGTATATAAAATTATCTTGTTTTTCAGAAATATTTCCTGGTCGGATAATCGCTACCGGTACATGTGTCTACCGAATATTTGTACTGAATTTTTTGCGGATGCGCGTTAACTATTTGGCAACTTGTTGAGCAGGTAAGAAATGATGAGAAATGTATATACCTAAAGAAAATAAGCCGGAATTAATGTTTCGTGATATTTTATTATATATGGTACGATAATATGAAACTGATGCGATGTTGCATTTCAACTTCCGTGATTTATGCTGAACCAGTTCAGCAATGAACTAACAATGATTGAGTATTCAGTGGTAAAATCGTAAATTCGAGTATATACAGCAATTGGCAACGTGCAGGACCAGAAAATACTGCATTGATCTCTAATCGGTTATTTGAAGTTAAGTTCTAGCTGATCACGCAATGTTCTGTAGTGACAGAATTCACTGACAGTGTTGGTTCAAGTTTGCAAGATTTAAGAAAAACTGTCAACAAAAGAATTTGGATCGGCTGACAAGATTTTAACTGACGTATCAGGTAAAATGAATGTCGAGTGAATCGAGAGAACGATTCAGTATTCAAGTAAGGTGCACAATTGTGATTGTTATTTAATAGTTGTTATTGCATTCTGAGTTTAAGGGAGGAGTTTGCGAATGAATACGATATGAGAGCATAACCGATGAAGCTTGAATATCAAGTTTAAGACTGGTTTTACAAGAGTATTGTCCAAATTGTTATTCAGTTTATATTATAGTTTTATCGTATGTGTTTAACCTTTCCTCTTTCTTGATAGGATTGCTCGGTGTCATAGTCGAATTCAGTCTGTTTGATGAGTGCTTGAAAAAAAAACATGTTCTGGGAACCACAACAGATCTGAATGAATTCTTCTTCTTGTCGGTAGGATGTGTTTTAGTTGGGATCTTCTGATGTAGCTCTTTGTCGCAGTATTTGAGATACACAAGAACCTGTAGTTGATGCGTTGGATATTTCTTTAAAAGCTTTTGTATCAATTTGGCAAAAGAAAGTCCGATTTCGCAATCCCTTGTTATTTTACCAGGAAAACTCTACAATTGATTATTCGCTTTACGTCATTAATTATTGGCTGTTTGAAACAATGATTCCCTTGCTCCCGTATTTTGAAGATGGTTGTAAAAATAATTGATAGAAATGATCTATGAGATAATAATAGTGTATTACGTTCGATGTAGTCAATTTTGCCAAGACGGATTATTATTCTAGACAACTATTCTTTTAATTAATTTCGGTGTGGTTGACCCGGGTTACTGATAGATAGGTAGTTAATATCCTTGAGGGTTGAGGAGATATTTTCCAATACGTACGTCCTTGTGGTGATTTATATGTGCGAAGAGATGAAAATATATTCATTATTCCCGAGAGATCAAATAAGAGATTAGTTGGCAATTACTGATAGTATTTTCTGCGTGACTTGGATCGTTTTGCATTTTTGCAATATTGAGCGATTGCAAGTAGAAACTTATTATGTGGTTGAAGGGATAATGCAATTTCACTTGACTCCATAATTTCTGAATCCGGTTTTTGTATTAATTCTGGACAAATTGTATTTTTTCAGAGGGTGCATCCACACCACATCGTTAAGAAAGGGAATTGATGCGGATTTTGGCAATTTTCTCGCCAGAGTCTCATCATATCCTAATTTTTGGATTCTTTTTGCATCTTCGTGCCAATTTTGTCTGCCTATCATCGAGGAAACAAGTATCACGTTTTGTATCGGAAGCTATTTTGCTCTGACGTCGTCCTGTGATTATGGCTTCAATAACTACATAACAACTCCACAGTCATCGAACGCTGTGCCAAAGACTTAAACAGTCGTGCTACACTCCTGCTTCTATCAAGAGAGGAACGACATTTACTATTAGCATGAGGTCAGGGTCAAATAGATAGTTTGAGAGAACAACTATTTATTTAAGATACTCCCAGTGTTTGATACTTGAGCAATCGTACAAGAATTTGACGATCTTGAACTATTATTCTATGTGAGAGATAGTGAACATTTTTTACGACCTGTGTATTTCTTTCACTACGTTGTCTTGCAGTGAAACAAGTGCCGGACATTTCCCATCGTCTTCTACAGACCTGGGAGCAACCTGAAAAAACTGTGACCTTAGTTGCAGAAAGATTGACTTTGTGTCATTCTATCGTCGACGAGCTAAAACTTTTATCAGCACGCAAGCTAACTGTCTACCTGTGCTTTGTGTCTCTTTCTTCACCTCCGTAGGCCAATGCCACTTAAGTTAGCTCCAGCACTATTATATGACTTTTTGCAGTCGGAGCTAGTAATTTTACCTTGCCACGAGCAACCCGTGCCATAAGCCATCTCCATGTCAGTTGCATTGGATCTCATTGGATACGACAACTTGGATTGAATTCTATTTCAGCAATATTCCATATGAATATTAATAATAATTTATTACCATTTGTTACAACATTGAATGCCATCCCTTCCCTCCGTCGCTCCCAGCTTACGTCAATCTTCTCCAAAGGAAACTGATAGCAAAGCGAATTTCAGACAAGGTTCAGCCCAGCTTCATCTACAATTTTTTAGGCTCCACGGAATGCGACGTCAAACTACAAAGGAAGAGACAGGACATTTTAAAGGGAGTGAGCAGCAAAGAGTTTGTCTTGTGGAAATAAGTGATTGTGAATAATCATGATAGTTACTTGTTGTGAATACTAATTTCTTATCGATAACTCCGTCATCCCCTCCAAACTCCATCGAAACTCCGTCTTCCTATATCCTAACAATAATTTGTATGGACGTGGGAAAAAATACCAATATTTCATCCAATACCTTACCGGACTCTAAAAATCATCGTGTTCATACAGACCCTTCTGCAAGGCCTTGAGGATTTACAAGACGATCTTGAGACTACTGTGCGGTCAAGACAAGACGAAAAACTTAACAGGTCGACTACAACACGATTACGCGACACGTACACCCTGAATTTTCTGTGGGCCCGGCATCCTGAATTTTTAACAGGTCAGTACAAAGCGTGCCACTTAATGTATTATGCTTTCTGTGAAAAAATGCAAGCCAACCAACCACCATACCAGTATTCCAACCCTTTTGAATAGTTACGTATTACAAGCTTCAGAAGCTCTACAAGAAACCATATGCAAAGAATCCCGATCTGCCACCTTTAACACTAACCTGAAGGGAAGCTCATAACCTGTCCGATAACTAGGTTTGCATATATTTACAGTGTCCGGCAGTGAATAACGCTACAGTGATGTAATCTGTGTATAATTCCTCCGTTCCAAACACCTAATATCTCATTTTCATGCCGTTTAATTTTAAGTAACTACAGCTAGCGAGCAAGTAACAGCAAGCTTAGTTAGTAGTTACTCCTCCTCCCTTTGGATACTGGCGTAAAGGTATCTCGAATGTCGATCAATTGACTTCAGGTTTTTAAATGAATCGAGGTAAGGATAATTATTAATTATTCAAATCTTGTGTAAGCGGAGCTAACTACGCTCAGTCAGGCTAGTTGCATTTCATATAATCTTGATGCTCTATATAAAATATTTCTTTAAGCTCCTCAAAGGATAACGATCCGTATTTCCCTCATGCTTGCTGCATTCACCTTAATCCTTAATGACTAGTAATTAATTTTGAGGCAATATCAAACACACCTGAATGACAGGCTACCAAGGTGATTATTAATTATATACCTTGTTGAGGTTCAAGCGTTTAGCATTTTCTTATAGACTATTGGTTCGCAGGCTGTCAAAAGCTTGGGTCGAGGCCGATGATGGTCATATTCTCATCAAACCAGTCCGTCGTGTAAACATTAAGCATCCTCTCGCGCTTCCTTGCATATCTTCAATCTAGGTCGACTTTGTTGGTGGCTTTTTGAATTGCTAAACCCACCGATCAAGGAAATTGCAAATTATTATATTGATATACGCATTTATTAAGTTTTTTTACTTCCAAACAATCTTCCATTTACAATCCAAAGATGCTGAAAAGCCAGCTGATTATCGTCCACGCTACCGTCAGTAGCATCCAACCGACCTATCCGACCATGTTATTAACTTAAATCCAAAGTAACTAACCATCACGTCCTTTTGCCTTTTCGCTCCCGTAACCGCAACCGATAGGAGATTAATAGATAACAATGTTGTTTCCATCTTCCGCTACTGCTGTAAAGAAGGTTCAGTTAAACTTGCAATATCTTTAAAGTAGGCACTGAGTCAGTCAGTCAGTCAAAGCCACCGACAAATCTCTCATGTTCTCTTTTTTATCAAGGTCAGTCTCAGAATGTATAATTAATCCTTAACCATCCGCACGAATCAATGGAAGAAAATGAATACAATTTTTTAGCAAGCTTCCTAACTACGTGCTCCCCACTATAAACAGCTTTGACTTAAGGCTCTGAACAGGAGGGAATGAACTTGAGGTGCTAATCGTGGGTTGGAAATAATTGTGCACGCGATAATTGCTCACTCTCTCAATATTTTACCTCGGCAAAATACAGTAGCTGTGTGTTATTCTTATCCATCTATTTGAATCAAGACACGGCGGATTCATCCTTCAAAATTATTCTGTTTGTCATCCTTTCATTGATTTATAGGCCGAATTATCCTCTATTTTATTTACCTCTCCAAACCTTTGTTTTCTTCCTGTACAACAACTAAATCATACTTGCTTTACTTGCACTGTACAACAGGACTAATTATTTTGCTGGCGTGTGCAAAGAAGGGAGAGAGTAATTAACATTGAGTTCTAATAATTTCCTGTTTAAGATTAATATCATTGCCTCGAAATGAGTTTCTCGTCTATTAATTGCATTGTTTCTAAACCACAATAATTCCAACTTTTAAAACTTATGATATGCGAAAATTCAAATTGTAGAGGTTTGTCTTGAAGGTTACTCTTGGATATTTACAAGCAGAAGTGTTGAGTTGCCAGATAGTCGAAATTCTACAAAGCTTTGAAACATGTTTTGAATCATCATACTCATGTTCCGTTAGTTAAGCTAAATAATTTGGTCAAGTACAGTCAGTAGTCAGTCTGGAACCTGGTGATAATTTGAAAAACGTTAGTTGCTACAGGTGTGAATTTGTCAACGGATTGCGTCACTTTCTCAATAGGTTACCAAACTACTCCGTGACACTCGTCTGCCAATCATTTAACATGTTGATCAAGGAAAAGTCAGCACGATCTTTACACTTCGTATCAGAAATCCCCCCCTCTAGTTTTATTACCGTTTCATGGATTAACACATTTGAATAGGAAATTGTCCCGTAAATGCGTTCTTCCTCTTTTTCTCCCGTGAGAATCTTAATAGCCGTCAATCAATCCGTTGGAGAAGTCAATTGAATCCACAAAAAGAGAGTCAGTCTAGCTGTTAATCCTTCTTCCTTATGCATGTGAATCCTGCTTCCGCCATGATAATCTTGATCTAATCAATGCTACACACACGGGCAGCATCAAGTGTCCCAATCAACCCCTGCTATCGCAATCAAAGTAGTAAATCCTTGATTACCTCTATAATCTTGTAGCGATAAAAAATGGATAACTGAATGAAAGAAGGACATTTGAATTTTACAAGCCATCACTCGCACTCATATATGTGTGGGAACTTTGAACTGAGTTTAAAAGGATTGTGTATTCGGAAGTAAGTGGTAGTAAGGGTTTACCGTTATCATTAACCAGAATTCGCACTTTTGATCTATTCCGTTACCACAAGGATACGCAACCACAGGAGTTACCGACACGTTAAGATGATCCGTTCTCTTGTGCATAGCATTAGCGATTTTAAGGAGGAGGCATAGGGCAGGATTTCCAAAGGTAATTCAGCATCATCCTCGTAGGGATTACCAAGGATAATCATGAATGATTCCATCACGTAGCTTGTTTACAGGAAGGAGTTGATGATGATATGATACGGGGATAATCTTTTTCTTGCCCACCTTCCTCACACTAGCCGTTCGGCAGGTAGCGTTTTGTATGGCGTAATATTGTAAACTATACTGCCGTTTCCTGGTTTAAAATGTATTCCCTTTGCACAAATCATACTTTATTAGGGCTAATGAAACGGGTTTTAAGTTAAACAAGAGTAAGGGATCATCATTTGTCTTGATTGACATGGGATTCGGAAATGATTTAGTCTTCCGCCGCTGCTGCTCTTTATCACGGGATGGAATCCAAGCAAGATGTATAAGTGACCCTTACGCAAATTGTTTCCCTGTTTCCCATTATTACCAAACGGTACAACTGTAACAACTAATGGACTTTCTGTACGTGAACGGTAAAGGTGAACCATGTGCTTTTCCAAGATAACTCGGATAAGAATCAAGAAAATTGAGGATTGCATGCAATTGTATAAATGAGTTGAGGCAATCAATGGAAGATTCATTTCCTGGTGTGAATAACAACTAATAGCACGCACATATCCATCCTTCCGATGGACCGTGTCTCTTGGTATAATAAATAATAATTTATTGGGGGATTTAGTGCAAAATATTTGAATCACGCTTCAGTTTCGTAACAAATTGCTCCTTGGAAGTTGAAGGATCTTAAGTTCCTCTGCAACATTTCTTACAACAATTTGTTTTCTGCCCGAGGATAGTTTTGATTTCTTGTTCTCTGAATGCTAATTTCAGGGTACTTTCCCTGCAAATTGATCCCACGTTCAGCATGATTTCATCTCTGCGTTAATTTCAAATTCTCCGTGACATGGAGCATGTTAAAGCCAGGAAGAGAAGTTGTAGCTTGTAGCGGCAAAAGCTTGAGATTTGAAGCTGCTGCCAAGTTTGAGAAAGGTGCTATGATAATTAGGAATTTCGCAGATGATTTTGAATGATGTGCTGATGCTAATTACCTTCCACTAAACTTAAAACTAATCACCGCCTCAGTCAGTCAGTCTTTGGGAAATTAGTAGTTAATGAATCTCTGAAGAAATTCTTCTGACCCCTGAGGTGGTATTCATCACACTTGAGTTTTCTTACTTGCTTGCCAGAAGAGACGGAGAGTGTTGATTGATCAATGATTAGGTCTGTAGGTGTTGAAAAGAGAAGAAAATTCCAAAGGATTTGCTCGAATTTGTGCATATTTTTTTACATTTCCGTCATCACTTTCACGCAGTTCCTCCTAATTTCGCCTCCTATTTACTCTTCACACCAGCCAATCCTCAACGAAACGAGACTGAGAATGATGATGATTAGGCGTTAAAAACTAGAATCTTCTCTTACCGCCAGAGGTGAGATTTTTAAACAAAGTTTTTACTTAATTTTGCCTTCTGGCCACAAGTTGTTGGGTAAAAGTTGAATGATTCTCAGGCGAGTCGACGAGTCAGTTATGTGAAAAGTATTCTTACGAGATATTGTAGCCAGAGTAGGTTACTACCGTACAGTTAATTCACGGACTGTCTGTCTGTGTTAGGGAATAGTGTTGAGGATGGGATGGATTTCTCCATAAATATATACTGTACTTGTTACTGACAGTAGGCTGGTTTGTGGAGGATGAAGAGATGCGCCATAAAAAGTGATTGAATTTTTGCAAACTTTCGCGAAATAGATTAAATGTAGCTTTTATTTCTTGGAATTATTCGCACGCAAATTTCGTCATGCTTCAAATATGTTTCTTTGCTTTGAAGCAGTAGTAGGTTGCAATGTGTAAACAGACTAGTTAGGAGTAGCATGTCAATTCGTTTGTACATATCAAAGTTAGTTAGTGCTACGCTGCTAGGACGAGCTGTAATTTTTACGAAAAAACTGCTTTGACCAGCATTTAACTAGTTTCATAGAAACGAAAAGTTGGAAGAAACGGAAAGGATTCTCCTGCTGGTAAGAGTGAAATGACTGGTATAAAAAAGGCATTAAAATTGTATCAAATTTCATCTCTAATTCCTTTCCTACAGAGTTTAAAAGTGAAATGATCATCATTATTCTTTGCTCACCTGGTCCTTGATGAATCCCCTTTGTTTTGCTGGCATTTCTTTCTATTTTGTCGAATGCTACCCCTTCCTTTCGCCTGCCGCATCCTATTTTATGTCATCCTAGGTCTACGCTTTGATCGACGCTGGTGGAAGCGGGAAGCGCTTGCTTCGCTGCTACTCGTAATTGAGACTTTCCCTCTTTGATTATCAAAGAATTTACGAGGTGCGGAAAGGGCATGGAAGGATGGTTGATGATTGTTGTCTAAAGTTTTTGTCCAATCGCTAATTTATCATGAAAGGTGCATGGTCAGAGTCATGAGGGAGGGTGCACTGTTTATATCATTGACGCTTTTGTAGGATTGATAGAACAGGTAGCGCGCAAAGAGGAGAAGCCGCGCTGTGATATGATTGCTTGTGCCATGCTGTCTGATAGCCAAAATTTTGTATCATGTTCCTAGTTTCATCGAGATTAAGACTTAAGGAAGAGGAAAAGCGGCGGGGTCACTGTTGTTGTTGTTATTGGCAAGATTGGCAGCGCTGCTATATTATTCTGAACCATATAATTTAAGGCATGTAAGAGTGAGGGAATGATATGGATATCTAACAGTGTTAGCGCTTCAGCGCGCTGAATATGGTTTGGATGACTTTGTAAAAATTCTCGTGTCATCTGGTTCCGGCTCTTCAATTGAAGCGAGTGGTATGCTGGTGCTATACGCTTTTCAATTCTGCCTGTATTCGC
The DNA here is from genome assembly GCA_906901655.1 of Sminthurides aquaticus. NCBI lineage: Eukaryota > Metazoa > Arthropoda > Collembola > Symphypleona > Sminthurididae > Sminthurides > Sminthurides aquaticus. The sequence continues at coordinate 847,291 of CAJQTT010000023.1, read as the reverse complement.
TGTTATTCACACACTCCTCCGGTGTAACAGATGCTCTTGGTTATGCCTTTGATTGTTCCTGCTTGCGTTGGTTGCCGACGCTATTGTAATAATTCCTCGATTCTCATTGTCATCAGTCTCTCTCATCTCATTGTTCTACCTGTTTTATTTGATTTGATTTACCAATGATTTAGCCCACACATGGGTGAATACTTGATTGTGTCCATGGCCCGTCTGTTTGGATGCTGCAGGCAGTAATTTATGCAGGAGAATCCAGACGTATCGGATTAGGGGATGCGAAAAAGAACAAATTGAAGCACAGACACGTGTAAACTTTGACACTCAGTGTATGTGCGCGCAGTAGGAGCACCTTGGACCTTTGCTTTATTAGCATCCTGCTGTTTAAGTTGATAATTTTGTGCATTGTTGCTATGCCTAAATATAAGAAATTAGGCTGCAAGTATACACGCTGATTTGGTGTTACTTGCTACTATGAATAGGTACATGGAATTCACGTACGCACATAGCGTGCATCTTGAACATTACCTTCCTGCGTTTTACGCTTTGACATTCTACAATTTCCATAAATGGTATTGGTGCTTTGATCCTTTGGAGTCAATGTCATTCTCATCAGATTTGATTCAGCTGTAGTCGTTATAGAAGGGCTGGTGAAATTAAATTCCTTACTGATTGCTTGCGGATATTGTTATGGCCGAAAATTATTCCAAGTATTCAATCCACCACCCACACACCTACATCTGTCCATCTCTTGTTGACACAAGGGCTAAAAAACAAGCGACCTGGAGAATAATTAGTCCATTGACCATAACAAATTTAGTCATTGTAGGTCCAAAAAAACCTAAGCTCGTAGACAGTCAGACACGCAATCTATTCTCTTGTCTATCTTTCTCTTCAGACGCGGTTGATGGTTCCCTTTTCCGAAGGGATCTTTTAGTTTGCGAAAGAAAAAATGGCAGAGATAAAGCATAGAAGAATGTAGAGGGTGGCTTGCGCTAAAATATTTATGGGATACAGATATGGGCATGATATTACGTTTACAGCAGACTAACATGAGAGCTTCATATAGTCTGCGTGGATTTGATCTGATTTGTACAAGCTTGTGATGTCTACAACCTGCAAAGTCATCAAGTGAATCTGACCATGAATTTTGACACGGAAGACTAATGTTATGGTAAATTCATGAGTTTTACCTCTTGCCCCCAGCATACTATTCCATAATAGATTTCAACATCTTCTCTAAACATAACATATGACATCCCACTAAAGTTGGAAGCAAGTTGAAAGTTAGTCATAGGGCGCTATGATGTTTTTACAACTTGTACAGTAGTAGCCTCTAAAAAGTAAGATTTGCGTATTCACAGGTTGTGTGTGTTACGTTATTTTAGGTGGATGTAATCTATTGGATGAGGAGGTGGTATATATAATCTTCATCAAATGTGCAGTAACCAGAATAAGTTATCCCATGATAGACATTTCTAGAGTGAAAACGTAAATGGATACGCAAGAGGGGTTTTGTGCGGAACGTGAAATTGTGAAATTTATTCTCTTCATGCTTGATTTCGACCCATCAAAAAATCTTCACTTCCCTCTATTCTCCATGCTGACATCTTTCACTCCGAGAATCAGTAGTCCGGAAACTAGGAAGCGATATGATAGCTACTAACAACTAGAGATAGTCAGAAGCGCTTTAAATTACATGCAAGCTTCGAAGAAATTGTGGTGGTGCTATCGTCCGAGAACAAACTTAGATCTGGTGATGATTTTAGGGATGCAAGAAATATTTTGAAATTTGTCCCATATTTGTATTTAGTTGGCCCAAATGTTTCAATATGACATTGCGGGCTCGAACCCTAAGATTTGTCAGTCAAACAAGATTGGTATGTCAGTCAAAGTTGAAAATTGTGCGGACCACCCAAACGGATTTGCTCAGTTTTGTCCAACTACTGCTCCAAAAGTAGACATATTCTAGCTAGCCCATCCATAAGAGTAATGCCGCCAATTGCTATTTCAGTTAAAGTCCTTGAGCATCATCCTACAACTGAGAAATAATAGGTACTGGATTGTAGTCGTTGTACGCATCATTAGCTTGACCAGCATCCTCCTGACGTGGTTAACATAGGAATGATTGGTGGGTCAGTAGTCTGTAAATTTGAGGTTGATGCTAATTAGGCTCAAGTTAATCAATGTTTGAAGGAAATCAATCTGTGACCAGCCCTGTCACTTTGTCTAATTAGTTTTCACAATTATGGAGCAAGCATAGGAACGTGGCTTTGAGAAGTAGGATTAGAGGATGTGGAAATGGACCAGCATTATGATCAGCCATTAAAGCGCTTGTGATCAACTCAACTCGTAGTTTGTAGTTTGCTGATGAATGAACTGCAAGCTGTAGTTGAGTTATGAATACTTAGCAGGCAGCCAAAGCTAATTAAGAATATATTGATGAAAGAATTTAATCAACTCTTAACTGACAAATCAGCCGACTGATGGTGGTGCATGTGACTTATTTAGCCGCAAGATTTATTACCCTTATACGGGTACAATCCATCATTGATTTTAAAATCAGTTACAAAGAAAGTTAAGCACCTAATATTCGTCACACACTATTCAGCCGTACAAGAGGTTAGGAAACTTGAATGCGTTAGCTTTCACATATTCACCTCACTATTTTTTTGCCTGTTCTGTTTTGTTGAGTATTCAGATTTTGCCTGGGTTCCGTCCCGCGTTCCCTTTAAGTCTGGTACGCTAGGTCGAGGTATGAGTGACCACAGCTCTAAATTCATTGCTCTCGAAGATAATGAAAACATTATTATTCATCTTTATCTCTTCCTTTATGACTCGCCGTGTAGATTAATGAAGATGATAAGTCGGAGGGAAATTTCATCATAAAGCTAGCTAACCTAAAATTCTAATTGTTTCTTTCCCTTGCTAATGCAATAACCCTCGTTAATTTAAAACCATCAACGTCCTCAAGAGTCTCAGATCTCTCATCAGCCACTCTCCTTACATACATAATATCATACTTGATCATAGGTTCGTCGCTTCGTTATCACCTGGTTCAGTCACTTCATATTCTGTATTCCCGATTCTCAGGCCATAGGCTGGCCCTTGCTGAGATTCGTAATGGATGAGATATAAAATAGCCTAAGCTGACTTCCGTCTTGGAGTAGTAAATGACAGAAGGTTTAAACCAGCTTTGAATATTCAATTAACCTGCCCTGCATCAGCTAAAGCCATGGAATGGTTCACCAAGTCGTCAATCTTTCCCTTAAGCCTATGATCAAAAATGGCCTGAGAAAATTCTCAGCGCCTTCAAGCACGACTTCAGCTATATTGGATTACAATGTAAGACTTACATGGATATGATGTGGGTAGAAATTCACTGGCCAGTGCACCTGTAATCAGCGGCTCTCACTACGGCATCCTAGAACGGTACAGGTGCATTTCAGGTGGTGGTGCAAGCCAAGCACGTAGCTGCTATAAGAAGACAGGTCAGAATCGTCTTTGCCACTTCATATCGTGCAATGTTTGACAACTTTACAAGCTAGATTTTACCGGGAACTTTTGTAAAATTGTCTGGGAATTTTTAAAGAGTTATGACCATGGGAAACGTTCCGGTTGTCTGGGCAAAATGTTCTGTGAATCTGCAAACTATTATTTTTAACAGGGTTTAAGCTTTAAATCGTTCGGTTTGCAGGCCGAAATGAGGATGATTCCCAAGCTCCAGAAATTGCAAAGTGATTGACAGCTTTGCAGTCTGACAGTTGATGGGAACATTTCATATTGCGGATTGTCATTCGGAAGAGTTGTGATGTAATTTCCGCTTATATGTTGTTCTATCCATCCCATCGTCTTATTCTTTTGATTTGACTTGTTGAGCAATTATGTAGTGGATAAGGTTCAAAGCTTGGTTAAGTAGCATCTCGTTAGCTAAAGCTTTTGTGTTCGTTGTTGTACGGGCTTCTGGTTTTCTTCAAGCTTGCTCACCGGATGTGCCTGATTACGACATTAGGGAAGCGCTTTTGCAAATTCTCTTGTGACCACAGATAAGGGAAACTTGGAAACGTGCTAAAAATCCTTCGACCCCGAGCTCTTTCTTCGTCTCATTTTGATTGAGAGCAATGATAGGAAAATCTGGGAGTTTTTTGTCTTGTCCCCTCGTGCGAATGCGGTTGATGCTATAAGCTGATAATCCACATTCGTCAAAGTAAAAGTTCTTCATCGGTTAGTCGAAAGCTTACAAGAATAAGCAATTATTGGACAGCGAAGCGTGGAAGATTTCTCGTGAAAAAGCAATGACATTTTCTGATTATTAATTGAGGAAGATTATCAGAAATTTTAGAACCAGTGGAGGCACGAAATTACATGTGTACTTATCAGTATCTTAAGGTCCACCGCTTCACTACGTGGTGTTACCTGCGTAGGTCGCTTAATGCTTGCTAATATTTCTCAATTATCTCCAGCCAACTTTACTACTTAAGCACCAGGATAACCCATAACTGTTGATCACAAGGTCCAGCCCGCGTTCCGTAAAACGATTTAATAAGGAGTGATACGCAATTATAGATTTTGGCAATAGCTTCGACTGTCATGGTCTTCCTTGGTACATCTCAGCTGACTCTGATTGCGTATTGTGTTTGTATATGCGTTTTTTATGTGTTGACTACATAAAGTTTATTTAATGCAACAATTTAGTAATTCTTTACCAGTTTGAGCTTAATCAAGATGACATTGAGGTCGCCATATAGTATTTAGTGGGAGACAAAAAAGGGAATTTCACCCAACCTACAATCTTTTGATGATGGCCCGATAAGTTGTGAAATATTTTACTACTTTTTATTTAAATGCTTTTACGATGGCTTCTTTTATAGTTTAATAGCAATTAGGCTTAATGCAGAATAGATGAAGAACTACAGTGTACATAGTCTGTAGCTTGCAGTTATCCTGTAGCTCTGTGGGACGTCCTCCCTCATCATCTTTGACTTATCTGTTATAGTATTTCGCCACAAGAAAAATTCGTAGCAGTATTAAAGAAGGTAAATGTGAGAAAGTGGGCGGATGATCTATCTGGGCAAAGGGTGGAGTAGAAGATGGAATAGTAGAGGAAGAATTAAATAAAAATTATTTGCTATTCCTTACACATTCCTGTAGGTGTTAGCGGAAGAGGTGCTACGCTTATCGGCTCTATTATGACGTTTCTCCTACTACCCCGCCGACGCAAGGAACTGCACACTTTATACTTTTTCACCTATCTTCACCCCATCACTTCCACCTCATGCCATCTAGCTACACTTAATTCGCGAATTTCTGGCTAAAAGATGAAAGTAGCTACCTCAGCCGAATTAAATTTCATTCTGGCAAAAAACTTCGGAACAGTTAATAGATGCCTTTGAAATAATACGAAAAGTATGCAAGGGGTAGTAAGTTTCTGGCTAAAACGTGAGGTATTTAAATAGTTTATCGCTCTGCTAGATGCGTTAAAACACCTACACTACGCAGTAGCATTCCAAGTAATATAGTATCTTTGGCAATTTAGTAAAATTAAGTGTAAAATTATTTAACTGAAACTTGTTTTACTTGAATGTGAAAAAACTTAAGAGACATATCAAATAGCTATGCTGAATACGAAGGAACACGTAACTGAATATAAGTTCCCATGAAATTTTACCGCAACAGGAGCAAGTAATTAACTAAAGGATTTCTACATTTCCAACCCACAAACAGCCCTCATGTATAGACAGGTGTTAAAGCTTATGACGACAAAACAGCGGATTGTTTTGCAAATATATATTAGCGTATGTGTAAAGTACAGAAAATTCGCAAACGTATCTGCCACAAACCAGGTAGCAGCTGTATACATGGACACATGGTAATTTGTGTTGAATTGGCAATAATAATTTTTGCAAACGGCGCAATTCGTTTATATTTGCAAGAGAGAAACAGATACAGACAGAGAGAACAATTACTTGCAATTTGCACTCTTTAATTCCCATCCTGTGTTGGTATATGACGCTCCCAGTTTTTCGCTGATAAGAAACGGGAAATTGATGTTTAATCCATGTAATTGTAACTTGTTCTCTCTGCAAACTAGGATAGATTCTCAGGCAGGGAATTTTGCAGATTTTCCTTCATAGTAAAGCGCAAAAGAATGACTCAAACCTGCAATGTTAGTTAACAGTATTCTACCAAATGAGCTAAATCCTGGCAGATTTTGTAGGACTAAAAGCGTTTGACAAGGGCGCGCTGTACTAGCTGTATTTTATTTATCAACCGGGATTGGAACGGATATCCTGTGTTGTCTATCCTGCCTGCCTGGCGTTGTTCTTCCCTGCTTTGCGAATGGAGTAGTGCATAAGGACAGAAGAGTTTTTAAATGAGGATTCTAGGATTCATTAAAAACAGGCCCGCCTTAAAAATTAATATGAAATCCGCGTCACAGACGGGGATTTTAGGCTCCAAAGATTTATGTTCTCCACTAACTTATAAGCTGGTTCCTATAATTCATAAATCATTTTAGTCACGTGCTTCTCTCTTCTTTTAGCCCCGTATTTAGCATCGGCATAACTATTACGGTGAACAAGCGCCTGAACAGGGCCTAGCACAAGCGCGATGTAAATTTAGAGAGGATGAAGGGTAAAGGTATTTTCACTTAATTGAATATAGCTCTTAAATTTTTAAATAGCTTTTAAATTCCCAGGGGTGAAAGAATTTGAACATGTTTGTGGCCTAAATCCCAGGGTTTTTTACTCTCCTCCGAAGATGAATAGGGATTTTGTACTAAATTGGTATTAAATTTACCCGATGACAGGAATGTGTTACCGGGAGGGAGTAAGGAAGAGAAGTTGTAAATTGAAGAAGCTTAGGCCTGTTCATAATGTCAGTAAAGGGAGGTGTGGGTGCGGGGGAAACTACAAAAAATGTAGGTAACTTTCCACTTCGTTTTCAGGCATGGCCTAGTAGTTAATCCTCTTGATTTTGTACGGTGTAAGAAAGAGGGAGTAAAAATCGGAAAGTAGGTAGTGTAAAATCCTCATCATCAGACATACGGGAGAATATAGGCTTATAGGAGATGGAGGGACAGGTTACGGTGATGATGATAAAAACACTTTTACCTGCATCAGAGTAGAGTAATGATGATTGAAATTAGGGAGAGTAAAAAACTTGAGTAATTTTACGATCCGAAGAAGCAATCATCTGCCTCCACGACCTCGTCGTGTTTCCATGGAGCAGCTCAAGCTTTGTTGCAGCATGTTCCTTGGCTTTTGTTGGTTTTTGGAGCAAGTGGGGAAAGTATGAGTTTTGGTTAATGCCAGCCTGGGAGCTATTGCATCTCATCTCTATCTCTCTGGCAGTAAGTCAGTGCAGTGGTGTTATAAGGTCACTAGGATGTTTGATGAGATGTTGAACCATCAAGATAATGATAATAGTTATGCCATCCTCAAGATTTTTCAACCTAACACCAACATCTTCTTCTACATATGTTTGTTCGTGTGATAGTCCTGTTGTTATATTGATTGACCAAACGCTTGTATGTTTTAAAATACTACTACATAGTATGTTGCATTCCATATCATCTTTTAAATATGCATGCGATGCATCAAGATTCAAGGCATTACTCGCACATACCAACTGCATTGTTTTGTCAGAGAGCTCTTGTGATGTTTTAAAATATTTGTAATGTTGATATCTTGTACTTCCTGACTCTGGACTCCGGAGACTGCTGCTTGATATCTTTACATTTGCTCTGTGTCCGAAGTCCGAAGAAAGCTGTTTCCTAGTATCCTGTGAAGAAAAATAAGTGGTTGGACTGGCTTATATTTGTATTTGTATTGTGATATACAGTAATAATAGGAAGGAGCTCTGCTATTTGATGATGACCACAACAATTCATCCTTTGTGTTTTGTCTTGTGTGATTGTGTGTGATTATGATTGGGAGGATTCTCTGTTGTTGTCAAGTATTCAAGTTTTAGAAAGAGGCTAAAGTAGGAGGAAGAATTATTTGATTTGAAACTCACACAGAGAGCTATTCTCCATTTACTCTTCTATAGTTCTGTTCGTTTTGTGATGTATTCTTGAAGTTTGAAAGTCTGTAATATTCCTTCCTGGCTGGTTTTCTGGTTGAGATTTGAGTAAGTAGTAGATGTCCGTATATGTATAATGGACCTAAATTTTATAATGGACATTTTCCTATCCCTGAAACTCCATGTTAAAGATAGGAGCGTGTTAAGGGGTTGGTAGGGGGGGATGACAAGGGTGGATGACCCCTGAGAGTTAACCCCCTAAGTACTAGGGTACACACATATGTTAAAGGATGCTGTTAAGAGGTACTTTTACGCTACCCTGACAAGGGTAGTCGACCCCTGAGGGTTAACCCCCTAAGGACTCCTGACCCCTCATCCTGTGTTAAAGGATGCTGTTAAGAGGTACTTTTACGCTACCCTGACAAGGGTAGTCGACCCGTGAACTGGGATGACCCCTTAAGATATGGTTAAGAGACTACTAATTTTTAAAATGGACAGTTCCATATCCCTCTGAGCTCATGTTAAGAGTATGATAATTTTTACAATGGACAATTCCATATCCATCTGAGCTCATGTTAAGAGTATGATAATTTTTACAATGGACAATTCCATATCCCTCTCAGCTCATGTTATAATTATGGTACTTTTACAATGGACAATTCCATAGTCCTCGCATCCTATACTAAACTATACTTCCGATTAATAGCATGATAATTTTTAAAATGGACAATTGCATATCCCCCTCACTCCATACTAAACTATACGCTCGGTTAAGAGTATGATAGTTTTTACAATGGACAATCTCATAACCCTGAACGCTAATACTAGTAACCTATGACTGGACGGTATAAAACGGGGCTCAACTTTGGAGAAAATTATCAGTCATCATTCTTTCAAGTATCTTCCAACATGGATACCAAGCTCAAACGTCAAATCCAAAAGGATAAACGCAATTCTCTCAGATTTATCAATCGTGTCGTAAAGGAGTTTGGAAATACAAAGAAGTTATATTACAACTTATCCAGAAAAACTTTCAACAAGTACGATCAGTACTTTGGGTTACTTCTTGGAGATCAGAGCTGTGAGCTGATAGTCGACATTGCAGAGGAGTACATTCACAATATTTGTGACTTTGATAAAATCGAAGTTTCATTAAGGGAAGCTTTGTGTTTAGTTGAGGAAGCTCGTGCTTCAGCTACAGAAAAGGCTAAGACTTTAGAAATATCTCAAAACTTGAAACCAGAGGAAGCATTCCAGCAAGTAATTGATTCACTTAGAGAAGAAGCAATCCAGGAAGTTAGAGAAGACAAAAGGAGTATCACATACTCACAATTTTAAAAATGGATTTCCAAATTTTAGAGAACCGGTTGCAGTCCTTTCAGGACTGCACCGAGTTTGTTCGAGATGATTTAGTTCAGTCTTTGTCAGAGAATGGATATTATTTTAGTAAGGAGCTATCCAAAATTAAATGTTATAGCTGTGAAAGAGCAACATATTTTCCTACAGATGTGATTTCTGTATCGTTGTATTTGATGCATGCAAAGTCGTGTATAATGTATCCATCAGCAGATCTGAGATTTAGACGAAGAGGTGATTCTAATCGACTCTCACTTCGTTTTTTCGACTTTAGCTCAAGTGCTAGTTTTGATCATTGTACTATTGATCCTCATTACAAAGAAGAACAGCATCGATTAGATTCTTTTCGTAATATGACAAGACCTTTTGCTGGCTATTCTTACTTCAACATAGCCAAGAACGGACTTTTTAATTCATTAGGGCATTACAAAGGATATTGTAGGCTATCATGTGCGTTTTGCTCGGTTTACGTGGATCTAAAATCAAAATCTGAAGATCCTGTACGTCGTCATAATCGAATTAATCCACACTGCCCATTCGCAAAATGTATGGAGAGTCGTAAGGATACCAGAACTATTGGAAACAAGCCGATGGACAATATACCTTCAGATACGGTATCAAGAATACTTTGGAGTCAAAGATGGGAGGATAAAGGCTATCTCCAAACTACTGGAGTGAGATTTCAGATATTTTACGAGCATCAAACCTTCTTCACAAAGAAAATCCGTCTGGAATCGTTTGAAACCATCACAAACCAGAGAGCGTATCCAATGTGCAGACTTCAACTTACAGATGAGAAGAAGGATCAGTTAGCATCCAACGGATTTTTCTGGTTAGATGACGTCATGACGTGCTACAGTTGTAGCTTTGAACTGGAAGAATGGAAGCTTTGCAAGACTGATTATGACTATTATCAACTCCACATCTTATTTGCGGATAATACGTGTAATTTTCTTTACCTGAAGAATATTGAAGATATACCTGCAGAAGCGGAAGATAAGGATTGTTGCAAGTCTTGTAAGATGCGAAAGGCTAATATCATGTACACAGTATGTGGACATGTTGTTAGCTGTTCCAAGTGTACGATCGAGGCAACACAATGTATTCAATGCCAGAAAAATATACTGGGATTTCTTCATGTCAACGAATCACCTGAAGCTGCAAGAGTCAAGAATCCTCATTTTGAATATTCTCAGTTTGACTATTATGATGAATCTGACTCGGATAATTCTAACGAGACGTAGAGATATAATCGTTACATCTTTGTGAAGGTAAGTCACTTGCTTTATGATCTTCAAAGAAGATGGATGATTTTTACGTATACTTGTCGAGTGATGGCTCAGCTAATTACTTTGAAAACAATACCATAACTAATTTCAGAAACCAACTGGCTAATCGAGTGGATTTGTATGGGGAATACGAGGTTGCACTCACTGACTGCTCCTATCTACCCTCCAACATTATTGTACGCAAAGATGAAGTGATAGCAGAGTATGTATCCAAGGGGAATAACTCCGCATTAAAAAGTAAACATCCGGATGGAAATCTTGTATACTGTACAAAAGATATTGATAATATAGCATCTCTTGTGGATTACATGAATTCTATTGACACTGCAATATATACTTTGAAAGATAATTTAATATCCTGTACGACACAACCTGATAAAAATGTATTCAAATTAAACTATACTCCAAGAATAAAGCAAGTCCTTGGTTTGGATGGAATTGTAAAAGTCTCTGAAAAGCCATTTACGCATAAAGCAAAGATTGTCTCATGCAGCACAGTTCCTTGTGTATATGTTAATCCTGAGAACCCTAAAGGTCCACTGGTACCTAAGGGAGCACGTTTAGCTGATAAGCTGGTAGAATCAAAACTAGTTCCTTTATTCTGCCAGAAAGATATTAATACCTGGAGTGAGCTTATGGACACTGTATGCGGTTATATTGGTGCTACTTACTTGTTGGTAAAAGACACCTTATTCTTATTCTGTGAATATCAAGTATTCCTGTTACCGGGATTACTTTCACCGTATATGGGCTTCAAGGATGCGCGTATGGTTGTCGCTTACGATTTGACCTCAGGCTTATCGCTTGATGAGTATATGGGGAAACTTAAGACTTGTGAATACACAAGTCAAAACAAAATCCTTCCTTTCGCGGGTAATACGCATTTGTACATTTATAGCGGAGTTGTCAAGAACCAGTATATTAACGATACTACAGCTCCAATTTTACGCAAAGTCGTGCAAAAGAGAGAAATCAGTGATAGAGTATTTCAATCTTTTGAAAGTCCCTACTATGTTGACGTAGAGTCTCCAACTTTCGATCATATCCATGTATATATAGCAAATGATGCTGGAGAGTCCCCACCATTACACTCTGAACCTTTCTCGTGTACACTTCACTTTCGTCGCAAAAAATGAGTCTCCACGCCAGATATATGAACGGTATGATAATACCGGTTCAATATGGGGATGGGCTGGAAGGTCTGAGATTTTATAAAACAAACGTTTTTCGTCAACGTGGTAATGGATTAGGTAATTTCTTTGCAAAAGTAGCAAGAAAACTTATACCATTTGCCACAAAGTATGTACTCCCCTTTGCAAAACAACATGTATTACCACGGGCAAAGGATGCAGTGCGAAACATTGCAACTGATGTTTTAGATGGAGGTTCTTTCAAAGATGCTGTACGTTCTCATGGATTAGATGCGTTAAAAGGAACAGGCAGAGACTTGCTAACTCAGTCTGGTTCTGGCATTCGAAGGAAGAGGAAACGTATTTCAAAGAATCCTCCAACGAGGAAAAAACGTAAAGTTACAAAACGTAAAACTTTAAGAGGGAAAAAGAAACCTTTAGTGAAGAAGAGAAACATAAGATTTAAATCCTTATTTGACTGAGATGGGTAAAGATAAGATAACCGGTTCACACGGAGCTCAGGTTGGGTATCTGCGTGAAGAGCTTGATTTGTTTGGAAAAGAAGGTTATGACGTTTCCGTTCTTAGCTCCAGTACCTCAAAATTCTGGCCTACTTCCCATGTTTCCGACTCTTCCACTCCTATTACTTTCATCATCCCTGGTACTGACACTCATTATGTGGATCTTGCTGAAACTCGTCTGTACTTGCGTGCAAAAGTTACAAAATCAGATGGAACGGCTTTGGGTGATGGTGACATTGTTGCTCCAGTTAATAATTTCCTACACTCTATATTCTCTCAGGCTAAGCTGTATCTTAATGAAACGGTAGTAACTCCTCCCTCAACATATTATGGTTATAGAGCATTTATTGAACGAGTGTTATTATTTTCAAAAGAATTTAACAAAACTCAGAGTATAGCTGCCATGTACTACAAGGAAAAGGACCCTAATAATACGGATAAAGATGCTGCGGGTGATGTATCATATGGAATAAGAAGAGGTTTGGCTAGTGGCAGTAAAATATTTGAATTATGTGGCCGACCTCATTTAGATTTATTCTCACAGGGACAGTACTTACCCCCAGGCTTTGATATGAGACTTGAACTGATTCGAGCAACAGATAACTTTTGTGTTCATGCTCCTTTACCGGCAATAAAGGATGGGGTACGCCCACCAAATCCATCTTACAAGGTTAGCATAGTAGAGGCGACATTATCTATTACAAGGAGAAAAGTTCTTTCAAGCATTGAAATGATGCACATCAACGAATGGAAAAATCATAAGGTTATGAACTATGATATGAAGAAAGTTGATGTCAAAAGCTATTCCTTAGCCACTGGAACACAAACGTCTATTAATGAAACTATGCTGACAGGATTATTGCCGAATAGGTTGGTGATTGGATTGGTTGAAACTAATAATTTGGTAGGTACAAGTGTAACTAACCCTTTCTATTTTGGGAATCACGGCCTTTCTCACATAAACGTTATTGTAAATGGAGACAGTATTGAAGCTTACCCACTAGACTTGGATTTCTCTACTAACAATTCTCTCCGTGTGCTTGAAGCATATGACAATGTGTTTAAAGCCTTGGGGCTATGTAACTCTCCCTGCAGTATAGATTATACGTTAGAAGAGTTCAAAGTAGGAAAAACATTATTCGTTTATGAAATAAGTCCCTTTTCAGATGTGAATTCCCTACCTAGGTACGGAAATATAAAAATAGAACTAAAGTTCAACAATGCGACAACCAGAGGACTGACTGTACTTTGTTATACGGAAACACAAAGTGTGTTACACATTGATCACGTGAAAAATATTTACTATAAGGATTATTCACAGACAACTGCATAATGGATACGAATGAGCTTGACCAAATCCTAAGAATAATTTGTGATTGGAGAAATGCAACTTATGCTGTTTTAGCTTGTGACCAGCTGATTGGTTATAAGGTAAAAAGGTACCCTTGCTGCCTGATTGTGAATACAGATGTAAAAAAATTACCCGGCAAGCACTGGGCCTGTTATTATTTAGAGAATGCAAGTAAAACTGAATTTTATGACTCGTATGGATTAGGCATAAATAACTTTCCAAAATATTTCATCGAGTTTGCTCGAAGGCAAGCTGGTTCATTTTATGAGTGTGAAGAGCAGTTACAAGCCTTTGATTCTAAAGTTTGTGGTCAATACTGTACGTTTTTCTTGTATCATAGGCTACATAAAATACCACCTAAACAGTTGTACAGTATGTTTAGCAAAAACGTTGTGAAAAATGATATGCTGGTATATAATTTTGTAAATAACTTGCGAAAGATACATTGTTTAAATCATAAGAAATGTTTATTTAAAAATCGATGTCAAATTCAATGTTGTACAGAATATAATAAAAATTCTTAAAATAATTCCCAACGTCTTACGAGTTTTATTCCATGACCGGATTGTCTTTTACCTCTTCCTCTAGGAGAAAAAGAACCAGGAGTATAACCAGGTATGAATCCTTTATCTTGCATTAAGGATCTTCCGCGAGTTGTGGCCCCACGAGTTGGTGTTGTAGGACTTTGATAATAGTCAGGTTCTTCAACATCTACAATACCCAAGTAGGCTTTACGCAGGCGTCGAATGACATTAGGTTTCAAAAACCCCTCTGGTGATCTGATTCCGGGTTGATTCATCCAATATAGGACAGTTTTCATTCCAGCAATATTTTCATTAAAGTACTTTTCATGACTCATTGCCTTAATAATTGGCCTAATATCATTATAACCTGTAACCGACATTCTATCAATTTTCATGTTGTAATCCTGACCCCAAGTCACTCCAATTCCTTGTAAGTAACGTATAACCTCAACTGCTTGATGATCGATATTGGGGATTGGAGGAGGTTTTGTAGGAGAATCAGAATGAGTTTGGGTAGAAGTTTCGGTACTTGAACTTTTTTCGGTACTTGTGGCAGCATTGGATGTGTTTGTCGCATCTGTGTTTGTTTCTACATGATTGTAAGTTTTATTTTCCGTATTGGTAGCAGATTCTGCATATACTTTTTGGTCTGTACTAGTTTCAGCATCTCTTACATTCGTGTTTTTGGATATTGATTCCTTTGTTGCAACTAAAAGGGGTCGATTTTCATCATATTTCCGTTGATTTCCAATCTGCCTTGTATAATCTCTGTAGAGAATTGCCTTAATTTCATCAGGGATTTCTTTGCTTGTAAGGACATTTGTCTGTTCTTGAGCTATTTTAGCCTCCTCAAAAGGTTGTGTACCAAGAAGCTTTGTAAACAGAGCTTCGGAAATAAGTTTCATTTTCTTAGCCATTTCTACCAAGATATTTACCGAGAAGGTTAGCTGCGATAGAAGCTATTATTGGTATGAAAAATGACCCTCCTTTCTGTAAAATTTGTCGTTTCTTTTTCCTGGAAATTGACTTTGCACTCAAAGTCTTGAGATGTCTTTTGAACGGTCTCAACTTTGCAACTGTACTTGATGGAACGTCCACATTACCTTTATAAATATTTTTAGCTACTTCAGAAAGTGCATCCACTTCATCATTAGTTGCGTTATGCAAGTGTTTCTTAACTTTGGATTTGTTGTTGCTACAACAGTTTAAAATAAACCATTTGTTCCGGTGAAGTTTAGAGGAACCCATCGTGTCAAGGTTTAGTATGCAAATAAACAGTCTTGGCTAAAATCTGTGCTTAAATACTTTAGCAACCTGTAAAACTTATCACTTTTGTTAAAAATGTCGGGTCGTGAGGAAGTACGGATACGGCAGCAGTACGTCAATCCTAAAATCCGAGGTAGTCTAAGCGGGGCTTCAGCATTTATAAGGGCGACAAAAGGACGTTTTAATCCTAAGGATGTTAAGGCAGCCTTACAAACTATTCCAGTTTATGCTGAGAATCGTCCAGTTTTACGCCACTTTAAGAGAAGAAGGGTTTTCGTGCATGGCATAGATGAGCAGTGGGGTTGTGATCTTATAGATATTCAAAAATATGCAAAGTGGAATAATAACTATAAATATCTTCTAACTGTAATGGACGTATTTTCAAAATATGCTTGGATAGTCTGTTTGAAGGATAAATTCAGTAACACTTGTTGGAAAGCATTTGCGAGAATTCTGAAAAAGTCTGGGAGAATATGTAAAAGCTTGCAATGTGATAAAGGCAATGAGTTTAAAGGATTATTTAAGGTAGAAGCATTAAAGCTGGGGATAAATATTTTTCACGTAGAGTCTGAGCTAAAGTGTAGTGTAATAGAGCGATTCAACCGTACGATTCTTGAGAAGATTTCAAGGTACCTACAGCATAAGAAAACTAAACGTTTTACAAACGTTTTGCCTAAGCTCCTGAATAACTACAATAGGTCATTCCATCGTTCTATTGGGATGGCTCCTATTGATGTTAACTCGGAGAATGAAATACAAGTCTGGGAAACATTATATGGATCCGAGGAGTTGAAGTCTAAAAATAAACCAAAGTTTAAGGTAGGACAAAAAGTGTTGATCAGTATTGACAAGAGAGTCTTTGAAAAGGGTTATAGTAAGCGATTCAAGCCTGAAGTGTTTGAGGTAGTTAGGATAGGAGATTCGAACCCTAGAATGATGTACCTAAGAGATGCCCTCGGGGAGATTCTGGAAGGTGGATTCTACGAGCAGGAGTTATCTCCAGTGAGGTACGAGAGTATAAATTAGAAAGTTTTACGAGCAAAAGTCATCAGTCAGATTCTCTCGCTCCACTGGAAAAGTAACCTGAGCTGATGCCATCACCTTCTCTCTCACGGTTGAAAAGTTTGCTTAATGCATACTCTAATCTTACGGATACTATCATCGCTTCTACCTTGTTTTCCATTTAAAATGGATTCTTCTCCAATGGAAGTGGACGTGACTCCACCAACCAGCTACCCATCACGTAAGAGGAATTACAATTAATTATAGTGAAAAATATTTCTATACAAATTTTAATTATTGTAATTCTTCTTACAGCTTCTCTAGGAGAAGATGTTTGTGGACCTTACAACATGAGTAGGCCTGAAGGACATAAAAGAGACGTCTGTGGAATATACGCAAGTCCAGGAGCTGTAAGTAATGAGCCTATGGTTCCACGAGATTTGGGCGATATGACTTCTCGTCCTATAGATGAGGAAAGGGAAGAGAGTCTGGAAATAACTCCTTCTGTATGGAGAGCTGGTTTGGATGGCCAATCATACTTTTACATGACAAAGCTTCACGAGGATCCCAAGAAAACGACCTGGTTTAACTTTCAACTCAAATTTGCTCCTCAAGTATTCTACCAGATAGTACAGGCTTACTTGGAAGTCAACTCAGAGTTTACTGCTGTTTTGAGACTTGCACTGGAACAGTGCCATCAATCTCTTCGTTTTCATGTAGGAGAGTCTGTAAAGGAGTTGGTACCTCTTGATAGTTTTAGCCCAGTCTTGGTATGGAGGATGACTGTTGAGAAGGATGGTAAACTAAAGCATTACCTCAAGATGCAGCGTACTACCTGCAAGCAGCGTAAGCTTGGGATTCAGTGTGATCTCGACCTTGTTCCTGAGTTGTTGCGGCAAATTTGTGATCAGTACTTTGAATCAAATTTAACTTTGGGGTACCTATTAACATATGTGAAGAAGAGTATTGAGTTGACTAAGATTCAAAAGTATGGAGCTATCTGAATTTGTTGGAAAACATAAAATTACAATTTTACTTGTAGTTTCCACAATTTTATCACTTGTAAGCTTGTTTTGGTTGATTTTTAAAGACGTTTTTCAAGCAACGCCTATAACGGCTTATTTGTTTACTCAAAATGGCTCAAAAGAAATACAAGGGACAGTCTATCTACATTGAGCAGACTTGTTCCTTTGATCCTGGTTTTGGTGGACAAGTTGAGCAAGTAGCGATGGGTAGTAGCTCTGAGGATGATGTGTATAGCTATCGGAGACATGTAACTAGATCAAAAAAATTTGAAGACTCTAGTGACGACAAAAAAACTGTTTGTAAACATTATGTTAGTGTGGGTACTCAAACTGAGTCTGAAAAAATTTGGAATTTTGGAAAAATTTCAAAATTTTTGTTTTACAGCACAGTTATTTATTATGTCTTTAAAAAATTTGTCAACATTGAAATTGTTTTAAAAGAAAAATAAATTACTTTTTTTGATATACTATACAGTCGTTGTCTGGAAATACATTATTTCTAATTCTAAGTCCATCATCTTGTTCCTGACTCAAGTCTAAGAACATGTATCCCCAGCTTTTCTTGATGCAGTCGTCAAACGCATAAGCCATGTATGGATTTTTCCGTCCACCATTCATTTGCCTTCCGATTATATTGACAAACGACGTATCCCGAGGGTTTTTGAAGACACATACATATTTGGCGTTTAAAGTCAACGGACGAATACCGTCATGGAAGAAATTCTGAAAAGAGGGGGCGGCCCAAATTAGCTAGCTTCGCTATGGTATAGCTTTGCTATAGATATAGCTAGGCTATAGACTAGGTAAGGTATAACTAAGATATAGCTCTGCTATAGGTATAGCTAGGCTATAGATATAGCTAGGCTATAGACTAGGGAAGGTATAACTAAGGTATAGCTCTACTATAGTCTAGCTACAATAAGGTATAGCTCTGCTATAGTCTAGCTATGCTAAGGTATAGCTCTGCTATAGTCTAGCTTGCGCTATAAAGCCACGAAAACATTTTACCTGGGTTAAAAATATAATGTTGACTCGTCGATGATGAGAACCTCTGACAAAAGCATTTAGCATTTCCTTTGACCGACCACTCTCCTCCATCAAATCATCAATCACGTAGAGCATAGGTGTACGCATACTATCCCCAAATTCCTCAGGCAAACCATGATGAAACTCAATTCCAGGTATTTTACTTTTGAGAAAAGCAAACATTTCAGGTTGCTCCGCTCCATAACAATAGACAATTTTTTCAATAGGCGTATCTATAATTTCATCACGGCGAAGCATAATAGACTTTGTCAACTCTGTTTTTCCAGCTCTGGATGGTCCTAATAATGAAATCATGCAAGGAAAACGCGTTATAAAAAATTTCGAAAAATCGTACTCACGGGACAAAAAGTTCCCGAGAGCTAAATTTTTTGAAAGTGTTTAAAACTAGTTTAAACGTGTAAATATGATGTTTAAGCTAATTTTTATGATAAAGATAATCATTTTCCATGTCCTGAATGTGTCGGATATCCAAAAATCCAATTTTTCGAAAAAATAATTTTGTATGATTTTACCAGCCAGAATTAAAGTGAACGGTGATTTTAGACGTGGATCAAAATCTTGTGCATCCATGACGACAATTTATTTATAAATAAAAAAATACATATACATCAATCATTTAAATACTATTTTGGGATACTTCGATTTCCAAACGCAAGAGATTCAGTTGGAGATACAAGATACCTTTTTGTATCCATACAGTTTAAACCTTTCTTTTCACACTCTACCGTAAATATCTTATGACGTAAACTAGCTATTCTACGACTTTTAACACTAGTTTGTACATTATTAAATAAAGCGTGTACATAATCTTCATGTTTCAAAGTATTTCTAACAAAACTTGTTGGTACACCCTTTGCTCTCTTTCCATTATACTCGCCTTCTGTCACGTACGAATACATTTTAGGCTTTAAGAATACAAACTCTGTTATTACGCCTTTCGTTGCACACTCATCTTTCATTTTACCTCGAACCTTCTTATTAGTTGGATCATACAGAAAACCGAAATTTGGACAGTTTTTATCATATTCACTCAAATCAAACAACTCTTTATGCTTAAGAAAGTCATCATAAGGGTTAACGCCAGTTAATTGATATGCTAAACTATCTGTATCTGTAAAAATTAAACGTGAATTGTCAGGATACAGCTTAGTTATATAGTCATAATGAAACTCATACATTAAGAGCTTAGCAATGTCCAAACAAGTAACACCAGCATAAATTGGCTTATCTAACTTACAAGTAGTCGTTTTATGTACTGCTAACACAAGATTTTCGTGAACAGGTATAACATCCTGTAAACTGGATAGTTTTGAACAAAAGTTTGCCTTCTTATGTCCCGTCCATACACTTATACGCTTTCTATCACGCTGATTTTCAACACTTTTACCATACAGACAATTTACCATTAATTTCCAAAAGTCTTTCTCAAAATCATTCTTTGCCTGTTGCCTATTTGCCGTACACCAGTCAATATAGTCTTTCAGCCACATTGTTTGCTCATACTGCATAACACGATGTACCTTTTTCAATTTCATACCAATTTTCAAATAATACTGTAAAGTTGTATAATGTACAATGTAATTTTTCTTTGGTTTCAAATCCGTAATTAATTTCTCAGATTTAAGATAACTTTCATCTAAACCAAAATCCCTCATAATCTCCAACTGCCTCTCTGACATTTCAGACTTTTCTACCCTTCGCTTATATGGAGCTGGTGGATAATCATCAAATTTTGAATGTAAATAATCTGGGACTTCCATGTCAACTTCCAAAGTGTAACCTATTTTACCAAAAGGGTCCAGGGCTAATATCTTTGCAGCCGTATTGAACAATGACAAGTTAAAATTCCACCTAAAACATCGTGTGGGTAGAAACTTTGACAACGCACTTCCATACAAGTTGTTCATATCCACATAAATAATATAAGATTCTGGCATCGTAGGGTCATAACACATCATGTACTTATTATTCCCCCGGGCTAATTTCAAACTACCTCCACACGCAACACCTCCTCTAGTTGACAGTTCAAAGAAAATGTATTTATCAGGATCCGTCAAGTATTCTAGAGAAACCTTACTTGCCTTAAGAGCAGCTTGCCAAGACATACTTGGAAGAGAAACAAAATTTGCCGGATCCAATTTAAATTTATCGAAAAATATACTCCGAAAATTTTCAAACACGTCTGCTAGTAGGGCTACATCTAATGCGCAATAAAGATCATGATAGTCTCCCATATTCTCACACCCATAAGCATCCCATACTTTTTTAGCATGTGCATACTCTTCGTCAGTAATGTGCGTGTTAGTTAAATCCGAATAAAACTCTACTTTATCGGGCAACTTAGAATATTTAAAAGATGACGAGTTTTTCAAAAAATTATAAGGAAACACACCCTTTTTGAGCAAAAGATTTAAATCCTTTCCTGTTCCTTTCTTCCATCCGTCATTCAATTCTTTTGTCACTAAAAACTTCTCATCACCTTCAGCTGCTAACTGACTTGCTAACTTTGCGAGAGAACAAGGTAGAAATTTCATGGAATCTTTAAACTTATACGCACCGTCTAACGTCATAGCCATAAACTTTTCGGAAGATTGTGGAATTATATTAATAGAATCAAAGTCAAAGTCGGACAACACATGAATCAAAGGGTGAGAATCATACCCAGAGAAATTATGCATAAATATCGGGATATAATTGATAAATTCAGCTAACAAATTATGACAAGAGTGTGCGTTACCAAGATACTGCATAGTCCAGTGGTCATGATGCTGAACAGACTTCATTTTATTCCATTCAGCTAGTCTAAGAGAGTCATCTTCAATATCAATATCCTCTATCCTCTTAGGTATGACACCATCACAAAAATAACATATATCAGGATTCATGTTGGGATCTATTTCATCAAATCTCATCTCTTTAACCGATCTTTTTTGCCTCTCCTTGATTTCAGCTACGGCTTCCTGACAATACTCCAAAAGATCTGCCATGAAAATCCTTGCTACATTTTCATCATCAGAAGTAGCATGATAAACCTTTTTATTTATAACTTTACCCTTCAACCCCACTGCTATATAACTATAACCACATACTTTATGCTCCTGCTTGTATTTTGTCTTCCCCCCAGCTGGAGCTGCTTTAAACACATACTGATACCTATCGGGTTTTTTCCGTAAAATCATTATAGGCTTCTCTTCAATATCCACCAAATATGACTCAAAATCAGCATAAACTACTATAGGAGCGAAATTCATAGCTTTATAGTTATCAAACTCCAAATTGCCTGCTTTGGGTAAATGAGTCTTTTGAATTCCAAACTCACAACAACGCTCAGCATGCTCCTGTAAAGTCCTTTCAGAACGAAAGCCTTGAAGGCAATAACGACAGTAATGTAACCTTGGTTGACCTGCCTTATAGAACATAGCTCCAAGATCTGAGATACCTACATAATGACACAGGCTTCTTCCTAGTCCATTTTCAGGGTCTGTTAATTCAATCATTAGTATGTCTACATATTTTCTATCCTTACACTTATCCTTGTGACTTGTAACATAAACAGGATGAATACAACGTTTCAAGTAATCGGACGCGAATCCATCTAAAATTGCCTGCTTCTCCGCATCTGTCACTGGACTACTGTCTCCTGCTTTCTTCAAGTAAAGTTTAACTTGCATTTCTAATTCCTCATCTTCAAATTTAGGCTCCTTTACTGGCTTGTCTGACTTGCTATAGAGAAATACTGAAACTCCAATCTTTGGATTCTGACGTTCAAATTTTTGAATCTGACCAATAGTCATCGGAAACTCAATACCCTCTAAGTTTAGTTTTCTTGCAGAGTTACGGTAAGTAGAAACCTTACGACCCCGTGTATAATTATTATCTTTTCTTTTAGCCGCTAAAACACTCCATACAAAACACATATCTTCTTCATTGCTAAATTTATTAATTTGACCATCCTTATCTAACTCCGCCTTTGAATTTTTAACGTTATAAAAACATCTTTTATTACTTAGAGGATATGGTAAATCTATGTATGTACCCATGCGACTTGGTTGAAACTCTGTTGTAGTCATATCGAATAAACTGATATTTCTAACCATTAGCCCTGAACCCTTTTCATTATACTGCTCACATAAGTCATCTATCTTCATAATACATAAATCTATTAAAGCATCAATCATCTCAGGGTGGAGCAGCATGTGCTTAAAGGAAGAAATCCATTTGTTAAAAACTTCCCCAGATGACTTTTTCAAGAAATTATAATGGAGCTGGAATGACACCTTTAAACCATTCTTTTTTGAAAGTTCTTCAGTTAAAATTTTTCTAATCTGATCCCTTAGACTGTTAAAGGTACCAGAAGATGTAACATATACATCATTTGCCAAATCAGCCCTGTAATGTGAGACGGCACCACTCAAAGCTGATACAACAGAAACCAAATTTGCCTCACCCCTTGGTAGTCCTTCACCTTGCTGCAAAACTTCTACACGATGTTGAGTCAAGGCATGCTCATCACTCTCTTCACGAGTAGCGAGCTGAAGATCACATTTAGAACACTGGAAGGTAGTAATTAGCTGATTCAGCCAACCAGCAAAGCCTGGACGTGCACGTACATATTCTGCATGCTTCTCAACTTCATCCAGTAATAGCTCATCTTCATCACGCAAGTCCCAAGGTTCAAAATCCTCTTCTGGTGTAGGCATTGTTGGTGGTGCTTCGGGTGATAAACCCTGCTCTATTTGTAATAGTCGCTGCTCCATCGCCTCATCGTAATCCATCTCAGGAAACTCTTCAAACGTATCTGATGTGTAACTTGGCTCTGTTTCCTATTCAAATAAAGATATTGGAGGTATGAGTATACAGATGATATTTTTATTGAGATATTCAGTATTTTTATTTACATGTCAAACCTTTGGGTAACTTACAACACGAGCTCTTTTAGTGGGAGGTTCATCACTTAAACAAAGATCTCTGTAATGCGCCTCACGCATATTCTGCATATGATACTCATGAGTAAGTTGACCTGCATTATCAGATGAAAACACACATAATAATCTAAGACGTTCTTCATCATCGCTTGAGTCATAGTCAGACTCATACTCTTCAACCTCTCTCTTCATTTGCCGCCATCCATTACCTTCACGAACCATTGGAATCCCGTCCTCATCCAAAGGAATGATAGCACTTGAAGGTCCAGGGATTTCTCCATCCTCACATGGTTGCACATTAGCGGGATTTACTGGGGGTGCTTGATGGATTTCCAGCTCATTCTCAGCTTCTTGTAGTAACTTCTCCATCTGTGAGTTGTATTCCATTTCGGGGAATTCGTCATCCGAAATCGGTTCATTCAGGATGTCTGTAGGAACGTTCGGAGCAAGAAGATCCTCAAAGAAAGAATTCAACGTTGGATGCGCGTCCCAGTCAAATACGAAATCGTCAATCTCATCCATGTCAAAGGGTTGAGCGTATACGTTTTCAAGTTCCCTTACAACGTCCTCATCAACCAGCGGTGGAAGATTCCAGTTAACAGCGTCAGCAATTTCTTCCTCGTTCAAGTTGACATCAATCTGCAAGTTATTGAGTTATTAGATTTTGAAACTTCTTGCATGCATCTCAGCAACACAACCCATCCTCTTATAAAAAGTACTTACCAAATTTTCAGCGTCAGCACGACCTTCGAAAGGATCTTCCGGAGGAATGTCAGCCTGGACAGAAGTATTTTCGGATCGGCGTAGTCCTAAGGCGTCCAAAACGGCTGGAACCGGTGCATCCGTAGGTGGATGTTGAGCGAAGTATTCGTTCAAAGCTCGGACAATTATGCCTTGCAAATTTTCGTCCCCGAGATTGTTGACAAAATTAGCGATGTGTGCTGGAATTTCTGCCATGGTTACTTCGGGAGCTTGGTTTCAATGTGTTTATATGTAAAGTGGTCTTCAAGGGCAAGACAAGAACTGATAATTTAATGGAAAAAAGTCTCCCTTAAATACTCCAGTACCTTTCTAATTCTGGACAAGTTTACTCCTACTCTTTCGGTAGCCCTTCACTTTTCCAGGAATAGAGTAGGGGTTTAGGTACTTGAAACTGTCTTTAATCCATCATTCTCCATTACACCCTTCACTTTTCCAGGAGTGTACGTGACCTTAAAGCAGGGGTGTAGGTACTTGAAACTTATTTTGATCGTCATTCTTCATTGTACCCTTCACTATCATGAAGATGGTTTATGTAAATGATATATTTAACTTCGACCCTATCAAGGAAGGTATGTAAACTCCAAATATTTTTAGAACGTAAAACTTTCTTTTCTAATAATTTCTTATTTTAGCTGCTACCCCTTCATTACTTTATTGTACTATTCCATTGAGGTACCTAAACACTGTCACCCTTCTCAATTTTATCCTTCTCTGCTAAAGATATATTTGTCCTGAACTCTGTGCTACCCCTTCTCTTCCTCATGTCATTGCGCTCTAAACCCTCTCGATTTATTTTTAGTTTGGTCTTTTTTCATTTCATACTTGTTCGTTCTTTGAGATTACTATCTTTACTTGTATTCTCTGACTATTTCTATCAAGTATCATACACCCCCACCCAAAGTTTTACCCCTCACCCCCACTTTTTGTCCCCACCCAAAATTTTACCCCTCACCCCCACTTTTTGTCCCCACCCAAAATTTTACCCCTCACCCCCACTTTTTGTCCCCACCCAAAATTTTACCCCTCACACCCACTTTTTGTCCCCACCCAAAATTTTACCCCTCACACCCACTTTTTGTCCCCACCCAAAATTTTACCCCTCACCCCCCACTTTTTGCCCCCACCCAAAATTTTACCCCTCACCCCCACTTTTTACCCCCACCCAAAATTTTACCCCTCACCCCCACTTTTTGTCCCCACCCAAAATTTTACCCCTCACCCCCACTTTTTGTCCCCACCCAAAATTTTACCCCTCACCCCCCACTTTTTGCCCCCCACCCAACATTTTACCCCTCACCCCCGCTTTTTGTCCCCACCCAAAGTTTTACCCCCACCCCCACTTTTTGTCCCCACCCAATATTTAACCCCTCACCCCCACTTTTTGCCCCCACCCAAAAATTTACCCCTCACCCTCTTTAAAAATTATCATACACTTGTTTAACATGAGATGAAAGGGATATGGAATTGTCCATTGTAAAAATTATCATACTCTTAACATTAGCTCAGAGGGATATGGAATTGTCCTTGTTAAAAATTAATATGCTCTCAACCATATCTTAAGGGGTCATCCCAGTTCAGGGGTCGACTACCCTTGTCAGGGTAGCGTAAAAGTACCTCTTAACAGCATCCTTTAACATGTACCCTAGTACTTAGGGGGGTTAACTCTCAGGGGTCATCCACCTTGTCATCCCCCTACAAACCCCTTAACATGCTCCTATCTTTAACATGGAGTTTCAGGGATAGGAAAATGTCCATTATAAAATTTAGGTCCATTATACATATACGGACATCTACTACTTCTCAGGCTTTGGCCCCTGAGCTGCTGGTTGATGTTTCATACTGTGTATATGCATGAACATGCTGAAGGAATGAGACGGTTTAAATTTTATTTAAAATCCTGTTTCACAAGAAACGAATAATTGAATTGGGAAATGGCAGAGAGCCTTTATTACCTCTCTCTCCGCGCGTTCTTTCTCTCTGAGACCTTCTTGCAGACTCGGACGGACGCGGGTTGACTTACCTTCACGCTGCATTTTATAATTGATATAATCATATGCAGAATTTACCTCTACTGCAGACAGGGCAAGCAGACAGGTGCGTGCTCCTCCCTTGGATATGAAAAATGCGGATATGTTTAGCGAGTTTTTGTAATTCTATGCGCAGTATTCCGTATAGTTGTATCAAAATATGAATTGTAATATGGTAAATGGATGGATGAGGATAGGAGAGGAAGGGAATTACGAATAAGGAAGGAGTATTTGGCAAAGATGAGGGGAAATCTGCATAAACGATCCGGGGAGCCGTAGCGGTTTGCCCTTTTGACATTTAAATATTGAGAGGTAAAACTAGTTTGGGGAACAATGTAATTCTAAATGTTACAAATTGTTTGCTGTGAATCAAAAAACTTTTGCATATTTAATGCGGAGGAGGGATGCAAACTTTGTATTGCAAAGTAGAGAGAGAAAGAGGGAGGATAACAAGGGAGGAGGGTGGGAAAGTCAAACGAGCTGGAAAAAGAATAGAAAATACCGGTAAATTATAAAGTGTAGGGAGAGACGCTGTAAGTGATTTACAGCTTGAGAGATTCGATGCTGGTGTTGTATTTCAAGCTAGTTTCCTGACCCTAGGATGACATACGCTTTCTCCAAGTTCAAAGGGTTAAACGCTGTTGTTTGATGCTTTGACGTGCCCCAATGTTTTAAATGCTTCTACAAATATTTTCTTCCAGCTGTTAAGGCTGCAATACTCTACAAAGTTTCCCGGCGTTGCTGCTGTGCTCTGTCTTTCGAACCAGAGATGCTGCAGGATTTCAGATTTACGTAAACATTTAGATATTGAAAATAGTACAGAGGACGCGCTCTTGTGCATCCAAGACCTGCAAGGCATTTTACTAAACAGATGTAAGGGAAATTATAACTACGCTGAAGCATCGTTATAACCGAATTATCGCAAGCCGGTTACATCTCTGTTGGCTATAAGCCGGTTAGTACTCGACTACGCTGCAACAGTTAAGAGCTGAAGAATTCGAAGTGCCTGACTGATGTTTTTAGGGCAAGTATTTTGCAGGCTTCTCTGGCCATTGACTGAATGCGTAACGGAGAAAGGATTATCAGCATTAGCAATATTTCATGCCGATGCATTTATAAGGGAGAATAAGGGCTAATTGTATGTATTGTGTGCATTAAATCAAGGACGGAATAGAGGGAAGGAGGGGAAGAAACTGTCGAAGCTCAGCGTTGGGATGGAAGACTTGACGGGTTATAAACTTGGGCAAGGTATTTTAGGCTGATGCTGCGGGTAGATGATTACGAGTAAAATAATTTACTATCAAAGGTTGAGGTTGAATAGCAATAGGAAATGGCTACAATGTTTAGGGGATGTGTGGAAGAGAGGAGGTAGGTTATATAGGAGGGACACTTAATTTTTGATGGCTGTGAAGCCATTATCTGCATTTATTAATATATACAGCATTAGGTTTTTCCTCTTGCCTTATTGCCTTGCAGATGGGTTCGTCCTCACGGTTTAAATTCCATGCGGTCCTCCTGCACCTAACCAACAGCTTTTCACTATGTTTAAAGCTTGGACCTTCTTAAAGTTATAATGTAACTAAAAAGCACAGCAACATAGAGGTTTTTCTTGGTTGACTGGTTTAAGTAGTAGTCGCTTGTCGGTAGCGTGTATATACTGTACATGGGGATTGGTGTGTGGCGATGATGGTCATGAAGGAGTTGACCTAATTCCGCCCGGGTTTGAAGAGTTATTCTTTTTCCCCTTGAGCTTATATCCACCGTGTCCAACTTTTACAATTGTTACGACTCCCTTTGACTTTCTGCTGCTTTCCTCAGAGTCTGAGAGCTCCAAGACGGGGACTATAGTAAGGATTGTAGTTAGTCGCCGGCGCAGTCTTTCCTCTCTTTCTCACACAACCCTCTCACAGTCAGTTATTATGCCTTCTTCGTAAAGGAAGGAAAAGCTAAGAACTAGGAAGATACACTACCCAGCAAGGAAATACCATTCTATTATGTAGAATCATATCTTTTTAGTTAAAGAAAACATGTTATTTGAGGTATGTTGTCTTGATGGTGTTGATACCGTAGCTTGCTCCCTGTTTCCTCTCCTCCAAGTTATCATGACCGCTCTTCCATCATCTTTCTCTTGACTTGCCTTCTTTTATGATTTCTTGTCCTACCTGTGACAATGGAGTGGCCAGTCAGTGAGGAAGGTAGGCAACAAGTTATAGCCGGTTACTTAGGTGTGTACTTGTGTGTACTTTTCTGCTCGCATGCAAGCTAAAGCTTGCATGCAGAAGAAGTTTTTTAAAACTCAATTCATCCTCATCTAACTAACCAAACTCTTCTTCACTAAGAAGAGAATAGAGGAGGGTTTGTCCCAGAGAAGAAAAAGAAGATGAAAGCTCAAAGATTTAAGGGAGGATGATGGAAGTAAGCTAAACAATGAAAGAGGAGGTGAAGGGAAATGATGAGCAGTTTAGGATAATTCACACGAGTAATTTTGATATTTTTATCGTCATCAGTCTCTTGTTTCTGTTGTTGATTCTAGCTTTTCGTCTTTTTTTAATTTTGACATGTGATATGGAGTAGTTTGTGGCAGGAGGGGCGAGACTGGCTAAGCTGGTTAAGTTGGGGCTGGTATGGAAAGACGACAGGTACAGAGGATTTCAGGTAGGAATGATTAGAGAGGAGAGCGGAACAGGTGGAGAGGAAGACAACGAGTTTGACGTTAGCTCATGCTCAAAGGTTGCCAAGAAGATTGAAAAGCAAGCTTAAAACTTAAGCCGAGAGGGAAATGCAATCAAGCAGGGACAGAATGGGAAAGGATTGAGTAAAGAAAGAGTTTTGAAGGGAAGGAGGTGAGCAAGGAATGAGATGAGTGAGTAAAGTTGACTGGACATAAAAACTAGGGCTTTTTAATCCTGATTAAAATACATGATTCTTTCTTCAGCCTTGTCTCTCCGTCCTCCGTCAACCTTGCTTCATCCATCTCGGATCCATTACAGCAAGGTTTATCTTGATTTTTTATTCACATCATTTACAGCGCTCATAGTAGTAATAGATTTCTCCATCCGTTTTTTTTCTTGTCCGGAATGAGAAGGACTTGACGGGCAGAAGAGTTTGGAGAGAGAGGGAAAGAATCCGTCTTTTCTTCAAGTATCATGTACTCTTGTATGAAGTGTGAGCCTTGTGTTAAAGCGTGCTGGATGTTTCTAACATGGAATTGTGTCTTGGATTTAAGGAATGGATGGACTGGACTTAACCCGTGTTTCGATAAAGCTTATGTCCAGCGGAGAGACTTTTAACCTCTTGCGAACGGTTGTTTCATTGTTGCATACTTCAAAATCTGTTGCCATGGATGATAGGTTCAGTGGTGCATAGTGATATATCTTTAGCCTCCGCTCAGTGGGTCACTGTTGCATACTTCTTGTTATCAGTAGGATATTCTTTGCGGGAGTTTACAATAATGGGCTAGCAAGTATCATACTTGTCAGGGAAAGCCCCAATACAGTTTTTAACGCACTTTTTGATGAAATTAATTTTTTATATAAGAAAATTAACATTTTCAACTTTAAAAAATTGTAAAGTAGCTTTAATTTCTAACTCTATTATATTTCTGGTTCATGGTGAAGTATCTTGCTATGACAACTCGGGTCACCATGAAGGATATCCTTCAAAGTATTGGTTCGCAAGAGGTTAAGTGACAATAAAAATTCTTTTCATTCCTTTCCGACACGGGCTGATATGCTTTGCTTAATTCCAAAGCAGGCATGAAAGGAAAGCAAGGAGTAGAGCTGGTAGGATTTGTTATGCTTTAAAGAGAAAAATTCCTCGGATTGCTGACCATCTGTATTTGGTTGGGGCGGCTAGACAAAATAATGAGCAACTCTTTAGATATTTCATCATCAGTGTCTCCTTTTTATCATCGTGATTCCCGATTTTGTCCATTAAGTTATGGATGAGCTCTGCTTTCTGAAATTTGTTTCGTTGGTCAAGCTTTGCTTTGAAAGCTACAATATTTAAATTCTGATGCATTAGTTCCATGATTGCTTAGCAACAGCAATTATCTTCCTGCGACAAAGTTGCTGGAGTTACTTTGCATATTTGTATCTGCGTTGTACTTTTTGCTGTAAAACTAGTGGAATTTTTGAAAGATGCGCTCCTATCACTTGAGTAACTGCGCTGCTACGAAATTCTTGGTTTCTGCGCCAAGAATGAAGCGCTCGTTGGCTCGAGTGAATTGTATCATTCAGAGGAACCAGATTAGTAAAAGTGAACTTGACCGTGCGGTAGAGTCGGATCAGGCTTGCTATGTAGGCGGCGAGTGCATATTCTTGTTGGTGCTTCACTTACCTGTAGCAGCCGCAGCGCAGCATGTTGTTACTAACAGCAACAGCTTCTGACATGATTGCGTTTATCAATGAGAACTCTACCTTATCTATGCTATGCCGTTCTGTGAGTCTTTGAGTACGAGGAGATTGGATGGTCAGAGTTGCTAGGAATGAGCAAGCACAAGGGCTTTTTTACGGCATTGAGAGGAAGAGAGAGGTAGGAGAGAAGAAAGAGAAGACATTCAACAGCATTGGGATGTTGCTTTTAGGAGATGGAAACTTATTTGAATCATCCATTCCTCAACGGGATTTCCTCAGGGCTGCTGTGTTTTTGAGGAGAGGTGCGATTGTAGCGCAAGGAAGGAATAACCAACTATAGTAACGATACTACTGACGAGTAATCGTCTTCACTCTCGATTTGTTTCGTTAGCAAGGATTCTCCTTATTATTCGCCGTCGTCGTTGAACTAATTGCCGGATCTTGGCTGTATTCATCACCGTCGTTTTCGTTATAAAGACTTTCAAGCTAACGAAAAGGAGCAGAGTTTGCGAATTGTTAATTGAGTCGTGCGCAGGCTTAAGGATTCTGTGTCAAAGTCGGGATGAAGTTTAAATTTTATTGACTCACGGATTGAAAGGATAAGGAACGAGAGTGTGAGTGTGAGTGTGTGTTTACGGAAATTGATAATAATTCTCCAAGCTTCAAAGGCGTCGCTACAAGTTTAAACGGTCCATATCGTTAAACACAGTATACAATACAGTACACAGGCCGTAAATCCGCCAAGAGTTTGGGGTTTGAATTGAACCACTTGAGATCGATCAGAACTGTCAAGGAAGTAAGGCAGGGGGCGGCTTTGTGTGCTTCTCCGAATTTCGAAGCTAATCAATTCCATTTAGAGCATCGCTAAAGGGTTGGATGCGGTGTGCAAAATGGATTGAATCCATCCGTTAAGTACGCGGTGATAAAGATTAAGGGAAGAGAGAAGATATGATAAGGATTCTGGAGTGGAAGAAAGGCAAAGGATTTGTATTGAATGGAGTGCGGTAATCAAACACGGATAAACAATTAGGATTGTGTGTGAACTACTGGGACGAACGTTCGATTTCGCGAATAGTTGAATTGAGAATCCTTTGGAGAAAACAAGTGTGGTTGAATCGGAGATGGTGTGTAATTGATTCCTGTGATTGTGCTGCATGGTTTAATATTAATTGGATTGAAAAAAATAAGGAGTTTTTCGCCGCTTTTATTACAGGTTAGTTGCTTTGTGATATAGAGCAAGGTTTTTAATTTTGCCGAGTCGATTAAGTTTTATGAAACAAGTACCCCAACGCTGGCGCAAATTACAAGTCTGTTTAGAGGCATGATAATATACATAAATACAGGATTGTAAAGCAGTTGAATCGCGGCAAATAATGGATGGATCAATGAAATGAAAGCAGGTAAATTGGCAACTAGAGAGAGAAACTGTGTGATTGTGGTGGTGGATGGTTAATTTAGTTGGTGGTTGGTTCTGTTTGCGTGCTGCTGCTAAGTAAGTTAAGTTAGAAATTTGATAATATGGTATCACATCTGATATTATTATGTAAGCTGAAGCGTAACTTGGTTACGCTAAAGTTTATTTAATTTATTAATTAAGGGAAGAGATTCAGTGTGTACCATAAAAGATGTGTATAAGGTTTTTCAAAGTTTCAAAGGGATTACATATCATATTAGTTTGTTTGCCTTAGCGTGCAGTTCGTATTACTGCATCGCTAACTTACAGTGTTAGTGACCGACTGACTGCATTAAGTTTGAAGTCCAGTTGGCCCGTCGACTGAACATAGCTTGTACGAAATTATGCCTTTTAGATTCGCTTGCTTGCTGCCATAAACTAAAATGCACACAAACCATAAACAAGGGAAAAGGAAAAGTATAGATGGGAAGATTATTCTAGGCATCAAGCAGGCAGACAGGTGAGCAGATTGCGGATGGAATAACAAAAGTGTCTAAGATTAGATGTTAGCGAATTGGGGATTATAAAGAGCAAGGAAAGGAGGCTGACAAGAGGCGCAGCGGAGGGAATTTAATAATACAACGAAACATTTACTAGAAGAGAACGGAAGGAAAAAGTAGCCCATCATGATCCGAAGGAGAGGTTGCCGGAGCGCAGTGAGTGAGCGCAATTTTA
Source organism: Sminthurides aquaticus (assembly GCA_906901655.1). Taxonomy (NCBI): domain Eukaryota; kingdom Metazoa; phylum Arthropoda; class Collembola; order Symphypleona; family Sminthurididae; genus Sminthurides; species Sminthurides aquaticus. Next base: position 814,564 of record CAJQTT010000023.1, on the reverse strand, counting down.
TTTTGCGCTAGCATGTTCTTCCTTTCCTTGGACTGACTGACAGCCTTGGGGGAATCTATGGAGGAATCGAGGCGTGTAGTTGCATAAAATTTTTATGAAAAATAATAATAATAAATGATTTGCAAAATAACTACGAGAAGAAGGAGAGAACAAGGTGGAAAGTTGGCATAAGAAACGCCATTTTTATATTTAATTCCCTTCAAAAATATACTCAGAGCGCAGACTCATCCAATGAGTGCCTTTGCTTTAAGTAAAAAATGGCAACACTATTTACTGGTAACTATTACTAGTTCCCGCCTGCCAATAATTGTAAAAGGTCGTGTTGGAATCATCAAGCGTCAAGTCATTTGAAGCGTAATAAAGCAGTTTTGTTCCAAGTCGTAGTTTGTATTATTCCATGTAAAGTGTGACAAGAAGCTATGCACGGTGGCAGTTTTAAATATTCGCGATATTATTTATTCCTAAAGAGAAAACAAGTGGTTCACGTCAGGGTTATGTTCTAGGATACAATGAGGAGAACTTCGCAAAGCCATTAAGCATTAGGTTATGCGATGATGTCAGGTTGCTTATCTTGAATGTGGTAGTGTATTAAACATATTCGGAGAAGAGAAATGCGAGAGAATTTGCGGTAGCGAGGAGGAAATAGAGAAGGCCGTTGGTGCAAGATTGTGTGGTGTTTTCCTTATGCAAATTAGCACATTCCAGCAAACAATATTTCACAAGTTGAACACAAGGGTAAATTGGCTGGAATACTTGAAGAGAAATTGCATCAAATTGGCACATAATAAAGTAAGCTTTCTGGTGTTTGGTTGCGACAAATTTCGTAACGTTTTCTTCGTAGAATCAGCGAGACTACAATAAAACTATGCATTCAGAGCCAAGCAAGTTTGAGGAAGGGTAACAAGACAGTTGCTTTTGTTAAACTCATTTCCTATTTGAAGTTATCAGAATGTTTGCAAAATCCATTTCATAGTCATAACAATTGGAAAAAGAATTGCAATTATTGAAACAACACTGTTTGCTTGTGTTGGAGCTAGTGGATGTGATTTCCCCAAGTCTTGTTACGAATCTTACAAAAATGCCTGACAAATAAGTTGAAGAAATTTAAATAAAATTTGCATTTTCATTTATAAAAGAGGTACAAGAAAATTCAAAGAGTGTTAAAGTGTTTCCAACTAATCAGATTGTTTTAAACATTAGATTCCTTCATCTCGTAGTTTCCCAATAGCCAATCCATCGAAGGGTTAATTTATTTGCAAACTATGTGAATGTGGATATTGGTGAAATTTCTCCTTGGAAGGAAAGTAGGAACAAAGAATGACCACAAGACGTGAGAAGTTGTTTAAAATAATTTAACTTTTTTCTCTTCCCTAGGCTACAAAATACAAAAGGAGCTAGGAGACTGGGCATAGCTGACTTAGATTTAGGTAAAAACCCTTTAGCATTACGAGCTCAGGTTTCATGACTTGATTATTTCTTAAAGGATTGATCCTTACAGGCCCACGTACACGTGGCTGTCCAAATTTTCAACAGCTTATGGCTAGTTTCAACCGGAACTATCAAACCAGGTACAGATTGGATGATGGCAAGGGTGATGTTTAAGTAAATAAAACAGAAAGTAACAGGGTCGAAGTGTTTGCTTTGCTGTTCCCAAGTTAGTTTCTGTTAAAAGACTGGTTGACTATTCAGTCTTGAGCGTTTTCGATCCTGCCAGTTTCTGCTCCATACCTGATTGGATTTCGTGTAAACGTAGTTAATTATTGTGATGGAAAAGCGATACTAATCAGGTAATTGGGAGTGATAGCGTAGTTCCTTAAGTTTTTCAATGTAGTCTCTCCCTTCCCCTACATAAAATACTATTTGATGGAGACTATGAATTAAGGATTGAAGAGGTGTGTAGTATTGCATGGATGGATTCATCGATATTCTTAATACGGACATGATTGTTGAAGCCACGCTCACGTTTGAGAACTTGCTATATTTTCCATTTGGAAATCTTGAGCTAGAACAGAGAGACAGACTAAAGGCAAAAGGGGACGAGAGGAAGACAAAATAATGAAATTGAGAGGAAGTTTACCGGTGTGGTGATCTTTTATTGTGCCCAACCCTGAGGATTCGGTGGAGAATGTTGTAGGATTTTTTTACAAAGCATGATGTTAGCTTAAAACTTTTTTTGCACGCATTGATTTTACTTTCCACCCTTCAAGCAGTTGAACTACATACATTTTTGGCTTTTTTGGCTCGGGAAGGAGTATAGATAGAATATATTGGGGAGAAGAAACTTTTTTCAAGATTCTTCATCATCTCTAAGAAAGGATTAAGGAGTGTCTCATTTGATGCTCAAGCTTTAGATCCAAAGTCTAAGCACGTGTGATTATGTTGTATAAGTCTTGAGTCTACCTTAAGAATTTATGGTTATAAGCTTTTGCAAAATTGCCAATTTCTAATTGAAGGAAGAAGAAATCAGGGCGCGGAGGGAATAAGTGATTATCTGCAGGAGGCCTCCAATCAGGCTAATCAAGTCACTAAGTCAGTGTGCCAATGCAAATACGAGGCTAAAACTATCCTAGGAGATAATACGGATTTTTTGCGTGCGAAATTAGTCTAGGAAATCGATCGCTAGTTTGAAGGGCTTAGGCTTAAAAGCAATAAAACAACGTATCTGGTAAAACGGAAACATGATTTACTGGAATATGTTGTGAAATCATGTCCTGCTCGTGTTCTGGACGGACATGAAATCCTCGCTGATTTCTTCCTTGAGAGACATTTAATTTCTTTTGTGGATAAAATCCAAGGATATTTTAAGCGTTAGTGATTTTTTACGAGTAAATTATAACAAGGAATTGAACAAAAGTCAGGATCTGTGGAAGACAGAAGAGGGAGAGAGAGGGAGGTGGAGGTGGGGTAGTCTTTGGAAGAAGTTAAGACAGTGGAAAAAATATTTAAGGACACGTGAAAAAGGATGCTGATGATTTTCTTGATTGCTAATAGCCTTTGTCAGGTAGGGAGGTTGGTTGGTGGGGGTGGGAAAAGGTGTAGCGGATGATGAAACGATCTTTGTTCATTCACAACCTCCAAGGTGCAGTAGGACATGAGTAGTGAGAAATAGGGACGGTTTACTTTGAATTAGTGGAGGAAAAATTGGGAATGATCAATGCAATTTTTAAAATGTTTTATTTTACTTCACAGCGGTAGTTTCCGCAGACAGGTAGACAGAGCCACCGAGGGACAGGTGTTCAGCTGTCTGAAACTGCATGGCTATGCCGTGTCTAACTACATATGTTTCTATTCTTTAGGACGGCTTTTGTTGTGTGCATTAAATGGTGACGATGTCAATTTAATAGGGTGGGAAGGTTTGCAAATTGGTATTTATTTAAGACTTAGCGGCTCCTTGCAGGGAGTCGAGTTTTTGCAGAGTATTTGATTGTCGTCTCTCTTGTTGTCACCAATGCCATGTTTATTTCATTGTTTTATCATTATTACAGATTTCTATTATTTTCTCTTCCAAGCCCTCCCTTTCAGGCTATACTTAAACGTTGTGTCCGTGTCGTGCTAGCGTGTGTCGGTAGCATGCTCGAGTGGCAAGGAAATAAGTAGTATGTAGTTAGTTAAATGGCTACGCTATAAATAGGAGAGAAGTACAAGTGTTTGCTGAATCACAGGGTGGATTTTGTTGTAAAATTAGCATGACTATGCTCCAACGATATTTAGTTTCCCCAGCAAACCTGCTGTGAATTGATAGTGACAGTGGAAGCATTTAGTCCTAGTGGAACTAAATGGCTAAAGTATGCAGGAAAACTGTATGATTGACAAATAACCCTATTCTTTTCTCGTCTCTGTTTTTGGACGCCATTACTTCTGCCTGTGCCTCATCTTCCTTCTGTTGAGTATTTTTCAAGAATTATTAGCACAATTCTGGGACCAATGCAAAAGGTAGAATATTTCCAGCTACCCTCTAGTACACCTAGTATTAGACTTTTAGTCTATTCTAGCTAGTTAACTATGATACAGGTATTTAGACAGGTGTAATAAGGACTTCGACAGGTGTTAGGGATATGAATTCAAACTATTTTTGCCGATTATTAATAAAATTCTGGGATTGGTGGTGTGTTTTACATCCCTGTTCCTATAATATGCAGTTTTTTGCCTTTGTGCAAAGGCAAGAAGGGATGGTTATGATGAATATCTTGTTTTAGAAATAACATGCTTGATTGCATGTTTCTAGCTCATTATTTTTCAAAGAAAGGTGTACATAGCTAATGAGCCGTATCGTGTCATAGTCTTGGAGAGGATCGACTTCGAGTCAAGCTGTTGTTAAGCCCTTAATGCTATTCCTATTCATGTCTGTCTCTTTGTTCTTCGTGTTAGCTGGGAAAGGAAACATGGATTTTAATTATTGGGCTTCAAAAGTTGTCTCTTTGACTTTCTTATTAGTAATATTAGCGTTTTTGAAATGTGCCATGTTTCGTAGTTAGCAGAGCAGCAAATAGTATCGGTAATTAGCAGAGATTGAGAAACTCATCGATGGGTCGTTTGCTTGCTCGTTGTAGCGTAAAGTTTCAATGAACCAAGTCAAAAGAGTATGGCAATAGGTTCGATATTTTTCAAGTATCGGTTTCGTTTTCTTTAAATACTTTTATAACGTCAACAATTTTTAAAGCACTTTTGAAAACTAACGTTGGCAGTGGAAGACATACAGTTAAGAGGCACACGCATATGGGATTTCTTTTTGCGGTGTTTAAAATTCGTTGTTTCAGCCAGCAGCTGTGAGGAATAGAACTGCAATGGCGTGAAGAGGCAGATAGATGTAGAAGTTCTCTTTTGACTTTTACTTCTTAAGGTAATAATAGCGTTATTTTAGTTGAGATGTTTGTGGGATTGGTTCGGCTGAGAAGATTTCTTTATTGAGTGTCTGGTTGCATCCCTATGGTTCTCATCTTGTGATTACATGCTTGGTTGGGTGGTGGTAAGTGAAGTGTGTGCGTAAATGAGCACCTTGAATATCATTAATATTTGTTTGAATCATGTTGATTTGGTCTAATGTTTACATTAGCATATGCTTCAAGAACACATATATAATTCAAGAGTAGGATTCAGATGAGAGAGGGCGACACAATATTTCACTCTCGCTTAAATTCTTCTAAGCACGGTTCCATATGCGTTAGTGCGTGAAAAGTATACGAAATGCATGTGCTTTTTTCTTTAAAGTTACATTTAAGGTTGATAATTTGGTAACTTACTTTCTTCAGCCGCCTTGGCCTCACCAGTCATGCAGTCAGCCCAAAAATATAGATAATTTCGGTACATTTTTGGTGCGTTTAACGGTACCGGCTTCGATTTCATTTCTAGCAAGATAAGATCTTCGAACTTGGGAGAAAAGGAAATACTAGCTATAATTTACATGAAACGTAATAAAATTAAAGGTTTGCTGTATCTTTGTTGGCACACTGTTTCAAGTTTGTTTCCGTAATAGGTTCGTGGGATGTAATTGTAGCGGTTGTTCTGTAGTTGGTTCGATCGAAAGTGCAAGTTTCAAGTTTGAAGTACGAGTTGTCGCAATTATATATTTGGTTCCATCCTCTTTAAGGCTTTTTCCTCTTGAAGTTGTCGTGTCCCACGAGGGTTTTATTTATGGCGTTGTAGATGCTCTTGTCAGAGGGGATGTTGTTGTGAGATGAGAAATTGCTACATGACGGAACGCTGACGCTGTGTAAAACGTTAGAGTGGAGAAGGGCGCTGATTGAGCAGTGAACTTGGCGAAGGAATAAAAATCAATGGTGAATAATTTGCTGAGAGATATTTTTAAAGCGATCAAAAGTTAATGAATTATGTGTCTAGCACTATTATAGCGGATTTGACCTTTGTAGATAATTTTCTCATTATTATTATCAACCTATTTGTAGATGATAGACTGATTGATGGGGCTGGTAATAGTAGTAAGCAAATGCGGTGGCTGGGATGTGAGATGATGATGAAAAGCTGAAAGTGAGATTTGTGCATTGGGTTTCAGTTTTAGAAGAGGGTGAGATGGAGATTTGATGGGACGATTATTTTCACGATTCTCATATTAAGAGCCAGCCTATCGGATTAATCAGTAGTTCATAAATTGTAATAAGCCAAGGAGGCAAACCAACAAGAAGGTGTACAGCTTGAAGCTTGCTAGTCATGGAGGCAGCTATAATGTCAGAATGAAAATTAAGCTTGAGTGACTATGGTCCCTGTTGTAGGTGGGTGGGCTTTGGGTTTTGGTTAATGTACTGAAATTAAATGAGTTGATGGCACCTTGTCACGCATTGGGGAGGACAATTGTTGAATGAGTTTTTGCTATTTTAAGTATAATTTCTGTTCCCACGGACTTATTCAACTGCACAGCCAGCACTTGAGTATTTGAATGCTAGTAGCGTAGTAAAGCAGGGTGAGTTTGTAATAATATTACAAATTCGTGGAATCAATAGCCCTGGAAAAGTTTAATATGCTACTACTTTTGGTTCTAAAAGCTTGGCTATTATAAGCTGGCTAATTTTCCTTGGAGATGTCGTGGTCGTGCTGACTGCTGACGACAGCTAAATTATGCAATGGGAGGACTGAATTAAAAGAAGGCTTGTTGTGTGTCACGGATCATTATTTTATGCCCTCACCCCACCCCCTCTTGTTTGTAATTGTGGTGGCGACGATAACCTTAAACAAGGATTTTCATTACAACACAAGCATAATAGAGAAGAAGAAGAAGAGAGCTCCTGTTTGTGTACACAGAAGAATCAAAAGTAATAAAGGATTGAAGGAAGAATAGGATGATGAGGTCTTGAGAGTTGAGTTAGAGAATAGATCAAGTGCATTCTTTGATTCTTTTCATGATCTGTGGCTGTTAGATACAAGGTCGGAGGAAGCTGCGCTGCGCTTCTAAGGTGAACGCTGCTTGTAGTCCGTAGAATATAAGCATGATTGACTCATTTTGAATGGCATTAGGTAGGTTTTTGATTAGAGAATTATTTACGCGTTATAAAAATAGTCTGGAAAATGAGTCGTGACGGAGGAGCGTTTAGAATCATCAATGTAGCGCTTGTATTCCAAGAGACAGACAAATACGTAAAGTAGTTTTGGAGGAGACTGCCGCACACCCAGACAGACAGATGATTTGTCATCCAGCCGGTTCCGGTCATTCGTTATCTTTTTTAGCTTGTCGCCCGTCGTCAGAATGTCCAGCTGGGCGAATCGGGAGTGCTGGATGGTCTATGACAGTTTGAGGAGAGTCTCTGATAAAGGTGGCATCTGATGATAAAAAATGCAGTATGATGCTAACTAGCAATGCAACAGCGTTCAGTCAGTTTGATCCGTGTGAATAATTGATATTTGACATCGGAGAGAATTTAAAATCCTGGGCGTTGAACCACCATGAGAGTGTGATTTAAGGAGTGGCAACTAGAGGTGGATTAAAAGCATGTTAAGAAACGCATTAGTTGGATCCCAGACGCGTAAGATATTCCGAAGGTGTATATGAGCGATATGCTAAGTCGATAAGGTTAACACAGGTGTATCAGAAAATGCTAAGGTGGATCTCAAGCAAGTTAAGCAATTTATTAAAGATAAGCTGATATTACGAAGGTTCCTGGTGGATTTTGAGACTGATTTAAATTTAGGTTGTGTATATATACTCTATTATTAATTTCCACCCTGTTGTACAGCAGTAAGTAAACCTAAGGTGTGTGTGTTATTGAAAGTTGATTTGGTATTGTCAAGGTTTCTCCTAAGGAAGAGGCATGTCAATATTGAAATATATGATTGAACGCTACGGACGAATGTACAAGTACACGTAGTCGAAGAGATCAGGTAAATGAATTGTATTGGCAAGGTTGGATGGATTAGATGGATGGTTATTGGAAATTGGATTGTTTAACAAACTTAAGATAAACTAAGCTTCCTTCCACCGCCATGTTTATGCTTAGCTACGTTTGCAAACATGTAGATTGAGGATGTATACATGGCAAAATATGGAGTTGCTTGTATATTGTGTTGTCATTGTATGTGGTTGGAGTTTTAAGAAAATGGTTTGCATTATAAACAGTTTGATTGAGTTGAAGTGAATGACAAAGGACGTGACATTATGTTTTGTAAATTGTGATTGCATGTGTGTACAACTTGGATGTGCTGTACTCCTGCTCTTCAAGGAAAAGTTGCTTGGGCAATTTGCTAAATAAAGCCAAGTTTCTTTGGCTTCTCATCCAACTTGCTACTTCTGTCTCCAAACATTACATTATCTGATGGGCTGGTGGAGGGATGAGCGAGCGGTTGTATTGAAATTCATAATACGTGATCGTCAAGTTCATAGTTCAATTGGAGAAAGAGCGAGAGAGAGAGGAAATCTATTATATGCCATTAGAATAATGAGGGGAATAAGGAAAGCTTTTAAAGATTTTCGAGAATGGTTAATCGTTAAAGTATACGCTATAGATGATTCTGTGATCACCACTTTTGGAGAGTGATCATTTTGAAGGAGTATGAAGAAGATTCTATTATCATGACTCTCTCTCTACCTCTGTAGAGTTAGTTTTACAGGCTTGGAGAGGATGTATAATTGAAGGATTGCTCAAAAAATATTGCTTGAATATCAATCTCTGTATGCTTCCTTAAAGCCTTGAGGCGAGGTACTTGGGAGACACGTTTCGGGAATAATTGTAGATTGGATAATTGTAGAGAAGATGCTTGAAGCGTGTCCTGTGGTACTGATGGAACTGACACTGGTGAATGCACGGTGCGGGTGCTGCTGGTTAGAAGTAATATGAACGCAGCGGTGATGTTGAAAGCGATGGATTATTATTTACTTTGATATTAATAACGTGTTTTGGAGAGGGAGATGAACAGGGATAGAAATAGAAGAAGATGCGCTTTATGGCACTTGGTTGTGTGCAGTAGTAATGGAATTGGTTAAGATATCAAGTTGATCAGAGGATAATGAATCCATTGGATTGAAGATGGGCATGTTCGCGAGGATGGTCTACGGGGAGGCTATTGTGACCACCTTGTGGAAGTAATGTTAATGTAAGTAATTGCAATTACAATAATGGCGATAATAATACAGTCATAATAATAATGTGGGTGAAGGCATGAAGGAGGAGTATGGGAGGGGAGAAGAAGGTAAAAGTATATAAAGTACGTATGGAAGCTTGACAAAGGAAGAAAAGTACACGGAGATGATACACGATGATGTGCATTGAAAGGAAGAGGAATAAATATCTTAAACAGAGAGTAAAAGTTACAAGGGTTTCAAGCATTTTTAAGTACCTTTTTACGACTACGTTGGAGTGGTGAAATTAAATGCTAATTTGATATTTGTTGTAAAGGTAAACAGGGATATATGAAAGGTTGAAGCTATGAGTGAGTACGTGTGTTATCCTCTGGCTGATTGTTAGCTATGAAAGCTGACACGGACATGAAATACCGTGTTTTGAATCAAGAATAGCATCACGAAGAGTCATTGCAATACAAAATTAAGAATGTGGGCGCTTGTGCTAAAGCTTGAGGAGATTTTCTCCTCTTCTTCTTGACTTCTTTTTATGTGTGTTGTTGCTGAAAAAATTGCAAGAAGAAAAGCAGGATAGCGATATCAGCTGTCCTCTGTTGTTGTGACTTGCAAAAGATAAGTCATTTATGATTATCAAATTTCATGCTTGCATTGCAGTCAGAGTTACATCGCATGGCAGGTGCGATTCCTGATGGGCTAAGTTTAAATGGTTGACAGACTAATAGCCGGATTGTTTTGGTTATTTTAAGATTCTCGTAAATTATTTTTGCATTTGTTGTAAAGCGTGTGGTGTATTTCGGATAATTTAGTATGTGGCTTAAGGTCAGATATTTAAATTTGTCCACACTATATGTCTCCTCTGTAATCGGAATCTCTCGCGTGTATATGTGTGGAGCAGAGCTTCGATATGTTTTTTTGCGACTCAGTTCGTGCCTACCGGCGCAATGCCAAGTTGATTCATGGAGTCCGTGAAGCACCTCATGATTTTGTACCATGTTATTGCAAATTGTACACTACATTATTCTATAGTGGCTTAATATGAATAATAATTTAAAAATTAGCGTATACGTTTAAAATTCAAGAACAAACTATAAAAAGTTAGTAGCTTTAGCTCTTCTGGCTTCATTATTTCAAGTCGAAGGAAAGTAGCATAACAAGCTAGCTTGGAGCCATGTGATAATGAAGAAGATTCTTTAAAGAGTCTGTCGGCAAGTGATAAGTTGTGATCTTGTGAATTGTTAATCCTGTGTGAAAAAAGGCCTGGAGCAAGCCAAAGGAGAAATAGGGGTTAAATAGCTGGAAGGAATAATTTTTCCTTTGTCGGTTACAATGGGATATTATAGCGTATCTAAGAATACTTGTAAGTTACTTGGCACATATTACAGGGCTAGTGCTATCAGGTATGAAACAGGTGTTCTATAGAATATTTCTGGAACTAGTGGACAGAATTCCAAAAGACATTCGCATATTGCTTGTTGTATGTTCTAACATGTACCTGCCTCTATGCACGGTTATACAACATTTTAGTTGAAGGTTCAAGGGAATGCAGTAGTATTATTTTCACTCCTGGAATATATTCCAGCTCCAAGGGATAATATTTCATTTTAAGTTGTGGTAAATTGGTGCTGTGCATGAAGGATTGCAATTTTTTTGCACCGCACAGCAAGAAAATGACGAGAAGCAGTGGCGATTTCTGCGTAGTTGTAAAGGTGTAAATCGTTTCTTATTGTTATCCTACTGAAAGGAATGTTTAGTTAGGTGGATGACAACGGCTTGTATTTCTTTCCTTGTAATAATAAGGTTTAATGTATTTGTGTTTTTCCTCCTTGCCAATTTGCCCTAGCGTTTTTCCCTTGTTTTTGCTGTTATGGCTACAGCTTATATTAGCATAGATATTTTGGCTCACGCTTCGATTGCATTGTAGTTCTTGTACATGGAACGTAAGAAATATTGTCTATGCGGACGGACGCGGACAGTTTGATATTGGATGGTCGGAGAAGATTTGTTATGAAGAACGTGCTTTGCATTCACGCCACGGACTGTGAATGCATGGTAATTGTTAGAATTATTAGAAAAGCAATTTCTATTGGCTAGTCCTAGCTTTTACCTTCACTAGAGGTTGCATTATTATTCTTTCCGTAGAGACCACTTAAGCTTTTTGTAAGAAACCATGATTTTGCATGGCAGCCATGCCACGGACAAATAATGCAAAAAGCAAGGCAAGGAAGACGCGCTCTTCTTGGTTTACTATTTAGCTTGTTGATTACGAAATGCTGATTAGTTGAATCCCCTCTTGCTGATTGTGTGAGGCTTAAGGTGCGATTATGATGATATATCAAGGTCATTGGTCAATTCAAAGGGTTAGAGTGGCAGTGGGGAGAGAAGAGGAGGAAGGATAGAGGAATATTGGCTGAATTCCTAATGAGTGTGTCGTGCATCCCAATTTTTTAATACAGGGAGAGCCACGAGACTTGAAACATATGAAAAGTTTATGGCGTGAATGTGTGATAGCAAATGCAGAATTCTAGGATTCATGATTAATGATGATGCATTAAAGATTTTTCCTTGTTTAACTAAAAAGTATTCCCTCAATTCCGAAAAAGTTGCTGATAGTAAGGACTGAATTTAAATCCGCGTGAAAGTTTTGCGTATTTATAACTGAAAGAATTTTCTGATTGGCCAGATTAGCATGTGCGTCACGCTGTCTCATGTAATCTTCGCTGATATAGTTGATAAAGTGGTGTGAGGAGGTAGGGTTGGTTGGCGGATTGAGAAGCTATGACGCGCCTGAATTGGTTACTACATCAAGTCCCTGAGTTCATTGATTTTGTGTGTGTGCGAAAATGATGAAAATAGTTTGGGATGCGCGGTACAATTTATTCACAATGCTATGTACTGATAAGAAATACGCATAGGAAACTGTATGAAAACTTGTTCATGTTTACTTATGTGTGATTGTGTTTATTTATATTGCAGGATCGGATCAAATCTGATAGAGGGAGCGAGCAAAGGGAGACGGATTTGGGATTGCAAAAACGTGGGAATCTATGCAATATTTGGACCACTGACTGCTGAAGATTGGAAAAAATTGATCTCCGTCCAATGTTTGGTTGTCGTGGGAGACGTGTTTCATACAACTATTGAAGGAGTGTGTAGGACTGCAAGATATATTCCTCCTAAATTAGTATCCCAAGGTGTTTGCCAAATTGAATAGAAAATGACAACTCTGGTGGCGGTGCCAGGTCCTCCGCATCACGCGACGCTGGAGGATGAGTTTTGGGCTGAAGCTGCTCATAAAGAGCGAATCGAAGACGAGGAGCAGAAGGGAAATGTGACGGATGAGGGTAAGTCTAGGCTATTTCGCGAATACAAAATTTACTACAGCACTTTCTCGGGATATTTTTGTAAAGCTCTGGCAAAATGTGTTGTACACAAAATGTTTAGCACACTCCCTCCCAAGCTGAGGCGGGAGTTTAGCATCTTTTATATTATTTTTGCAACCAACTTCCTCCTCTCCTTTGACTCTACTTGAGAGAGTGTGTAAATATTCTCCTTCCGTCGTATCAGAATGTGTATTTGATCCGGAGCTTTTCTCCGTCTTGTCTGAGAAGTCTTTGAGGATGTGATGGAGCGAGAGGAGTGGGGATTCGGATGGCGGTTTGATTTTATATTCCCTGATTTAAGATAGCTTATTCTGACGAGACAGAAGTAGCTAGACGGTGAAATTAAGAGATTGGAAGTGGAAGAAGTAGAAATATGGGATGTAAAAGTGAAGTAATAATGTTGAAATTTTGTAATATTTTGTGCCAAGATTGTTGTAAGATAGACCGATCTCAGAGCTGTGTGTATAATTTAGTATCGCTGTAATTTCCGTGAAATCATGTGCTCTGTTATTAAGACAACAATAAACTACATCAAGGTGGTAATTACAGGTGAATTGGAAGCGGATTGGTTGTCCGAAGTGGGTTTAGGAGAATGGACACAACAATGGCGACAAGGGAAATCCTTACCTGAGAACGATATCGGTCCTGCTGTGCAAAAATTGAGTTTGAAACCTCATCAAGTAAGTGAATTGTTCCGTTTGTCACGTATCATTGACCGTAATTCCTTAATTTAATCCTTGCTTCATAAACTCGAGTCGTATTCAATAAATTTTCTAAAGATGCCAAGAATTCTATATATCTAAAGAACGTTATGAAGAAGAAGCATGCATCTTCTTTAGCTTCTTTTAAAGCTTTTTCCCAAGCGTTCCTTTTACAAGCGTCTTGTCTAGGACAACAGACGATAGACAGACAGAAGCGCCATTCGTAGCGCATTTATAGCTCATCTAAGAGCGCGACGTGCAGTCTGTGTCCCTCCTTTAGTTATCTTCTATTCAAATATTATTAGTTCAAGGAATATCAAGCTTTGTGAATATAATTACAATTAAAATTATCATGCTTGAGCAGAGGACGAAGGGATCTTCCCTTCGTGTCTTGCTCAGAGTCGTGTCGTTTCTGTTTAAAGGCTGCTGGATTGCGAGGGAAGGAATAATGGAATTAATCAAGCAGAAGCTCATGCGCTGCGCTTCTTCTTCGTTTTCGTCTTTCTATAGTTTGTAGTTAATAATGTGGTCTATGGTTGAATGAGTTGATTGTGATTGCGATAAAGGAGGATGATTACTTATGCGTTTCTCTTGTCTGTCCTTATAGGCCGATGCAGTACGGAGACGAGTCCGGACGCTTAATGCAACGCTCAAGAGGAAGAAGCATCACAGAAGGCCCCCAGATGTCCGAAGCTTTTTTCAGACGGACGTATCGGAAAACAAAGTACGTGGATAAATTGTTCTCTCGTCGAATTAATTATACACACAGATTTGGAAATCAAGCGTGGAAAAGTTTCCAAGAAATCCTGATAATCTGTTTAGTCAGGCATTTACCTCTGTTTGCTGAGATAACCGAAAGATTTGTGACCCAAAGATTAACATATTATTCGAACGTGTTTACCTTGACAGGACTCTTCGCGTAGTGCCACGCCAGATTCCCTAGATTCCAATGAATTTATGAGTGGTGATTCACCCCCACGGAGGAACTCTTCCCCCCATATTTTGGACCAGCAGAAGTAAGTTTTTTCTACCGAGTATTTGTTCTATATCAATTTACTACTCTACTTGGAAGAAGAAGAAGTGTGAAGATTAAATTATTATGACGGTTGATTCGAGGAAAGGTGGGGATATTTTTTGCTTCATTGTTGTTGGAGCTCAAGCGCTGGGGTTGTTATTATATGATAGTGGAATCGCGCCATGTGCGCATTTCGGCTCCAAGGTCGACTTCATTCACAAATGATTATTGCGTATTGTGTTTGTATGTATTATTGGGAGGATAATGGGAGTGTTAGCTGGGTTTGATGATAACCCAGGGTGCGTGTCAATGAAACAGGTAGTATTGAGTTGACCACTGGACTGTAAAGATACTATTACGCTAATGATAATCTTTTCCTTCAAGTGTGTTTATTGTTTGTTCAAATAATCATTGATGGTTCTCTTTTATTTTACCACTAGTTCTGGGTCAAACGACGAATTGGATGAGCTAGTGTCCTCGACGCCAAATCAAGTTCCAAATTTTGTGTCCATCTTCACGGCGGAGCAACAGGGCTACATTCAAAACCATCACAATAATGGAGCATCCATATCTCCTCCAGGAAACAGAAGCAAGGACATTTTTAAACCCAGGTTCCAAGTTAGGGGAAGTTCTAATGTTGCCAATGGAGAAATTGCTAGCGATTCGATTTCTGGTAAGTTTTGGTTTGTTTATTTTTGGCGAATTAATTGAATTTGTGATATTGATTTTTCACCGTTAAATGGCTCGGAGTATTTGTTAAATTGTAAAGAAGTAATGTACAATTATTATTTTTTATTAGGAATCGAAATGCTCAATTACCACAACGTGGGTACTGTATACATGAAAGGTTACATTCCATCAAAGATCCGAGGAAATGCTCAGCAGACGATCCTAAATTCCTCACCCCTCAGCCTTCCAAATCCGACTACAAATTCTGGAGAGATTAACACAAGGACTTATACTGCCTACCCTAGGGGTTGCGGCTTTACTGAAGAGCTTAACCGTAGGAATGGACTGTCCATGACAGAGGCTCATCCTGAAGATGAAGATCTTGTTGTAAGTGACGTCGTTGTTGGGATGTTTCTAAATCTTATGGAGCTGAAAAGAAATTTCAGAGGGGATTTTAATGAAGATGTCGTCTTAAA
The DNA here is from genome assembly GCA_906901655.1 of Sminthurides aquaticus. Lineage (NCBI taxonomy): Eukaryota > Metazoa > Arthropoda > Collembola > Symphypleona > Sminthurididae > Sminthurides > Sminthurides aquaticus. The sequence continues at coordinate 799,301 of CAJQTT010000023.1, read as the reverse complement.
AATGACTTGGTCTTATTCTCGTCCTTTTGCTTGTCTTTCTCCCTTAGAATGAAGATACATATATTGATCCTTGTGGTGTGACCCGATTAAGTGATTTAAGTGAGGAAGATGTCAAGAAAATCCGTCCCTTGATCTTAATGGAGTTGACAGCTCAATGTGACCATATGAATATTCAAGTACGGAGGAAAAAAGTACACAAGGCACAGAAAAAGAATAGCTACCCTGGGAGTGATGATAGTTCAAGTGGAATCTTTGGTATCAGCTTGGAAACACTCCTTGCCAAAGACAGACAAGTTACGGGAGACAATCAGCTGGAAGTGCCCATCATTTTTGATAAGGTGCTTTTAACTTTTATTTTTGTGTAACCTAGTTTTTCTTCTCATTCAATGCTTACTCGAGTTTTGATTACATGGTTCTTGATCACGGGAGATTTTTTACCCGCCACTGCTGTAACGTTTCCTTCCTAACCCAGTAGCATACATTTCATATCAACAACAAAGATTTCTTATAAACAAAATCCATTGTCTTGAACCAGAACTGAGTGATGTGTCTTGATATAGTCGGATTTGTAGAATACCTACATGCTTGAGAATGATATATGTCATACTTGGCTGCTCATGAAGTAATTCGTAGTAATTGGTTCAAATGCCTTGAGCTAGCTTTTCCTTCATCTCAAGCGGCAAATATACAATCCTACTTCAACAATATTCCCCCTCGGCGCCCTTCATGGACCGAGCCAGTTGTTTAGTGTGACTAATCTTGCAAATTGAAAACACAAGATGCTCGAGTAGCGTGATCATTACCACATGTTTCTTGAAAATGTTCTGTCATGTGAAAATAATTTGTTAAAATTCTTTTTTTTTCAGCTTGTAACTCATCTATCAAAAAGGTCACTTTGTGAGGAAGGCTTGCTTCGGATGGCAGGTCATAAAGGAAAAATCAACGATTTAAGATCAACCTTTGAATCTAGTCTTTATTCTGAGCCGGAACAGGTAATTTCTCGAATCATTTAACTTTAGTTTCTTGTATTGTTGTCTAAATATACTGTCAATCCGTGACGAATCTTGTGTTTCGAGGCTTGGACACTTGTCATTTATTGTTTCAAATGATTTATGTATGTTTCCGGTACTTGTTTAGGTTGATGCGGCTATGAATCAGTGCTCCTCACATGATGTTGCAAATTTGCTCAAACAATTTCTGAGGGAGCTGCCAATCCCGTTACTAGGATTTGAATATATTGATACCTTCTTCGAAGTCGCAGGTACGTTTTGGCCGGATGTTGATTCCAATTCCTCAATAACATTTGATGGTCGTGGTTAATGATAGCCGTCTTCCTAGGTTATGGTTTGGCAATTTGACAGCCGCAGATAGTGATTTGTATTCCAATCTGTTTTTACAACTCGTGCTTTTTATATCCACAGGGCAAATGAAGGAGAGGAATCAAGAGATCTGCCTACGCTTACTAGTTTTACTTCTTCCACAAAGCCATCAAGCAGTATTGCGAATGCTCGTACAACTTCTTCGAGACCTTGTCAAAAATTCAGAGTCGAACAAAATGAGCTTGAAAAATGTTGCTCTTATTGTAGCTCCGAATCTCGTACCTACTTCTGCTCTCAGATCGCAGAACAAAGAGGTATGTGTTTGGAAATACTGCATTTGTGATTAATGTGCAAGGTTGGTAGAGGTATCTAACCTGATAATTTCTGTTGCCAAATTACAGCTCAGCCGTGCAGCCACCTGGGTTAAGCTCACACAAACATTAATCAAGTACGGATCATCGCTCTTTTGGATACCCGGGGATTTAGTTTCACAGCTACGCCAAATTAATGACTTGCCAAGAAACAAAAAGTCAAAAGCCAAACATCAAAATGGAAATAATCGGGGAGTCGCAAATTCCACTCAGAGTTGTAAAGGTGGCTCTCCTTGTAACCATTTGTTAGTCTCGGCTCCACAGCTTGGCTTCCCTGAAGTCATGCTTCCGATTAATGCTGGAACAACTGCTGGGGATGTAGTTTTATTGTAAGAATGGCATTTTAACATTTTACAAATATCGCAGTCAGTGACCCGTAACTAATATTGAAAGACGATTTACAAAATATATTTTTGTTCCGTATTTTGACAGATTGCTGCAAGAAGCTGATAGAAAAGCTGAAGATCTAGAACGTGAAGCGGCTAATAATAATAACCTTAACCATCGCAGACGAGCTGGTCCTCGAGCACAAGAGCTTAGCAAAAATGGTCCCAACCTGAGTTGCTTACTAAGTCAAATGAATAGAGACATGGCTCTGAAAACACATTCCTTGTACGAAATCGGTGGCAATATTGGTAAGCTTTAATGATATCTGATATTTAGCCTTCGCTTTGATACAGCTGTGTGAACAATGAAATGGATTTTAGTGACACTAACTATCCATTTTTAGGCTACCGACGAGTCGACCCTTCCGCATTACTTCCGGCCATTTGCAGAGATAACCCCGGAGCGGCATGGGTGTTGCGCTGTAATCATAGACATTCCACCAACGTGTAACTGAACAAGTGCAAATCGGAGCAATAGTTTTAATGAAAGTAGAAAAAAATTAGCAAAACAGTTTCGGACTTTTTTTCAAAGCGAGAACAGTGGCAATGACAAAGGATACCTAGTACAGGAAACTGAACTTGCGGCTGATCTCGTCCCCTTTTTTGTGAGCGCAATTTCCTGATGCCGCTGAACCTGTTGATTAAAATCGATGCACCTTCGCTCTGTAGAAAGTTATTAAACATATGCAGGACTCTGATTGACCAAGACTACGCGGGAGTTCAGTCAAAACGTGTTGACTGAGACAAACTCACTGCACATCATCAGATAAATAATGTAGTTTTAGTTAACCTTGAATTCTACCATGATGTGCCCACCTAGTACCTATAATTCAGGCCTTGATAAACATATGCAGCCTAATCGGTGTGTTAAGCTGATGGCTCTAATTAGCAATACGTGTTTGTAATTTACAGTCGCGTAATGTAAGGTCTATACATGTATATTTTGTTCTAAAGGAAGTGTTAGAACATTGTAGTAAACTAAAAAATAGATATTAAAACGTTAGACGATTATAATAAGCTCTGTAGATTAGTTACTAGTAATCTAAATGAAACCCAGACTATAGATATCTATTCGTTGTCGTCTAGGATAAAAATTGCAAATTATTTTGCAGACCAAGTAAAGCAATACGTAATTTTGTAGAATTTTCAATAGTTTTGTTTAAAATATGTATTCTAACCTTTTGATACGAATGATTGATAATTACGAATCATTTGTGTTTAAAAAAGACCAAGGTTAAAATATCGATGGGCTGTAGGTAAAGATGCTTCTGTGGCGTCAGGCCAGTCGACCCAATGTCGAAGCGGGTACGGAAAACGTTTCTGACATAATGTAGTAATCTTTGAATAATTTGAAAATGATAAGTACACTTTTGCTCATTGATCTTCGTACAATTTAGATAGACTGTCGGTAGGGCAAATAAATAAATATTTATTGAACGCTGAATTGAAATTTACTTGCAGTGAATTATTACTCGTAACAGAAATAATTATGTGTACCGCATTGCAGACATAGCTTTCAAATCAGGAATGTTTTTACAAATAATCTTTATTGTGAATCTGAGCTTCTATTCTTTGCCATTAGGTATATTAGGGGAAAAAACGAATTCTGCAACTAAAAAATATGGTTTGAATTTTTAGTAAACTTTGAACCCAACCAAACCCTTTTGGTTGTTGTAACGGATCTTGGTCATTCCTCGGCTTTGGGCGTCAGCAGAATCAGTACAGTCGCCATCAGCTTTCAAATGCCAGCTCAACGCTCCTTGATAACCGTTATTATAAAAAGTACCAAAGAGTGTTTCTGTGCTTTGACCCTCAGAACAGCTTGCGGCAAATTCACCAACTATCAAAGGTTTATCCAAGCCGTAAGACCAACCACTAGCGACCTGCAAAGATGAACACAAAGCCCTCGTATTAGTTTAACAACTTTATAGTTTTAGCTGCACTATCCCGTCGATTTAAAACAGACGCAAAAGCTTACCTTGTATGGGGCATTGGGGTTGTACTTGTTATCGTGAGCATAAGTATGCATATTGTAGAAATCAATTTTAGCCAAGGTGGAGCCACCAGCAGCTTGAGCCATGCAACTATCCTTGTAAAAGTTTTCTAAATTTTTGAGGCAAAATTCAGTTATCATTTGAATCGTAGTATTGCGCACTAGAATATAGAAAAAATAGCGTATGCGTACTGGAGTCGCCGTAAGCGTCATTTTGGGACTTTTCTGACCATGAACCAACGGTAACGAGAGCTTTAGGATCTTCCTCGTGAATGGCCTTAGCTTGGAGAGCAATAAATCTCAGCATTCGGTTCATTGGAATTCCAGCCTTGGACCATCCGGCGCCAGAATTGGCAAGTTTTGATGTATCGTAGCATGGGTTCGCATCATACCCGGGTTGGACAGACCCCTCAGGCTCGTTCATGACCTCCCACGCAGCCAAAGCTGGATGGTATTTCAATGCACGTACCATTGGCTACAAAAATTAATTTTTTTATAAGAAACCTGATTTTTAATGAATTCCTAATAATATCATTTACTAATGAGGTCATCGGTCAGCTACCTTCAAAGCGTTATTAATATACGAGTTAAGTTTGCTGTCATCCCAGATGAGATTCTTCATTTTTTGCTGTCTCATCAAAGCTCCGCTCCATAAAACTGGCATCAACAAAATTTTATTGTTGTATGCGGCGTCCAAGAGTTTCTTCAAGTCGTTGATGAGGGTGTTGGAACCATCTGTGCCAGTAACGAAACCGTTTCCGTCGAAGGCGGGGGTGAATTCTGCTTCAACGTGAATCCATACACCTGAAAAATATTTGAGCGTTAGCATTACATTTTGTTTTCAATTAAACATCAAATATCAAACAATACTATAATTGCGGAAAAAATTATGTTAAGATGGTCATAAACTCACGGAGAACATTTCCTCCAGCTTGTGCAACGCGTTGGACATATCCTTCGAGAACCGATCCGCTTCCGCTGGAGTAGCGGTTGTTACCAAAATCGCAACCGTAGCAAGACCATGCTCCGTTAGCGCCTGACAAGAAGACTTTCTGACCTCCGTAGTAGAAATCCTTTGCTTGGATTTTTAAAAATTCTCCATTCACTGCTAAAGCAGTGGAGAAAAGTAAAATTGCACCGATGAACCGAACCATTTTCGAATCGCAAGTACGACCTTATGTCACAATCTTCATCAGTGATTCAACGTCGCTTTTATACACGGATTTCACAAAAGCAGATTTTGATTGACGCACTGTTGGCTTTGGTAACAATAATTGTTGGCAAATTGTTTGGTTTTGTGCGAATTGGGAGGCGTGTTATTTTATTTTGCTTCGCACCTGAAATACCTCAGTTTTTTTACTCAATTCGTGGCCACAGATGTCAAGTTGTTGTCGATTCAAATCTTATGTAAAGAGCACCATGGATAAAGTTGCGGTGGTACATTTTATTTTCAAGTGCTTACTCAGGTGAATTTTGACATTCAAAATGTTTAAATCTAGAATCAAGCTCAGGGTCAAGTAGAACAGTAAATATTTGTGCAATGTTGCTGAGCTAAAATGTTGAGGTGTGGTCATTCATAGTGGAATGTAGTTGAACTTAAATATTAGCGTGCATTATTCAGGAAAAACCGTTTCAACGTGTCCTTGAACCTGAGCAAATACATTCCAGAGGTTGAGGCTTAGAAACGTTTGCTACAGCTATCACAACTGTGTTGACAAATACATGGAAAAACTGTCGAATAAAACATGGAGGTGTCTTTTGTTCAGTCACTAAATACATTTATAACCCATCAATCGTATTTTTAACGAATACATCGCCTGTTGTAATGACTATAGCACAACCTATCGGATGATGCAGTCTCCGGCAGTCAGGCATGCTATTCAGAAAGCGTGAGATTCGTGTCCGAACAGTACATGTAGATGATCTATCTAATCCAAATTGGGCTCAATAATCACTCCGGTAAATTTGAAACTCTTTGGGAGATGACCCTTAACGGCAGCAGGTATTTTAGCTACTGCCAGCATTACTAACGAATCGTTCGTTTCCCTCATCAGGAACTGGAGCGTTGCCAGCCCGTTTCCGATAAATAAACAAGAGAAACAGAAAATGAAATGTTTCACTTGGAAGGGCTATATGTTCCTCTCCGTTGAGATTTGATGGATTCGCGTAATATTTCTCCCGAATTCCGTACCACTCTTAATTTGATCCCGCATCCAAGGAACGCTTCGCTTTCGGATAAATTCCAGAGCTTCGTCCTGCCATCTATCGATATGACCTGTATCTCTCAGGATGCCAATGTAGGTGTTGAAAAATCCATACAGCTTTGAATGCCTTCTCAAAGACATGCTAGCGCGCGCTGCAATGGGAACATCTTTGGATTCAACCAAAGCATTCCATTTAGGTGACAATGTAAGATTCTTGTAGCGATAAGGTATCGTAAGCGTGTTCAACGTAATACAAACGGTTTTTGGCTGCAAAGCAGCAGCGATATGACAATCAAGAAGCCGTGGTTCCAGAATCGTTTGGTTTCGTATCGCTAAAATATCGGGCCGGTCGGTTTCGTAAAAAAATATGTTGACAAAGCAACCGCCGATTTGATGAAGCAAGATATGATACTCGTCCCGCACTTCCGCCAATTCTGCGAACGTTTCCGGGACGCGTTCAGCTTCAGGGTAAGTTACAAACGCTACAAAGTTGCTGGTATAGCCCGTGAGGATAACCATAGACCATAGCATGAAGACGATGGATAAGAATTTTGTATTGGCCTGTATATTGATTTCCTGGCCAACGAGGTTACCGTAAACAAAGGACCAAGCCTTGTACCAGGATTCCTGACCATTAGTGTCATTCTTATTGCTGGAAATTACTAATTCCAAGTAAAATACGGGCACTATGACAACTAGAACGGCAAAAATCGATAGCCAAACCCAAATATCGAAAGGATAGAGTAACGCCTTCCAACTGAGGGTCACTTCGGGGTGACCGGTAACGAACATCATTTCGTAGGTCAGGAAAGATGTTACAAAGTCAACGTGACCAAATCGTCCTGCCGTTAGCGCCATTCCGAACAATCCATCTGTGTTCCCTTCGTTTAAGTCATACAAGAAGCCAGAGTAAGTCCCGTTAACGTAATTTCCGTTTGGTTTAAGGGCAATGTTGTACTTGAGACTGAGATTAAACCTAGCTTTGAGTTCTTCCAGCAGTTTGAAACCGAAGCCTGCAACTACGTCTCCTTCAGCGTTCCGAATGACCTGATGTTCCAGTTTCCAAAGCGCTATTAAAATCGATTTCTGGCTTCTTGCTACGGAAACATCTGTCGGTAGATTTCTGATACCTTTTCTTAGGAAACCGTCGTCCATTTCCAAAACAATGCCAGTATCCATGGCAACTCCTGTTTTGAATGTCAGGGCTTGAAAAACTGAGTCGGTAACAAGATCCTGTACGCGTGACTCTGATCCAATCATCACGAAGTGAACGTGAAGAGGATTTAGGTCTAGAATATTATCTCGAATCCAGAATCTATGAAATTGTTTCATTTCTGACGAGTTCAGCAGAATATGAGAACAGGCTGGAGAGAAGCGGAATTTCTGGAAGGAATTCTTGCGAGCCTCACTCGTTGTTAGGATTTCCGTCGTCAGATAGCGTTGGTGAAGTTCTTCGTGAGGGAATTGAAGGTGATTAAACGAATCAAACAAGATTATGTGACATTTCCAAGCGGAATTTTGGTGGCTTTTCGGTGATCGTGTTGCGATAACTTGGATAAGCAAGCGGTTATCAAAGTTCATGTCAAGAAAATGGGGAGGGTGGTTTGATTCTGTTAGTGTAGATGGCGCTAGCGCCAGTATGAGCAGGAAAATGTGTTGGATAAACATTTTTGGAGTTTGCGAAAATTTTTGCTCTATTGAAACTATCCGAGCTTGCTGACTGTGGTAGGGGTGACCGCCGGTCTCTTTGACCGGAGGATATGACCTTAGTTTCTGTTAAACTTTAGTATGATGGTCACTATGTTTATGTACGTGGACTCGCGACTCTCCTGTGGCAATTACATGGGAAGAATTATTAAGCTGGAAAAAAGATACATAACCTGTAATTATAGCTTTCACAGCTTATTTTTAAAGCCTTGGAAATGTTTTTGTACCTATGTAATTAGGCTATTACTAACGTCTAAAGTTTGCCTTATTGATTTTTCTTTGTGAATTATAATATTTTTGAAATGACGAGCACATTCACTTCATGGTAATTTTATTTGGGGACGCAATCATCTAGCTTAGTCTAGCAGATATCCCTTTTGCAGATATGTATGAATGTTTAGCAGGAGAGGATATAGTAATTCCAGACTTGGACACATGTACAATGGTTGTAGTGTAAAACCCCTTGGAATTACAATTACTGTCTGTCCTTGGCATATAATTGACGAAGTAATTCCATCAAGTAAAAGCGTTATAGCAGCCAAACACCATAATTAATTAAATCAATACATTCTCTATGCTTGATATCCAGTTAGAATAAACAGCAGTCAGGATTATAGACATCGTTTTTAACATTTTCCATGTATCCAGACCCACATTTCTAAAATTTAAAACCTGCTGTCATAGGCCCTGTCTTTCCTTAACCTGTTATTGAGCACCATAACATTTCAATGAATCCGTCACTCGAGCCACTGCACTGTTTCCATGGTGTGAATTTGTTGCGCGCCCCTCGAATATGGGCGTTTCTAGCCACACTAGACCGCATTGAATATAATATATTCTATGGCTCAGCCCCCATTATTTTTGGTAAAATAAATTATGGCTAAAATAATTATAGCCAATCAAAGATATTTTTAAAATTACGTTTGATGCCATTATAAAATTGATAATACAGGAAAATATACTAGTAGAAGCTGGATGAAATTTAAATGAGCTCAGATTTGATCCTTCCGCTTTTTTGGTAAATTCCGTGCAAATTCTCAATTGTTTAAATACACTACATTGGGCGAAAGCCCCGAGCATCATTTGTTAAAAAATAAAACAAAGGGCAAGAATAAGGGAAACGGAATGTATATATCCATGCAGTCAGCCATGGCAACCATCATGTGAATGTTTATATTCACAACAATGGGCTCGAACTGGGGGAGTGAAATGTTGATATCCACTAGTTGAGCCCCAATCATTATGGGGCTCAACCCAAAATATTTTGTGCTGGTAACCTTTGCTTTTGCTATTCGCGCACACATCTTGTTTCGATTCCCAATTGCACCATAAATCCTACGCACTCAACAGAAGTGTAACTATACAAGTAATAATTTACCAATTGTATTTTCCTTCCACAAGTTCGGAGTTGACATGAAAATGACCACTGGTCAAGCCTTTCAATCAGTAAGTGTGAATACACACATGTTCTCTTCCAGCCCTTCAGTATTTGTAGTATCCCATGTTCCGCTCGTTGATTTCTAGCCGCTGGTCACTCAGTGATTTCTATAGAAATCTCACACCTTACACAATACACAACTGTTTCCAATTCCCCTAGAGTAGTCCTGTCGTATGTTCCTCTTTAAGGCTTGGGGCATGCTGAGACAGAGGCGGGTAGTTTACTACGTGCCAATTCGGTATATGATTAACCTCATTTCCATGTTATTTACACGGAATAAGAATTATGTAGATGAGAATCCAATTGTCAGTTCGTAAACATGAATTTTATTATTTTTGATGACAGAGGGATAACTCACAACTCTACGAGAGGTACTTACTTGAATGGTTTATCGTCACTTCTTTCGTGATACTTCTCTTCCCACCCGAAACTCTGAAACTAGCCAAAAACAAGATATACTTTTGTGGAGAAATAATTCTTGAAAGAAGACGGAATTCTACCACATTCCATGCAAATATGCAATCAAGGACTCCTCTCATGAATGTACTCATCATGCAGCATATTTTTCACCAGTTACTCTCACGTCAGCAGCTGTTATACGACAGTTTGAAGGACTCTAGTTGACAAATTCAACAACTTTTCAAATTTTACCTATGACCTACAAGGATACGTATATACAAGCTCATAAAAAACTTTAGCGGACTACGCAGTAACGTTTAACGATAGATAGATGATAATATTATCTGTAAAAGTTGGGGTTGTAAAAAATAACTTGTCACTTGTCTAACGAGTGTTTTTGTCCAACCATCCCGGTTCTTCTGGCTACAAAACGTAGTAAAAGATATTGCGAAATGTTTTTGCGTAGTTCCAGCAAAGATTAGTCAGAAATGAATAGGACCATATCCGCTTTTCTAGATCAAAGGAATGGGGAATGTGAAAAAAACTAGGAGATTGAGGCCTTGCCTTCATTTATGCAATGCTGAAAAAAATAAATCCCAAAGTCGTTCACCTCTTGCTTGGATAGCAAAAAGATAGCAAGTTCTTTCCAAACTTTTGATACGTCATTGGTTAAGCAAAGAATGCTTTCTTCAGACCGGACTATGCATACAGTAAACACACGTACAAAGCGGCGTGTGTCGATGGACACCCACATCCGGAATCCGGATCCCGGAGTTTGTGCAAAATGGTAGCTCAGCATTGATTTCATTAGCACACAGCGGAGAAAACGTAGGAAATACATATAAATACATGTATGTGCCTGTTCTCAAAATACGTAAAGTGAGCACTACGTACGCTGCTCTGCTTTCTTTATAGCTAGGTGACAAAGGAAAGACGTCAGATCCGGAAGCTAGCCATTATGGCCAAAGTACGGGGTGCGAATTTTCTCAAGGGAAAAATAAGTTTGTCCAAGTTTTGGAGGGAATCAGGACGGATGATCCGATAATGTCCTGTCAGAGCCAGAAAGCTTAAGATCGCGAAACTTTTCCAAGCATATATATCCCTCTGTATAAGTTTATGTGTGAAATATATGCCTATGAACGAACATTTCCGAAGAAGTCATTCAGCTCGATTGCATGTACCAAAGAATAGTGTATTGTGTGATATTTGTAATGGCTAGCTGAGAAGGGAAGAGGACCCTTTTGGTGGAATACAATGCTGTGCGCCATTAGCGACTATTCTTTTTTCCATTGTCCCCAATTCCAGCCCAGCTGCCTTACTTACTTAAGACCCTGGTGATTTTCTGGGATGGTTCATTATTCATAGATTTCACGCACCACATAAGCCAAGACAGGAATGCATTTGACTAAGTTACTACTCTTACTTGTTCGCAGAGTCACAATATATGTATGGAGAGGAGGATATTTGATCTGTTCTGATGGCAGTAATTTTCACTGCTTTCTCCGTGCTTTCTCCATGATTTCTTCCGTCTCAAACTGCCCAATTTTCTTCATAAAAATGTGTTATGACAATCCAGTTTATGCAAACTACAGCTTTTGTCATCACCCGAGTTTGCATTTTTGCTCAAGTAATCATCAATAATAATATGCAGACGGAAATGCACCAGGAAATTCATCATGTTGGGATCGGGTGAAAGTCCGGTTACAAAAACTGCACATCTTTCACACTTAAACATAGTTGTAGCAGAAACATGTGCATGGATGATATCAGAATTTTGTCTACGAGGTGCTGAATATGCTATACCATTTACTGCATTTCCGTTCATGTATCTTGTGGACATAAACTGCTTTATAAGATTATAAGAGAACAATTTCACATACGTAACCGGGTCATTGTCCACTGGCTTATACAATAAAACTATACATTTTGCTGGAAAGTGACTTCTAGCAGACACGGAAAGAAAGTACTTTGGTGTACTTTGGGTTGCTGTGCTTTGCTTACATTTTCACTGCTGATTTTCAAAGTGAAAGTTTTTGGAGAAAGTTGGAGAAGATGAATTGCTTAGTGCGGTTGCTATAATTTCATTTCAATTCCCGTTGTAGCCATGATTTGGGTTCAATGGCTATAGTTCCTTGGTATTATCTTTGGCGGGAAGAACTTTGCACGTTGTTATGCGTCATCTCCGGATATCCTCTCGAAGTGCTGATTTAGGACTTGAAAAAATTTGATACATTCAACGTTGAGCGGGAAGATCTACCCCTGATTCCTTCCTGGTAGGGATGAATGTCTTCTCATACAGACCTCATTGATGTCACACCAAGACAGAAGCGGGTAACACGCAGAAAGCTGACCTCGTCTTAGACTATCAGACAGTACTTGTAAAGGGAAACAATTCATCAATGAGTACGAATATTGATGTATGGCCGCCGTTTACAAGGGAACGTTTAAGTTTGACGTGGATTTTTGTGTAGAACCCTGAATTCGACTTGTTCCACTTTATATGGTGAGGGATGACTGCTACTCGTTGCTTGTATATGAATCAGAACGGGGAATAGAAAACACGCAACGATTTTGAAAGCTTTTATGTAGAAATCCTCCGAAAAAAAAGAACCTGACTTTCGGGTCATATTTCAAAATCTCTTGCTCTCAGTCAAACTCGATGCTTCATCCCCTCTGATATTTTCCATATCCGAAGGCAGGGAAGAAATTTTACTTTAGCTCAAAGTGGCTGCAGAATAAAAAAGAATTCTCAATTTTTTCACAATGTTCTCAACTTGCAAATAATTTTTCATCCTTACCTGTTTAAACTCTTGTGACCCCGTGCTCCAGATAATTCTGTTATTTTGTGTCTCATTTTCTGCTTTCACTTAGGGTGCATTGCGTGCTTTCATCAAGTGCGATGGATTTTCAATTTGAGCTAAAATGCGGGTATAGTTGTAGCATGGATTCATGGCATGACATGTTTGTATTTGGCGTACTTGGCTTTTTTACAGGCATACGCTGAGTGGTTATACTTATTCGCTAACGGTGCCGCCTAGCATACAGCTAAGGTAGCAGCAGACCAATGTCTACCCAACCCATTCTCCAATGCCTCAATTATAAACCACCACACCCTGCATAACGAGCCGTAAACATAAAACATGGATGCTACGATGCTATTGCGGAGACTCAATTATTGAATATGCAACCGCTATCGGCTTACTCATACTCACGTGCAGATTCCAAGCAGGCGTACCTTACAACCAAATAATTATAGCATTTATCATACTAATAATTAAGGTTAATTGTAAAACTAAGTTGACCACGGTTAATCATAGGCATGTTTGCGCAAATTGTTTTCCTTCATTTTAGGAATTCTATCAGCAGTCCTATGGCAGCTAGGCCATATTTATTCGCTCATAATCCCACCCAGTGCAAATTGCAAAAAAAACCATGCCCATCCCAGTGAGGCCTCAACTACAAACCAGATGACGCATGAGCCAATGAGCCAACCATAAACATAAAGGGTGGATGCCATAAGATGAGTGCCGAGACTCAAGGGTCGGATTTTGTTTCTCGTTAAAGCACTGATTTCCAAAGCTAACGTTGTCCCATTCTTCTTTCGAAACTCTTTGTTCACTTTTGCGAGCCAATGTAGCACTCCAGCTTGCAAGATTCTTTTTAGTGCTGTACTTACTTCACCATCACGCCATCTGTTTTGCAGCCAAGAATTTCTAACGTTTAAAAGGACCTCCTTTCCGAATCGAAAAGGCTTTTCCTGAAGCGTGTGGATTCTGCTCCTGGGTATCAAAAAGTCGCCTGCCTCAGACTTGAACTGGAGGAGAGCGGTCCTGTTACAGGACGAAACGATTTCACCGCTAGGGATCCCAGTTTGTGGCGGATTTAGGGCAAGGTATACTCTCTTTCGCAGTTCCTGATTCTTTGAATTTGCTGTTATCCCATTCTCGATGCTTTGGTAGTAATCGGTAATTAGTAAGGCTCCGATAGGGGTGCTTCCAATGAGCAAAAGGTTCATTCCAGACCAAGTTCCTCTTTCTCGATATTCTTTGATCCTTTGAGCGGTTATCCCTTCATAGTAACTCTCATCTGCATAGAAGGTGACTTCAGGCCCCAAATGGTGAAACTTTTCCGGACCATTCACGACCCCGATTGACGTCAGATCCGAGGTTAAGACTCCTTTGTAAGCGTTGCTCAGTATGACTGCCATGAGGGAAACGCCTGTGGCAATAGTAGCTGCAGCCCTGGCGTTTTTCAAGATGGAAGCCGGCATGTAGTCGACGTTCTCTAAGAGTATTCGCCAAGGGTATAGAAGTGCTCGCGTTTGTAGTCCTCCAGATGCATCAGTTCTGAGTAAAAGACGAAACACTGCTGAGACGACGAGAGCCGAGATGAATATCCATATCCATGAGTCTTTATCGAAGGGCTCGTAGAAAACGTTGAGAGATAAGGAGCGACTCACTCCGTAGCAAGTAACGAAAATGATTTGCAAAGACTCGAAAATGATTTCGTTAAGAGCGTTTTGAATACCGTAAGTAGGTGGGTATATATTATCGTAATACTGTCCGTTTACAGTACTTTCTGAAATATTTCTGAACAGAATTTGAAATTCGTTTAGTCCATTGAAGGTTAGGTTGGGACGATGATTTAGCAGGATTTTTAAGATGACCTTGTACTCCATGTTTGGTCTAAAAAATATATCTTTGCTACGCGTATGCAGCTCCTTGTTCCGTACCAGTGAAAGAATTATGTCAGCCACCCATTCAAAATTGCCTGCATTTGTATCCAACAATAAGTAGCTCGCACAATGAGAAAATTTTTGAAAAATATCTGAGTGCACTGCGACTGTATTCCCGTTCTTTGAATTGATTCCAAGCTCGGCGAGTTTTTGTTGCCCGTCGGCCCAGACCAAGGATTCGGGCTCTATGCAGTAGAAAGACGCGGCAGTGACGTGAACTATTTTGTAGGTGACGTGACTAGAAAGTTTGGGCAGTGGTCCTGCAGTCATATCGTTGTAATCATGATCCTCGCTTTTAATGGACCTTGCAAGGCGAACTAGATACAGTCCAGTCATATCCGGTTCCCGCCGGGTCAGTGTAGCTGAAAATGACGGGAATCTTCGAGGAAATTGGCGGCGATTTTCATAAATACGGAACATTTGTTTATCCGTCAGTAGCCTCCGTGTTAGTAAGACGGAGTAAATAAAAGCGCTTTCGATACTTTGTAAAATAAAGTAGTTGTAGATCTGGGTTTCCACGTTTGCCTTCTGTGTCCAAAACCCGTGGATTTGAACTTTGCAATTCTGCAAGCGTTGGGGCATTAGCATTTCTTTAATGTCCAGAGATCTGTACATTTTGTAGCTGACTAACGTTCGATGGAATCTAGGATCGTGTAAATAAGCTTCGTTGTACGCTGCAATGTTGTTGAACATGATGAAGGGATGAGTGACTTGATTCAGGTTGATGATGACTTTGTCAAAGAAAAAGTAAAATCCGCAGCTGGGAAATGCGCTGAAAATCAGGTTCAAATCAACAAGTTCGACTTCATAGTTGCTCTTGATGCTTTGCTCTTTGCAAAAGATATTTAATACAGCCGTTATTAAAACTATCGCTAGCGGTTTGAATACCCTTTCCACGGAGCCCATGATGATGATACAGAACAATTCCTGATTTGTCACGTTGATGACTTGGTCCATAACAGCAAGTAACCGTGTGGATGAAGAGCAATTTCTTATGTCAACGCCAGGAGTACATGGAATACACGGATCTTAAAATCTTGAATTCACAAATATTTAATGCTTTTATTTTAGTAAAATTTGCGCAATTTGCTTCAATTCTCATGTATTCACGTTCATAAGATAGTGTGAAAGGAATTCGTGTTCTCTGCGATCCGCACGGAATATGTATTATTGTTGCAGCTCAACCTCTGCCAGAATTAATTATTTATAGAGGCGTTCATGCGATAAAAAAGTATAACATGTGATTCTATGCATATTAGCTGCCCGGAAATAATTTAATAAGTGAAAAATTAATAAGATACTTTATTAATTAATGTTGAGTTATGTCTACTAAAATGAAGGCTGTGCCCTGACTTACATTTCCGTAAGCTGGAGAAAGCTCTTTTCTCTGGGGTTACATGACAGCATATCGCCTGTCTATACGTAATTCTTGGCGGAAATACAGTCTGATTGATCCTTGAACTCTAGACATGTGGAGCGCATTAGTTTGGAATATTTATGCGTCTCGATTCCAGGTAAAAACTATACACAAGCAAAGCCATTTGATTTTAGTATTCATGACGGTAACTCATGGATTTCCTCAGGCTTCAATATCCGCACTTGTTAATCTTGAACAGTTGTCCGTCTGTCTTGGATTTTTCTTGCGGATCGATATTCGCGAATAAGCAGCAGAGACTGCTGCACAGTTACGTAAATGATTGTGGAGTGAGCATTGATACTGCGGTCTGATTCAGCTTGAAATTGTTTGTCTAAACGACTAGTCTGACACGTTTTGGATTGCATAAGCAATGGAATCGCCTTGGCCTTCTGTACAAGTGTGATGATCAATTATCCGGAACAAAACGCATTAATACTCCCTCGCCTTGTAGCAATAAAAATCAGGAATTCATTATTACAGATGCGTTGCCTTGTTGATTCTTCTCGCACTGGCCAGGAGATTATGGAGGGAATTCAATTGCCCACCCACTCCAAAAATCCCAAGTGTATGGCGTTGTAATTAAAAGCTATGCTTTCTCTGGGGAAATGCGGGAAAGCAGCGCGAATTTCATGGACTCAGACTGCTCCGATACAGTCAATTCATTTACTTGAGTTTTAGTTCTGCTGAGTCCCGAAGAATCAATAAACAATTATAATGTTTATCAAGAGATGGATTAAGTTAGTAGCATTGCAGTTTGATTGTGAATAATAAACAATGGGAATGTTAGCCACTTGAACAAAAAAAACACAGTATTCCTCATTACGATCCAATTTCAGAAATTGCATCGGCCTATCTTCCTATCCATTCCTTATTGCTTACTTTTTGCTTTCCCTCTGTAAAATAATCAAAGCTTGAATGAATCTCAGCCCGTGAAATTGATCAAGGTCCTTGAGTTGATGCCCTTAAGTAGTTTCACACGACGCAATTGTGTTTACGCGATGACAAAAATGTATCACCACAAACGCATATATGCGTTTATCTAACATACAGGATCTTTGCAGAAAAATTCGACTGATCCGTGTATACTTAACGCAGAGCCGGGTAGGGAAAGCTTTAGTCTAGTATCCTAGAGCGGGTGTACAACCCGGGTTGTGCGTATGTATAGTAATGAAAATATTACTTTGGGATTAATCCCCTCTGTATGTGCATGTACGTAGTAGATCTGCTGACAACGCATTGGCCCCTGCTTTTACCGCAGGTCCTTCTCTCTTAATCGCCGTGCACAACTTTTTCCCCCTCGTCCCCGTCCCGGTTTTCATCCTCCAGAGTCTGTGTAATGTAGAGTAAATGGCTGGGAGAGATGAACTGCTTGACTGAGAGAGAGCTGAGAGGAACGGTGTGAAATGTAAAGAGAAAATGTGGGAATACAGAGTCGAGAAAGGTTCCCACGCGACTGACACGCGTTCAATATCCTGAATCACACGATGGGAAATGATTCTCTCTCCTTCTCGTCTGTCCTACTCGTTGCTTTTCGATCATTCACAAAATCCTTCTTCTTTGATCAATCAAATAACAATCATCATTTAAGTCAATCATCCTGAGGATAAGAGATAAGAGTGGGTAAAATTCTTCCCGGGTGTACATTTCCAAAAGAGTTTTTACTTACGGAAAGCGTGTAGACAGCTTTTCTCTTTTGTCTCCTCTGCCGCCTTCTTCTACGTACATGAATGTTTTACCCGGGCATTTGCAAATTTCATCCTCCCCCTCCCATTGACACTTGCCGGACGGTGTTCCATTCACTTTGTTTTTCCTAGTTTCTGGTTACTCGCTTCAGCTAATACTAAGTTAGTGCGTAGAAGTTTACTGAATGGATTCTATTTCCTTGTATGAACCTCCGTAACTTGTACTGGTGGTAACATAAATGTTGAGTAAAATTCAGAGCGGAGAGAAACGGGTAACTTCGGGCTGAGTTTATTTCTTTTATGAAATTACCATTTATTTCCCACGCATAACGCCAGGCACGCGCTCCGATAAATCTCTCTTCCAATTTCATCCGGGACGGCTAATGAGGCCCATATTGATTTTACCAGACAAGACTAACACAGAGAACAAGAGGAGAAGCAAAATCGAGAGGATAAATAATTTTAATCTATTCCGGATCCTCTCTCTTCGGGTCATTTTTATAATATGGCTGGGACGGAGACTCGAAGTTTAAAATGTATGGCTAGGACAGTAGGGAGACGTTTGCTAGACTCTAGACACCGTTTGAAGCTAGAATTGTTGAAAGTTACGCGTAATTACCACGTGCTTGCAATGCAAATCGGGTTGGAAGGTATGCGAATTTTTGCAAATTGAAGGAAACATGATAATTTTTATATGAATTGCATTTCTTTTTTATTCTTATGTCGTTTTGAATTTGATATAAATATTTTTGATTATAAATAAATATCACACTGTACAATACCTAAATATTGCTTTTACCACTGCATTAATGTACTGACTAGACAATTGCGTATCATCCTTTCTCCCTTGCTGCTAAATCTTATTTACATATTTACAGCTACGTAAAACATTATACAGTGTGTCTTTTTAGTAATATCAAACTTTGGGTTTCAAGTTTTCCCGCCAAATTATGGACCGATTTTATTGAAACTAGTGTCAAATTAAAGCTAAAGAGTGAAAGTTTTATGCTGCATAGCTCAAAATCAGGTTCACTCAACATGACCTCCTCCGTTGGCTCGGAGAGTTTCAAGTCGAAAATCGAGCTCTCTCCAAGTGTTGGCTAGCATTGCTGGGGTGATGGTCTCTTACTCGCTCTACCACAACTTCACCAAGCGGCGGTCGACCGGGTTTTCGACGATTATGCACAGTTCCTTCATCTTGAAACCGTTGAGTCCAGCGCTGGATTGACCTAGGGCAAGGAGGATTCCGTCCAAAACGTGTTCTGAATCGTCTCTGAACAGTTCTGACAGAATTTGTCTCCAAAAACCAACGAACGCACAGAGATTTCTCTGAATTGTTTTCAGCCATGGTGGAAAACTTGATGTTTTTGTTTCTCGCGCCTTGATGGCGAAAATGACAGTTGTCAAGCTTGTCATTGTCACAAAAAAAAACTTCAGAACCTTCTCTACAAGATGCTGAAAGCCATTTGTCCACATGTTGAGTGGGGTCCCCGCTAGAGGGCGCCGAAATGTTGACATTACTAAAAAGACACGCTGTACAATGTTTGTTGGTCCCTCTTGTTTGCAAAATTACAAAATAGGTTACGAAATTGTGATGTCGTTATATGTCGTCTTTGAGAAAGTTTTGATGCTAATGTTACGTAAACTGTGAAAAATTTTAAAGAAATACGGATTTTGCATGCAAAGAAATACAATTTTGCCTTCAAGGGCTTTTTGACCTTGAGAGATGTATTTCTTGCATGTATAAACTGTATCTAAATCTGAAGGACTACAAAACTCAATTCTGATCCCACTTAATTTTTACACCTTTTTTAAAAATCCTTTACGTCAAACTTTCTCTAGATCAGTCGATAGTTGAAACACTCCTCTCAATCTATGCCAATTTCTTACGTACGAGGTCGTATTTTGCAATATCCGTGTCCTCAGGGACTACATACGTGCAACTAATTTTAAGTGGCCTGCTTTTGCGTTTGATCTGCAACATATGCATCTAGACTCGGATAATTGCGCCATCGAATAAATGCGATTCTAGCTGCACTTAAACATACAAAGTCTGGAAAAGTTGTAGGGGTTTTGGAAAACTTTCAAGGTCAGTAGAATAATTGATAGAATCTAATAAATACAGGATTGAAACTATATACATTGTTTGCTTATTATAAGATCACTTTGTACACAAGTGTGACGACTGCTGGAACTTTCCAGTCTAGAATTTCCAGACAAGATGGCTACTTATATCGCTACTTATTGCCTATCCCACCGTTAGCCTCCTGGAGCTTCACCACTTTGTTCACCACATTTGACAGTAAATTTGCAAAGGCAGACTTGAATCTCGCTCAATAAGCTAATTCAGCGCCCCAAGGCCGATACGGTTTCCCACTTTGTACCCCGTAGCCAGCATTGACTTGATGATGGTTGGTCATCCCATAGGGGTTGGTGCTCATATGTTGTTGTGCGGAGGACACAAAGGATGTGTGATGGTGATGCGGGTTTGATGTAGCGCTTGAAAAGAATCCTGATTTAACGGAATTATTATTTTGTCCCATTATGGATGTCTGGTGTTGATCATTAGGCATTCCTGGGCTAGTTGTGTGATGATGCGAGGCACCACTTCCAGAGCCGGTTAAATAATTTTGATGGTGATTAGATGACGGGGACGAGGCTTCCATAAGTGATGGATGTTGAACGGGTTGAAGGGGTGCGGGTGCGGCCAAGCCTATAAAAAACAAAAGAAACAGAGTTTTAATTATCTATTCTCAATCCTCCCGTCTTCCCATTTCTCCAGGCTTTGTAGACTCTAGTCCAGCCACCTTTGAGCCCAGGTTTATAGCCTGGAGGCATAGGCTCCTCCTCCCAACTAACTACATGAAATTACAGGTGTATATAATTCAATTAAGCTCTGGATATGCTTACCTGTGACATTTCCCCCGTTTCCTATATGATGAGACGGTTGTAGCGAGGAGTAGGAATGATTTCCAGATAGCGGGTTTAAGCTCCACGAGGATGCTGATGCTTGCTTATTTGCCAATTCTCGCTGAGCGGCAAAGCACTGAAGGTGTGACATTAGCCGAAGTCTCAAAGGGTCCTGAATATCAAGCCCTTCTACAGTTACAAGGTAGCGAGCGACCTCTGCAGCACATTCCCGGAAACCGATCGAGTGGTAATCCATTGCGAACTTGTGCGGATCGTATGACAGAGCGTCTAAACCTGGAATGAAATGAAATTAAAGTTGGATTAGTTATTGAAATTTAAATTTTACCCAACATTTTTTATTTTTAAGAAATTTCAGGTGAGAAAGATGCGGAAACTATTCAAATTTTACAGTTTTGGATTTTTTTTTCAACAAGAGCATCAAGCTTCAGCTTCAATCGAGCAAGACATATGCTTTGAAATTTGGTATAGTTAGCATGTAAAAGTAGCACACGATTTTGGGCAACATAGGGAAATACCGTGATGGGGCCTGGCATCAATAGATTAGCTGGGATTTGTAATATTATAAAGAATTTTTCAGTATGGAGCCAGCCATCGTCCGGCAGCAGCCGGACGATGATGATAATCATTTGTGTCTGGCTGCTGCTGCTTACTTTGTTTCTTATATCCCCGGTTTTCAATATTTTATAGGAGACAAAACCCCTTTTTCTTATGATGTAATATGTTGTTGTTGGAGAGAAAGAGAGAGAATATTTAGTAAAAGCACACGCATTCCGCACGCACCATTCATTTTCATCTGTGGATTCTCTCTCTTTGGAAGCAGGAGAAGAAGCAATCATCTTCTCACCGAATATTCATTTCAAGGAAAATTGAGCAAATTAAGCTGCCTCTGCATCTTTGAAAACCAGTGATTACATTATGAATCTATACACTATAATATATGCTCAGTGCCCTACACAAGATTCCCGCTTAGCTTCTAACTTTTTGTAACTTGTGCATGTAGCCTGCTACAGGAATCTGGTTCTGGGCCTGACTGCTACAAAACATAAACGTAATTACGTCCACGACGACGGCTCCTAGAATCAAGTTTGAATTTTTGGATCGCTCCCTCCTTTTGCCCCTACTTTCCCATGATCTCGGGGAATTTTTTGAGTGTGTAAAGAGCATAGCTGGCTTTAAGCCTGGCGTGGGACAGACACAAGACTCTTTAATTTATTTGACTAGTTTCCAAACAAATGGAGAGGGATCATGAGAAGGTAAATATTTTTTATCACCTCCTGGAAATGCCGACTAAAACACTCATTCAATTATTACACTTTCTTATCATCCCACCACCAACCAGCCATTGTACATCTTACATACACCCTACTACAGATGAGCCAGATCACACCCAGAAAATCCGACATTATCAAAACAGGTAAACCAAGTTTCGGGCTTGAAGAACAAGTCATGCTTTCCCATATATCTTCTCCCCTTGCTTCCGCCAAAGAATTTGAAATTCTTGTTAACTTTGCAATAATTTTCGGAGGATATTTGATAAGTTTTAAGTTGAAATCACTCCATGAAGCTGTTTAATCTTAAGCTGGCTTTTCTCTAGGGTGTCAAATGGAAAAAACCCGCTTTAAATCAACTAACCTGTAGGTCTTACATCAAATAAGATGAGAGGTGGGGTGTGTACATTTGAAATGTACTGTAACAGGTTTACAGAGCAACCCCAAACAAGACACAAGCTAGCAAATACAAGAAACTTGCTTTGAACTCTTTTGAAGAAAGCTTGTCGGGGGGATCCTGTGGAGTTAAATTATTACTTTCCCCATGGTGAGAAGTAAATAACCCGCTCAACGCATCTCCAATCCCTTCTAACTAGATCATCTCAGCTTCCCCCATAAGTGGAAATGAGAGCGGCTTCTTTTTGATGAAAGGTGTAGAGAATCTAGTTTTCGTGTGCGCCAGAAGAAAAAGATTCCCATGGAAACCACAACGACTTATTTACTCTCTGCCCTTTCAAAGGGGTTTTCAGTTGGCTTATTTTGGAACCCTTAATGGAAGTTTTAAAATTGGACAAAAGTTGTAAAAAACACGTATAGTAAATATGGAAACTATTATGAAACTAGAGCATTTTAATAATCTTAAATTCCAGGTAAATGATCTTGGATGAATTAAAAGATTTTGTAGCGTGTATTCGGTTACAAAATCTGTCAAAGTTTATTGCGTAATACATGGAAAAGTTAAAAGATGGAATACTATACGAGCTTTCTTTGATTGAAACAGGTCAAAGGCTTTTATAAGCATCTACCGTCAGGGGGCGTAATAAATTGAAGGAAAATCCTTGAGCTGCTTTTCAAAGCTGTTGTTCTTATGTAACTTTCTCTGAATTGGAGGCTTTTAATTCAAGCTAAGCTTTTATCTCAAGAAGTTCAAAACAGAAATCGGAGTCCTCCTATGTTTGTGCTCTTCAGTCTTCTAATTCTGTGCCAATAAATAACTGCATACATGCTTTGCAATACAGGTACACGTAAGGTTCAAAGAAAGACCACCAGGAACCAAATTTACAAGTTATGTAATCTTGCTTTTAATTGACTTTACGCTTCATTTCCTGGACTTTACCCGGATTCTACTTAAAAGTACCTTTGAACAAGAAGACTATAGTTGGCTTTAATGAAACTATGCTAGAATCTAGTACCATTTAATTAACGTTTTTGCGAAATCAAACATGTGCGTCCTACGGGTGCGGTGTGATCCTGCAGTAGAAATGAATATGAAATCTCTGTAGACTTTTGATTTACATGAAATCAGCAGAAGAGCTATTTAAATTAAAAATCTTGGGCAATTCCCCCCGTTTTCATCATTCTCTATGGGAATTGATGAATTCAGCTCAAAAAAGGCAGACGGAAAAGAATTGAAAGGGAGGAGAAAGCGGGTTAAATAATGGAGATAATTTAAAATATTTTACATTGCGTGATTGGGCAGGTCTGGTGGTGGACCATCCCTGAAATGCTTCTCCAGGAGTTCCCATGCTCCCACGGAGCTTCAGTTCAAGCTCCCGTCATAATATAATAACAAAATGCATCCTGGATAGAAGTGGATAAACAGTGTAAATTACTGGATGGATAGAACCGGTAAAGTTGTCCGAGCAAGAATCCAGGAGTCCCTCCCATGCTCCATGAATCTATCTCCAGCGATACTGGAGAACATTGTACGTTCCATCTAATCCTGTTTGGAGAATCAGAGGAAAGAGGAGGAGGGCTGAAGCGTGATCGTGTGAGATTTGTTTCTCAGAGATGTTGTAAGCTCCCTGGAGTTGTGCGGCAGGAGTAGGGCTTTGTCTACTTGATAATTCCTATTATCCTAATAATACCGAAGGGCAATAGGGGAATCCCTTGGACGTTTTCTGATCATGTTGACGCATAGCGTTCTAGCCCATCCTAAGGCCCTTCTTGATCTTTTCTTATACATAGCTATTCTATTCAGAATTAAGCGTGGTGGGGACTTGAGAGAGTGGACTCAAGGAATATTGTTGAAGGTGTTAAGGGAGATGATTGCCTCTTTTATGGAGGGAGGTGCGGGTGATCATATGATCTCTTTGACTGGATCACTCTCCTTGAAAGAGGTAACGTGCATAGGGAAAGAGATAGGGCGCCAGAGAATAATTTTCTAGTCGGGCACGGTCAAAGGTTATGGCTATTTACCGCACTCCTTTTACCGAGATGAAAAGAAGATTACTAGAATTTCTGATTACCACCTCCGCCTCTTCTCCAGTTTTTTATATCCACTCCTGTGAAGAGCTTCTCCAGGAGAGCGTTCTTTATGGATGGCCTACTAGGATGCTTGATAGCTCCTTGGAAGATTTTTCAATAGCTATTAAAAAAGGGGTGGGAAGAGGGAGAGTTTGAAGGCGTAGTGTTCCCACCCAATGCTGGACCTGCTGGAGGACAGGTTGTAATTTTATTTTGGCCAAGCTCATTTCTCAAAAACGTCAAAATATCTTCTCAATCTCACTTATCTTGTCAATAAGAGGAAAAAGTTGCATTTACAGTGCATTTTCTGCTGCAGCTTGACTAGAAAAACTGTGATTTACACACAAGTTGTTGCACAAGTATTACATTCACTTCAATGCAACGTTTTTATGAGAAAAAGCCAAGAAAATTACGGTTGCATTGCTCCGCGTGCGAATTCAGATGATGAGAATTTTAAATGATTGCATTTTGAAAAAACTAATTACTTTTCAAAGCTTTGCTCTTTGCTCCAGAGGAGATGAGGATGAAGAAAACTGGAATGGGCGTGGACAATTCCCGCATCTTTCAATCTTTTTGAAGAAAGACTAAAGCTTTAGTATTTGAGCTGGAGCGTTTACCACGGCGGCGGGTAATTTACCCGGCGCTTGCTCGGATACTAAAACATTAGGAAGAGAGAAGAGAGGAATGAAAGCGGGTTGAGATATTAATTACCTTTGGCGTGTAGCATTTTAAGGTGGTCGACGGTCATTTGTAGGATTTCAGCCTTTTCTAATTTAGCGGATCCTTGTTTCTCAAAGGCTGTGGGAACGAGTCTTCTTAATTCTGTAAGGCTGTTGTTAATCCGATCCCTCCGCCTCTTCTCAATGATCCCTCGTCTCTTCTTACGGCTAACATTATGGTGACCGCAATTCTCGGATCCGGGAGGAGACATACAACTGTAATCAAGTAATCAAAGTCAATGTCAAGTTCAATGTACAGGATTTACCGCAGTTCATGACGGGGATTAGCTGAGTTGAAGGCTGGGGTTTTATGAAGAAAGCGGGTATTTTAACCCCAGAAGCGGAGAATAACAGTACAAAAGGTGTCTGATTTTCAAACTGTGTATATTTTCAGAAAGTTTTAGTTCTAGGTACGAAAGCAAACTACCGGGTATTCTGCTTGATATTGCCAGCTCAAGCTCAAAGACCTAGTTGAACTTGTTACCTAGTATTCTACAAAGAAGTGAGGGAAATCGTAAATGGATATCGCAAAAGTTGGCACAAATTGCATATAGAAATAAACCAAGTTAAAGAGAAAGTTCCGGGACTGATGACGACAAGTAAGCAAATTATTGAGGGCAGTGAAAGGGAATTTTTTCTCAAATCCGGCTCAGCAATCTTTACAAGCGCTTTGACAGAAAGTTGCCAGACATTTCCAAAGAAAGTTAAGTGAAAATAAATCCAGAATCCCTTGGAGAAAATACTGTTGCTCTCATTGCAACTTTGAGGAAAATTTAGTTCACGGGGGAGAAGCGGGAAGAAGGAGGGTAAAATACTGGCCAAAACTTTGCCCTATGACTTACCTGTCCTTGGTATCCGAGAAAAGGTCCTCGCAGTCACTGTCACTTAGAGATCGTTTAGCCATTTTGTTTCCTTCCGGTAAACAATAATACTGTGTTGGGGGAAAGATTGAGTATTCCAGCTTAAAAGCTTGATTTTTTCACTTGAATCTGTGAAAAGTTTTGCAGGTATTTCGCGTAAATCACTTAAAGTTGCACACACTTGTTGCTTTTCTTGCACACACTTTGGAATTCGGTCAAGTAAAATTCGTACAAGGTTCAAATGCTCGGAAATTGTTCGGAACGTCGTGCAAGACTTGGGAGCGTCGTCGGAACTGTG
The DNA here is from genome assembly GCA_906901655.1 of Sminthurides aquaticus. NCBI lineage: Eukaryota > Metazoa > Arthropoda > Collembola > Symphypleona > Sminthurididae > Sminthurides > Sminthurides aquaticus. The sequence goes on along the minus strand of CAJQTT010000023.1, from coordinate 773,108 downwards.
TGCTGGTAGTGTGTCAAAGTTTGATAAGAATTTCCTCAAGATCTTCTCACACAAGTCTAGACTTGGGTCAAGGAAGGCAGAGGACAGAGAGAGGATGTTGCTAGTCGTGGTGCAGCCACGTGTCTGACGGTTGCATTGCAAGTGACCCGGACTTTGTCCAACTTGGTTCCTATATCCTGGACCGTGGTTTTCTAAGGGCTCCCTCCTCCCTATCCCTAACCCACTCTCTCTCTTCGGCCAGGAAGGAAGCTAACTCAAGGCTACACGAGCCTTACCCTATGCAACCTTTTCCGCCGTCCCCCTATCCCTTAGCCCTCTCTGCTCCCATATACACAAACACAAGCTTATCCTTCCCGCTTCCTCGTTCCAGGGCTCCCGGTCCTTGCTACTATTATTCCTTGGGATACTCAGCTGAGTGAGCCACAGATCTGGGATTCATTCAATCTACCCGGCCCACAACACTCATCCTCCGCCTTCTCATCTTCCCCTTCTTATATGTATATACCAAGGATCGTGAATTAAAAGAGGGGGTCCTGTTTGAATCCAAGCAGGGTTCTCACACAAGTACCTGTTCCCCTCATCTCTCATCCCTATTCTCTCTTCATTCTTCCCATGCATGAGCCAAGGCATAAGCCAGAATAATAAGTGGAGACAGACAGGGGCACACACTACGGACAGAGTCCCGAAAAACTTTTGCCATCTCCCTTTTACTCTTTCGCCTCTACTGCTTTATGCTCCGTTGCGTTACCGCCTCCAATCAAGGCATCACATACAGGAACCAGATCGTGAGAACGAAATTTTTTTGGCCCTACTTATCCACAATTTCACAAGTAATTCTTATGTACGCTATGCGTTGACGGTGCTACCACCACAGACTCTCGGATGTAAAATAACCCACGTACGTCCGTCCTTCGCCGTCCCGTGTTTGTCCCACACTCTAAAGTCTTCTCAAGTCATCCTTAGAGATTCAACTTGGATTCAGATCCAGGGTCTGTATCCAGAAGTCAGGAGTTTCATGACGTATAGATAGGAAACCAAGTTTTTCGCATCCCAATCTTGTGCTTCTTAATAGCTTCCCATGCTCTACCCGTCCCACACCCCCACCACTACCTCATGTCCACGTACCTCCTCACATTCGCCCACCAACCTTCCCATCTCATTATCCCCGCAAGATGTGAATTAACTTGGAGGAAAAATTAATGGAAGAATACGACGGGAAGCGGCTAACGCATGGAAGGGATGCGGGCAATGGGTGAACGGGCTGCTGCATTGCATTCTAGAATTTGGGGCTCGTGTCCACGACTTATCCGGGAAGATGTTTGATTTTTTTTTGCTAGACAGACAGATATGCCTTGCATGAAATTCATGAACGGAATGCTTGATTCCGGGTAGTGGAATGTAAGAGGCTAGGATGGAAGGAGTGTATATAATGCAACCAAGGAATAAAACGTTTTAGCTGAAGTTATAAAGGGCTTCAATAGAAAATTAAATCTCAAATTGTTTAGGTCAGTCAATGCCTTTGAAATAGAGACGGATAAGATAGGCTTGAAGGCAAGAAATGCAAGAGAAAAAGCGGGCGAGAAGAATTTGAAAAGAGGGAAAATCGCGAAATTTTATAAGCGTGTAGGAACCAGGCTGGCTTTATCATCTTCCACCGGAAATGGTATTGTCAAAGATGAAAAAAAAAACAAATCTCACACTCACTCAAGTATAACTTATGGGTACATGAAGTGAAGCAAATAATAAATGCGCATCTCGTTCTCCTCCTCCCTTTCCTGGGATTACAGAATCTCACGCTCATATATTTCTCATGCTTCATTACCTGTCTTCTTGTGTTAATGTTGAGCTGGCTGCGTAGATGTGCGGGTGGCGGAGTGCTTTGACTTCAATTCGTGAAAGTAAAAACGAACAAGTATCACGATTCAGGATTGAAGCCAGATTTGTAGAGTATGGACTCTGTACCGTGTAGAGGTAGTTCTAATGTAAAACAAGTGGTGTTTTTTGAAGTTGAAACCGTATAAAATGGCGGAAATCCGCAAAAATTAATGGGCAAATCAAGGGGAAAGCTAAGCAAGATGATTACAAACGTCCGTGTTTTCTGTATATTGATCTGGGATTGGAACGCTGTGCGTAGGCTGTAGCTGGCAGAGTTGCAAGTTAGAAAATACCTTGTATCGCATTGCCCCGCAGAAAAGAGACAAAGAGACGCGACGTGCTACGAGAAAATATTCGCTGCCACATAAAATGCAGACCTGTAGTGGAAACGTAGGATTTCTTGGAAATCTCCAGGAAACCTACTACCCAAATGCCACACTGTCCCTGTAGCTATTAGCCATGGTGACAATGGTATATGCCATTCACCCAGCGCAGCGCGTCGTACTTTCACCCACTTTCTCTCCTTACTCTTTGCTAAGTATTGCATTTCATCCACACTTACAGTATCTCAGTTTCTCAATTATATTTCCCACGGGGCAAAATCCGAGTCTTTGCTTAACCCATTTCTGACATTGTCGCCCATACTGGTGAAAATGTTGCATAATCCTAATTTATAAAGGTGTACGATATAGATTAAATCAAAAATTTGGATTGGTTGGAAATCTCTTCATGAGTCGTACGACCCGCCACCTTGAAGCTTTTCTCCCGGCAACTAACTCAACAAGTTCTACACCGCAGTAGCCACAGAATTTTATTATTTCATGTCATGTTTCCTGTAAATGCCTACAACATATCTGAGGCTCAGAATTAGCTTATATTTTCAAGGCCTGTCTGTGGTCCTATAGACCCTTGAACTTGCAAATGTTGAATTTTTGCTTTAGTTTTTGCGTTTGACATTTTGAAATAATTCCAATTATATATTGGATACGAACGCTATTGAATTAATATTTGTCGATTGAATCAAAACCACGAGCCCCAGAATCTGACCACCGAATGGACAATGACCTAGGGATTGCCAACAGTTTTCAAGGATTTATGACCACATAAATGCTATTTCTATGTAGTAGACAGAAACAATAGATTATTGTGTCGCATTCCATTACTAATCTGATTACGTTGGTGAAAAAGGTGGAATATACAATATATATTCAAGTTTGAGGTGAGAAGGACAAGTATAAACGGGATTAAATACTTTGAACTACCGCGCAATTTAAATTAACCATTGATGGCCAGTCAAAAGCGTCATAAAAGTTGGGGAGTGAAATCTACTCCTCTATTAGATAAATGATTGTAGTTTAAGAATGAATTCAGTACTAGCTCATTCACTTGTCTCCACATCTAACGTAAAGCTAAGAAAGCACCACACACACGTCCATCCAATCAGCACCTCAATTATAAACCAGGCGACAGTGGCTCCGCATAGCGAGCCGTAAACATAAAAGATGGATGCTACAATGTTAGTGCGGAGGGTCAAGGGTTGGACGATATTTATGGATAACGCACTCATTGCCATATTCAGCGTTGTACCATTCTTGGCTCGCGCTAACCGTTCGTTCATTTTTTTGAACCAATGGAGCAATCCGGCCTCCAGCATTCTTTTCAGAGTTGTACTCACTTCTCCATCACGCCACCTTTCAAGCTGCCAAGAATTTCTACCGCGAAACAGAACCTCCTTCCCAAAGCGAAAGGGTTTTTCCTGAAGCGTTTGGATCCTACTCTTTGGTATGATAAAGTCACCGCGCTGAAACTTGAACTGAAGAAGAGCTGTCCTGTTGCAGGCTGACACAATTTCACCGCCGGTTCGTCCAAGCTCTGGTGGATTGAGGGCGCCGAATACTCGTTTTCGCCAATCATCATATTTTTTATTAACGACGATATGTCTGCCGGCAGTGTCATAGAGATAATTCGCTAGTAGGGCTCCAATAGGGGTGCTACTAATTAGCCAAAATCTCATCCCTAGCTGATTCCCCATTTCTCGTCCTTTCCTTATCCGTGAAGCCATAATCCCTTTAAAGTATCTCTCGTCCGCATAAAAGGTGACTTCGGGTCCCAAGTGGTCGAACCTTTCTGGACCAGTGACTGCGCCCATTGACGTCAGATCCGAAGTTATTAATCCTTTGTACGCGTTACTCAGTACGACTTCCATTAAGGAAATGCTTGTCGCAATAATGGCGGTGGACCTTGCGTTTTTTAGCAATGAAGCAGGAATGTGGTCCACGTTCTCTAAAAGTATTCGCCAAGGGTACAAAAGTGCTCTTGCACTTAGACTTGGTGATGCATCGGCCTTGAGGAGTAAAAGACGCATCTGTGCCGAGACGACGAGGGCTGAGATGAAAATCCATGTCCAGGAACCTGCATCGTAAGGGTCGTAGAAAACGGTGAGGGATAAGGAGCGACTCACTCCGTAGCAAGTAACGAAAATGACTTCCAACGTTTCGACGATGATTCCGTTGATTTGATGTTGCTTACCGTAGAATGGTGGTCGGATGATGTCGTAGAGGGGCAGCCTCAGCGTTTTCTTGAGAGACTTGGAAACATTTCGAAAGCGGATCTGAAACTCGTTTAGACCATTGAAAGTCAAGTTGGGGCGATGATTTAAAATTGTTTTCAAGATTAGTTTGTACTCGATGTTTTCCGCAAAAAATATTCCTTTGTTTCGCACATGCAGCTCCTTGCGTCCTACCATTGGAAACAGCATATCAACCACCCATTCACGGTGACCTTCATCCGACAGCTCATAGTTGGCACATTGAGCAAATTTTTGGAAAATTTCCGAGTGAGCAACAACCGTGTTCCCGCTCTGTGAATTGATTCCAAGCTCCCACAGTTTTTTTCGTCCGTCTTCCCAAACCATGGATTCGGGTTCTATGCAGTAAAAAGATGCGGCTGTGACGTGACCTATTTTGTAGGTGTCGTGACTGGATAGTTTGGGCCATGGTCCTGCAGTCATACCGTTATCCTCGCTTCTGCCGGATCGTGCTAACCGAATCACATACAATCTGCTCATCTCCAGGCTCCTGTCTCTGATAGCGGGCGACAAATATCTGTCCCTCCAGTGCCAAATGGCAGGATATCGATCCTTGTACGTTTCTGAAGTAAGGTAGAGATATTTGTCTGTAAGAAGCGTGCGCGTTAGGAGTACGGAATAGACGAAGGTGCTCTCGCTTTGTAAAAGGAAATAGTCGTAAATCAGGGTTTCGACGTTTTTCTTCTGTGTCCAAAACCCGTGGATTTGAACTTTGCAGTTCTGAAAGCGCTGGGGTATTTTTGTTTCTTTGAAATCTGAACCTTTGTATCCGTAATGCATGATGAAGGGACGATGGAATCGGGGGTCAAATAACCACGCTTCGTTGTAAGCTGTAATGTTGTTGTACATGATGAAGGGATGAGTGACTTGGTTTAAGTTGATGATGACCTTGTCGAAGAAAAAGTAAAATCCGCAACTCGGAAAAGCGCTGAAAATCAGATCCAGATCAACAATCTCTACCCCTTCCTTTCGTTTGGTCTGATCTTTGCAAATTGTGTTCGATACAGTTGCTAAGATTAGTGCTAGGACGCAAAATAGCTCTCCTGTGGCACACATCTTGGTTGGTCAAAGGACAAGTAGCTTGTAGTATGTAATATACTCGGGTTTGGAGCCGGACGAAATAAGATTCGTCTGGTTTGTGTACCGTACACAGTGTACGACACGAAGAATGATTTGAAAAGAAATCCTTGAGTATTTATTCGTTCCTCGAATCATTACAAGATAATCAGAATGTGTGACATATATGAGACTTGTCGTGATATTTTTGTGACCTCTATTTGCCTTACCCGGAAATACCGTTCTACTTTGAGGCAGTCTAAATGAAAATCTGTCTAGAGGCATTCCTCATCCGAGTTGATAATGCAATATTGTGATGGAAATATAACCATGTGGCACGAAAGGGAAAAATTGATATACTTCGGTTTCACGCAACATAAGCAGTGTAGTAGTGATTCAATGCAAATGCAACATGGAGCATTTGTTGACAAATATTTAACCTTGTAAATCCCCACCGTCTTGTCTCCTACTCCGAGCAGCACAGGAGCGTTTATCTAGGTATAAGTCAAAAGTAATGTAGAATCATTGATTATACAGTAAATCCAGTATCAATTTCTTTGAAGGGGATGAAAAATCATGTGTGTACTTTCTGTAAAAATGTCTATGTGCACTTTGATCGGCTACATGAACGTCTGACCTGATTCGACGACAGAATTTTTTCAGAGTATATTGTAGATATAAGCTTTAATCAAAGATTAATAGCACAAGTTTCAATTTCAGCCACCCCATGATCATTACTTGATGAAATCTAACGTTAAAGCTCCATACGATAGACCTCATTATGTCTGTCAAACTGAATCTGTTTCTGAGTGTTTCCTAAAAATCTTTTGACATGTCCCAAATGAACTTATAAGAAAACTTGTTTTAAAGTTTTGATTTTTTTACGTCGTGCTCACATGCTCAAACTTAAAAATAAGTAGGCTATATGTTTCCTAGCCTCTTTTCGTCGGGTCGCTCTAATTTCTCATGTACGTATCGTCGATTCTCAAAGCGTATGATTTATGAAAAAAAATTATATTTTTAGCAATGACTTCTCTAAAAGTATATTATTTGATTCATATAATAGTTTTTAAATTTTTATCGGAATTTTTCAAAAGCCCACACATACAACCCCTCCATTATGCCATTATCCTGCAAGATTAAAATCAAAGAGGTCGACGACATTTTATGCCTATTATTAAATTTCTTGCGAAATGCGTCTATGACGACCAACTCATTATTTAGTCCTAGTTTTGTTTCTAGGAATACTGCGTATTTAGCTATCGGCTTCATTAAAAACTAATACTAAAATTATTACTATCAATTAACTTTAAGACACGTATCAAAGCTCCATCCCTCGATATACTCCGCTCCCTTTTCATCTTGTCTTGAGATGCCATAGTTTCTGACAGCTTTCACCCAGCTAATATTTCATTTTATCATGGTGCGTTATATTGATTTTGGTTAGTTACAGTCACGGAGAAAGTTCAATACACTCCCCTGTCTTATGTCAGTCTTTCTCTTTCAATCTGGAGAAAGTCTTAGTAGAGGAAATATGGAGTAACGTAGCCGATATCAATGTCCAAAACAAATGTATAGCAACAGTGCGTATAAGATTGGAATAGAAACACAGGACAGGAAGATGAAACGGGTAATTCTTGCCTTGGTGTACGATTTTTGATTCAATTTCTTGATAGAAACGTGAAATGCGTTTCCCGGAAATTGTAATTACTTTTAGATTGGAGTGTGCGTTGTTTGTGCGGGCCTTTTATTTATAAAGTTAGGATTAAAGATTTTTTTGGATTTTATTAACCTATTTAATTGTGGAAATGTACAGTTAAAAATCTTTGCGTTTTTTACCGTAACTGAGATTGGATCTGGAAATGTTTTGAAAATTTGATATCCAGTACAACCCGATGAGCTAATCACAAAGTTTTACCACCGGCTTCAACTGACTATGTGACTAGACTTTCTGTTTCTAGAAACTAGGACATGCAAGTTACCCGGGTTTTTTGTGTGTAACATACGGAAGGAAAGTTGTGTAGAAACTGTGACAAACAAAGCAGGTGTTTGCATCAATCCTTCCTTGAGAATTAAAATAGACATGGACGAGGTGAAATCATCTGCATCCGTACAAGTAATATACTTTACCTCTCCCACCTGAATTACAATCACGATCTACATCAACATGGGGAAGATGAGAGAAACTAGGTCTATCTGTACAACGCTTTTGTCAACAAAGTTTTCAATTTCTATTATAAAAACTTGTAAAAACTTCCTACTTGCTCTCTAGAACTCAATTAACGACCAGCATGTATATCAATTCCCTCTGGACTCTACTCAACTAACTAAACTTGGACCAAACTAGTAGAACATACTTACTTGCATACGGTATTCCAGGCAGGAAGTTTTTGTCTTGATTGTGAGAAAACCGTAAGGATTTGGGGTGCTTAACGTGCATGAAACATAAAACCCAAGCAAGGGAAGGGGGAAGTAAACAAGGTAAACGCTACCACTTTTCCTTTCTACATGTATGCAAAGTTTACATTGGGGCTGGAAATTTCCAGGTCCTCCGAGAGCAGGATGCTGGAGCATCAGTTGATCACATGATGGGGGAGTAACCCAAGGAGGAAGTGGCCTCTTTCTTAAAATGTTTGCTCAGGTAAGGTGATGGAAGTTGAAAGTGTGGAAGAGTGTAAATCCAGGATTTATCACAACTAAAACAAAACTAACAATTAAGTGAGACTGAGAATGAGGAGGCGGGGGAGCGGGAAACCAGGTGAAAGTTTTATTAGGACATAGGCGCGTAACAAATACCCGGCATTTGGGTTCCAACTGGTTACGGCTACGGCTAGTGCAAACCTGCATTCGTTTGTCTTCCGTTTCTTCTCTCACCTGATTGAAATTGAATTCTACCTTGTTCTGCTCTGTCTATAGGATCGACCTAGTTTTACTTTCTCTCGTCTCGTCATATATTATTATCCAGTTGTTTTCTTCCGGAAACAATAATGTTTGCGCTAAAATTTCACACCTTGTTTTCTTTCACAGCTCGCCAACTTGCCTATTGTTTTCACCCGTCTCCCAAACTTTTCCTATGCTTCTTCTTGGCTAACCAAACAAGAAATTGAGGATCCAAAGAAAAATATTGTTCCTCCAAAAATGAGAATCAAAACCGGGTCAAACCAGCACCCAGGATATTCACCTCAATCTAATTCCCATCCTTCCGTATTATTCATCCTTGCTTCCAAAACTTCACAGGCAATTTCAACGCCAAACAGCAGATTGTATACAAAGCCCGGGTACTTAATACCCGCTGCATCTTCTCATCTTTCTCACGGTGAAAGCTTCACCTACATTGTTTTCCGGCAGGCCTATCAATCTGCCTGGAACCTACACATCATACCTCAACCAGCCTCCCTCCACACAGTCAGCCATGCATCCCATGCAAAAAGCTCATCTATCCTCTCCGAATCCTGTCAAAACTTACCCGCCAAAACCCACCTCCTTCTAAGCTCTTATCTCTTGAAATCATCGGTATAGATGGGTTTTGTGCGTGCTTAAATTGCATTGTAGAAACTATTTTGCCATCCCAGGAAAATTTCTGCATCTTCCTCCAGCATCAAGCACTAAAAACTGTAAACAATGTACGGTAACTTACTTTGTTTGGGAAGCCTATACCGGGTCATATTGCAGGGTGGCGTGTACGCTTCAAAGAAAAGTTTAGAATGCATACCGGAAATGGTTACACTAAATCCGGATGAAATCCTTTGTTTTCCAATCACGCTACTCCCGTTGAAACCTCCATCATCTTTTCCTCATCTTGTCTGCTACTTTCTCCTTTGAAAAGGAAGAGATATATACATCTGTGCTTTCTCCCTACTTTCTCCAGATCCTCTTGTTCTGCTTCCCAGGCTCAAGTCACTCCCGCAAGAACTCCAGTTACCTCCAGCCCTACTTTTGTTTCTGTGCCGTTGAACTATGAACCCGTAACATTTTCCGCATCTTGTGTGGAAACTGGGACTCGCTCTCCACCTGTTTTTTCTCGAATTACATCCTAAAATTATTATGCTTTTTCAAAGGTTTTTTCGCCCATCCATATAAGGGCTACTGACAGGAAGAAAAAAACCATAAGATCTATGAATGAAATGCTTTCTCCACCCGCATACTCGGCGTCTTGTACTTTCTCTTTTCCCTCCTCTTCCTACTAACCTACACTCGGATACCCGGAAGATGTGGACGAAAGGAGGCTACCAAGACGTCAATACGTTATCTTCAAGTATCCGTGTAGCATCTTCTTAAAAAAATACATCTTTCCTCTTCCGGCTATACCCGTTCGGAGTCTTCAATCATCCCATGGCCCATCCATCCTTCAAAGTTATAATCTTTTTTCACTTTCACTACTGACACGATGCACCAGTTTCGAAAGGCGGAAGATACTCGGATAAAACCCCCGAATCTTACTCTACTTTTTCTTTTGAACTAGTCTAACAGACTTGCTAATGTGTTTTTCATGTTCCAGCCCCTTTAGGCCAGAGGTTCTTAGTTACTACTTTCGGGAAGATAAATACCAGAGTTCTCATTCTCCGAATTCCGGAATGTAGGTCAGTAATGCGCTAATCGTTGTATTTTACCCGGGGATTCCCAAAACGCCGGAAATATTCCAATAACTTTTTACTTATATATATACAAAGAGGCGGAAGAAATGGATTTCCTTATTTCTGGAAGACGCGTGACTGCCACATACTTGGCACACGACCGATCCGATCCAAGCAAGATAAGCAAGACGAATAAGGGTTAGCCCCGGGCTTTTGGGTGAAATCCTTTATAGCCCTGGCCAATCATTTCCTATTTGGTGTAAAAAGGAAGAAGAAGATTAACCCATAAAGACGTGGAATTTGTAGTAAAAAATTCCGTAAAGGGGGAAACTATTATGAACTGTGCCTCTGGCAGAGCGTGAGCAAGGCGGGTGTAAGACGCGAGCCGGGTATTTTAGAGACCCTAAGATTTTCCTTATAAACTCGGGAAATGTACTCAAAAGAGTCACGCTTAAGCCTTACGTGGGCTTACTGCATCTTTAGTATGTGAGGTTTTTGTCCAAAAACTATAAAAATGTTACTTTCAAAAAGAGTAGAAGAAAAAGAGTTTTTTGAGTCAAAACATAAACTGAGTGCCCGTGTGTTACCCCACTCCCGCCATCCGTCCCTCCCGCCTTTCTCCATATACCAACATCAGTCCAGCATCGGGTACTTGAGCTGATGTCGTGGTGCTCCTTGGCTATTATGCCCTGAACGCTAGCTTCCAGGGACCAAATAAGGAACTTCTAGCTTATTAACCCGGTAGCCAGCCTTCAACAAAAGGTGTTGTAATAAAACCGGGAGAATCTTCCCGCTTCTTCTCCCTTCCTTCCGTCTACTCCCCGTCCCCGCCTGTCTTGTGTTCGTCTGACTGACGTGGAAAATTAGGAAGTGCGATGCTTACTCCGAGGGGGAAGAAGCAAAACGGAAGGAAGAAAAGATAAGGATTTACGTACAAGGGGGGGGGGTATTAAATGATCCGGGATCTTTTGCCATTTGCCTTTTGATAATTTTACCTTTCGGTCTTATTTTTTTCCAATTCTATGAAGGAAAGGTGGGGAGAAGCTTAAAGAGCCAGCTGAAGTCGGGAGACTTAAGGTAAACCCGGGTAGAATGATTGAAGACAGGAGGGAGGAATCGGAGGGAAACCTGTGTGGGAACGACTTGAGTTCCCCCTTGAAGAGTGCGTGTTTATTATAAGACCGTCTCATCGGATCCCAATTCAATAAAATGTTCCACATGGGATAAATAATGTGATGTGTGGTTGCTGATTATTATTATGTATTGTTGCGGGTCGGTGGGCTCCCTGGGAAAATACTAGATTCCCACAGAATATCAAGGACGGAAGGAGGAAATGCGGAGAGGGGAAACCCTCTCCGCATCCAACACGTAGTAACATATGGTTCCGCATTTAGAGTCCACCCCTTCAAAAGCGTCCCCTTTTAGAGTCCCAATCCCAGTCCTTTTAATAGTGTATCCCTTATTCTTCCCACACACACAGATCCGCATCTCTTGTTTAACTACTTAACACAGAGGACAAGGGACGAGACTTAAGTCCTGGGAATACACATGATCCTGCTGATCGTCCTTGTTTCAGAACGACCTTCTCATCTCTTCCTTCTTTTCTCTGCTGGTCATCATGATCCCTTATCCTATTTCGTTCCGTATGTTTTGTCTTCTTCTTCTTCTGGTTCTTTGGTTGAACAAAGCTCGTCTCAGTTCGGGTTTTGTTCAACTCAGAATTACACCTGTTTCCAACCTTTGTCAAGGGGAGGATCGCATCTCTGAATCTTACTTAAACTTACGGGTTGGAGGGGTTTCCTAAGGGTTATGGTAGGGAGGGAGGGGAAAATGAGACTGTGTTAGACTTGATGTGATCCTGAATCATCATGAACCTGAGATGGCTATGGGGCCCCTTGAAAACAATTTATTTAAAAGTAACACTTATTCTCTCGATCGCTTCCTATTTATGGAATCCCACCACCCAAATCTTCTTAATCATTGTACGGGGAGCAGAATCAGAAAACCGGAACAGATCCTGAAACGGATCGAGATTGAGGGTTGATGTTACACGTATTGCGTTACATAGAGAGGAACATTATGGGAATATAGTTGCGCCCTCCGATGTTGAATCACAGCAGTATGCCAAACTGTCGGCGAATTTACAAGAGCGGCAAGGAAGTGCCACCTGGATTGACATGGCGGGATGCAAGGATCCTTGTTGTTTTTGCGGAGATTGTAGACAAAACATGAAGGATTTTTGTCTGCTGCTCTTTTCTTAGATTTCGGAACGTTTGGTTTCTACTTTGTTTGGTTTGTTGATGGGATTTTGCAATGAAATAATTACGGCGGGGTGGCGGGTTTAAAGATGCCGCTGTCGTGTGGAGACAACTTGGGAGATATACTGAACACGTGAGAATTTTTACGGCATTGCCAGAATTTCTGTTTGAATGCTGTTTGTTAGTTTTCCGTGGATTGAGGAGGTGTGGGAATTTGCAAAAATTCCTTGGAGGATTTCACCATGAAATTTTTTACAACATGCTGGGATATTGTGGATTTGCATATTTGCAGGGCAATTGCGGTAAGGCCAGCCGGTGATTTGCATGATTTGTTCGTGTGCAAACTGTTTGTAGGTAGACCGTGAGTTAAAGCTTTGTCGCGAGTAATTTCAGTTTGTATAAAATTGAAAGCAGATTTTCTAAAAATCGTATCAACTGCTTTTGCAAAATTTGGAATCTTACGGGCGAAAAAAATTAAATCAGTTTCAAGGAGAAAATAGCAGTAATAAAATAAGCTATGTAACATTAAAACGTTGCCGTATTGCCATTCATTTAGGAAAGACTTGGAAAGAGAAAAACAAGTTTTAAAAAAATAGCCACTACAAACTAGTCGCAGGTTACCCGTGTATCCCGTTTCCTCACACGGGAAGCATGCACCACTCTCCGATTCCGGTGTTCAACAGGTAGGCGTAGCGGCATCCGGATTCTTATTACCGTGTCCACTGTCTGCCTCACGTCCTACTTCTCCATCCCTTGTACAGTTTACCTGCTAGCTGCCTGCTTACAGTACTTACTAACGTTTATTATTTCGTACGTTTTATACATTCTTTCTTAATACAAAAGCAGATCTTCTTCCCTCCGTCTTTTCTGCTGCATGCTGCATTGTCATTTTGGAAAATCTTAGGAATGATTAAGACTATATGCGTTTAAATTCCAAGCATGTAATTTATGCCTTTCAATAATGAATCACACGATCCATCCGCGCCGGCTGTATTCCTGTTGTGTCCCGTATTTTAAGGGCCGTGTGACCGTGTCAGCCTAGCGTTTGTCCCTTGTCTCTAGGATATTCTCTTCCTATTTTCTTTCAATGAATCTTTCAATGAAAGGATGAATGAGTTCCCCTAATTCTGATCACCTATTATATATATGTACCATTCCAAGATCCTATCGTCCCTCACCCTCCCTTACGGTCCTTGGCCGTCCTCTATTCTCTTTTCAAGTAAGGCCTAAAGGGAACTTGAGGCTGAAACAGAAGGGACAAAGTCGACTCCAAGTCTCTCGTGTGCATTTCCTCTTTCTTATTTCCCCTCAATCTGAGCTGCACACTTCCAACCTAATCTTCCTTGTATCTTACCGAGAAGCTCATCTTCCACTAGCAAATCAAGGGCCCTCCCCTTGGAAAAACGTAGAATTCTTTAATTTACCAAGGTGAAAAGGTTAAAGGACCCTTTAGGAAAGAGGGGAGGAATGAAGTGAACACTGCATGATTGTATATATTTTCCCTCTAAATTCTCGTATCCCCATCCCTCCAAAAGTTTCATTCATATTTTCTCCTCCCCTTCCACATTATGCATTAGGCCTGTCAATATCTTTCCCGGCTTGACCGATCCTCCGCCCTACAAATATCATTATGAAAATACCCATCTCCAGTATAGACCGATTCCCACTCCCTTATTCCTTCTCCCATCCCTTCCTTCTCTATCAGAGCAAGGGCTTGACCCTTGGTAAAAAATACAAAGTCATTACTCCTACGAGAAAGTTTGAAACTGTCCAGGAAGGAGAAGCTTGAAAAGGGAGTCAAGGAATTATAAAGAGGGAGGACTTGGTAACTTACCTGAAATTCCCTTGATAATTACATCCTGACCTCTATTGCCCCCTTGATGCAAGGGTACGGGGAGTTTGACACGATAAGAATCCTTTGAGCTCCGGTTAATATTATATATTTAATCCTGGTTTTAATTTATATAAATTAAATCTTTTACCCGCTCTATTTCTTTCTAGAGTTTAGAAATATTTTTAATAATTTTAATAATATGCAGCCCTAAAATTATAACATTTTGAAATATCCCATAGTGTTTAAAATTTCGGGACCTTTCTTTATCATATCGGGAGGTGGATGATTATAAACAGGTATTGTTCAACCTCTTCAGTGTGCCCCATATTAAAAGATTACAGGTGAGCTGGGAAGAAGAAGGTAGAATTACCTGTTATTGGAAATCAGAGCTGAGTTCAGCTGTGTTATGAGCTGATAGCTAAATTGCTCGGTAGAATTATAATAGCAAGTTGTAGGGTTAAAAACAAGTTGGGAAATTACACAGAGGGAGAGCAAAATAACCATTAGTTACAAGTTAGTTGACGGCCTCCTCCTCGCTTCCTCCTACCTTCTAATTGCTATCCAAGTGAACAGATACCTGTGCTGGGCACTGGGCAGATACAAAAGCTAGAATTGGTTAGCCTAATCCTATTCTAAGATATAGATTTTGATATCATCTTTTTATTTTACCAAGCAATCAGACAGAGAGGAGGAGGAAATATTAAGGAAAGGATATCTTGTTTCCCACAGTGCACTTGTGGTGCCGCTGCGCTTTAGAAACAAATGATACACACTTGTAAATTGTAATTTCACAGGGTGAGCACCCAAAGCACTACATTCAATCTGCCCCCTTTGAATGCATTGATATTTAAATGCTGATTGATTGATTACATTTTAAGAATCGATGCACGTGTGGGCGGAGCGGGCTTATTTGACGAAGGATGATCACAATCACATGAGAACATGAAAAAAACACTTTGTAAAAGAGTAAGAGCATGTGTGTACGGTAATGACACCCACAGGAGCTTGTAACACTTGCTAAAGATGCTTGACAGTGTAGTACAAACAAGTGTATATGTAAAACGTTCTAGGGTTTGTGAAACAGTGTTGCATAGGATTAGCATTGAAGGAAACTGTGAGAACATTTTCTACTATCTGTCTAAAAGATCACACCCTTGTCTATAAGTTTGCTCCAGCTGTTTTAACACATGTTGCCCCTGATCATCTCTTCGTACGTGGTCTTGTCGTCCATCTTACGCTAACTTGCTGCTTTAAGCAATGGCTAAAGGAATTATAATTATGCAAGGAAACATGATGGGAATGAGGATTATGATGGGAAGCGGGTGAGAAAGAAAAGGCGGGAAGATACCCGGATTCCGGATGGAGTTTTTACCTAGCTATGTGTGGGGAATGTAGCTTCCCGGGTAATTCATTGTGTACAAGCAGTGGGCTTTATCTCTATCTTTGTCTCCCCTCTTCAATGGAACGTGCGTATCACATGTTTATCATTACATCCTGGGTTTTAGGAGCTTAGGACCGGTTTGGAATGCATAGCGTTAGTTGCTGAATTGCAAAATACAGGGCGGAAGTTTGAAAGTAAAACTTATCACATGTATGCATAGTATAGAGAGGTTCTTGTCTTAATTAAACGTTAATTAATTACAAAGTGATATGAATTTGTTTCCCACGGAAACGATCCTACTCTAAAATATTTCTATAATTTTCTCTGCTGGTGTGCTGAATCTTTAAAATTTAAGAAGGCGTATGAAATTCACATTGGATTTTGTATGCATTATAAAACAATCAACACAAATAGAAGAATCAGGGACTGCAAGAAGAAGTGGGGGAAATTCGTTGCGAATAGCTACGAAAGTTTTGCATTCCTCTAGAGGGTGCGTCGTCAAGGATACGGCATTATTCTATGAAAATTACTGAATTTTACTCTATAGCAGACAACTCCAAGGTTTGCTTTGCATTCCCATGAAAGTAGGAAATGTGACCGAGTGGCTAAAGGCTAAAGGCTGACTGGGAACAAAACGAGATCGTGACTTGATGGAATTGTTTTGTCTGTCTATTCTGGTGTTACGTAAAAATACGTAGCCTGGTTCTGATACAGTATTATATACGCTATTTCTTCCCTGTTTACCTAAGTTTTGAGTTCACCCTCGTAGAGTTTTCTAGAGCTTTCTTCTCCGTCTCTTGGGCTTGAATTGAAGAATAAGTGAATGAGCTAGGCTAGGACTCAATCAAGAAACATAAAATGAATACAGGAAAAACCTTGGAATTGAACCTTAAAGTTGAAGGCAATGTTGATTTATCCAAAAAGAAGCAGACTGAAGAGAATATTTTAGATTAATGCTAGAATTTACTAGAAAATTGTTGTGTTTTATAAATTGAAACTGTGTCTCGTCTAGAATTAAGGCTTTGGCTTTGCATTGAAGGACGAGTCGTGTGCGGTGCGGGAGATGTTTTATTGGAATTTATTGGGAGATTAAGAAGAATGAGTACAGCGTAACAGAATCCGATACGGGTATTAGCACATGCATATGCTACAAGTAAGCCTGCGTTTTATTCAAAGAAATATTCAAATAATAGTATGCAAAGGTATTTTGGAAAATGCATTTGTCTACGCGTATTTCTGGTCAAAAATATGGCATTGTAGCAATTACGATGTTAAGTATTAGCTCTTATTTCTTACCACAGGGTACACGAAAAAGTTTGTGTTTGACGGATTGATGAGTCTGTGAACTTGAAATGTTTCTAGACGGCCGGTGTATACCTCTATGATAAGAAAAAGAAGTTTTGAGATCAAAAACAAAAAGTAAAGGGTACGGGGCGGCGCGGCGCGTTCTTAATTTAATAGTTTATGTTTATCTACATAACCCCGCCAATAGCAAAAATAAAATATTTGAATGCACCCGCGTTTCCAGGGTTCTGAAAATTGACTGAATGGGAAGTTTACATTAGATATTGTGATAATTCAAGGAGAAAATATTTTTGAATGCTCTGACGAGACAATGGAGAAAATGCAGTTTTGAAGAATGGCGAGAATACCAATGGAATTTTCGTGAAAATTTGTATGAATATACACATTCGGTCCTGGAACTAGAATAATAAACACACACGCTGTTCCTCCACGCGTCAATTCCTGAACTATGGTTACGCGCAGCAAGTACTCGAGTTTTCAGAAGCTTATTTTTTGACGCTGTGCTTCCAGGAACACCTCGAGTATCGCCAATAAGTGCTAAATGGATAATCCATGGGAATGACACATTCGTCCGAGTCAAAAACCATACAAGTGGAAACACAAAAGTTTATTTTGCAAATCCATAATCCATACTCCACATTTAGCTGTGTTGCCCAGCGTCCGGTCTTACGTCAGTGGCAATAAGCTTTTTGTTTTTTGTTTGCGGTTTGAAGGTTTCACAGCTGCACTAAACAGAGTAGTTAATGTGGTATTGGTTTCCAGGAGCTTCAGGTTATTGTAGCTATTATTATTTCGTCAAGTTCAAAAGCTAGAATAACTGTTCCTTTATTCCTGCCTGCCTGGATTATGCTTCAGTTGAGACAGAAAATAGTGATGCTATAGTTGCTATGATTATGACTATTCACCTTCTCTTTTTTCACTCCATTATTAGTTTGCATCCACTCATTGTTTTAGGCTATAGGATGCTGTCCACCTACTTTCATACACTCTAATGGTTTCAAATCATTAACCTAACATATTGATCAGTTTGACCAGGAAGTACAAAATTTGCATGGCGGAAAGGAATTTTTATGGAATTATCTGTCCCCTTGAAATTATATTACATAATGCGCCACAATAATTCTCTTACGTTCACTCGGAAAGCGAGAAAACTACAAATTGATTTGCTTCCACGTGGGCACAATAGGAGTCGAAATAATGTTTGAACACGAGCAAACTTTGATCGCGTTGACACGTTTTTCTTCCAAGAATTCCAAATACATCTCCGGTTCCGACATATTTCCTTAGAAACCTAGCCATTCTCAGTTAAAAGAAGAGGGATTTTCAATCTCTTTCCTTCCTTCCTTGATTCTTTTGTATCCATGGAACTGTCATCTCCTCACATCGCAGATTCATGCCAAGAAATGATCCCAGTACAATAATATCTGATACCTACGGTTCATTATATATTGCAAAAACCATTGTATTATAGCTACTAGCTACACCACAGCTACGGTTACATGCCTGCCCAGCTTGAGTTGAGCATTGCATGATATAATTAATCCTGAATACAATGCTTGAAATCTGATGTTTTTACGATGATAATGCTTCTTTATTTCCATTGTTTTCCTCTACCAGTTTGTATTTTGCGTTTAAAAACTACAAAACTCTTGTCAATCAGTCACGTGGAATAAACTGTTGCATTTAACCTCGCTCATCTTCGTCCTTCGTACACACAATTATTTTATTCCGTTTCTTGGGATTTACCTCCTTAAATTACTTGTCTCTGATATTGTAATTTTTTGGACCCGCAAACAATAGAATGTTTAAAGTCTCACCTTACAGCCCACTGCTTTCTCCTAGAAATTTTTAAATTGAAACTGATTTCATACAATTGCAAATTTTTTTATTGTATCTTATTCTATTGGAAAGCGCTGTTAAGGGAACAGCGGACGCCTGCCATTTGGCTTTAAAAAATCAAGCTTATCCCTACATGATGCAGTCAAAATGGATTGACATGCATGTCGGTGATCAATTTCCTGGATTTAACAAAAGGATAGTAAAAAAGCGATTAAATTTCTCATCAATCAATATGGATGGATCTAAAATTCTAGCTACAGGCCTCTTTTGCCTTCACGCTTTGTCGTCCTTGTTGTCCCTCTCGACTCCTGGGCTCTTTTAATATTCAAAAGATTGTTGATTCTTGAAATCCTGATATCAAACTTACCATCTTGCTTAAGCTCCTGCTCATAAGCTACACCTCTGTCAATTCACATGAGAAAATATCAATCTTGTATTGGATCAATAAACAATTATTCATAGTCTCTATTTTGATTGATCTAATTATCGATTGAATTATTAATTTTAGACATCCGTCCCTCAAGACCACTGGGATTTCTTGAGGGAGTTATAAAAAGCCAACTCTGGTTTTCCATAAGCCATACAGACCTTCCTATAGTTTTGTATAAATTATTATAAGCATTAATCCAAGGGGAATATGACGTGGTTCGTTATTCTGTATCTAGGAGTTTCGCAGACCTCTGGTGCTATTTAAAAGAATTAAATAGGAAGATGTAAAATAATATGTAGCCTCTCATCCGTGTGTTATGATGGCCTTCTAATGAAGAAGTTGTGTTTGGGACAATAACTTGATTAGCTGATTATGTCAGAACAGCTCTTGGTTTGACTCCTGGTGGTTACGATCACAAGCTTTGTGCCTTCTGTGCTATGTATAAAGGGAATTGCTCCCTCCCCGGTGAGTGGAGAAAGCTGGGAGTGTATGGCATGACTGCTGTTTATGATTATCATCAAATCATTTATTAGCCTCCGCAGTTCCCATATTATGCATCTTTTAGCCTACTTTGGATGGAGATGATTAGGGATTAAGAGAAAGAGTACACATAAGGAGGGAGAAAGAGTAGGCGGTGGATGATATGATGACTTGAGTGAGAAAAAGAAGAAGGGGGTGAAAATTGGGTTCGTGTGAACAGAAGCGATCACTCCGTTCCCACGCCTAGCCATCTACGCTACTTACAGATACATATACGAAGAGGGGAGATTTGAGAGAGATGAAATTGTCTTATTATGGATATCGCCGCAGTCCCCTCTTCGTCCCCAGTCCTTTTACAGCAGCTCCCGCCTGGTCCTCAAGTCCATGCTAAGTTTAGCCCTCGCTTCCCCCTATTTTGCTTATGGCTTACTTGGTTGCTTGCTTTGCCTACTAGCTGTATATTATTATTACTACGCACCCTCCTTGTTAATCTAAGGGATCATCCCCTTGATCTAACTTGTTGGAAGGTTACCTTGGTCATGGACCTTAGAGTCATGGGAAGAAGGTAACCTAGCCCTTGAATTAGGAATCAACAAGGGAGGATTTTGTTTTCTCTGGATTCACTCAGTAGATAGAGTGAGTAGCTAAATGGTTTGTAGTTGTCTACGACAGGGAGTTGTAGTAACTTGTCATTCATTCATTTGGTTGCGTGGAAAGAGCGCGTAAGTAAGTTTAACTGGACAAGTCCATATAGTTTCTATAAGGGTCTGGGACGGAAGAGTCCTTGATAATCTCACCTGTCTGTTCCCGCCTCAGCTCTTCTCCTTACACGGACATTTACTTGTATACCTTATTGGGAATCTCTTCTTACTCCACGTCCACTCCTCTCATCTCCATTAGCTCATTAACAGTATTCCCATTATTGTTGTAGCTCTGTTTGTGTTCTGTGTGGTGGGGTTGTGGGTCTATGTTTGACCAGATCCAGAGTCTCTTCATCCCTTCCAGGACGGAGTCTGACACTTACAAAACCTCCCACACACAGACACAAGAAGGAGTAAACCGCAAAGGAAATCTATTAATTGAAACGCCCTGGACACAGTCGTTTTAAAATTAGAACCGCTCCACCCGTGTAACACGAGTATTTTTGTCCAGATCCAACACTCAACCTGTAACCCTAACTTGAGGTTTCTTCAGCTATAGCAAGCCTGTAAGGAGTGGAGTTGAGCGTGGGTATACACCTGGTTTCCACTAATTCACCTTGCCCCGTTTCTTCTTCTGGCTCTTTCAGGCTTTTGAGCTTACAAACGCTACAAGGAGAGCATCGTCTTGTCTTCTTCTTATTTCTAGCTCCCACACTTTTATCATCTCTCTCATTCACTAAATTAGCCTTGAACGTTGCCCTCATTTTGGCCGTTTCCAGAAAACTGTGTGGGAACTTCTGCTAGATTTTTGGCCTTGAATAATTTACAAGGAATAATAATATTTATATCTTTACAAGATGTAGAACCCAGAAGAAGTACTCAATGGCCGACGGACCTGCTCAGCCTGTTATAGCCTGGAAGTTTCTTACGGGACTTGGAGTAGCGTGTGACTCAGCGAAACGTTTCTTGTTGCATTAGGAAGTGTATCTGACGTGTAGGATAGTAGGACGTACTGAAATGTGAATATGGGCTATGGCAATCGCCGGTGATGTACTTATAGACAACTTCGATAGCTCTTGGTCTTGCCAGATTTGGGTCCCGGAAATAGCCTGATTTTCTCAGGTTTCGAAGGCAGTAGTGTGATAGAAAGTGTTTTTTATTTTGAGGCTTTTATAGTTCATTCCCCTCTGCTGCAGTATGTCAGATGAGCTTTTGTATTAATTTTGGTGCATTTTGAATCTCTCTCCTTGTGGCGTGAGAGCGCTTATCAAAATTAATAACACATCAGCAGACCTTTTGCAATTATCTTCAGAAATAGGCCCTTTGATGCAGTTTCCTCTTGGAGAAGGGAAATATTTAATTGCCCCGTCCGGCCACTGGAAGGATTTTCCTGGTTTCCGTGGAAGTAGTTAAGTTTCCCAAAGGCGGTATAAAGGACGGTTGTTTGAGGTATTGTAACATTGAAATGCAAAATAAAATAGTTTCTTTCATCTTTGTAGTACAATCAAACAACCGCAGTTGTTCTGCGGATTAACAGTAAGCTTGTAAAACGTTTTGTTTGGGATCTATCAGATCATATAACATATAGCGCGTACCCGGGAAATTGCTAAGTAGATATTAACGACTGGTGAAAGTCTAGTGAAAGTGGGAATAAGAAAGAAATTCACTTGAAGTTCATATTCTATCCAGTATACTGGCTTACTTATTATTGGTGTGGGTGAATAAAATATATAGCAAATAAACTCCAGGGATTTACCGAGCGTTAGCCTATGGCCTAGTTGAATTTTTGCCAAATAGATTGTCTTGATGCGTTTTATTGAATTATTATTGACTCATATACGGCGCGGATTTGGACGCCTTTGAGCTTACTCGGCAATAAATCTCGCCTATCCGTGTGACCAGTTTGCAAAAGTTAGGCTTTGATGATACGATTAACTTGCATGTGCTCTTCACCATTTCTGCACTTTCCTCTGCTGATGGTATTTGTAGCATGCAGTATTTTTGGCACCAGACCAGAGCCATCTCTCACGTGTGCTCGCAATTAATTCTCAAGGGAAAAGTAGCTAATCATGCGGATTTTATTTCTGAGCCCACGCAGGAATCAATGCTTCGTCAATCAAACAATTGAATTATATAAAATTCAATTGAATGGAGGAGCTCGCAGTGTGTTTAAAATTTTATATGTTAAATCCTGCAGGGCAACTAGAATATTTTCAAAATTGATGGAATTTTCCAATGGGTGTATTGAAAAGCGTAGATTACTGATGAATTTGAAAACTTCCATGGAGCAAAGGTAATAAGCGTTAAGCTTGATAATCGTATCACATGTCAAATATCATTGCATCTGCATTTGAATGGTACGAAACCGCTATTGCCCACGCAATTTCTGTCGCTGGTGTTGACCAGCATGCGACAATTCATTTGACGCTAACGCATTACGCATGAAGATACGGTGCTAAATCTAAAGGTAAAGGTCTTAGCGTAACATACCAGAATGGATACTTGAACTACAAGATTACATCAAAGAATTGACTATTGACATCGCATTATTAGCTGAAAACTCATACGTCCTATGCAGACACTTATCCAGCACCAAATTCTCCTTGAACGTTTATGCTTCGCCTCGTGATCAAATACTCTTGCTGTACACTTGCAAAAACAATGAGAATATATTTCTACTACTTGCAAATCTATTATCAGCATCCTACTTCAAAATCTCTAATCTAAATCAAGCATAAAGCCCAGATGCACATCAGATTATGAATACCATGTAATTTTGATTCACTTCCAGATCCTGTTTATGACAACATCACAGTGAAGAGTAAAAGTAGTTCATGGTTACAAAAGACGTGAGAAGAATAGGATTGGGTGATGATGATGACAGTAATTGATAGATTTTGCAAATTCACCAGTTGTTTTGATTGAAATTCAACTCAGCTGTTGTATTGGCTAGGAGATGACCTAATTTCCATGCATTGGTTCACACCTACGGTTTACTATATAGATTTACTAGTGTTTTGATTCTTGGATGAGATGATGTGCATTTTCAATTGTGACGATGCTGCATACTGTGTAACTTCGGATTTAAAGAATATGTATATGTTCCTTCTGAATCTCTGCTCCTTGAACGAGGCCATGGATTAAGTGACAGTAAAGTGGGATTGCATACTTTCTCCATGTCTAACTGGATCGCAATTCACGGAACTGAATCTGTATCTTAGGCCTTGTATTTCAATCAATGGTGAAAGTTGTTCTCTGAAACTGGGAAATTCAATTGGAACAATAAAATTGGGTCAGTTATGCTATGCATCATTCTTTTACTCTTTAAGTAGTTCCTGATTTAACAGCTGATCCCTTTGTGTTTCATGGGACCACACTTCTGGGTGACGTATCTGGAGATTTAGGACACGTCTTTGATTCCGGGAGTTCGGAAGGCGTATGGATGAGAGAGGTGAGCAGGGCGACTTTCTTTGCCTTACCTTACGTAACTTGGTTTGCGTAGGTAGGAAGTAAAGTTCTAAAGAGTAGGGATGGAAAGTATTTGCTTTCACTCAAAGGGACGCCATGGTAATTTTTTTCTAAAGCCCTTTGACTCGCAAAGATTGGTAAGAAATTAGGTCAATAAGAAAACTTTTTACGGAACCTTAGGGACACCTGTGCTTCTGCTAGACTGCTACTTTCTCCTACTTTCTCCACCATTCTTCTCGTTACCAGCACGTTGTCAAAGATGCGTATGACGCTAAAAGTGCTAATTAGACCTCAGTGGATAATTAGCTACTGCCCTATATAATAAGAATAATCTAAAGTAAATTATCTAAAACGGTATGAGTCTCTTGAGAACATCCTTTCACTGGAGAAAGTTAGCGTAAAATATGCATTTTCGTGTCATGGCAACGCAATATGAATGGCTATAACAGACTGTTTAGAGGTTTTCGTTTAGTGGTTAATAATATAATGGAATGTAGAAAATATTTAAAAAGGTTCATTTGAAAGCTTTTCAGTTTGAGGAAAATTCAGCAAGTTGGCATATTCCGTTTGTAATTGAGTCTTTAAGCTTTCTTTGAGTATGATGGCTGCTGACTTAACTGGGACTGTGTGAAGTCCGCCTGAGATGGAGGAAGGCAGAAGTAAGGGGCTGGTTGGTTGAATCCTCTTGAAGAAAAGTCGCGGAACATAGTAGAAAGGAGAAAGAGTTCCTTGCTCTACTTTCAGAGCGGTAAAATATCAAAGGTCCGTTCGTGGGAGTATAGAGGATGTAAGTGGTTAAATTACTTGTAAATTAATGTGTTACAAAGGTTGAAAAAATCCTGAGGTATGAATCTGTCAAATAATATGCTCGTTACTAACTGCTCCATTGGGTATAATAACATGGATGGTGTCTTGAATTAAGTGAGCATGTTTTCCTAGGAAATGAATGCAGTTCTGTAAGGTAAAAGCTGTGAAAAATGCTAGAAAAATATTTTGAATGTTCAAAACTAATAGTTGGTTTAGTTGGATGTTTTTATGAATGAATGAAACAGGTAGAACTAAAAAAATTGAAGCTGGTGTTTTCTGGTGCGCTGGAGCTATCCCTTATCTACCACAACATGACCTTAAGTGCCCAATTGCAAACTGAATGGAATTGCTGTCCTTGTGGATGTGTTTCAGAAGCTGTTGATGTTGTTGCTGTTAGTATACGTAATTGGATAACTTTTACGTGTCACCTTGAGAGAATCCTTTCATTGGAACCCTTTGCATGAGCAGATTAAGTGAGTTTGCTAAACTGCTTCAAGATTACACAATCGTTTCTCTTACTTATCTGTCCTTCCCAGGGACATGGGTTAAACTGATTCAGTTTTACAAATACAATATAAGTCATTCCGGTAGAAGGTGACTCTTTGCTAAGACGTGTGGAAGACTTTGAAGTTCTAATACATTGTGTTGTAATTTTACTATGCTAGCAGAACCGCTGAAATGGAGTTACGTGGTCAAATGATTCATTCGGTATTGTTTTGTGTACAATTTTATTATTAGATGGATTGTCTAGAATTAAAATTGAAGGAGATGAGCGGGAAATAAATTTTAAAATCAAAATGGTGTACTAATGGAAAAACAATTTTTGGGCTACTTTGGAAACTATATACGTAATCTATGCCCTAGATAGTTGGCCTCCTTCAGATCTAAAGTTTCAATTAGCTTTAAATACACACGCAAATCAGGGGCTCTGGATGGACAGTTTCTAGCCTTAGAGACAAATTTTTGAAACATCAATCTGCATAGAAACCGTGTATATACGCTACGTAAACGCATGCATGCGTTTTGCTCTAATTCTTGCAGCTTTCGTACAAGTGTATGGCCTAAATTTAGGGAAACATGTGATTTCAATTTTAAAAGTTCTGTACGGGTTCAATCGACTGTAGGTTAAATTATGGGAAAATTACGAGATTGTTTCACGAATTTACGTAAAATCCATCTAGTATTCTCTGCTTTGCAGGAAGACAATCTTCCAATTCATTTAACGACAAGGAACATTTGTGTTTTAGCACTCGGGCCATAAGTGGCGAATTTTGGTAGCCCAGCGGGTGTCATGTATTGCCACTTAACTTAGAACCAGCATGTGGGGTAAGATGCGATAGCGGTGTTGTCCACACAAGCTTTATCAGTACCGTATGAGGCAGAAAGTTATGTGGAGTTGTGAGCGGAGTTTATCAGCTTCCTTCCGTTGTTTCTTCTGCTTTCTACTCATGTGGAAATTACAAGCTAAAGAAAGGCAAGGAGAGAGCAACGCACAAGCGGGATACCACGCCGTGATCCCCACAAGATGGGAAAGAGGTAAGGCATATTGCTACACCGCTACCGCTCTTCACGATACCCACTACTGGTTTGTGCCATGTGGAAGCATCCGGGTTCTGCGGAGATGCACTCTAGGACTCCTGGAGGAAGAGATGCTGCTTCCGGCCGAGCAAGTGCATTGGAGAAAGTGGAGAAAGAGAGTAATGTAGTAAGCGGAGGTAATTTTGTGGAGATAAGAGCGGATCACTCCGCATTTCCCACTTTACTTCTCTCTTGGTACTCGAGCCAAGATGAGCTCTAGATTCTTAGGATACTACGAGTTGTTTTAGACTTGCTTCTACTCTTAACTTTCACTAGGCGCTTTCCCAACGGAACATCTTGTATTGCTTCCCTTTGAAGAAATCAGAGAAAGTTTCCAAGTGTCAAAATTAACGAACCGAACCTCGTGGGAATTATTCTTGTAAACTAATAAAACGACTAGTGAAGAAAGGAAGAGAGCCGCTGCTGGGGTTTCATGTCGAAAGAACTGTTGAGCTTTACAGGCGTTTGGGTGGTGCGGCGCTTGGATTTTTGAAATGGAGGCTTTAGCTCATCATATTGGGAAAAGTGATTCAATTAATGTGACACATGGGGATCCATCCTCATCTTTCTCTTATCATCAACCCCCGATAAACTTTTCATCTTCCATACAATCTTCTTCAACTCCTGCCTGGCTCACTTCTGCTTTACTTCTTCTTGTGTCTCTTATTGGACTTCCTCGTAAGCACTACTAACTTTCTCTACATTCTTTTCATGTTTATTGTCGTTGCGGTGGATCATCTTACGGATATTTCTTTGATTGACTTTTATTTGTACTTGGTTTGCTTTCCCCTTTTTGTAACTATGAGTGATACACGTGGAGAAAGTCCGACGCGCGTGTGGCTTTGCTTCCTTTTTCTGTGTGAACAATCATTCTGAGATCTTGTTGTTGTTAACAAAGCCTTACATAATTCATTTTAGCAGCAAAATTCAAAAATATTTATTCTTTGACATCGGCTGACATAATTATTTTGAAATTCATAAAGTATGTACTCAGTTTTTGAGTATTTGTATTTTGTAAATTTAGTTGGTAACCAAGTTTCACCAATTACGTCGTTTGGGCCGTGAATTCAATTGCTGTCAACACTTTTCAAATATTTTATAAACTTTATTTTCTCCTCAATTTTAATTTCCTTTTCACCACACTGTCTACCGGATGTCTTAATCATTGCATCGCCTTTTTCCGGCGGCTCGCGACAGTCTTGTTCTAGTTATCTCGTTTAATTTAAAATTTGATTTTATTAATCGATGGAAAAATGATTTCATCGTTTCCAATTTAATTTAAAATCATGCATGCTGCTATTACTTGCTGTAGCTATCGTATTTGCTATATACACAGAACGGTATGCATGCAACTAGGAATATATGACGCAGAGTCAAATGATGATAACAACTTATTTCACAGTCTATGATGCAGTAGCATTTAACTGATTTTGTAGGTTTTGTTGAGCAAGGTTTTGAGAAAGCCATAAGCAAGAAGGTAGCTTTTACAATTTACAAAAATCCTAGAAACTAAATCCTCATGTGTTTTACCTCTCAGAACTCCTTTTCAGTAATAGCCTGCTTCATGTTCTAGAACGTGTGCAAATCCGCTAGGGAAATCCTATTGCTTTCAAGACTTTCACCAAATCATATATCTACTGCAGCCTTCTCTTCGTCTCACGTTGCGAAATTTTTTTTGTCGATAGCTTTTCGTGCACTCCTCCTGTCTGGCATTACCCAGCATGAACATGATGTTACTAGTAGCTGTCACTCCGAAATACAACTTTCTCCCGCAGACAGCTCCAAACTTTCACTATTACGAATCACTACCGAGACGGCCAGACTATCTCATGTTTCACCGATTCACCTTCACCGATATCCAAAAGCCACGTTATGAAATCAAGTATACAATGCAGTACAAACCCTAATCAATTCTGTATAAGATGAGCCCAAGGATTCATAAAAAAGAATAGAGAATTGGAAACAAGAATGTCTGTTGCTAAAATACTGCAGCCGCATGCAGAAGCATCATGGTTTGTGCATAAATAGGGAGAGACTGATTTATAACGTGGCGAAATCTCTTATTTACTCCGTAACCTACTTTCTCTTTTCTCCAATTTGAACTTTTCATGCTTTCTCAACAAGTCAATCTGAATCTTTAAGTAGAACTTTTTCTTCTCTTTCTATATATACGACAGTATCTTTAGAATTGAATATGTTTGCATCCCAGCCAGCCAGTAGCATCTCTTTGGCTATTTTGAAAGGAAAGCACCCCATAGATGTGTACTATGATACGGATTTCCTCACAACAGCCCTCTGTCCTATTTACATTTACAATTTCACATGAGTTGTGTCTTCTTCTTTCCACGAACATCTTCATTTTACAAATTCATGGCGTGCCTACTTTCTAAAATATCTTGCTCCCGCCCGCAACAAGTCAATACCCTCTTGCTTTTGTTATTGGGAGTGAAAGTCCCCGGAGAAAGTAACGTTTTGTAGGCTAAACTAGGTTGCGCTATGCTTTTCTCGGAATATTCGGTATTATTTTCCTTGTTCTCTGATCCAGATTTGCAAATCACATGCATGTAAGTATATAACAAACCAATTTCCTTGTTTGTGTCGTCAGCCCGCTGAGATGATTATTTTCTCCATTGTTGAGGATGACTTTGTGAAAGAGGGATGACAAGTTTAATTATCTTTCAATTCGCATCTGCTCGTAGCCCTCATATCCAAATGTCGCTTGTTAACGTGTTGTCCATATTCGTCAGATTTGTAGCACGCATCTTCTATTCCTGTTGTTAGGTGTTCTACGTGTGTATATCTGCTCTTACATAATATTAATATTAAATTTAGCGACATGGAGTATAATAGAAGAATATTCATAGAAAACATGTACATATTCCGTCCTTGTTACCCTCATATCCTCATGACTGCTATGGCTTTAAGGGTGAAAGTAAATCGCCCACGCATCAGATTTATTCATGCCAGCTTTACTATATTCAGGAAGATGAAGACTTCAAATGTACATTGCCTACACAGATGAGACTATTGTAGTTTATTTTTGTAACGCTGATGCATTTTCTCGGGGAATATCTTGTGTTCCGGTGCGAATGAAACTCCCGCATGAGCTTCTTCAAGAGATAAGATATTCCCCTCTTAATGCTATATGCTTGTAGAACTTTCTCCTGAAAAGGCATTACTGAATGGATGTTGTATCATTTTAGTGCTTTCTCCAAGAAAGATTTGCGGCATCACGTCTGAGTCAATGAGCTTCACTATACTACCACATTATAATGTAAAGCTTCATTCAGAAAAAGCCAACCCGTTTCAGCTTTGCCTGGGTTTATGATATTCTTAAAATAGAACTCAGATAAGCAGAACAATCCTACCTGCCTGCCACCCACCTCACATGTATCAATGCTGGAGTACTCTATATTTCCAGTTGTCATAATGTATTACAATTTCAGCGAATTATTTTTTAGATTTATGTCTTTTTATGCACTTCCGTTTTGCTTTTATGCTCATCCGATGGGCAATTTCGGGTTTCGAGCTTATTTTGGAAAGAAGAGGTGCCTGGAGAAAGTCGCGTGGTAGAAAGTTTGCATTTCATGGAAATAATTATGGTTTATTAATCAAATGAGTAAGTATTAATTGACTCTGTAACATGATTTTTGCAGTAAACGGAACAACCGTAGTGATATTTTGGCGTCGGAAAAAACTTCGTCATTTGGTCAATTTCGTCCTTCTTCTTGACTGTTTATCGCATATTATCCTATGCCTCGTTTGTATACCGATACAAGTTATTGTGGGTAAGTCTTACTTTATTTCTATTGTTATTTTCTATATCCGTAATTAGTCACAATATTTTTATATAATGAGTTAATAACATAGATGAAGCTGTTGTATCTCAACGCAAACGCGGATTAAAATTCTATAGCCCACATTAAACAATAATATATCATTATATACGAGTGCAAATGTTAGGTATTTCGATTAATTTAGTATCTAAAATCGATGTTGCGATAAAAATTCTGCCATGGAGTAAAGGAAAAAAATTTATAACATGTATTTAGCTTTGTCATTGAATAGTGAGAAACATGTATTTTTCACAACCTCAAAGGCTTCCCCCTATGAATTACTCAGTCCTTAAACAAACAAGCTGAAGGAGGAGAAAGTCAATATAAGCTAAGCACTCGCATTTGAATTGCAAAGAGCGGGTATCGTGCCACAACTTTCCATATCCACACCAATGCTCAAGGGGTTATAAAAGCCAATGCAAACAAGTTGTTTTGATGGCGTGAGTAAGAAATAATTTGTGGATTTTTCTCACTTATTTTCGCAAGACAAAAAAGCATCGAAAACACTAATCCCAGCATTAGTTCCCGACGGTTGCACGGCCTAATTTAGGGTACATTTTTAGGGCAACGGACGGTTGCTAAGATACGCAAGCACTTGCAAATGTTGGAGGATGCTAAACTAAAATAGTGTGGAGGCAACTTAAGAGCCAAGTATGTTGTAATCATCACAGCTTTCTCCGCATGACACTACCTGAAAGGATGGAAAGATGTAAACTAAGAAAAGATTCTATATCCATAAATGTTGACATACATATCAGGAAGGAAGCTGCTTTCTCCAGCTTTCTCCTTTGATTTCTCCTCTGAATTGTATATAATCCCGGGGATACATTTTTTCCAGAAATGTTTACTCTGCTCGAATAGCCTTCCAGTTACATGCACATTATTATCTACTTTTTACTGTACTTTCAATAAATCCTGGTTCAAGGCTACTTGGCGGAAAGTTCAAAGATATTTGTCCACCGGCCCTCCTTTCATTCTTTTCTTCTGAATATACTTAAGATTCAGACACACTCCTCACAATAGACACTGTAGTCATACCCGTAGTATATAGTTATACCCGTTTAGCCAACATGAACCCTGGAGAGAAACAACCTTGAGTTGTATGTAGATGCCCCGGCTACTTTCACAGTCTCAAAAATCTTTACAAATTCCAGAATGCAAGTATAGGGAATTTTTCTTTAGCTATAAGTTCTCCAGCATATCCGTATTCCGTCCTAAAAACGTCATTGTACCGAAACTAAAAAATTGTCATACGCAGTACTCTATATGTATCAAACGTTATTTCAGTACGTAGTTCATGAGTCTTGTGCGGTGTTTATATTTTCTGAAGAATATCCTATTACGTTTCAGTTGCGAAGATATTTCTAGTTCGAATGATAATGCTCGTAACACTTTCCTAGTACGCAGTTAAACTACTGCAGCAGCGTAGCTCAGTTGTAACTGGCCAAGTAGGATGATTTTGCTGGGAACGAAAATATTTTTATGAAGAATCCACATTTTTGGTCTCGTATAAATATCAGCACAGCATGTGGGGACTAAGGCAATGGAACTTCTCCTGCACCAGATAGCAATTAGGTTAACTTAAAGTACCATCGGAATGAGAATAGGCTTATTTGCCTTCTCATAAGGAATCAGTAAAAGCGGAGAAAGCAATGGAAGGGAAAGCGTATGCATCTCGGAATTTATTTAATAGCACAACATTTCCGGCTTAACAAAAAGCTTAAGCGGTAGGACATAATTTAAAATACTCTTTCTCCCGGTTATTCCTGTTAACATTATATTAGTTGAGGGAAAGTAATCTTTGGAGAAAGTTATTCTTCAACGCTCTAATTGGTCTTAGGGGACTCACTAGAATGTAAAATTCCTACTTGACCTATTTTTTGTTATTTTTTTCTTGCATTATGCATAGAAAAAACTGAGCGTGAGTACTAGATAAGATGGAGAAAGTTTACACAGCGTGTCACTAGCTGAAGTTATTGATAAGACTACGTATTTTTACATGTGAATACAAAGGCGGGCTCAAGTTGGTGGTATCTTTTTTGTATCGTATATAATGTAATGCTGGTATCTTTTTTGTATCGTATATAATGTAATGCTGGTATCTTCTTGTTCGTTTACTCATCTCAAGTGTACCAGAGAGATTAATGTTTTGTATCTTTGTCTTGTAGTTTGGCTCCCTCCAGGAAAAGCAATTGGTCTGGGTTCAGTGATCTTGTTCATTTTGCAACAAGTGGTTGGGAATTTCGCAAACTTATGTGGACTCTTTCTTACTCTCTCTATCGGTATCCTGCGTTACAGGTTTGTTAAAAGTTTTCTTTTTCTACTTTCAAATGTTTTGCAAACTCTAAGCTTTCGTTGTCTTCCTTCCTACTCCCACACAATTTAATGATCCAAGTCGTGCTTTCTCCATGGAAAATTTATGAAAATTCCAGCATGCCAACTTAGACATGAAGTTTTTGTAGGAGTAAAAGCGTATATTTGTCACAACAATAGAATCTGCATGCACTTTGCTGCTATATAGTAAATCAAGCTTCTTGAGGAAAGTTTTGAAGAAAGTGGAGAAAGTAGAAACCCAAGGGATTTCTGGAAAGTTTAAAATTGTCGAATAGATTTACCAAAGCTCGTAGGGCAAGTGTATTTTTATTTTTGATGGTTTCACAATTTTCCGGATTTTTTGAAAACAGAACTCAAGCAAAGGTATGTAACAGAAGGCTTTTGTTAGTAGGTCACTCAATATATTTGGAAAATGCGTTACTTGAAAGTTCTTACAAATTGCAGCAATTCCGTTTGGGGAATCAGAGAAAAAATCAAAAATATATGAACATGAAAGGATTGAAGGATGATGAATCGGTCCCTTTAGTTCCCGTCTCTTCTTCCTGTGGAGAAAGCATAGACAAGAATAGTATGGAATGGAAGTGAGGAGCCAGTATATAGTCTAATAGTTCCATGGGAGAAGAGAAGTGACCACAAAAAGGTTTCTCTCTTCCCATTACGGACCTGTCATTGACAATAATGAAATCATCCGGTTTAGGGATTAATGGCCCCTTTCCCCACCCATATCCGTCCAAAGTGAATTCTTTAACACGCCTCAATCTTTAGTAACGAGATAAAGTATATACAGCGGAAAATGCTTTCTCCCACCGGAAAATAGAGGGTCTACATAGAGAAAGCAAGGGTCGGGGAACTAGGACGCATTCCGGATCTAATATGCATCCGAAATTGAGGGGTATATAGATTTCACGGCTAGTGCATGGTTCCTTGTTTTCTCCTCCATATCTAGCATCTATAGGGTTACACCAACGTAGCTACGGATGTAGACGCACTTTCACCGAGGAGAAAGTCTGCTTTATCCAATAGCAGTTTCCAAATGAGTTCTTCTTTCACTAACAAGCTTATTTCTTATGCTATTTTTTTGCTTCTCCTGTCCGCCTGTCTGTAGCACTGAAGATACTGCATACGCTTTCATGTGTGTACAACTAGTTCCTATAAAGATTGCTCTTTCACTCATTCTGGGGTTTTCTCTCTATTTTTTCCTTAGACGTCTTTGTTGGAAGAAGAAAGACAAATTCTCGACGACAAACGCCATTAAGTGGTCCGTTGCAAGTGGGTCACTGGCCATTGGCTTCGCCGTCTTGCAGATTGCAACCTCACTTCTGCATCATCCTCCCCTTCCAACTCTCACACTCTACTCTATTAAACTGGCTCTTATTCTTCTATCTGTAAGTAAAACTGACTCTATGTCGTACATGTACTTTCTCCACTTTCACCGCTTTCTAATACGTCCGTTCCTAACTCTGACTGGGCTATTTCCGAGGCTTATTGAGTAAATACACATTGAGTCACTGTTAGTGAAACACTTTGGTATACATTATTTTTTGCTCATTTCCGTGGTCCATATTGTCCGCTCGCTGCTAGATCCCTTCCTTTCACTGGGCAGTGTCCACGCTGTCCCACGCACACAAACTACTCTGCTCTGATTCCCCTGTCTAGAGTAGGCCAAGCGATTGGGAAAATTGTCTCCAAATGCCCATATATTCATCTCCATTCTATTTAAGTGCCGCCCTTTTTAGAGCACCAAAGTACCAAAGTTCGATATTCATCCGTCTCTGAATCCTGTGTAAGAGGCTACAAACGTCATCCCTTAGCTTGTTTCAAGAGAAAATATAAATACGCGGTGGTTTCAAGGAAAAGGCGGATGAGTGAAAGCATAACTGAAGAGTGAAAACACGGCTGGCTCAAGCACTGAACAAGCAAGAGGAACTGTATTTATTCTTGTAGTCGTTACTTTCTCCGCTTTCACCCATTCAGTATTTCCTCCTATCCAAAAACTCTTGTTAGGTCAATGAGACTCCTAAGTTGACATACTTTTCACGCAATCAAAATAATCATAAAATTGCTAGAATATACATGCATTCGTTTCTTTCCAATGGCTCTACTTGGCAGAGAAAGATACTCATCGTTTGCTATTTTTTCAAATTGTGTGCATCTATGTTGTCTCTTCCTGTCCCCTCCACCCTTTTTGCCATTTACTTGAAAGATATGAGTATTGCATACTCAAATAAACGCTGAGACAGCTGCTCTTCAAATATCCGTTTTTGAGCTTCAATAAGAGGCTATTTCATGCCTTTGGTCATGCCAAAGCTTTCTCCGCTTCCATTTAATCTATATCCAAAGATAACAATTGAAATTTTATCTGCGACGTAAATTCTTTTAACTTTCCAAAGTTCGAACCAGGTCAAGTTATTAGGCCGTGAAAACTATGTGTAGGCGGTACCAAGTGTAGTAAGTACACCGAACATAGAAATTGCTCGGAGAAAGCGCAGTCAAGTGGTGAAAGTCTTGGTACATAGTACTAGCACGTACAAAACCTAAATTTTTAACCGTCCTGTTAAGTTGAAGCACAGTGGGAAACATGTGCGCCTAAAAATATGCCTCTTAGCTCTTCTGATTATTAAGAGCTCGGCTATATGGACGTTAGTGAAAGTTAGAAAGATGAAGCGCTCCAAATAGCTAGGAATTATATACGCATGTAAGAAAAAAGTAGGGGAAAGTTACCTTCAATTTTTTGTAGTATACTTTCTTATGGATTATAAAGTGCCTAGTTCCGAGTAAATTATGTACTTTCTCCATTCTGAGTAACAAGTAAAAGCTGTTATAATAGCAAAAATACGAACCTCTGAAATTGCAGTTAGTTTTAAACTGTACTTCTTCTTATAACTTATCTTCTTATGAAAGCTGAAAGTTAAGGGTGAAAGCGTAATTTCTCCTTGAACTCCTCCAGTTCAGTTAGGTTAAGGCGGGAGGAACGAACCTGATAGCGTGGATTCTCTGGAAGTAGAAATAAGCTTGTTTGAGATACAATTTAAAACTAATTTCAAGCAATTTCTTCTTCTATTATTGGGAATATGAAGCTTGCAATTACCTTGCTTGTTAGAAGAGGGTTGAGGCTGTACGGGAAGCAGTTGAACAAGAAAGCGGGTATTGCCTTGAAAACTATATTTGAAGTTGTTACAAGCTGTACTTGTTTTTCCAGGTATTTTTCGGACTCGAGTTAGAACTTAGCAAGTTGACTAGCTTCCAAGTATAAATTATTTACTTTTGTGAGAGAAAGTTGTGTTATAGAGAGATACTGCGCGCTTGGGAGAATCCATAAACGTCAATTGTATCACGCTGTAGTCAACGTGATCTTGGAGGAGAAGATTGTGTTAAATGAAGCATACCTTTTTAGAAAACATCCTCATGATGATAACACTCCTACACGTTCAAGCTGTTGGATGGAAAAACTTGTGGGGAAATCTGTATGGTTCAGAGTGGGAAAAAATAGCAAGTTTCAGGTATCTGTTTTAAGATGGCATGAGGTTATTTTTAAAGCACAATCTACAAAGTTAGGTGACATTTTAGGGTGTCTAGCATCGTAGTTTCTGTGTGAGTGATTGACACGGAGAAAGTTTTTCTTGCCTTATCTAATGAATTAAGGATGATGTACTACCCGAGTAAGATCTGGGTGTCAAGATTTGCACATGGAAAATTGCAGTCTTGGGGTCGTTCCTCCTGAAGGTCCTTGGCTAATGTTAGGCACAGCAATTAAGGCCTAGCCAAGCCTAATTTTGCTGACATTTAAAAAAATTATAGAAACGATGACGACATCAAGTAGGGATTGTTTAAAATACAGAGAGTACTTTCTCCCTCCGTATGTCTTTGCCCCTTTGACCTTTTAATTTATTCTCTGCAGTAGTTTCTACCAGTAATCGTACTTGTTTTTGGGTATCGAGTTTGGGATTGCACAGACTGAGCGTGTTTCTGATGCCCTGCTCTGCATTCTGCGAGGTACTCTGCTTTGGAGTTGTGCATAATTAAGTAGCTGCATTCCCCTTGTTCTACAAGGACTTCTTTACTTGTGCAAGTGAAACACGTAGGCTCTAATCATGGAGAATTTATTATTCTTATGGGGCATGCTGTAAGAGAGCGACAGTAGCCGGGTATTCCCAGATTTTAGTATCCGGGACCAAGCTTGTAGTAGTAGTAAAGGGTAGAGATGTGTGCACCTGACACTAGCATATAGTATTTAGTAGAGCGTGACATTTTGCAATTTGTTCCTTTGAAAGAGAACAATTGGGGGATTATCGGTTGCTTTCTCTTTGGAAATCAAGATACGTTCTTTCAGTACAAAGGGAGAACGCTAACTAAAAAAGAATGGGAAATTAACCCCTTAAAACAATAATTGTGTAAACTGGTTGAGATTTTATTTTGCAAAAACTGAATCGAAATTCTGTACATGAAACATAATTGAGCCGGCCGAGAAGAGTCTGTTTTGTGAGGGAATTAAGCAAGAATTTTAAAATGATGTCACGGTTTTGTTTGCAGGTCCTCGCAGTATTTTTCTGTTACATCCGGGTAGCTCAACGGGTATGGTCAAGTGGAACGAATCAAGAGAAGCTCATGGATGCAAATAAGTTGAAGAAATCTCGAAGTATTCACTTGAGAGCAACTTTCCACAGCTGCATTCAAATAATCCTTGTCGTAGCCACACTTTCTCCATATCTCTACCAAGAGACGATCCAGGCTTTTGGTATAGGAGATTCAGAGGGGTGTCGCCTCTACCATGCAGCCACTTCGTCCGGGAATCTCCTCCAGCCCTCAATCTCTCCCTCCTCAATCCAGGCTGAACAAGGACTTTCTCTTGAAGATATGCGCTACGAGATGAGAGAAAATGATAATAATAATAATAAAAATCCAGAGGATTTATCGCAATCAAATCCTCCTACTCAACAGGGCTACCATTGGTGGCATTCTTTTTTCTACTTTTACTGCAACTCTCTACCAACAAGCACGGATCGACTCTTGGCCGTAACAATCAACTACTCCCTCTTGATTCTCGGGTAAGTGTTTCCTCATGATTTCCTATGGGTTTTTTACTTAAGTCGCCGCCGCTTCTTGTTTCCCCTCCTATTTTGTGTTCTGCCTCTCTCTCTGCTTTTGATCCAGCATACATTAAACCACAATTATTCCCCTCACACCTTCCCCCTAGAAATATCCAGCATCGTTATTCAATAAGCTCTCCACACTCTCAGGAGTTCACAGCTTGTCACGTATTTGTCCTCCTAAACCCGATACTGGAATAAGCTGCGGGACTTTCGCCTCTCGCTGTATCCGAATCTTAGTCGGCGGCTTCTATCCTAAAACCCGAGAGTCTGGATGAAAGCCACAAACTCTTCTGCACGCTTCTATGTCTGAGGAAACTCAAATCAGTTACATAAGAAGCCTGGCTTCAGTCCTGTTGCCTTATTCAAGCTCCTTCCTTAGCCGCTAGTTGGCTTTGGCTCGTGTGATACCCGGTAGCGTATTAGTCTTAGGCATTCTCTGCGGGTAGATTATTTTGTATACTTGCGTGTGCAAGCAATGGTTTAAGCTTGCAATATACCAGTGAATTCTCTGCTTGTATTTTCAATAATACTTTATAAGCACTTCATTCTTCTCTCCAGTGGTTTTATCTATTCAGTCCAGTCATTTGTATTACACGTCCTCAACCACCTTGCCATTGTGCTGCACTTACCTAAGTGCTATTGTGCTTTCCCTCTCCTTATTCTCAAGTTTCTTCGGAGCGGATGAGCTACCACGAGGATGACAGATTATAGGGTTTGGTAAAAATTCAAAGTGTCCTTGTCATGGAACATGATCCTACTTGTGTTCAATGCGCTGAAAAGCGGTCACAAAAGTTTGACACGTGTCACACAAAAGTTAGTTGTATACAAGCAATCAAGAGGCGATTTTACAATGCAAATCAGATTGCAGGCTTTTTATTCATAGCCTATAATTTATTAAACCTGCTATAGAAATCAGGAAATATAATATTCGCAAAGTATATATTTCCTGATTTTTGCGAATATTATAAATTTTCAATAAGGATCAAGGTCGGTGATAGTAAAAGTGGGGTTTTATAATTTGCTATGTGGATTTCCATGACAACGGATAGAACAGGGTTGAAAGTTTTTCAAGGCAGTTGTCCACGCGCGCCCCATTATCCTGTCAACTGTCAGGAGAACAGAATAGCAAAGAGGTACTTGATTGTTTGCGAGCTATTAATGGAAAAGGTTTTAGAATTTTTTGTAAAATTACTGCTATACAATATGCAAAATAAGCGTTTGGTAAAGAAATCTCAGTTTTTTGAAACATGATACAGGAAATTGAGTCATAACGTAAATTTTTGACTGCCTACACGTAAAGAGACCTGTAGCTGGGGGATATGCATTGACATTGACACTTTTTTATACACTTGACACAGCTTTATATACTGTAAATTGCTCAGCTTTATTGGCTTCATATATCTGAAATTGCCATTTCCTTCGAAATCATCAATCTTCTTTCTTTGGCATGGGACAATCTTGTTTACCAAATCCTTCTTCCTGTTCAACCGACCTGTGAGCAGTCTGGCAGCCAGTGCGTCCAGAGTCTCAGACGGGCAGGAAATATACGTATTATGGATGGAAGTAACATTTTCCTGTCAAGGCTGCATTTAGGTTCTATTCTGTGTTAAGGAAGGAATTGTGTTCCGCTGTAACTGAATTTATGTATCCGTGCTACTGGGGCTACTTTGATTGAGGATTGACCTATTCACCTTCAAGGATGAGACCCAATGACATAGATACATAATTAAATTTGATTTAACTTGATCGCATAAGCTATGTAAGGCACAGTTTCTTTGTTTGGCCGTGTAGGATTTGTAGCAGAGGAGAGAAAGTTCAAGAATGCTCCAATGCTCAAAGCTCTAGGTTTGTAAACTAGATTTTATATTTTTAGTGAATGAATACATCATTATTTTGAGGATGTTTTTTCAGTAGCTAAACTAACTCAGGCTCAATCAGTCTGTCTGTCAAGTTCAAAAAATGATTTAAAACTCAGAAGAGAAAGTTGAATTGAATTGCAGCAGCTATAGATACTGTTTATTGGAATTTTTCTGCAACAGCCTCTCGAACAAGGTTACTACTGGATGGCATGGGTTTTAGTCGCCACGTGACCATGAGGCTGGAATCTGGTTATTTAAATTGATTGAAATGAGAATACAAACGGTTGGATGAATAGTAGCTTGTTAGTGTGCCCTAGAACTTGAGAAGAAGACATTCATCTTTGAGAGTATTGATATTTACTAGCGCGGTTAAAAGGAATTGCAAGAAAACAAGGAAGTAAACAAACCGTGGCAGAGCATGACTTTGAAAATTGGATAATGATCACAACGCAATGTCGACAATTTACTGTTTGAGATTTATATAAATGTGTTGTCTTAGCCGCTTCAGCTTTCTTGGGTGCTGTTTTCAATAAAGCGTAGGAATGCAAGGCGAAATAGGGAAGAACAACATATAATATTTGAAGAAACCGACCGACTGCGATGCAACCCCACTTGAATGTCAAGACTGAGGGCATTATGAAGAGAATATAGGAGTGGATAAAGTATCAAATGTTTTTACTAACAAGCTATGGGATACACGATAAGATAATTGGCGGATAAGAGTGTGACAGTGTGAGAGGAGGGAAGAGGGAGGAGAAAGTCAATAATAGATACTCATTGTAGTGAAATCCTTGTGTTAGTACGTCTGGAAAACCACCTAATCAAATTTTATGAAGAGCAAACTAAATTTTTGAAACTAGTGACCAGTTTCTGACTAGTTTTGTTCAAGCGTAGACCCAGAAGCCTTCGAAAGCAGGCAAGATCAAATGACGTGATCTTGGCATGGTACTCAAGGTCGGTGCTTTATGTGGTGTGTTGTGCTTATGAAGCCGGTAAAAACAAGAGCAAAATTGTAAAATATTGCGGTTATACGTGGTTTTGTGGTTTCATGTTCTCAGAAGAGATTTCAGCCATCAACCAAAAGGAATAAAGCGAACAGAGCAGTTACACTTCAACTTTCACCGGCTTCCAGAACAGAAATTGAAGGTTAGGAAGGGAAAGAAACTAAAACTAAATTAGACTGCAAAACACATTAGTTAATCGGGAAAGCGTTTTTCCAATTTACGAAATTAGCTATTCCTGTGGGGTTTAGACTGTTGAAGGTTGCCGACAGCGGTTTTTCTAGAATTTCTAGCTCCGGGCATAATGTACAGTTAACGGAGGCTGAAAGTTTCCACTCTTGTGGTGAGTTGTAAAACTGGTTGTTTGTAGAAAAGAAAGCCCAATGCCGGGAAACCTTGCTCTTATTTATCAAAACTCTGTATAGTATCCGCGCATGTGAACTTAATTCCTATAATTATATCATTCATCCAGTCAGTCAGTAGTGCAAGTCCTTGTAAGAAATGGGTCTCACTCTCCAAAGTTGTTTTTCTCAAGGTTGCTCTTTATTGCACATTTCATCTAATATCGATACTTTTGAAAGTTGCAACGAGTTTTGCCTCACGCAAAGTGCATAGATTTTGCACTACTCCATCTTTACTTCTTACGTTCATCCAGTATTTCTTTCTTTGGGGAATTACTGATGTTGTATATTATATTTAATTGGAATTGTAGCTGATAGCCTCGCAATACTTTCATACTCACCGAGTATTCGGCTTCGGTAGCATCAACAACGCTCGCGTTGCAAAGATAGCCATAAAATGGGATCCAACAGAAACAGTTTTGAGATCTTATGGTTTGCAAAGTTATAAACTAAACGCGCTCACAAAGGTTTCCGAACTTTCTCATGAGGCATTCACTGGAAAAAGCCCGTGCACTTAAGGAGAACTGTATTTTTGACACGCCGCGTCATCTAGTGAGGTGAAGCAAGAGATAGGATATGCAGTTTGCTTCTTGAAGAATCCTCCCGTGTATTTGTCCCTCTTTGATTGCTCTGCTATTGTACTCCTATCAGATTTCAATCTTAAGCGCCCTCTGTTTCTATCGACTTGACCTTCTTTGGTACACTGAGATTGAGCCAGGTTATGGAAAAGGTTGAAAGAGAAATCAAACAAGATCTCGTGTGGGAACATCACGTCAACGTTGTGTAAGAACTAAAATTCCAGGGAGAAAGTTTAACAAAGATGCATGGATGGAATAAGTCAGTGTGAAAGGAAGAAAATGAATACTTTCTCCCAATGTTTATTCAGTTCATTTCCACAGCCTTGATGCTGTCCGCAGTTCTGATGCTACTGCTATTGTTGTTGTAAAAGTTAGATTTGCGTAGGTTTTAGAACAATATAAGTTTGGTTTATGTAAGCTACCCAATCTCTACCGTACGTGATCATCCGAAGGACATATTTATCCTCTCTGGAACGCTCACATGACATCTTCCTTGATAAGTCTTCATCCCATCCAAAATATTTCTACGTAACTTGGTCAAGGGTACAAAAGAATATCAAATATGTAAGGGAGGAATAGGATTTCCTTGAGGTTCTAATTTAGTAATCAGTTCGCGATCTGAAATTGTCAACAAAACAGAGTGAAGTGTGGAGTGGTATGTGTCCGGAAGACAAAAATAGTTGCCTTATAAAAATTCAGGAAGACTTTCTCCCACACTAGGAAAAACAAAACAGAGGCTGGAGTAGGTAGGTGTAAGCAAATATATATGGAAGATAGGCGTAATCTTGGACGTAGTGGCGACGCCATGTAAACATAAATATTAACATGGAATGACATAAAAATATGGCGGCGTAGTATTCTCAGTAATCCGGTTCTAATCCTGAAGAGAAAGTTGGAGAAAGCGGATATGCATAGCGTTTCTATGGTTATCGAGATATTTCAAGACTGCTGTTGTGATCCCTTGGATTTTTCATCTCTCTTTGCAGCATAAAAATATACTTGTAAGGATTATATTGACACAAAATCTTGTTGAGGATTTACTAAACTGCGTATTTAATTTAAAATGGTACAACAGGAAGATAGCATGTCATTACTACTGGTTAACTTACAAGTTAACAAGATAGGTGCATTTGAAGTAACTCAACTGGAGAAACTGAGGACGGCGAGACTTGATTCACTCGATTCGAAGAATTTCAAACTTAAAGCAAGTGTAAAATTTACCTTCTGTGTGCAACCAACAGACACGACTAAAGTGCAAATAAAATTGCGTCTGTCACGCTTGAAGTGAAAACTGATTCCGTCTCCAATTTCAACACCAAGGCTCAGCCATGTTAATTTCCACATTGCTGTTGTAGTCTTATTCCTGGATTTACATATGACTGTCAACAAAGGCTGGTGCAATGCGAAACGATGTTGATCGACACCATTTTTCATAGGGTCGTTCAACTTGGAAGCATTGTATTTTGGTTGTGAAAGCGATGCTTGAGCAAACATGGAAAATGTAGTTTTTCGTCTTTGATTAGCCTACCTCTGCTTTTCAAAGCGATTTTACAAAGATGAAAGTATACATTTTAATTCTCATATACTACAGCAGTCATTTCTAAAAAAACTTCAAAAGAAATCTGAAACCTGGTCCGTATTCGCTTACCAACTAAATTTACACACCAAGCTCTGGCACACGGACAGACGACACATGTTCTCAGGGAATTTGACTCCTTTTTTGAATTTGATTTGCTTAGGGTGTAGGTGGAATCTGTTTCCGCTCTGCTAAATTTCGAAACTTGGTTAACTGAAGAGACAGGTTGGAGAAAGTTTGCTTTCACTTCCTTGAACTAATTGCAATAGTGGGGCAGCTCATGACAAGAGGGAGGCTTGGTGGAAACTTGCCTCGATAGAGCGCAACGAATTTAGATTTTTGCTTACACTAGAGATTGGATTTCAGATTGATGCAATGAGGGCAGTAGGTGGGACCTCCCGCAGGAGAAAGTTGTGAAGAAAGTCACAAGGATACGCTTCTCATCTGTCAGTCATTTAGGATGACATATCTTGCTTTTGGTTAAGTTTATTGCAGATATGTATCTTCATCTTGAATCTTCATGAAATGTTCCTTAAAGATTTTTTATCCAGTGTCGCTGACTTTCTCTATACTTTCTCCCTAGTTCTCTCTTTTACTACACGTCTTGCATTTGCTAGCTTTCGCATTCATAAAGTGGCTTAGCTGTCCTGGATTGGGTTACGACCGGTTAGTTCAGCCAACCGTAGGAACGCTGTTAGCCTCAATGTAGTAGAAAATTAATGATTTTGTGAGAAGAAGCTTCAATGTATAGCCATGGCGATATCTTTCGGTTGGCCAACTTTCTCCTCCTGTCTCTCTTTTATTGAGTCAAGCTTATGCAGTAGCTATTTTATTACCCCGGAATCTATGTCACATGATGTTGCAATGAAAATTTTACTACTCGTATCACGACGATTCCTTTGCACTATATTACTGTCTGCCTTGTTTTGTGTGCTTTCTCCCTGCTTTCTCCTTGAATTTTATCCTCCTCTTACCACAGCTTTACGAGCTCTAGTCTGTGCAACTGCCTGTTTTATGTTTACGCATCCATGTACATACACACCGTTTACGGGAGCACAAGGAGATAAAGTTTACAATTCTGCTGACCTGTTGCAAAAATTTGACGTGGAATTTACTTCTTGTTTTTCAGCACACCCCTGGCTTACATTGCATCATGTCACCGGTTTCGGGAACAGTTCAAATCGCTCCTCTTCTTCCGTGGTCGTTCACCTCCGGGTAGTCCGTCCTACCGAAGACATCATCACGTAAAGGATGGCCGAGGGGGGACACCACCCGTTTGCCGCTCTCAAAGGATTTCATCCATGCATCATCATAATCATCACCCCCGAAGCAAGTACTTTCACCACCGCCGCGAGACAGAGACTAATTTACGGCGTTCCTCTAATTTCCACCAGACTTTGTCTCTGTCTCATCCAAACCTTTCCTCAATTACCCTTCATCCATCCATGATTGGTATTAAGCGAAAGAGTAGTTTAATTGCGTGTGGAGGAGAAAGTAACGGGAACTACATTTGTCGGAGAAAAAATAATCATCATTCTCCAGATTTCTCGGCTCCTCTTCATTCTGAGAAGGCCGTTTTGATTGTATCAGAAATGGAAAGAGTTTCCCGACGGAATCATCACCAGGAGGCAACTTCTCCCTGTAAGAAAAGTTCAAGCAGCGGGAGCACATCCCCACTTTCACTCAACTCGGATCACGTCCTTCCCGAATCCGGCCACCACCACACCAGCAGAAACTCTGGGAAAACTCACAAGGAATTTACCCGCTCATCCCTGGGATCATCTTTCCACAGCGGAAGCAGTAGCGTCCATACCACAAGTACCTCTGGGGGTAATCTTA
Organism: Sminthurides aquaticus; assembly: GCA_906901655.1. Taxonomy (NCBI): domain Eukaryota; kingdom Metazoa; phylum Arthropoda; class Collembola; order Symphypleona; family Sminthurididae; genus Sminthurides; species Sminthurides aquaticus. The sequence goes on along the minus strand of CAJQTT010000023.1, from coordinate 728,481 downwards.
CAAAGGAAGCCTCGCTCTCATCTACTTCCGGATCCATCAGCAACAGCCTCCTCCATCAATCCCCTTACAGTAATAACAATCTGTGCCCCAGTGAACCTTCAAACACGCCGCCGCCCAACCTATCCCCAAGCCCTAATCAACTGACAAGATCAAGAAATAGCGACAATTTTCCCATTTATATAACAAATTCGAATTTTATGCCGTGCAACACTGCGCGTTTCTATGGTCACGGATTCGGAGATCATGTTTAAATGCATTTAAAAGTAGATTAAACTAGCAAGTAGTGCAACTCCTTCCTATAAAGTTATAGTGACCCAATTCAGCCAAATTCCTGTACAAAAGTTCCTAATAAAGTATTATAATCACCTATAAAAATTGTGAAAAATGTTAAACATCCCTACCGGTAGATGGAAACCGTGTAGCTGTAATACTATAACGCAGTAATATAGGAAATAAGTTTTAAAATGATGAACAGACCTGTATCTACATTATGGATTAGGTTGATGAACCATAATGCAGTATCAGAACGATGATTGGGCATTAACTCATCTTCACTGTCGGGTAGATACGTTTAAGTTATAATCCATTGAAACGAATCTTTTAATGTTTGTGAATCTATGTAGGAATATAATGAAAATATGACCTGTAGAAACAGAATTTAGCAACTAGTGACCTGGAATCCAGTACCTCTTTGTAATAATAGTTTGGCACGTACTTGAGTCAAGACTGACTGTAGGAAGAATGGAATACGGTTGAGTTAATACCCGGCAAGTATTGAACTATAATGTAGCAAATAACTGAATACTGTATGTATGAAATCATATAATTAAGAATAGTCATACTCTACTCCTTTCAAATTTATTTACTCATATAATGATTTTGTAAACATTTATACATTGTAACGTAGATTTTGTATTATTGACGTTTGTATGCTGCTAATTTATAGAGTTAAAATAAAAGCACACAGTAAGTGAGCGCAAAAATACGATTACTCGTGAAGTTAACCATCAGCATCACAATACAACATAACAGACATGACAGTAGTAGCTACTAATTTTCATAACGCTGGTGCAATGAACTCCATTTGCTGACTTCCACGATGCTTTGGTCTGCATTTTATGGTCATCAATGAATAGCTAGGTTGTGTCACTACAGTTTCAACACGAGTTAGCTCACATGGGGCCAACACAGAAGAAGTAAAAGTTATAAAATCTGTGATATTGCCAGCAATCAAATACTTTGGGGGGTACCTAATCCATCAGAGGGGAAGGCAGGTTTTGCTCACCCTCACAGTTAACCTTTACCCTAACCTTACAACAAATATACAGAGTTGTAAACTATCGTTCATCAAATTGAAGGCTGTTCTTATATTAAATACATGCCCTTATAACAATTACATATGCACCTGCTTCTTCGGTTGGGAATAGAACCATTCGGGTGGGTGTGGGGAATTACCGTAATGCCAGATGAAATTGAAAAGACGCACCGCAGGAAATGCGGCAACAACCCTCATCCCTATTATCATCATCATCATGGTTTTCAGTATCGTCGCTAAAATCGTCAGTGACTTTGACATCACCGTTGTTGGTATCATCATCACCATCAATGTTATCATCAGCAAAAGTATCCAAACCTTCAACAACGGCGTTTCCAATTCTTACGAAACAGTATGTTCCGTGTTCGAGAATATGGATGATGCAGCTGAGTACGGCCATTCCTGCCCATAGCTTCATTACTGAGAACATGATTGATTCGTGCAGGGACAGCGGTCGGTTAAAATCCTTGCGCGAGCTCGCCACCAAATTAGTTAGCGCAGATTCGGGTTCAAGACGAGAAGCGATCCGGAGAAGTTGCCGCGGAATCCCTCCTTCATACAGTCTCACAATCTGTTGAAACGCAACGCCCGGACGGTATTGTGCTGCTGTCCAACTCAAAGTTCGTGGAACTATTTTCTGTTTCCCAAAAACGAAAGGATTTGTTAGAATTGAAGGTGCTCGCCACTTGGGAATTTTGAGATTCTTCAAGTCGTGGGAGAAGCCAATGATTGCCGTATTGTTGCACCGCAACGCATCCTCCATCTCCGACACTTTAGTTCGGGAGTCGCGTTTTCTAGTGAAATTATAAATTATGTAATCACGTTTCTTCTCATATTCCGTCAGATTAAATTCCGTCTCGTCTTGGAGATATAAATAATTTTCTAGTGGATAGTGTTCGTTGTCTAAATTTCGTTTGAATGTGAATTCCTCGACATCAATCTTGTATGTTGGCAAAGAATTACTGACAACAAGGTTAACATTACTCTGGAGTAGCTCATCAAACGTTTGAGGGCCTGTTAGTGTTGAGATGACAGCCAAATCCGAAGCAAGAAAACACTTGTAAGTGTTGGCAAGAACCATCCCGGCCATTGCCATACTCATAATGAGCAATCCAAAGGGGAGCGTTACTGCCCTACTAGGGAAAGCATCCACATTCTCCAAGAGAATCATCCAGGGAAGATGCATGAGATGAATTCTATCCTCCCACCTCCGCCTCTCTTCTGAAGCAAAAAGGCATAAGAGCAAAGAAATGACGCTGGTGCTGATGAGTAGAAGGGTCCACGTGGGAGGATCCAAGGGTTTGGTGAATATTCCTGTGGGTCGAAGAACTGAAACATTTATGCAAGATACGAAAGAAACGGAAGTCTCCTGTACGGGGATGCTGGACTGCCCGCCCTCTCCGAAGCCCTCTCCTCCTGTAACAGGGCCAGCGAAAATGTCACCGAAATGTGAGTTCCGATCCATGTAGTATGTTGTCTTGTAGGCAAACGTCATATTTGGATACTTTTCTTTCAAGTACATTAGCACCGTGAATTCAGGAGGCAGAATACTCCAAAGTAACAGCCCTCTTGAACGCGAGGCTGAGTTGTAGGGTTGAGGTAGCTCAATTTTCTGTACCTTGACCAACATTCTTTCCCACAAATCATATATTTGAACTGGAGGGTCTACCTGAGGAGATAACCAAAATATGCGATTCGTGACTCTTGTATGGGAAACCATGAAGAGAGAAATCATGACTGGGATTGTCCCGTAAGACTCCACACGCTTAGCCTCCCTCTCGAGGTATTTCTCAGGATTACTTTTTGCGAACCGAAGAACATCGTTCAGCTGACAGTTAGTGCACAATATTTGAAACTTAGTCAAGGCATAAGTCCACACGGCTAGTGCTAGTGATGGAGCGGTTGACTCTTTGTGTACTACGCGGCTAACCTGTTTATCATCCTCATAATTAGATGTTACTTTCTTGATAGTTAGGAATAGAAGGGATCCAAGCTCTCGTATGTTTGATGTCAGTTCCGGATAATATGGTATCAGGAATATACTTGCATTGTAACCTCCAAAATCCCAATGATAAAACTTGCTGTGCGCGCTTTCTGAAGTAAATTGAGAAATTATGACGTTGTACACGAATACTGATTCGATCCTTGTCCAGTGGAACAAGTCGTCAATTCTCCTTTTGTCATTTTTTAGATACGCCGCATGCAAAATGAAGTGTAATTGCGCCACACAATTCCGTCTTTTGGTCCAGTAGTAAAATCCGTTGATATCAATTTGCTCTTGTATTAATTCCGCAATGAAGAAGTCCGCACGGAACAGTACAAGTTCCTCATAGTGATCGCCGTATACGCGCGGGCGGGTATAAATGTATATCGGATATTCGACCTTCCCGATGCCATGTAGGTACATTCGATCCGTGTACACTATGGAATCACAATCTTTGAAAAGTCCAACAACCTCTTTCAAGTTACGAAATTCAGAAGCATGGGAATACCCCAATAAGCAGTGAGCCACGTAGCAGACCGCTCCTAACGTAACCACCCATACAGTTCTGCTCCACGTGGTGAAAAACATCATCGCCTTGGAATTTAAATTAAATGCAATAATAGCTTTGTATAGCGAGGGATGCTGCATCCGTTCTTGGACGACTAGCATAGGAACACTACATAAACGGTTACCCACTGTATGAAGTTGACTTTGGCTTGCTGGAAATTATCATGAAGTCCGTCATATTCTCAGACCCCGTACAAACTTTCTTCTCGCTCAATAGCCACCTTGTTGTTCTCTATCATACAAATTGAAATAAGAGAAAGACCATAGTTTTGTTCTTAAACTGCATTTATGCTTTCTTCTTCAAAGAGTTTCAATTTAGCTCGCACAAATGAAGGACATATTTAACAGTAATATGTCAAGGCTCCGTTCGACGAGGCCGAGTACCCATTACAGCAGCATCTGATTAATTACGTATCATCTTCGTGTAATGCCAGCTCGTCTTAGCACTACTCTATAGACACACTGCAATTGTATCCAAGACGGACCCGCTTTCTACTCAACCAGGCAGCAGGCTTTAGCCATCCACGAACCAACGATAACCACGAACTAAAACTGTGAATTCTAGTTCCACCATTCCCAGGGGGATGCCATAGTCCATAGTGAACGTGGATTTGTGCGACTGCTCATCACGATACGGATGGAAGTGCTCCTGTTTCATGTTTCCAGCAGCAGAGTTGCTTCCGATAACTATTTTTAGTTACATTAGAAAATGTCAACTATTGCTTTCTTGTTGGAGCGTTTTAAATCTTATTCAGGCTTTCTGATAGTGTTCTTATTACTTAGGGGATGAGGCGTAATATAACTGCCTGCAAAGAGCTTTTATAACTCCAGAGTCCAGATCGTGGATTGTGTTTGAAATATAATTCGAGTTATGGGAATTAAATATTTGGCGTGAGGTTTTAAAGTTATTGTGCTGCCAATTCGCGATGGTATTCCTGATGTGAATTTTTATTTGAGATATAATTTCGTATCCATTAGGATTCGATTGTTTCAATTTGAAAAAAAATTAGTTTTAAAATGCCCTGTACTATAACACACATGTTATAACATTTTAACAATTTTGCGGTGAGTTAGATGCAGATACATACGATCCTTGTCATGTCCCCTGCCTTCTCGTTAGTGATGCAAGTGTTGTAATGTTTTCCCTTCTTATCCATTTAGATGTAGCTAGATGACGCTAATACTTTAAACATTTTCCCCCATTTCCGTGACGGCCAATTTATCGCTAATTTCAATCTCGTCAAGGGTTTTAAAATTCATTATAGCGGTCTCTGCTACTTTCCGTTGATACAGAATAGTATGTGTCATTGTACGATCCTGAGACAATTAATTTAGTCGAATATCACTTGCTCCTTTTATTGAATCAAAAACGATGGCTGTGGGTGCCATTTCTGGACGTTTTTTCGCCAGTTTTCTGATCCTGGTCTGAATGATCCTTTTGCTGGCTTCCAGAGAAAGTGGCACATGATTATGCGAAACACCAATAACTATTGTTCCGTCTTTTCGTTCACACACACTTCCTTTACACTTCGATAATCAATGATTATCAACGGTTATCGGATTTTTGAGTCCAAGGATTTTTGAGCCCAAGGATTTCTGAGGCCAGGATTTCTGAGGCCAGGACTATTGAGCCCAGGACTTTTCATCCCACTTTTTTTGAGAAATAAATGATGTCAAGTACGAAATGAAGAGTTCTTAGAAAAAAGCATGGGCTTTTCGTATTTAATTAAATATTTAGTCTTCTGACCCCAGATGACCCAAGTGATGCGATCAAACACTTTTGGCGCCCACTAATTCGGTACTGAATTTTGGCTTTTCAAGCAGCAAAGCAAAACTTATTTAAAAAACGGGTGCTAGTTAATCAAAGTTATATAAGCATATTCTGACAGATCTGGAGTAGATCTATCGATTTAGACCAATTTCAGTTCTCTGGCACCTACTGCTAACACGCATCACGAATCCGTGCATAGAAGTAGGTGGTTGGCGCTTAGTTGTTTGGGGGAGTGTAAATCTCAGCAGAGTGAAGCATTGGTCAAATCAAAATACTAATTCGTGAAAATAAATGTGTACTTGACATCATTGTGGGAACAAAAATGTGGGACGAAAAGTCCTGGGCTCAATAGTCTTGGCCTCAGAAATCCTGGGCTCAAAAATCCACAAATCGTTGCGGACACCGCCAACGTTCATTCACTCTCTTATTATACAAGGTATATACGTATCATTCATGCGCCAGCAACGGTTTACCTTTCCGGGATTCCACAATGATAACCACTGAATTAAAACCTCCGCCCTTCTCTTCTTCTCTTAACTTACTGAGCCGTCTCTTCCAGGCAATCGATCGCTGCCTTCTGTTTAAGTTTCATCAAAACAGGGGATACTGGATACCGTTAAAAATCTAAAAATAACCCTAAAAGTTTTTTGTGGCGTTTTCATGTTGTGGCCTTTTAGGCAGGGTGGCGTTTTAAGTTGTGACCATTTGGTTCGATTTGATGAATTTGATGCAAGAAAAAATGTCAGAATACGACATATTTTTCAATTTAAAAGTTGATTATAATGGTCACACCAGCTTCTGCATGCTTTCCAAAAGAAACCCGCGTTCTTGAATCTTGATTTCACATCAGGTTTGGACGAATTTACATCACCAGTCAAAAGCGCCGATAAGGGAGTTACAATTTATATATATATGTTGATTTTATTGATTTGAGCTTTGACGGCTCCTTCAATATTTAAGTTTAGTTACATTCCAACTAGTTAGGAACAAAGTTTTCTGGAATGCACAAAAATGTGCATTGATGTAGTCCAGTCTCTAAGATCTCCGTAGCTAAAATCCTGAGCTAGGATTTTAGCTACGGACGCGTAGCTGGCAGTCGTCAACAAATTGAAGCGCGCGGAATTCAAAAACCCAGGGCAGAAACATATTCATTCATACGAAATGATATTTTCCTTCTGCTCCTTCCTATTATTTGTAGCGATTAATTGGTCCTAATTAATTTGATTTTCTACCAGCTATTGTTTCCACATTTTAAATTATCATTCATTCATTTTATTTGTCTTTAAAATATATAAAGATAAGATATTTTACTCTATGGGAGCGAGTAAGAGATAAGTGAATGCGGAAACAGTTTCATGGAATTTAGACTCGATTGCTGAAAACGGGTAGCGGCAAATGAACGTAATGGGACAGTTTATTATGCACACTAATGTTTCATTAGATACAGTCTAGATTTCCCCCGTCTTGTATTTAGCTTTTTATACAGGAACATCCAAACAGTCAGTCAAACAGTAAATTAGTCAAACATCCAAACAGTCAGTCAACCCGTCAATTAGTCAAACAATCAAACACTCACTCCTACACAGTACAACTTAATTTAATAATTTTTTGGTACTCATTAAGTGCAAAGATTTCGATAAGATTCACGGGTATTTAACTTTTACAACTATAATCAGTTTTGTATCGAGAAATGCAGCAAGTTAGGAATCCGCCTTCATAACGCCCGTTTATGACGTCACGAATTAGAAGGCTGAGCACCATTGTCAACACACGCGGTAAATCGGAGCTTAGAGACTTGCCTCTTACTCTACCTCCCAATATCCGAGTAAGAGTCTCCTTGCCTAGCATTGATGTCACTGCTTGCGAGCGTGAACGTAGCCGACACTGAAAAGATTGGCTGGTTTTGCCGCTTGTTCTTGTTCGCTGGCGGAATCCCATACATTCAAGGGACAAACCAACCAATCAAATCAAGACAAGGGCATAGAGATAGAAAGAGCCTCCCTCAAAACCACAACATGCAGCACAACACCCATCTACCTGCTGCAACGAATGCATTACTCTCTCGTTCCAACCCATTGCTTACACGCATGGACACGGGTAACAGCTGTATCCATCTCGGAATGTGGTAACAACTGATTCCGCTTCAACTAATTCAAAATTATCATTACATAATTAATTCTATTTTCCAGCGTTTTGCAGGATAAAATTAATTAACTAGTGAACGTGAGGCAAAATACTGCTTATCAAACATAGACATACAGGGATATCGTAAACGTATAAAGCAAAAATAATTTCAAATAAAGCGCCGATTTCTTGACTTACGTTTTCTAGACAGGTCACAATTGAAAAAAAAGACCTGATTTTTTTTTGGTCCAAGTTTCAGTTCTCCATCTTTAACACACTATCCGCTTTTAACCAGCAAAGTTTCCAGTCGGAATTGCAAATTCCGTGTTTTGCAGCATTTCCGCAGCTATAGCTTCCTACCTCAATGCTGTAGACATGCTCAAACCACAGAATTTTATTTTCCGACTTGAAACTTTGCTGGTTAACAGGGGACAGTGCGTAAAAGATGGAGAACTGAAACTTGGACTAAACGAAACTTCAGATTTTTAGCTTTCAGTTGTGACCTGTGTGAATAAAATAAGTCGAAAAATAGGCGCTTTATTTGAAATTATTTTTGCTATATACGTTAACGATATCCCTGTACACCAGTGTGGTTATAACGTTCAAGTAACACTAAAGCGGTATTTTTCTTCAAGAATTCTAGCGAAAATCTCAATGAATGTACATACAGCAGCGTCAATCCACATATTTGTTGTGGTTGTGAACAAACGCTATTATTGAGCCATAAAGATTATTGTGTACATTGCGAGTTAAAAAATAGTTCGCTATTTTTGTGCAACCTTGTAAGGTGTTATTGATGGCTGTCTGCTAACTGGAAGCAGAAATCCCAATGGTAGCAGGAAAAGTCAAAGAGTTTGGCGCGGGAATCTAAAACTTTGTTCTCAACCCTGATTCACTTGTATCAGGGTTGAATCGCAACTACATTCCAACATGGTTTCCAGAGTAGATATTTCTAAGAAAATTATAGATTTTCAAGTACACATTAGTGTCTTCACTATTCAACAAATCACAATAATCTCCGTACATCTCTGCACACCCATCGAGATAAGTTGTAAATTGTGACACATTTCTGCTAGCTTTTTGCCTCTTAAATTTGTTACTTTATCCTGTGACTTTCTCTTCATTTTAGGGAGAGGCTGATAATCACCTGTACGAGCGTTTATATCGCCAAGTATTACTATTAGCTCCTCCTTTGGTATTGCTTCTAATTTACAGCCTAATTTCTCTATGTTCCCAGTAACTGCACCATTTAAGTAGCAAAAAATTGTATAAAGTGTATTATTACCATAACTTATTTTAAAATGACAGAGGTCATTGCTTAAATTAATCACTTCACATTGAACAGTTTTAATTAATCCTATCAGTAACCCTCCTGCAGTTCTATTTCCAAGTTAAGCAATTAATTTTGGCCGATGAATCTGGATGGGTGATTGCACGGGGAAGCTTCCCTAATCCTGAGTTAGACTACTTGGCTCGGTGGGTGCCGCTTGCTCTGATTATCTGTTTATTTTGATGTCTGTGGAAGGTCAAATTGTAACTCGGCAAGAAACATTGTGTCTTGTTACGATTAGGCTGACGTGTTAACAGACGGATGTGTTTATAAGAGAAAGGAGTAGTAAACAAGCAGCCGGTACGGGGTAGCTAATTTGGGTACAATGCATAATCGGACGAAATAACAATTGTCGTGGCCAAGAACGGGTTGGTCTTATCTGGCTATGCAAAGTCCTCATTAGAGTTCCGAGTCTCTAGTGAGAAGATATCTCGCTCATAGAGCAGCTATGTAAGCACTTCAAATACGGGTGCATATTACAACCCTGAATGGTGACATAAGGTTAGCCTGCAATAAGTCTTCTCTGGCTTGGGCAGCTCTGGGTCTTCTTTATAAGCGTACTCAGTAGCCTTCAACTTTAACTTTTTAACTTTTAACCCTCCTGCAGCTCTACCTTTCTTTAAAGTTTTAATCGCGTTTATATTTATGATATCATAATCCTCCATATTACTTAATTTAATTTCATCCACTTCCCAAGTCTCTGCTATGCAGAAGACTATAGGTTTGTACTTACGAACTAGTGTTCTCACTTCTTGCAGTTTTGACTTGATGTTTCCGTGTATGTTCCAAAATAGTAGCCGGTGTCGATGGGTGTTTGTTTGTCGTCATTCGTGATCCATTTGTTGGACAACATTCCCCCCTTTCACAATGTGTCTCTTGTTCTCAATCCACAGTTTCCCCCCTACTAGTTTCACTTGCTTTTGTTGTTCCACCGCTTCTTTTTTTGCTTGCACTAATAACTTTCTCTTCTGTCTCTCTTCCTTTGGAAGATCTTCAGATATAGTTATTCCAGAACCCTTCAGCTTCTTAGCATTTGAAAAAACTTGCTGTCTTCCTCCTTCATGTAGCACTATTTTTACCTGTCCCACTAAGTTTCCTTTCTTGCCGAGCCTCCACATGTCCATAATTACATTCGGATTTATCTGTAGATTGGTCTGGAAAATCTCATAGACTGCATTCTTGAGTGTATGTACGGACTCGCCAGTCTGTCCAACCATACCGTGCACTATATAACAGTTCTTCGTCTTCTCTATCTCCAGTTGTAGTATTCTCTCTGACATGAGCTGCTGGGTTCTATGAAGATACTCGTTTTGCTTCTTAAGGATTACAATTTCCTTCTCATTGCTGTTAACCTTGGTTAGTAGTTGCTCATGTTCCGTCTGGATTGTTAGCTGCACAGCTCGGATTCTCTCTTCCATGACATCAAGCTTGTCCACTTTGTCTAGTATGCGGTTAATCTTATCCTTCAAGTCGTCGTCCATAGCTTTCCTTTTCCTCAGTTGCTCCTCTGGTGAATTTGGTTCCTCTCTCTTATTCTTCCGTCTTGGGGTAGTGGTACTCATCTACATACAAATGTAAATCCTGTGCCAGTATCTTTTTGGTTGCCTTTACAAGATGGAATTGTGGTACTCCTTCGGGACATATACTACAAAAATAAATTTCCTTATCTTGCTTATGCTGATTAAGTCCTTGGATATCGCTCTTCGGCTTCTTGCACGTACTCCTGGATTAGTTCTTGAGTTGTTCCGTAGCTTTTTTATCGAATTTTAATTACAATTAAAAATCAAGCGTTTTTGAGTTATATTTTATCGTGAGCGGAACAAGATTGCGCTATTTTTAGTGTAACTTTCGATTTGATCACTTGTGGTACACACTTTTTCACGGTATTCTTAGCAGCTAAATTAAGCACTACCTTACTCTGGAAACCCCCCTCGATCACGGAGTTACAATTTACTTTATTCTTTGAAACGCTGCCATTCCCGTACGGCTTTGTCGATGGGCTTCATTTTTTGCCAGTTGGAAAAATAGGGTAATACCATCGGTGAAAGCCATCCAGAATTTGACATTAGTTGTATACCAATAGATGTACATGGGATACAATAAAATAAAGCAAAATATATATAAAATTCTGATAAAACCCGAGTGCGATCGGTGACAGCCGTCCACAATTTGACATTTTAGTTAGATACTAGTAGATTAACATGAGATATATACCTAGTAGTATACATGGAATAGAATCAATTTAAATCCACTAATATCCGAAATGTAGCATAAACTATATAGTATGGAGCCGAATCCCTATTGCGATCGGTGAAAGCCGTCCACAATTTAATAAACTAGTAGCTATTTCCCTCGAATCTTTGCTCTCTTTGCCAATTGTCTTGTATCTCTTCGAAAAGTAGAGGCTGTATCGTTTTCCCTTAAGAATTTGCTCTCTTGGCCGATTGTTTTGCTCGCTCTTCCTCAAGGGTACAGGATGGAGTTTTCCCCTGGAATTTGGCTCTCTTTGCTAATTGTTTTGCATTCTCTTCAAAACGTAGAGGCTGGACCCTTTTCCTGATTGGATTTGATCCCTTGGCCAATCGTTTTGCTCTCCTTCCCTCAAGGGTCCAGGATGAAGCTATTTCCCTGGAACAATTGCTCTCTGGGTCAATTGTTTTGCTCTCTTCGATGAGTGTAGGCTGGAACTTCTTCCCGAGAAAATTTGCTCTCTTTGCCAATTGTTGGACGGGGGGCTATGGACTTGACGGGGAAGCTAATGGTTTGACGGGAGTGATATGGATTAAACAGGAGGGGTATGGGTTTGACGGGAGGGCTATGGGTTTGTATAGGATAGTTATAGGTTACAAGGGAATCTTATGAGTTCGAGCCAGCAAATAAAACAATGTTTCCAACGCCACCCCCGGGCGAAGCCGGGTCGCCCGGCTAGTCTACTATATATCCAAACAATACAATATAGTATATACTATGGGACAAAATCGCTGTTGCGATCGGTATATGCCATCCACAATTTGAGAAACTATTTATTTACCAATGAATATACATAATATAATATAATCTATGTAAAATCTACTATATAGAAACAATAGAAATATAGTTTATAGTAGGAGCCATTGCAGTCGTTGATTTGCCTTCTACGGTCTGATTTCTGTTGCAGCTGCACTCAAAAACGACATTTGTTAGTAGGGATTCGATAAGGACAATCCTATCGGGAACTATTTGCAAAGTACTACCTTACATTATTGCAGAAAAACTAAATCCAATATTTGTATACATAGCGCCGGCTCTCCTTGTTGTTTCATCTATTCCTAGCAGTTGCCACAGGCAACACTGGGTAGGCCAGGGAAAAATTAGAAGGATCGAAAAGGGTTCAATGAAAACACAACCAAAAAGTGTGGTACATGAGTAAATGACCATTGTTCGGGCTAGCTTTTCCAAGAATTACAGTGACTAATATGGTGTCACGTATGGCCATTGAAAAATCCGTCCTGTGGGGTAGTTTGGGTTTGGTGAGTGGTAAGTGTGGTGCACTGCTAGTAATAAGAAGTAAAAAAGTAAAGTAACTGAAATGCCAACTGTTGCGTATTCAAAGTACACTATTATGGACAAGGTAAGCCTTTTTAATTTTTAATTATTATTGTGTATTTTAAGGAAAGTTGTATGCATTTATGAATGAATGAGGGAACGGAATTGGCTGGATGTTGGAAGGAGGGTTCAGTTCAATATAGCATGTAAACTATAGCCGGGTGCATTCCGATTCGATTGAGTTTTGCATCTTTTCACATGTAAAGAGGGAAGGAAAGAAAAGGAAATAGGGAAGTCATGGAAGATGCAGCTTTGGTTGAGGGGAAGAATGGTATTATTTACTAATTCAAATTATTCTTTATCCTTTTATCGAGCGTCAGCAAATTTCCCCAATAAGATCATAGTACGCGACCAAATCCTCAAAAGCGCATTCCATGCGAAGCCTTTGAGATCCCCCGAGCCAACCGTAAAAGGGAAAAAACATTTGCACCAGTTTGAAGTTGAAGGAATCATCGGGCGCAGAATCCAAAACGACAGAGAAGAATACCAAGTGAAGTGCAAGAATCTTTAAAAGTAAGTATGCAATTTTCTTAGCCTTCGAGACCCACATAAAGAATAACTAGGGATAACCATTAACTAGCTGAGTAAGGGAATCACTAAGAACTTGAAAACATCAAAGTATCATGTTGTTATTATTATTAAGAAAGGGGACCAAAATTATGGACCCCACCGTTTATTAACGAGCTCCATAATTAACAAAAATTATGATTTTTTAAGATCCCACTATGCAGATGACCCTCAAGAGGCATTTATTGCAACTCTGAATGCTATGTTATATTTTCCTTATTTTAAATCCTAGGGGATCGGAAACTGCAGGATTCGTTTTTAAGGAGATAAATATATTGTTGAATAAGTATGTATCTTTCCTCAACATGGATTTTTGTTTTGCGCTTTCCAGCAATGAGACCACTTGGGAACCGTTGGAGAACTTGGCAAACACCTTGAAAATGGTAAGATAAATTCATCTATTAACATTATGCAATTTTATAGTTGTAACGCATTTACATACCATTACCACTCACCAAATTTCCTGTGGTAGCGTCGTCGTTGCATGACATTCCAATAGGAATAACAGTGATTCTATAATTCTTAAATTAGACACACGTCGGAATGATAAGAAAGTTGACGAGTATGACAGGCAAATATGCGCGCCATTTCAGTACATAGTAGTTACAAACTAAGGCCATGGTGTTATGAAAGACTTGATCCGTCTCTGAGATTGTGTACAATTTCTTTTAAAACGTATACTTTGAGGTGTGACATTGCATGACAAACCGGCAGTAAGGGATATCTTCTATCCTGCTCCAATTTTTATATGAGTGACCCTTTACCTAATCCCTATCTAAAAACGCGAGCTGGAAGTTTTTTAGACGATATTTTTGGGTATCATTCCTAATGAGCGAAACAAAGAAACGGGAGAGGTCAAATTAAGTTTTCCAGTGCTTAAAAATGCTTTTTTGGAATAACTTCCACAATAGTCAATATTTTTTTCGCAAAATCTGTGTCTCAAAGAAAATCCAGGAATTTTTAAGTAGCATGTGGCTAATTCTGACTATGCAAACAAATTTTATCCCGTATCCAAGAAATCAGTTTTTGGGTCTTTTGTAACTTTTAAGTCACCTCGCAGAGGTAGAAGTTGTTAGCTCTTGTGTATTAGATGCACGTTAGTTTTATTCAATCAGTTTGAATATACCCGTATCATTAACTAATTTACTATATATATATACTGCATTTTGGTTTTCTAAGAAGTGCCCGATAGCTGCAGAAATATGAAAAACGTAATTTAATATTTAACATGTAGTTATATGAAGTGGAAGCTTTTTTTTTAACCAAACTTTTTCAACTCACGGTAAGGGCTTCCTGATTACCGAAAATAAACTATTGACACATACTTATGTGTAAAAATTTACGGCCTATCAAATGGTGTATTCATCTTTGCAATTACTTGCCATTTAAAATCCAGGACCGTTTTATTCTATAATTGTATAACTGTATTTGTGCTGTTTGCTTGAAAGGGTTTTATTTCCTCTGAGTCGGCCCCCAAACCGGACGGACATGTTTAACTGTTAAATGTCAAGGCTACATGCGATCGAAAGAAGTATTTTAGCAACAAAAAGTTGATTAATTATCTTCTTCGTGCGCTTCTGTTCCATGTTTCAACTTGAAACTTTAAAGCATCAGAGTTGGTTGCAATAATACAAGAAAATAATACGAGAAACATTTTTAATTAAATTATAAATTGTCAACTACGGTCTTGCTGGAGTATGTTAAACCTTATTCAGGCTTTCTGAAAGTGTTCTCATTTATGTGGGGATGAGGCGTAACATAACTCCCAAGAGATTTTATATATCCAGAGCGTGTTTGAAATATAATTCGAGTTATGGGAAGTAAATATTTCACGCGAGGATTCAAACTTTCGTCGTACTGCCAGTAGCCAATGGTATCATAGATGTGAATTTTTATTTGAGTTGAGCTTCATCTGCATTACGATTCGCTTACTGGAATATAAAAGAAATAAGTTTTAAAATGTCATGGGCATTAATATAGCTCCATCTCGCCTCCGTATAAATTTGTTTACCGCATAGCACACCATCCAACGATTGCAGGGGTAGATCTTGTCACTTTCCCTTCTCGTTAACGATGAAAGTACTGTAATATTACTCCCCCTCATTCAGTCATATACCGCTAGATGGCGCTACTCCTTCGGTATTTAGCTCGGTAGTAGACAAGCTCGGTAGTAGCATGTTATTTTCTCCGGGGTTCCAAGACTTACCAAGCTACGAGCATTTTTAATGGATCTGTATATCTACAGCTCTGAAAAAACGATTTGAGTTGTTTCTTAACTCCTTAACCCAAAACTTCCCACATCACTGAACGGTGTTGAAGTGGCATGAATATGAAATAGTCTGGGTGATGCATATGTACTGTTCAAATAACAAAAATATTGCAAACCTGTTGGTAAATCCGAATCATTAAGTTTCTAGCCAATATTTCCTTAGACATTTTTCAAAATATGTGCGTCATTGCGGTTGATCATGATTCGGATGGCTTTTTTGATAGATGATTGCTTTTGACCAGCTCAATTAGTGTATTCTCTATTAACATTGTCATCTCCGCTTTACTAAAGGCTTGTCCCATTATAGAGTTTGGCCTTGCGTTCTCCATCCTTCTCACTTTCAAGCGTTTCGATTTCGTCCAGTTTTGATGCAGCCATTTTTACAAATTTCCGCTTGCACTTTTCACTTAAAAGCTATAGCTTTGAAAAGCACTAATTTTCAAAAGTTCTTTGAATCCTATAAACACATTTTTAATACCATTTCAGTGCTCTAGGACAATTTTCACAAACAACTTCCGCTCCACCAAATTTTAAAACCCACCTTAGTTGCCTTAAAATGTTTGCAGAAACAGAGGAAAAAATTTACATAGTTCAAGTAACTAAAGAGGCTTTTAATTACCACACTCACAGCTGTAATATTCATGCACGAAACTCAAAATCCACCCCCCCCTCATAATATTATGATAGTAAGGTGAGGGCAGGTTTTTAAATTCCCTTTTGCATCATTTCCGCCTCGAAACAGCATGTAAAGTCAACAAAACAACTGAAACTAACAAAACCATGCCGTCTTGGAGCAGAGCATGGAGCTTTCATAGTAACAGCGACTTTTCATAATATCAAATATAAATCCTCGCACCCCAGGAGCTTCAGAGAGTATGGCTTATGCTTCCTGTTAATATGATTTATTGAATGGGTTAGAATTAGAAGTAGAGCCGTATTTCCATCCCATTTTCATTCACTTCCTTTCCTTGCAGCAGCCTGTTGGGAAAGGCAAGAGAAGACGAACGAGGATGAAAGGCGTACAGGTAGGATGTGAGAGAGAACATAATGGAATTGTGTGTGTAAATAGATGGAGTCATGAAATTTATTCACTGCCATGCATACATACATATATATTCACAAGCTTGTGCAACAATCACAGCTAGTAGGTGAAACTATAAATGAGGACTTAAGATTTTTAATTTAAAATTCATTTTTCCTATCCCGCTACCCCTTTCCTTTCGTCAGATCAATTAAGCGTGTAACAAAATAACGACCCGCCATTTTCCCTCCTCACATCGCAGATTTTCTCCCAACCACACTAAGTGAGTATTTCCGGTGAAAGTATCCTTTCTCCATATGGCTTTCATGGCTCCTAAATTAGCCTCCATGGCAGTTAGCCTGATTTTGATTATTTTCTTGCTCGGAAAAAAATTTCCAAACAGACTGGCTAAAGACATGTTGACAATAACTTTTCCGATTCGGAGAAGCAAAGCAGCATAGGATATTGGTTAAAATTAGGGTGTAAGTTCGGGAGTCAACTTGCTTTATTCCCTCTCGCATATCAAGAAATCCCGCACCGTGACGTAAACTTTAATATTTCCGCCAACTAATTAATTACTTCTTTTATTTACAGTCATAACAATCCACCAACGGGACGATTGTTATAACGGGATATTGTGAAAATGGATGAGTCAAGCACTTTCTATTAACTTTCTCCTCCCCATAGCAAGCTCAACCTCAGCATGCAGTCACCAGCAGTCCTTCCCTAATCATAAATGGATAGCTGGGAGTCTGGAGTGTAGCAACTGTTACAACATAACCGACTTGTCTAGGTCACTCTCAGGGCCACCATTAACACAGCCTTAAAATTTACGATATTATCAATCAAATACTTTGGGTGAGTTCATCGGCCCTATCAGAGAGGTGGGAATTGCGTTGCTCACCGTCACACTTCAACTTTACCCTAGCCTTACAAAAAATGTACCGAGTTTTGTGCAGACCGGTGAGCATGAACTCAGTGTCTATTGTGGTTCTATTAAAGACAAGCCCTTATAACGAATAATGCATCAGCTCAGACTGACGATGAAATCCTACGGTTGTCGTGAATTAGCGAAATGTCAGATGAAAAGACACACCGCAAGAGACGGGGCAATAACCATCCCTGTTATCATCATCACTGTTTCTATCATCTACAGTAACATTGACAGCACTGTTGCTTGTATCATCATCACCATCGTCAGCTGGATCAGCAAACATGTGCAAACCTTCGACAACGCCTTCTGCAATTCTTATGAAACAATAGGTTCCGTGTTCTAGGAAGTGAACGATGCAGCTAAGAGTGACCATTCCAGCCCACAGCTTCATTACTGAGGACATGATTGATTCATGGAGGGACAGCGGTCGATTAAAATCCTTGCGAGAGCTGGCCACCAAATTATTTAGCGCAGATTCGGGTTGAAGACGAGAAGCGATCCGAAGGAGTTGACGCGGAATCCCTCCTTCATACAGTCTCACTATCTGTTGAAACGCAATACCCGGACGGTATAGTGTTACTGTCCAACTCAAAGTGCGTGGAACTATTTTCTGTTTCCCAAAAACGAAAGGATTTGTTAGAATTGAAGGTGCTCGCCACTTGGGAATTTTGAGATTCTTCAAGTCGTGGGAGAAACCAATGATTGCAGTATTGTTACACCGCAATGCATCCTCCATCTCCGATACTTCCGTTCGGGAGTTGCGTTTTCTAGTGAAATTATAAATAATCCAATCACGTCTCTTCTCATATTCCGTTACATTGAGATCCGTCTGGTCTTGGAAATATAAATAATTTCGAAGTGGATAGTGTACATTGTCTAAATTTCGTTTGAATGTGTATTCCTTGTCATCAATCTCGTATGTTGGCAAAGAATTACTGACAACAAGGTTAACACTACGCTGGAGTAGCTCATCAAACGTTTGAGGACCTGTAAGTGTTGATATGACCGCCAAATCCGAAGCAAGAAAACACTTGTATGTGTTGGCAAGAACCATACCGGCCATTGCCATGCTTATGATGAGCAGCCCAAAGGGGAGCGTTACTGCCCTACTAGGGAAAGCTCCCACGTTCTCTAAGAGAATTATCCAAGGAAGATGAATAAAGTGAATTCTATCCTCCCACCTCCGCCTCTCCTCTGAAGCGGAAAAGCATAAGAGTAAAGAAAGGAGGGTGGTGCTGATGAGTAGAATGAACCAGGTTGGAGCGTCCAAGGGCTTGGTGAATATCCCTGTGGGTCGAAGAATTGAAACATTTATGCAAGAAACGAAAGAAACGGAAGTTTCCTGTACCGGGATGCTGTATTGCCCCCCATCTACCGATTCACTTACTCCAGAAATAGGGGCAGTCAAATAGTCAGAGAAATGTGAGTTGCGATTAATATAATATAAAGCTTGGTAGGCAAACGTCATATTTGGATACTTTTCTTTAAAGTACATAAGCATTGTGAATTCGGGAGGGAGAATATTCCAAAGTAACAACCCTCTTGAATGCGAGGCTGAGTTGTAGGGTTGAGGTGGCTCTATTTTCTGTATCTTAGCCAACATTGCTTCCCAAATATAATTGCTTGTAACTTCAACTGGAGGGTGGAGGGCGTATCTGAGGAGATAGCCAATAAATGCGATTCGTGACTCTTGTATGAGAAACCATGAAGAGAGAAATCATGACTGGGATTGTCCCGTAAGTCTCTACGCGCTTTGCTGCGTCATCAACGTATTTCTCAGGATTATTTTGAGTAAACCGGAGGATTGTGTTCATCTTGCAGTTGGTGCATAATATTTCAAAGTTTATTAGGACGTTGCAAGCCACTACTCGTCCAAGTGATGGAGTGCGAATAATTTGTTTTTCAACTCCCGGCACCTTTGCTCTATCAAGGGTATCAGGATTTGCTTTCTGGATTGTTAGGAAGAGTACGTTTCCAAGCTGTCGGATTTCGGATGCCCATCTCGGGTAATAAGGAATCTGGAAAATACTGGCATTGTATCCTCCAACATTCCAATGATAAAACTTGCTGTGTACGCTTTCTGAAGGAAATGGGGAAATTATGACGCTGTACACGAATGCTGACTCTAGTCTCGTCCAGTGGAATAAGTCGTCCATCCTCCTCTTAGGATCGTTAAGATGCGACGCTTTCCAAATGAAATGTACTTGCGCCACACAATTACGTCTTTTGGTCCAGTAGTAAAATCCATTCTTACGTATCTTCCAGCGTATTATCTCAGCAATGGAAAAGTCCGCACGAAAAAGTAAATTCTTCTCATAGTGATCACCGTATACACGCGGGCGTGTGTAAATGTAAATGGGATATTCAACTTTTCCGATACCGTGCAAGTACATTCGATCCAGGTACAATACGGAATCACAGTCTTTGAAAATCCCTACAACTTGTTTCAAGTCACGAAATTCTGCAGCTTGGGAATACCCCAATAAACAGTGGGCCAAGTACACTGCTCTTAAAGTAACCACCCACACAGTTTTGCTCCACTTGCTCAATAACATCTTCGCTTTCGAATTTTAAGTACATGCAGTAATAGCTCTGTGTAGGGTTACGACCGTTCTGGGAGTGATGCAGCATACGAGTACTACGAAGAGGGTTACCGACTTTGTGCAATGTGGGAGTGGCATTAACTTGATTAAAGCTGTCATGAATTCCGTTATATTCTCGCAACCTCCTCACGACACAGCGCTTGTTTCTTGGTGTTCTCAGTCATGCAAATTGAAATAAGAGCAAATCCCGCAATTTTTCTATAATTGTATAACTGTATGCTGTTTGCTTTAAAGGATTTTATTTCCTTTGAGTCGGCACCCAAAGCGGACGGACATGTTTAATTGTTAATGTCAAGGCTCCATGCGACCGAAGGAAGTATTTTAGGAACGTGTAGTTGATTACTTATCTTCTTCGTGCGCTTCTGTTTCATGTTTTAAGCATCAGAGTTGGTTGCAATAACACGACAACCATTTTTAATTAAATTAAAAATTGTCAACTAGTACATGCGTTCTTTTTGGAGCATGTTAAACCTTATTCAGGCTTTCTGAAAGTATTCTCATTTCTTTGGGGATGAGGCGTAACATAGCTGCCAAGAGATTTTATATATCCAGAGCGTGTTTGAAATATAATTCGAGTTATGGGAAGTAAATATTTCACGCGAGGTTTCAAACTTTCGTCGTCGTGCTGTCAATAGCCAATGGTATCATAGATGTGAATTTTTATTTGAGATGTGTTTCATCTGCATTACGATTCGTTTACTTGGATGTGAAAGAAATAAGTTTTAAAATGTCATGGGAATAAGTAAAACTCAATCTCGCCTATTTATTTCTGCCCAATTTGTTTACAGCATAGCATTAGCATACCATTCCAACGATTGCAGCAGTGGTAGATTTTAGCCTCAATTAAACTTGTTTGGAAACATAAAATAATCTAGCGGAAACATATATTTCGAATAATTTCTATTTATACTCAATGTTAAGGTATAGGGCCCCAGCTCCACTATGAAAATGGGCTAGTTTCGTAGCGATAGAGATCCCATAGCAACACAATTGAACGTTCACACTATGAATGAGTATATAGGCCTATAGATTCATTCATAGTGTGAACGTTCTAGAGTGTTGCTACGGGATCTCTATCGCTACGAAACTAGCCCATTTTCATAGTGGAGCTGGGGCCTAGGAGCATTCGAAAATTTTAATTCGCGCTAAGGAGATAACCATGGTTACGCTCACTATTCGTCGAATATTTTATGTTTCCGAAAAAGTTTAATGGAGCCTTTTGTCACTTTCCCTTCTCGTTAACGATGAAAGTAATGTAGTATTACTCCCCCTCATTCAGACATAGGCCGCTAGATGGCGCTACTACTTCAGTATTTAGCTCGGTAGTAGTAGCATGTAATTTTATCCGGGTTCCAAAGCTTACCAAGCTACGAGCAATTTTAATGGATCTGTATTTCTACAGCTTTGAAAAAACGATTTGATTTGTTGCTTAACTCCTTACCCGAAACTTCCCAAATCACTGAACGGTGTTGTGGGGAGAAGTGAAAGTGAATGCTATGTTGCATTTCATACAGTAGACTGTAAAGAAACTCTGAAGTTGTATTTCATTTACTCGATAGCTTCGATTTGGATCTCATCAGAAGATCATTCTTTGAAAGAGCAGGGAATACCACAGTGCTCTATACAGTCATTATTCTGAAATTTGCTATAGCTATAGGTTTGATTGGCGAGTTACAGGTTTGACGGGAGGGCGAAAGGATTCACGAGAATGCAGTTACATCAGAATAATTGAGAAATCTTTTCATTCCTTAAATATATTCTTAGAATAGTTGTAGTATTTGAAACAAAAGTTGCACATTTTCCCTAATACATGAAAAAAATAAAGCTATTGTCTTACTTCTAAACGAGAAAACATCGTTTTCAAAACGGTTGAAAGCTTTACCAATTCTTAATTGCATGCAGCCCGCAAAAACATGGTTTCCAAATTTTGCGGTGTAATACAGCCCCCGGGAGAAGCCTGCCGGTTAGCAAAGCTAGAAATACTAATTAGCGCAATATCTTGAATCTAACGGGTCACCATTTTAAAGCGCACCTGTTTACATGGTCATATCACAGCTCCAAAGCATCACAGCGTCAAACGACTTGCATTGTTCGATAGCTGAGATCTTAAGCTCTGATTTGCATTAACTTTCATTAATGTAGCGTCAAACGAGTTACCGAAGCGCTGCAGCACTGAAAATCACATTACTTTGGAAAACTGACCTTTTTTCGTTTAGGGCCTAAACTTAAGGCGCTGCATTGTCAGTAATTTCTGACCTATAGAGGTAACTGTTAATGCAAAGCAGAGCTTAATATCTCAGCTATCGAACAGTGCAAGTCGCTGAACAGAGATGAGAAATCGCTTGTGGAAGTAAATGGAAAGTCCATTCCTCCCTCCTACTCGCTGCAAGGCAGTGGAAGAGGAAGAAGCGGACGGCGGATTCCCTTTTACTTTTCCAGGATGTACATTAGCCGGGCGCCGCACATTAACTTACATTACGCGCGGAGGCTAAAAGAGTTGAATGTGCGTTTTAAAACGGTGACCCTTTATGAGTTACGCCACATGAGAACTTATGCCGGATGTACACTCCAACATTTGTGTAAAACTTGTGTAACACTTTCCAAAAAATTTGTTTAGTTACCATAGTAACGCCGTTTCTACTTCAACACTTTAAATCTAAAAGTTTTACACAAATGTTCTCCATTTGATTAACATTAAATATTTGCGGGTCTTTTGAACCGCAGTTATTCGACCGAGTTTGTCACGTCCCCTTTTCCTTTAGCGATGCAAGTACTGTGATATTTCCCCCCCTCATTCAATTACATGTAGCTAGATGGCGCTGCTAATTCGGTGTTTAGTTCAATAGCAGCATGAAGATTTCCCCGGATTTCCCTAGCTAACCGAGCGAGCTACTTTTTCAAAGCTTCTGTATTAGCTACAGAAGCTATGACAACGCATATGTTCCAAGACTACGACATTGGACAGTGTTGGAGTGGCAAGATCATGAAAAAGTTTTATTTGTACATATTTAGTGTAGACCAGTCCGAACAAGAATGACGAAACATTTTGTTGTTGAATGTCAATATCTTGGAAGGTTTAGCCGAATTGGTATGAACAATGAATTTATTTAAAGATGCAATCAATTTCAAGTTGCCCCAACAGAGAACAATCAACTGCCAGAGTTTGGTAATGGTTTTGTAAAAAATAAAGAAGTGAATGTTATGCTTTGTTGTTATACAGAATAGCTGCATTTCAAAGACTGTAAAGAAATCCTGAGGTTGTACACATTTAATTTACTCGATAGCTTCGACTTGGATCTCATCAGAAGATGATTCTTTGAAAGAGTAGGGTATACCACAAGCCCCACAATCATTATTCTGAATTTCCTGGAAACCATCTTGGAATTAGCTTTTAGCAGTCTCAATTCAAGTCCGCCCTGAAAACTCTTTCTTATATTGGTTAGTCTATATTTTGGTCTTGGAAGAGTAAAGCTTTTGAGGAGAAGTTTTACCCGTTTTTGGTGCTTTCTTGGTAAATTTCTAGAGCGATCAAAAGTCTAGAGCCGTGATTACTGCGTATTTGGGTAGGATACTTTGAAGTTGAGCCGTTCATGTGGTAGGGTATTAAATGAGAAGACTTGAGAGTATAAGAAAGAGGATGAGAGTTGGTTGTTGCATACAAAGTTATAAGTTGGGAGCCCATTCGTTAATTTGGTTTAATTGATGGTATTAAAAGATGATTTGGAAGAGAATGAGGATTCTTAAAATGTAGAATCAACTCCATCTTCCTCCGCTTTACTCTTGTACGTCCTTCTATCTGCATCCATCCCTCTTATACAATTTACTTTCACCCGCCACCACACATCTCTTAGCCCTCTTACCCGGCTACACATCCTTCTAATTCTCCGCTCTTCTTTCCCCACACATAGCTGCCTCTTTCTTTCTTAATTCGTGCATCCATCCATTTCCTATAGCCCATCTCGAAAATGTGCCCTCTCCTCTTCTGCTTTCTCCCGCTGTAAGTCCTTGAGTTATCCCTATACTTAAGTCCCATTTACTCCGTAAAACCAACGCGGAATATGCATAAGGCGAAGATGGGACTCTCCTCTCGAAATTTTTAATCCATCCCATGTTAATCTCGGAGGCTCTTTCCTCCGAGCGTGATTTTTCATCTAAATACACTCTTTTGTTCTCTCTATTACTGTTCCCAGAGAGCTTCTCTTCCCCTCGCTGTCACCCCTGTAAAGAATCCGTTTCTTGTTCTTCTACATAAACCCGTTCCCCACTTAAAAAGTCTCACACTTGCTGCTGCTGAACCACACACTTTGAATTCCGCCACTAGTAAATCCCTACTAAGACGCCCTCCACAAGCCCTTTCCCCTTTTATTATTCCCTCTTTAATTACTCTTACTAATTAACTAGAGAAAGACACATTTTTCCACTAGATCTTGTCCTCTCCGAACTCATCTCACCCTTAGTATGTATTTCAGAAGCAAGAGCGGGTGTGTGAAAGGAGTGAAAGGAGTTTGTAAAAGTTCTTTTGCCATGCTTGATATTCCTTGGTTTTACTTCTTTCTCTCTTTAATTTGACTCCCTCCTGCGCTTATTCAAGCGCCACATAACGATTAATCCCAAATTTACTTGTAAATTCCCTCATCAAATGTAGCTAAAATACCATTACTTTTCTCTCGATCCGGCTGCCAGTTTAACCACCCTCTTCAGTCAAGCTACACTTAAGGAGGAGTGGATCTCTGTATCAGCTTCTCGGAATACAGCAACTGGTAGAATCTTATTCCGCAGTTGGTGCTGCTCCTAGCGGAGACTGTGAGATCGGCTTCGATTACAACCTAAAGCCATTCTTGTGGACTTAACGTCCTCTGCTTCTATCTACATTCTATTATCTGGAGTACACAAGCTGGTGGGAGGCGGGAGGGTAGAAATCGGCTGGAGTTTACCTTGGTGTAGTAGTCTAGTAATTCAGCTTTTAAATTTTCTCAGATTACTTGAACATAACTCAAGTGAAAGCATCTTAATAGGTTGAAAGATGAAGGAGGCGGCTGACTTGAGCCAAAGCCCTGAAATGCTTTCACCTAAGCTAAGACGAAACCCGTGTGTAGAGTATATAAAATATTGCTTGAGAAATATATAGCTCCCTTCCAATAAATAATTCTTGCATGCCCATAACTTTGGCAAAGATAGTTGATGATGATTACGTGTCATTTCCGTGCCGACGCGAAACCGCATGGAATCAGCCCTCTTTCACAACAACAATCTCCTCTGGCTTTCTCCGTCTTCTTCTTCTTTCTATATATGCTCCGCTCAACTTTGTTTCGTCTATCGCTTCTCTATTATTCCTTGGACGAAGTGGCGTATGAAGAGGATGAAATAAATGTCTGTTTAGGGATATCGTCCATGTCCTGTCTCTCTGTCTTCCGCTCCTGCCCTTATTTTCTTGCCGATTTTCTCTCAGTTTCTTCAAAGTTTCCCCGCCTCTGCTTGAGTATTTGGGGAGGCATAAGCGTAGGATGGGAAATGTGTGTACAGGAGAAAGGAGCACAAGAGCTACTTGCTCTTCTTATCAGCTTTTCTAATCAGAGAAGCTCTTATTCCCTCATACTCTTGTGAATTCTTCTCCTCGATCCTCAATTTTGTTCCTCTTAGCCCTTCGCATGAAAAGATGGAATAAAGGCACATAAATCAAGATTTAAGAAGTTATTCCCTAAATACCGTCATAAATACAGAGTTAAGATATTGACCGATTTGTCCCTGCACGGGAGTGAATTATTCTTGACCCAAACTGATAATTCGTTATTTTATGGCCCTTCCAGCCATTCCGACCATCTCTAAAACCCAATTGGGAATCACCCCTCCCCATGGTATACAATGCAGGCAGTCAGGCAGGCGGGTAAGGACATCATCCCCGGGAAAATGCTCATCTTCTTTTATAATGCCTGACATAGCTCCCGCAGTATCAGCTGAAGAAAGAAGCCAGACCAACCCTTCGCTTCGCGCGTTTACTTTCCCTCAACTTCCCTCGTTATTGCTTCCTATATCAAACCAATTATTATTGGCTTACAATCCATCGCTTCTTTGCTCTGTAAACTGTGGAGTGAAAGCTTACTTTCACCGAGTCTTCTGCCCTCGCGTAATACCAGCGTGAGGACGATACACAACATCTCCTTTAGCAGCAGACTATACTTTATCTATATCTTCAGACCTTTCACCCTTTAACGGCAATTTTGCTTTATTCTTTCGTGTTTTGGTTTTATATTGCTTTGAATTTTCTACTCTGTGAAATGCTTAGCTGACGTAACTTACTGCATAGGATCCCATGCAGCGGTTAAGGTTATTTTAGCACGTAAAATCAAGCCAATGTCGGTACAATATCGTAGAGAGCTGCTTTAAGGTAATATTCTACTAGGAAAATGCAGGAAATTCTGTGAAGGTAGATGGCGCCATTGAGGGTGAAAGAGAAAGCATTTGAATCTTCAACACCGTCCTTCCATCATCCATCTTTGTATCCGTTGATTTAATTAAAGACAAGCATAAAATCTATCGGATCAGTTGAAGAATCAAGTTCCGCTTACACTGAAATACAGCCCGCCCATGAGATCTGACACAATCGGATCGGATAGTTTGGGGAGCGATCTGACGGACAAACGGAAGCGGGTTTCTAAAGGGATGGAAACGTATTGAAAAGTTTCACATTTCCTTCTCAGTTTCCTCCCACAATCTCTTTTCGTTGAAGTGAAATCAAAGTTGGAGGAGGGAATATTGCCTGGAACCACTAACCTAAGAAAATTATGTTAAACTTATTAAATGCTTTTCCATCATCTTCCGTCCGTATCCTTATCAGTTTCAAGGAAATAAGGACGGCATCATTGTCCCCAGATAAGAAAGTCTTAACTCTCTCGTTTTCATCTTCTTCTCTGGGTTTTCTCTCTTGATTTTGGGAAAACAAGTTTATAGATTTTGCCCTTTTAAAATTTACCACAACTGCTTTCTCCAGACTTTCCCCGAATACTCTCTATCATTTCTTACGTAAGAATTATTGGATATAACAGGTAAGACATGGAGTGCTATGCGATATAAATTAAACGTTAGGGGATGTGACGTTGTGAACATATAAAACCGAACAGAGTTTCCACGACTTTCTCCAATGCGTGGGAAGAGAGAATTTTCTCTCATCCGGTGAAAGTTGTGACGAAATCAAGAAACGACAGTTACGGGGACGTAAATAAGGAAATAACAAGATATGGAGAAGAAAGGGATATGAGAGAAAGCTATACTTGTTTGCTTTCTCTTTCCGTGTGATTTCATTTTGGTTTCCTTCTGTGTAAAGTGTAAAACTTTCTTTAGATAATAAAGTCAACGTGATTTACAAAAGCTCCTGCCATCCGCCAAACCAAAGGCAGCTTTATTCGGAAGAGAAAATACATGTATCTGTTTTCACTCTTTTGATTTTCTTTTCCCATTCAACGGTTTAGGACAAGTTGACACGGGTAGCTGAAATCGAAGATGAAACCTTTTATATTCGACATACATTAGCCTTCTTTAGAAAAGTTTGGCTTTCTTTAGGCTCTCTTTCAACATCTCCATCCAATAAGAGACGGGTGATGAGAGAAGATGAGTAGGTTGTGGTGGGAAAAATAAAAGATGATAAAAGTGAAAGCAGCTCTTCCAGGTTTCTCACCCACCGATCATTCCTCCTCACTTCTCACGTCCCCCCTCTCAGTCAAGCTCAACTTTTCTCTCTCAAAACGGAAATTACTTAAGATTCTAAACATATTGTTTTCTACCAACGAAACCTTTCAAAAAATGATTCCTATCCCCTTTCACTTGTACAAACCGAAACGGAGAAAATCAAATTATATATCATCTCTCACTCCTCATCCTCCATCCTCCTCTGTGAAGAGCGATAACTTACTTACAAACTCGTTTCAAGGCGTATACTTGGTTTTACTTTCTTATTCTCGTATATTTTGAGCCTACTGTACGTGCCGACCTCAAAGTGTATGCTTGATTCTACTTTTATATGCATGCTTTCTCTCACGAAACCCAAATCTAAATTCTTTCAATTCAATAACCAAGACAAGGCATCATCTTTTGGATGTGTATATATATGTTTCAAGATAATATATTTCTCTTTCACGCTTTCTCTTTTCTTTCAACTATTTAGGCTGCTTTCACCGGCTTTCTTTCCTCTACTTGTTTCAAATCCTGTTAAACAAATCCTAGAGGGAGTTACCCCAATTGAATTTCTGCAAATAGAATTTTCATCCTCTGTTCTACCGGAGGGCTCAGGCTGTGAATACAAAACTTAAGCTGTTTGGACTCCTACTCCCTGTGTCGAAAGTTCAGCCTTTCTCCACCTTTCAAGATATTATATTAGGATGATGCAAACAGAATGCGTCAGTCTTATCCTTGGTTGAAAGAGTATGCGATATCGCAATATCATTATCACCGGTAATTTTACTGTATAAATCAGTTTCGAAGCATAACAGAGAAGCAAACTGGTGAAAGGAACGTGCTTTGCACGTCTATTCAAGCTTTGAAAATTCATCTCCATTATATTGATACTTTAAATCGACTTGCAAATAACAAAACTGTCGTAAGGACTTTGTGAATTGGCTTGTGGAATTTTTCAAAATTTAAAGTATTTTCTTCGTGTATTTCTTCTTGACATAATTCATCAATATATACATCTGGATTGGATAAGCGTTGAATTTGTCTCAAATCTTGCACAGTTAGATTGAGGATGAAAAATTTAATTTTTTTGCAGCCCAGCCTGATACATTGTAATGTTAAACATAACCACTAGAAGCCGTAATGTAAAGTTTCGCAACGAGAATTAAAAAACTTTTAGTGCTATATAGTTAGCTTCCAAGAACGTTTCTCGCTTTTAGTAATAAAATCCCAAGGCTTCCCGAGGTATTAAAAACTAGGATGGATGGATTGCAGCTATTTGAGGCCAGCCTCATCTTGGTTAAGTAGGAGCCATATCTTTCTCGTCCGCCCTGTCTAATGAATACTGAAAAGAAGAGAATAAATTTTATTTTCGGGGATTTTTCATGCCACGAATCTCGCCCTACGATTCAACATTCTGAATCCCTCATTCTTCTAGGTAATAGGGGAAGCACTACTGCATTATATAGTCGAAAAGATATACTGCTGTTAGCCTGTAGAGCCAATTCCAAGCCACTCACAGTTACACCGTTTAGGAGGGTTAGAAGAGATGACAAAGTCTTCGTGATGAGACTCTGATACTCGGCTATTGTCTTTGTAATAATGAGAGTCTTTGGGAAGACGAAGTAGAGGCGAGTGGACGAGTCTTTTCACTAGGTTTAACTTAGTATTTGCACTGGTCCATGTATGGATATATTTTGGAGGAGCTGGCTGGAGCCGACGAGCTATGAGAGTCTTGGGTTCTTAAGCGGGTAGAGCGGACACTTTAAGGAAAAATAAAATATGAGCATGTTTAATTATTATTCGGAGGCATAAAAGTCTAGTAATGGGAGCTCATAATGGTCGGGGCAGAGGCAGAGCTTTTATTCCTCGCCTAGCTTAAAATATTAAGATAAAATGAGCCTTCTTTCTAACACACCCGCCCCACACTCTTACCCGGTACTTTCTTATTTCGACTCAACAACCCTCGTCATTCCCTAAATACAGCCTCTCTCCTTACCTCTTGCTGCTTTGGTAAAGACGGGTTCTGAACCCCAAAGCCGGGTATTATGCCCGTCCCTTCAGCATACAGTTGTTGTAAGTAGCTTCCTATGATGAATGTTCCCAAATCACATCGCCCGCAAAG
Source organism: Sminthurides aquaticus (assembly GCA_906901655.1). Lineage (NCBI taxonomy): Eukaryota > Metazoa > Arthropoda > Collembola > Symphypleona > Sminthurididae > Sminthurides > Sminthurides aquaticus. Next base: position 698,621 of record CAJQTT010000023.1, on the reverse strand, counting down.
GCCACAACGAGGAATAAAACTAACTCGGCATGTATACAAGCTGGGTTTATAAATTATCGCATTAAAAAGTACATGAATAGTATAACTTTTTTAAGAATCCGCAGGAAATTAAATGCCGCTCTCTGCTTCATCGCTCCTGTTTCTTACGATCCATATTTTTAAATAAAGAGTTTAATGGAAGAGAGAAAGATAATCGAGATGAGTTGCAAAGTTTGAAGGAATGCAGGTTTTTTGAATTTGTGAAATGCGGATGCTAATTGCGACGTAAAGGCCAAGATTTTGATATAAAGCTTTGGTTTTTTATTTGAAATAAATATCAGAAATGATTTTGTTAATATTGGTTCGGTGGATGAGATAGATTAGTATATTTATAATGTAACCAAGAACTTGTTTAAAAACTGTGAAAAATGGGTACTACTTGAAAATGACTTGGTTTTCAAAAATTACGGGCACAATTTTAAATATAATAGGACACAAATGACGAGAAATACTGGAGAGCGTCTTGGTACACTGGAACTTAACCGTAGTATCCGTATCCACCGTATCCGCGGCCGTAACCTCCGTATCCTCCTCCGTGTCCGTAACCTCCATATCCACGGCCGTAACCTCCGTATCCACCACCGTATCCGCGTCCTGTAAGAGTAAAAGCATGAGCATGATTTAATGTTAATCTGGTGAGAAATGAGAAGCTACCCGGGTGTTTTCCCGCTTGAAGCGGGTTATAAGGAGCAACAACAACCCTCCAAGAGAATCCACCCTTCCAGGATCAGCTCCCTATCTAAAACCCGGAAGGGGGATGAGGAGGGGGATGATCCAAAGGGGCAAAGAGAGACGCAGTTGAGCGGGAAACTCCTTACCGTATCCTCCGTATCCGCCGCCTGTAAAACCAAGAGTTGCAATATTAGCAAGAGCGTCTAGGGGGAAAGTTTTGCTATGCAGCGCGCTGCCACCAGGTGGCGCCATGATCTATCGCTTTATTTCCAAGGGATTTTAGCTGCAGAATTGTATCAAAAACTTACCGTATCCGCGTCCGTAGCCTCCATATCCTCCGTATCCACCGCCATATCCGCCGTAGTATCTGCCTTCAGCGGTTTCCAATTGGTCAACCTCTGGAGCTTGTTCCTTTTCTTCGGCAGCCATGGCCAAAGCGAAGATAGCCAAAACGGCGAGAGAGATGAGCAAGTATTTTGCCATTTTGAAGATTTTTGTAACTTGTCTTGGAGACTTTTGGAGAATTTTTCTAGATATCAAAGTGAAATCTGTTGATGAACTGATGTGGTTTGTGGGATCCGATGGGACTTATATACTTGTCAGTTTCGCCTCCGCTACATGTCATTGCACATCCCCCCACCTTCAGGTTGGACGGGGGAGGGACGGCTGTAAATAATTTTAGTAAAAAAACATAAAAATCCCTTTACAAGTCTTTAAAGATTCCCTTGACTTACAGTGGAGGACGCAGACGCAATTGGTTGGCTGCTACATATTTTCATATTATTCTACAGACATACATGTGTATATACTTGGCAATTCACTCGATATGCACAACATTGGAATTATCACTTGGAAAATATGAGTAGATGGATTTCGGTAGGTGGCTTAGATTAATTTCTGTGTTGAGGTGACATTAATGTTTTATTTCCAAAGGGTACATTTTTAATGTACGTAAGTAGCATTTAAGTAAGCCATGATACAAGCCGGCACGGACTCCCTCCTGTCCGCCAATTAGGTATCCCCCACAACAACGTCATTCCTCCCTTGATATCACACTCATTCTCTTCCCCCATCCCATAAGCCAGTCGAGTCGGTGCAGTGGTCCTTAACTGCCGATTGTTCTGGTGTACGTAATAATAAGTCCAGGGACTATTTTGTTGTAAAATATTCAAGAACGTTCTACATACCTCGAGAAAAGGAACTGATTTTACACGCTTGCTCGTAAACCCAGTCCTAGTCACTCAAACGTCCAAGTTTACAATGCATATTAACGGAGAACACATGGCGACATTGCAATGCCATGGCAATTATATAATTTTAAGAGATTTTAAAGGTTTACAAGTTTTCCTGTGGAACTCTACCTGCTTTGCTTGCAGCATCCGGTTAATTGATTGCATAATAAAAAGCTTTTGTCTTGGGCGCTGTCTGAAGTCTTCCTACACATGCACAGTGTGTAAAATACCTTGTAGGACACTTGTCACGTGTGCATGTGTGACTTGGCTTTGGTGAGGTGAGGTCCTTGATAGCGTATAACAAGAAATGAAATCAATGGTAATCGAGCGTCAATTAATTGCGTCTCTTGTTCGAATTGATTGAAGGATCGGTCAAACTTTTACTTGGATTTCACGCCAAAATCCTGGGACGTGACCCTCATATAAATGTTTCCGTTTGCTCACAACTTTTACGCTTGGCTAATTGCTTAATCGGTAATGGGAATCAAGAGAGTCTTCTTGTTTTGTTCCAGATCTGTTTGGCTTGGTTGCTTTCAGTTTCAGTGAAGGAGATCTGATTCTGATCTATTCTAGATTACGCAATTATACCAGCTGGTTATCCGTAACGAGAATCAGATGGGATTCCAACTTGGCCCGTGTACAACAAATGTATGCCAGCCTCTGCTGTAAAGTTTGACGCGTGCGTTATTTTCTGTAGTTCACCAAACTCTGTGGATAAAACGAGCCGTGGTTGATACCGTTCTTGCGAAACGCTTTTAATTCACTCACTTGTTTTTTTTCTATTCGCCAATTCTATCAGTTACTTGAGGCTAGAGTGAAGCAGGTCAGGCTGATGTGGTGATACGCTTTTTCAATGTGTCAAGTATGAGCAGGTTATGCTTAATGCTCAGTTAGTTGGTTAATGAAAATGGAGAGCATGCAAATGCATACAAGGTTGAGAGAAGGTAGGAACAGATCTGACGTGTTTCAATCAAATGCATATATGTAAACAGATAATAACGCACTTTGAATTAGCTTCACTTGCATTCACCCAAGAACCAAATTGCACTCATTTTCTCTTTCATCTACTAGTTTTTTGACCATTGATTGGTTACTAGCATAATTTTTTTTTGTATTATTATTATGCACCCTATAGTGCCCTGGTCTGATTCAACCTAATTTATATATTAGTTACGATTAAATTATAACGGACACAAGGACTGACAGTCATATGTTATAAATGTTTGTTTGACCTTTCAAGCCACGTTCCGATTTTCACACGTGGATGAAATATTCGCACATAGAGTTAGACAAAAGTGTGGTTGCAGTGGCATGTGCCAGAGTAGATTCGCGGATTTTCGTGAGGATTAGTTGCAAAGGTTATCGGCTTTCGCACTATTTCTTTGGGGATTTGGTTGAGAAATGTATGGCTTTTGAAAAGTCAGCAGCATTTTGGGGATTTTTTGACATGAAACTTATACTTTGGAATTAATAAACAAAATTTGTATTTAAAAGAAGATAAATTTATAGCAAGTGTTACAGAAGATCAAGTGCGTTCTGTTTACAGAAATGTTGATAAAATATTTCTCACTTCTTCCCGCCTGTCACTCTGCAAACAGTGAATTCCAGCCCTCTGTGCCGGTGAATTTTGCAATATCTTCTGCAATTAACTTAATCCATGCTCACATCCTCTCTTTGTTTCTGTCAGTGTCAACCAGTACGCACACACCAGACACTACACGCTGTGTGCGTAACAATCCTTCTCCCACAACGATAGGGGGCAGGGATTACCCTACCGCCTGTTGACAAACTAATTTTTCGTGGTTAAATAATTAGAAATTATAATATTTAACTGTTTCTTGCCATTTTTACCCCTTACCCCACCATTTGGTGACATTAGGAGTGTTATGATTATTATTATGACTTTGCATGCTTGGTTGACATAATTGTGCTTACAAATTGGTCTAATGACCGCCAAGAATCAGATAATCTCAATTACTCCCAATTACTTAATGTGAATATTACAGTAATGTCCCATTATTTTTTTCCGCTGCCCACCCTCACCCTCCAACCTCCCTGCATTTCTGCATTCTGTCACATGAAGAGTGGTCCGTCCTGCATGGCACGTGGTAGCACACGACCACAGCCCCGTGGCCCGTGATCTTGCACAAGTTATAAAAGCCACTGACTTAACCACATACAGATTGTTTCCATTCCGTAATCAGTTACCGCTTCCCATTAGATGTCGCCTTGCCTTTATTCTTGTTATCACTAATATTGAGCAGTAACCTACCTGACGGTGGTGGGGTTGAGGAACTCGCATAACATTGAATCTCCGCAGAGACATTTCCAACAGACACACGCACACATCCTTAGTCAGTCGCCAAAATTCAACCAAGCCTTGGGCCACATGCACAGCAAGCAAATGATCCATATTGTTTGAATTCAACTCTGCTTAAATCCTCATCACCCTTCACTTCCCAGCTCTGTCAGAGCCTCACACAGTCACGCAACCAAATCCGTCAATCTAACTAACTATAACTAACTGCTAGAATCTCAGAGTGAATAAGCAGCTAACTAACTAAATCCCAAATTAAGCCTCACTTCCTCTTCAAATGACTGGTAAAGTGAAACATTAACATTTCGGCAAATTTATTATTTATAGAATAAAACAATGGTATCTTTTCCGAATCAGTTGGAATGTGATGGATTGTATCATCTGTGCTGCGAGCATGTGTGGTCCTTGGGAAAAGCCGCGAACGTATTTAAAATGTGAACGAATCCATTGTTATTGTATAATCGTTTTGAAATTTAATCAGCTTGACAATTTGATAATTGCCAAGTTTTTTACAAACCTTCATCTTCGTTTTCTCTCTACCTTAGTCAATGAATTACAGATTCACTCATGTTTTCTGCATTAAAAATAGCATGAGCTCTACAAACGTACGGATACCGGGTATGTATGCGTGCGTGTCAGTTTCACTTTGCCCCTAGGAGACGTCAAGATACAAAAATGCGGTACGCTGCGCGCTTCGGCTGGGACACTGCAGTATGAGAATATAGGAATCAGCGAGACGATAACTCATCCTACAGTTTGCGTATAGGTAGCAATAAATGCATTGTTGTGATAACAATACACAGGTAAACAAGACAGGTAGTATCCGGAGCGGCACACCTGTATGTACATAAAAGAAGATTGGCGAAAGCAGTGCGGAAAAAGAATGAACTACTGAGTAATAACGTGCAGAATATCACGTGTACTCTAGTTGTTTAATTGCAAAATGGGTAATACTTTCATAAGTCTCCCCAACGTGCTTCTTTCATAAGTCACCAACTAGAAGTCGGGTGACACCACGTTCTCGCGTCAGCAGTTAGTATTCCAAGTGTTTTGAACCTAACCCCCGCCCAAAACGTTAAGGTTGTCTATCGTAACCTAACCTTCACTCGCTCAATGAGGCCCTCGCCCTTAGGTCAGAAGGTTCTGCGAAATGCCTGGCCAATGGAAATACAAAATTAGAAACACAGCGGCCGGAGCCTACGCTTTGCTCGGCCCGGTGGCGATGTGTTCCCAATTCTGTATTTCCATTGACCAGGCTTTTCGCGGAACTTTCTGACCTAAGTCCTCTGCCCTCATTTCGTTTCGCTCAGGTCAGGTTGCGAAAGCCAACCTTAACGTTTTTGGCTCACCACCCCGAATAGACTAAGGAGTAGAAATTCAGTAGTGTCACCCGACTAGCCATTGAATGCATGCAATCACGCGTTTCCAAGGCAACTATACCATCTACAATATACGCTGGGGAGACTTATGAAAGTATTTCCGCAAAATGTATTGTTTTAATAACACTTGATGACAATTAAATGCATTGAGGGAAGGGAGCTGAGCTCCAACGTACGTGTTACGTGCGGAGTGCTTGTTGGGATTTTACCTGAGGGATACGTTATAATTTACTGCGTGAGTAACGATGACTTCCTCTCTCATTAATAGTTTGGAAATACGCACAAGTCTTTATGTGTCATTTACGCCTTATTTAAGTTCAACAAGACCTTAATGATTCATGCTGCATTGTCTTTTGAATTTTTGCAAAATATTGCAAACTCATTCTCGGACATTTATCCTCAAAATGTTAACGAAGAGTGACCGATTCACGGGTCAATTAATAAACAAGGCTTATTAATGTCGCTGCAGTAAACGCAGGTTAGGTGAAACCGGATGTAGTACGGTATGAGGTAATCCTTGTTTAGGCAAGCACTCTTAAGAATGGAAGTGTAAGAAAAACAATTGTTGTATCGTTATGTGGGGCTGCAAATATTGCAAATTTTATTTGCAGACGCTTTAGCTTGTATGTAGCACTGCGCACTGTTACAAAGTGTCTGTGTAGCGGATGTCCTAGATGGATCTGAATTCCTAATTACACCTGTCAGGATGTTACTCAATAAGTTATGAGGTGATATCATATGAGGGTTTTGAGGTATTTGACCACAAAATATTGCGGTTTTCTTATGAGCTGGTTGGTACGTTAGCTCTTAGCTCAAGCAATAGTTTGACGCAGTAAATGATTTGGTATCGTAAGTTGAAAAATTACATCATTTCCCTTTTTCCTGTGACAATTCTTATTGGATGGTGGAAAGGCAAGAGTTGAGATGGAATACGCGATGGCGTGCAAAACATGAGACAAGTAGCTTCACTTTTAGTTTCTTGAAGTTATCCCAATTCCGAGCAAATAATTTCACTTAGGTATATATATAAAAATCCTTGATTTATTCCACGTGAACATCATTGTCTTTTTCACAAGTGTACGTGATAGATCTGCAGAATCCTGGGCTTTGTTCGGAAGTAAAAGCAGAAGGAAGAATAAAACATGGCAAAATTATCTGTGACTGTGATCTTACTCCTGGCAGCCGTTTCTATGGTGATTGCTGCGAACGAGTTGGAGGAAAAGAAAGCTGAGGATCTTTTAACGGAAGAGCAAAGACTTTATGCGGGATATCATTTCGGTGTCGGACTTGGTGTCGGTGGGGGTGAGTGGATTTTGAATTGTTCAATTCGAGTTATAAAATAGTTTAATTTTAAGTTTGTTAGTTCCATAACGTTAGCGAAAATAGCTGTAAAATTAGTTGAAAGTTATGAATTTTTGAAAGCTGTTTCTATCGCAATAAGTATGTGTTTCAAAGGAAAGTTAATTTATTGTTGTCCAATGATACAGGTTACCCAGGCTACGGTTATGGACACGGAGGCTACGGATATCCTTACCGTGGTTACTATGGAGATTATCATGGTGGTTATGGAGGAGGATACTACGGTCGACCTTACTATGGTGGATACGGCGGTTACGGACATGGTGCTGGCGTCGGTTTAGGAGTGGGATTCGGAGTTGGAGTCGGTAAGTCATGTATTTGAAATGATAGTTTGCTACTACTTAAACAGTCGAAGGTAAAACTCGAAGAAGCAAGCAAAACGTTTTAAATTTTCAGCAGACACGAAAATAGAGATTAGGAAGCGTTGTGTGTGAGAGCAGTAAAAGACAAGTTTTTCACAAACAGAGCGTGCAACTAAATGCAGTTGCAGCAACCTTAGATGCTAAGCATGTCTGATACGTTACATGTAGTCCAAAGACTGAAAAAACGTTGTGGCTAATAGAGAATGTAAAAATTTTCTACATTCACTCACAGTGTTGGACTCGTATCGAAAAATGGCAAAAAGTGTCCTCCTACGTGCTAGTAATATGAATAGTGGATACTCCAGAAAAAAACTCTTAAATAATACCAGTTACTTCATAGAAATTAGACTCATAAAATAGGACAGCTGTTAGGGATTTTATACTGACTTGTTGTGACACACTCACCAGCCAACCCTACTGTAGTACAAGTTTCCAAACGCTTGAAATTCCCTAAAAAAACATAATTTTTTCAAGCATTCAACTCGTTTGAATCAATATTCAATCATTTATAAAAATAATCATGTAACTCTGTCCTACTTTACTAGCTGAGCAAAGGATGAAAACGTATATATCTTTGTCTTTAGTTTCGTTAAAAATGGTACCGTATATAAACTATGTTCTTTCTTGCAGGAGTAGGTCACGGGGGCGGAGTCGGAGCATACAGCGGGATTGGACTCGGTATCTATGGTTAAACTACCAATACTCAGTGTAATACAGTTTTGAACCTATGTATTCCCGAATTTGTCACTTACCGAGTCATATATGTCTTCCTCAACTACTGAATTCAACAGTAACAGGGAATCCATTTGAAGGCAATGGGAATTTCTGCACAAGAATAAAAAATCAAACCTTTTCGAGTCATTTCATTTTAACTTGCCCATGTACCTCTTATGATATTATTAGAGCTTCTAACTTTTTGAAACTGCGATAAAAATGATCTTACAAGCGTTGGAATAAATATTTTTTATAAATATACGTTTCGAGTAATTTAGCTATTCATCTAGCCTTCTTAATCCGCATTACAACTGTTAGATTATCAGGCATAAATCTCAGCAACCTACACTGGAATGAATCAATGAGGAATATCAACACACAATCTAACCTCGAAGGTAACATTGAACGAGCAAATGCGCAGGGCAAATTATTAGCATTTCTGTAGAGCAATTGCGGAAATGACCATACGGATGAGAAGAAAGTCTCGCATAGCCCCGGACGTCATCCCTCTTATGATCTTCCTCTCTTTCAAACACTGGATGATATTTCTCTATTCCTTTGGTTATTCCATTGATCCCACCCCGTTATAATGTTCTAGGTCTAGCCACTACTTCTACAAATGTTTCCTCCAAGATTTCATTGGATTTGAATCATTTGATTCATTTCTTCTACCCGCCTGGGCTCTTAGGGAGCGCTTGAAGCAAGTCTACTACACACATCCACTTAGAAGTGAGCTGAATGCATAAATGCCCGGAGCTTTGTTCCTCAGTGTTAGTTAATGGGATTATTTAGGCCATAACATGGTGGATGGAGACGTATGAGATGGGGTGAGGCTTTTAAATAGGACTTAATCTAATGTGTAGGGAAAAGTCCGTCTATAAATTGTGGGTCCCTGTAGGACGGATTTCTTTGTCAGTAATTAAGAAGGGACTTTTACGCTTTCTCCATGTAGAATTAGATGTAGCAAGGAGGAAGAACGTGGATGAGGGAGCTGCGGTGGCGGGTAGAGTAAAAGAGAAGAATTCTAAGACTAGCAAGAGTAATAAGGGGAGAAAGTTGAATCTTTTCTCCAATTTTGCTTCCTCTTCTGTTCGCTTTGGCCAGCGATGGAAAGTAACCAAGAGGAGATGATGATGAGAAAACTGCTTCAGATTTTACCTACTTGATTCCACCTTTCTCCGGTGCCTTCTTAGGAGCTGTTAAGGCTAAGGAGAATAGTTCTCTCGTCCTGGGTTTAAAAAAGTTACTCTTGAGTTTTTCTCAACTTATATTCAGCTTCCTCAAACACGGACCAAGGTAGTATCTTACATTTAGATCCAAGATCCACTCCACATAGCCCCCGCCTCCTAAAATGAGCCTGCTTTCTCCTCTGCTTTCACCCATACAAGCTTCTCGTTTTCTTTGTAAGCCTCCTTGGAGGGTGTAATATTTCATTATATATAGATTGTATAATCCTTTTTTCAGAGATTTGAGCAAGTAAGTAAGTGAGAGTGGTGGAAATGACAGAATTATGACTCGCAACTTTTTTCCAAGGGGAAAAACGCTTTACAAAGACTTATCTGTATAAAATATGACACTCTCTTCATGAATCTTATTAAGATAGGGAGAAAGAGAAAGAATCCCGCCTCACCCTCCCTCCTCTACCACCCGCTAACCTTACCGAAAAACCCGGATTCTTTTCCCCCAACTTTCTCCCAACCTTGACTTTCTCTCTTTAGCGTTTTTGTAGAACGTCCTCTAACCTTAACTCCGCATTTTCTACGTTGATGTGTGATGTGTCCCCTTAACTACCCGCCAACGCGTTTTTTTCACCCACATTCTCACCCCTTTCATCATACCGCCTCCATTCCTATCTCTGCCGCTATCCCTCCAGCAAAGTACGAAACTTTAATAAGGGGATGTGAAGGAGGTTAAGTTGTGAAAAGGTTATTTTTTTTTCTTGCCTAAAACTAGAGCTACTTTTGAACTTATCTTTTTGGAAATACTTTCTCTTATCTAATTCTTGTAGCTCCTGGTCGTAGAAAGAAGATGTGAAATTTTTTTATCATCTCAGATTAGATTGTTCAATTACAAACTCAGATTATTTCTACCATTTTTCTCATAATGAATCAAACTTTGGAATTAGAAGAAATAATATTATTAGTAATCTGTGTAAACAGTACCAACTACTATTGCTGCAAGGAGCTTCACTGAACTTGAATAAACTGTCGTATTTTGATTCTGACTTGGCATATCTCATACTTGAGATATCTTTGTTGATACTATAAGAGCATTGAAGCGGCATTACTGACACGACCCTTGAATCCGTGTCGTCCATGCTTTCTCCTCAAATTACGAACCGTATATTATTCATCGTCACGAATCTTTCTTGAACTATCCTAATTATTGCATTATTTTAATTAGCTTTGCCCTGAATTGTCTATTTTGTAACTTACTTTGAAAATAGGTATATTGAGCAAACTTATTCAATTTGATAACATGCTAGCTAATATGGTGCTCAAGATTTAAGTGGAAAATTAATAAAGAAGAATCGGATATAAATTACTTTTATTTGGTTATATTCATAGCGAGCTGTATGAATAACTTTATACTCGTGGTGGGTTAACTAATAGAAATGTTAGCAATATCAAGTAGGACTGCTAAATCTTGTATTCAATCGCAACAACTAAGCATATCCCGCAGGAGTTTGTAGTCATTAGAGGTGAATAGGTTTCCAAAGAAGTACTTGCAATTAATAATTAATAAGAGAACTTGGCCAGGCCCCATGTGTTTAGTGTTTACTGCAGGTACAAGACAAGGCCCTTTCGGGCCTGGAATCGAAATTGCGGTAGTTGCGGAGCAGGCAGTGAGCATATAAAGCAGGTACAATAGATGTACGAGTTCACTAAAAGAATGGTGTTCATGACTGTGAGACAATAAAGCCTATCTTTCAAACCTAAATTGTATTTTTAATTCTGAAGAGCTACTCTAAAATCCATAAAAATAATTCAAATTAATCAAGCTACATACACGATACATTCCGTGAAGATTGCAGAGCTCACGAAAGCATCACAATTTAACCTCATTAGACCATGAGCTAGAGCTCTAGTGAGCAGAGCAGTTCCCGATTGAGTGGAAGAATATACAGTGGTAACCCAGAGGTTTTCTCGTACAGTTTCTATAGTTGCCAACGAGTTTGGAAAAAGTCCTGTATATCCTCTTACCTTGCCCGGCTGCAACAAACTTTCCAAGCCATAGATGTGAAACTCGGGATTTCTTGGAGTATGGAGAAAGCTAGAATGTTTTAGAGCGATTCTACGCTTTCTCTCATCCCACCAGCTCCCGCGGCTTATTCCATCAAAGGGCATGTAACAGTTTCAAAAAATCGGGTCTTTGGACAGATAGATGTGGAGCTAATAGGGTAAACTGCCTATTTACTGGATTGCCTCCTCCTCAGTGGTAAGCGGGCGGGCGGTGGCGGGTAACTTTAAGCGTCCCTAGTTTTTTTCCTTACACCGGAGCAAGACAAGCTAAAGACTTGTGAAGTGAAAGAGGAGAATCCTTTCCCCTCTCCTTTCTCTCTTCTAACAAGGCTAAACTCTTTGCCGTGCAAGAGATAAAGTCAAATCGGAGTAAAAATTATGACTTGAGCCAAAATATATATCTAGTTTTCTCATCGTTCTCCTCTCCACTCCTACATGGTTGCAGAGCAGATATACTTTTCTCTCAATCTTTTCTGAGGTTTTCTCTCCCGACGCGCGGGTAAACCTTTGAGATGATATGCGGTTTGAGGTTTGGATAAATTCATATGAATGTAGCAGAGTGGTTTTGGTTAGAGCGGTTTTGGCGGCGTGACTTATTTCTTGAAAATATTTTCGTATAAAAATCCAAGATAGGAGAAAGCTAATATTCTTTTCCCATGCATAAACCTCATAATGGACTTTTGTACTTGTCTGATTGTGAAATAGTTGAAGTTGTAAATGTCATTTCCCCCCTTTGCTAGAGAATATATCCTCCCTGAGATCTCTCACACTTTTCGGGGACTTTGAAAAAATTTCCAGGAACGACTTTTGCACTCCTTCTGGACGAGATGGAGGAGAGATGGAAAATCATCATGACGTCTTTAGAGGGCTACATATTTTTCTTCCCGCTAAGTAGGATAATTGCATATAGCTTCTGTAAATCGGGAGGAGATGATAAGCAGGAGGGCCTTATAAGGATTTCAACCTACTTGTTATTATTACCCGGGTAAAAATGGGGAGGAGGCGGAGGAGAGGGAGCTCCGTGAATATGGGATGTCGTTTTAGTCTCTTGCGTATATCCAGTATGTATGGAAACAAGGAGGGATGAAGTGATGCGGGCGGGAATGTGGTACGTAAAGCTCAAACGGAAGAGAGGAAGTTGGCTTTTAGCGGGTAAAAAATCTCGAGGGTCTCATCGCTGATGATATTATTGAGCTAATGTAGACTTGATATGATTTAGTCCAGTGTCATTTTCCTAGGAAATCCTAATTGAATTGCCTTCTTCTACACTGGTTTTCTTCCAGCTCCTGCAACTTTTTCTTGATATCCGTTTCTAAGTATTTGAGCTCTATTTGGGTGGTGGATGGAAATTGCCAACCGCAGCTTTCATCAGCAACTTAGTCTACCATCTTATTTTATACCGTGTGCCTCCCTAGAAAGAGATGAAATTGGCTCAAGCTTTAAACGACTAAGAGTAGGCAGTTTTGTGTGAGGAAAAAATTCTTTCACATAACCCGCTAGATGATTTTTTCTAATCATCAAAACTCACGCCTTGGATTTATCTCAGTTATCCTATTTTAACTGCGAGGCTGGAAATCTGAATCACTGAAATTCTTTCCGTGAAAAGTTAATAAATTCTTACAAATCACCTCAAGTCATTTCCTCCTGTCAGCTTTTTAGAATGAAGGTTTTACGTGATTTGGTAAATCTTCTTTCCAGTTCTCTAGTATAGAGAGTCTGTTAAATTATTATTTTCATGAGCACTATGCGTAGCATGTAACCTGGAGGCAGGCTTCTCTGAAGATCATCTTCAGGGTTTCGCTTGTTGAGTGCCGAGCAACTTGATTTGCTACAAGTTAAGAATAGCTGTGATTTTTCGACATCGTTGCTATGGAAGCAGAGTAATCAATCCGTGTATCAATTGCAAACGTGCCGTTTTTAATTACCGAATGATAACAAGATCGTAGATAGCTTTAGAGAAGCTGAAATAAATAAATTTAACCGGTAAAAGTTATATACTTGTAGGTGTAAAGCTGGGAACTAGATAGCATTTCACCAAACTATTGATTCTAAAAAAATTAGTCGATTCAGAAAAATCTTATGAATGCTTTCCCATTTCCTAAATCTGTAATCTAGTCTCTCCCTCCTCTCTGGCTTGCACCCAAAGAGAGCACATTTAATTACGGCATTTAGAGCTTGCAACTTGCAACAGAGGGAGACCATTAAAATATTTTTTTGCTCTTCTTCCTTCTCTCCCTTAGTCTGTTCATTCAAGCATGCTGGTGGATGATATCAAGATTATGCTATGCTGGTTTGCCTATAGGATAGAAGCCGTTCTGGATTTTTAAATTTTCTTCCACCAGTAGATCAAAAGAGACGACGTGAAGGAAATTAAACGTAGGATTCTATTTCACAAGACTTTCTCTGCTTCTTCATCCCCTGTCATCATTACACAGAATTTAGAGTTTTACAGATTAAAAGTCTATTCCTTTTGCTTTCTCCCTCTCACTTTCTCTGTATGTTTAAATTCCGGTAACTAAAAGAGTTTTTAGATCACTTCGTCTCCTTACCCGCTTATTTTTCTATGATTGCTTCGTTGTGCTTACTTCCGAGGACTGCAAGAAGCTGTGGAATTTTTTATGTATCCATATTCTTGTTTCCAGCATTCTCCCTCTGCCCCATTCTCCCCCGCCGCCTTCAGATTGTCCTCCACCCTCTGCTTTATTATATTTGATATCAGGAAATCATCATCGCTGTATTATGTTACGCATTCCTCGCACCCTTCCTTCTTTCCCTCCGTCTAGCCTTATAAGTCTTTCGTGCTGATTTCGTTAAACAGTTTTCTATTCGTAACTCGTCCACATTCCCTATTTCCATAATAATGAGAAAAATAATGTATGATTCCCAGTATCCGCTCCATAGGAAGATTACTTTGATGAGTGAAGACGCAGCGTATTTCGCACGATTTTAGGCTACTACTCAAGCAGATTATTACAAGTGGTGGTACAATGGAAATATAGTCCGCAGACTATGTTAGATTGTAAACACGGAACATGATTGGGTTTCCGGGTTATTCATTGCCAAGGGTCGTCAATGAGGCTGAATCAGGCAAGTCCGAAGGAGTGCAATGGTGCTAATTTCATTATTATTACAGGCTAGCAAAACAAAAGGCGGGGATTTCAATGGTGCCCTCATGTTAAATGTGGTGTTCAGTGTTCAATTAATGCGCCGTGGATTAATTGATGGTTTATAAGGTTTATAATCGTAGGATATGGAATATGTACCAAAGCATAAGTTCAAATGAAACAATGGTGGAACAAATTATCATGGTGGAGATCAAAGAGGTTACAGTTTCAATAGTTTTAGCTATAAGAGAATAAGATTTATGGAATTTTAGTTAAACTGGAGCTTTTTAATGTATTTGGAGGTTATATATCGAAGGGATTCCAGGATTTTGAACGTCGTGGATCAAATTTTGTCATTTTGTCGTGAAATCATGATTTTGACAGGAAAGTAACGCATTTTCAAATGAGATTAGCAAAGAAAATGTGGAAATAATGCCTCTGTCTAGTGCATTCATTGCTTTGCTCCAGAGCAGGCTACGACCGGGTTTTACTCGGTCGTACAATAAGTGAAAGTGCTAGTCACGTGGTATGACATTTTGAAGCCGGGTCGTACTTACGACCCATGTATAGTCTACGACCGACGATACGACCCATGGCAAAATTTGATGAATTTTTTTTAAAATTATGACTTTTATTGCATGTAATGCATTCCAAGTGATGCATGCGAGTCTCAAATACTGTAGATGCGGAATTTTGAAAATAAATTATCATAAATTATTTCCCGCCACCACAGTGTCACTGCGGTAACTCAATGCTAGACCTATGGTGAGTGACGCAAGGAGTTTTCTACATGAGTCGAGCTCTATGCGAGACTTTGCCAAGAACTCAAGTCCTTTCTGTGCTCAGTAGACGTTCGACTTCTCTTCTTCTTAACTCTCTTCCACTCGAATTATCGGACATTATTTTTTTAACTTATTCAGTTCGTAATTGCTGCCGTGTTTATTCAATTGTGGATTTTTAAAATTGTAGGTTTAATTCTGCAAATTTGTACGCAGTACAAGTTAATTACAAACATAGTTTTTACCTTGTCGAGCCAGTTGAAGAGAGTACGTCCTGTAAATAATTATGCTGAGGAGAGCAGTGATAGCGATGACGGTGATCCAGATTGGGCTACTCAGAATATTATACCTAGTCGGAATTCCAAGTCTAAAAAGGTGAAGCCAGCAAGTAGCAAACGAGCTGGGACATCGTTCGATAACGATAACGTTGGCATACAACAAATAAGTGGGGGTCGCGTTGAGAGGGACGTGTACCAATACTCGCAGCCACTATACATTTCCCAAGACTCGTCTGGGTCATCTGTTTCTGCCGGCGGAAGTAGTGATTCACCGACCAGGTCTGCGGGGGCTACTACGATTAGAGGCGGTAAACAGATTGTGAGACTAATTAATGGATTTAACGGGCCGAAGATAATTCGCAACAATTTGGCCGGTTCATTGGATGATTTTGGACCGCTGCCTTTTGAACTGTGTGACTCACAACAAGTGCATTGGCCAGATGTTAACAATACCGTGTTAAAGGCTCGGATTTCGTGCCTTTTCGGAGATTGTTCGTCGTCTGTTGTTTACAACGAAGTGTATAATCTAGTGTTTTAAACAGAATTAGTGACATTAATTAAATACTTACGACCCATGTGTAGTCTATGATCGATGATACGACCCATGACTAAAGATGAAAAATTGTTAAAATTATAACTTTTATTGCATATACTGCACTCCAAGTGATGAGCATGAGTTTAAAATGCTCATAATGTCAAATTTTGAACATTTATTAGCACGATGAGATTTCTCGCCACCACAGTTACACTGCGGTGACTCTTTTCTAGACGCGTTGAAAATGACGTAAGAAGATTTCTATGTTAGTCGTACTCTGCAAGGAACTTTGTCACAACTCCAAGTCTGTTTACCGTCTAATGAGTGCCAGAGATGGTTGAGACTTCAGTTTTGTCGTTTTATCTCTTAAATGTCTTACTCGTGAATTATATGAACTTCTGGTAGTATGATTAATGCAGGTGCGAATTAATGCGGTGAATAGGTTTTTAATAAACCATGCCGTAGAGGTTGTCATTGAATTTAATAGGCCATGCCGTAGAGGTAGTTATTGAATTTAGTACAACCAGGTTGCATTAGTTTTTGAGAGGCGGGAAATTTCATCTGATACCAAGTGAAGCCGAGAAGCGAGTCCCACAATTTGTTGAAAACTGCTCGAGGTTTTCCCCACTTTAAAAGATATTCCAAACCGAACCATTTCCTACGTTCGTTCCATTAACTTAATTCTCATCGGTACATAAGTCTATGTTGACATATTTTAGTAATTACTGCTTTTGTAAAGTTGTAATTCCATGTCCACTTAACCGTACATCGAGATAGCTAGCTTGTTCTACAACAATCCTGCTTTATATAATACCGGTTAATCTCTGGAGGCACTGTTGACTTTCTCCCCCGAAATTTCCAACAAATTTACCTGCCGCTCTGATCAACAAATTGGGTTGGTCTCAAACACTTCTTTTCTATAGTAAAAGAACGTCTACAACTCATCCAGATTGTTTTGCAAAAGCGTTATGTAGAGCACCAGCCTTCTACGAATGTGCTTTTAATAATGCCAATTGTTTTCACGGAATTGTACCATGTATAAAAGGGTAAACTGATGCTTGTTGTCCACCCCTCTTTGGCTAGCGATCATAAACAAGGTAGCCACGTCTCCACAGTGGTACCAGGATAAAGTCTGTAGATACTGCATACTTTCGAAATTCCAACTTTCTTTAAGTAATTAAAACTGTACAAAATGACATGTTTTAGAAAATGACATGTTCCGGCCTTTCATACTCTCAATCCTCCATCCACGACACAGTCAGTCAAGAGAAGCGGAGTTTCATTTTTAAAACAAAGACACACAAGTATAGATAACATTACCACATTGCACCTTAGTATGTACCCTATGACGACATTAACTCCATGAAAAACTGTTGTTCCACAGTGCCATCGTGACAGTATTTTCTTGGCGTCTTTTACCGAAATTGCGCATGTTTTGATATGCTATTATAGAAAGCTATTTATAATAAATAACGACAAATGCTGATGTTATTATTCCCCCAAGGCATAATGAGGAACATTAACGAGTAGTATATCGAACGCATATACAAACTATAAATAAAGGGATGTCTATCCCGGTTCATAAAGAAATTATAAACAAAAATCGAAAATGACACAGTGGTTTAAGTATTTGTGATGTTCTTCGTTATCAAAACGGAGCAAGCATCATTGATCGCTTTTAACTACTATCCTTGATGCAACCCAATGACTCCAATGCTTTTGCTCCCAATTTTGCATCATTACATGAGCTGCTACTTTCATCTGATAGCATAGGAGCCAGGTGGTGATGGTAAAAACAAGGCAGCTTCTCCTGAGATATTGTGGCGTACAAGATTGAGTGCCCTTTCTTTGAAACTTTATGTTTCCTCTCTTGTCAAACCTGCAGCTCTCCCTTTGAAACTTAAGGTCACCCGTCAAGCTATTAGAACCATGTCGTGGCACATTCCGCCCTCGCGTTAGACCTTAATCTCTACCGTCAAACTAGATTCTCTACTGTCGAACATTTAGCTAGTAGTTGCAGACGTAATTAACACTGAATTAGGATATTCGGATAAAAAAATACAGCCATTATAACTAAGCCAAGTATGCAAAATCGTAGTGACCACAATTTTAAAGATTTAACTGCCAATCGTATGTGAGTACAATTTTTGTGACCACAATTGCAAAAATAAGTAGTACTTCCTATGAGTATACAACCACAGTGGTGAACATTATGCAAACACTAGCATAGGCGAAACCAAAATAGCATAACTCTAATTTTGAAAACCTGCGGGTACTCACTTGGCCTGTCAAACGACATTACGAATGTTAAAGATAAACAAACTTTGAGGGGCAAATCCTTGAGATTATTCACAATCATGAAGCGTTTTGCTGTAATATTCGGTAAATTATAAATCAGGAACCAGAGAAAATTTACTGACGTATAAAAACAAAATTTAATCTGTGTTTGCGTAATCTTGTGTAAAACTAATGGGTTTATTGATAGAAACTTGGACTGTGAGAAGTGACGACAAATATTTAAACTTATTTCGACAAAGAAAACGATGTTTAAATGGAATTCTAGTCCGTACAGTCAGAAAAAGACACTTCAAATGAATCGATAATCTCCAGGTTGGTTGTAGAGTTGAGATCTGTAGCAGAAGGCGCTGTCGTACATACTATTAATTTTTCGAAAAAACGGACTTTAAGGGTACACATTCACAGGGAACTGAACTGTATATTGTAGAGGCAAGAATGTTGCCAATGCGAAGCTGAAATAATCAAAATGTTCTAGACATCCCGGGTTAGCTTGCGTGTTTAAGGGGCAAAGTCCCATCTTAGGGAGGTTGGTGACCTCTGTCTGTGCGCATTATATTTTGCGAACGGCTTCGTAGAATCAGATGAAATTTGATGTACAGAGGCATAACTAGTAGGGCACGATTATTATTGATTTTCAGCCAAGTCAATTAACTAACGCCGGAGTTACAAATAACTAAATAAATTTTGATTCAGCACTGAATACACGGCATGTATGTTCTCACAACTGACGGGCACACATCCTGCACTCAGCAGATGGATGGGTAAAAGAGAAAGAAACTCCAAACACACATTCCCGTAGCTCCGTGGTTACTGCTTGCGCAGGAAAAAGAAACCGGCGTGGGATGGAATCACGTCGATTCTTGGAATGTTTGCATGATTTCACACACATGTACCAAGTGTGAAACCTCTATGTGAAGGGACCTTACGTTATCTCATGCCGGAGTAAAAGGAGGGTATACCGGACCAGCGACAATTTCGAAAATCAAGAGTATTCGTCCCTTAGTTACTCTGTTTTTTTTCGTTATTCTACCTCTTGCGTCCCATAAGCCGGTAGGAAAACATTTCAAATACCCCTCCTCAGCCAATTGATGTCGAAGAACACATGGTTTTCGGGTTTCTATGCCTTTTATAATCTCAGCTCACAACTAACAGACGAGTATCCTACCATAAAGCTTTTTACCACATAAACAATTGCCGCATCTTGAGCCAATTGATGATTTTGGTATGTTTTTTTAAACCTCGCGTTTAATAATATGGAGATGGAGATAATTTGGTGCAGATTAATAACGAGGCTACATTTAATATCCATGCCTTGAGTGGTGGTCTAGTAGTAAATATTGACAGTAAGGGAGGGGGCATGAAGTGAATATTCTGTCGTAGCAAAAAGGGCTTTTAACCAAAACACTAGTAAATATAGCAGTACGCAAGAGATTAAGCATGTTCACAGCGTAATGGATGCTAGTGCGAACATGCTTGTGTACTGTTATAAAACAAGCAAACGATGCGGGAATAAAAAAATGTGTTTAAATTATGAATCAATTTTATCTTAAGACGACATCCACAGTGGAACTGTGGTCAATGGTATATCCTATGATGCGGATAATGAGCTATAATGAGTCCAGTTTGTAAGTCATAATTAAGTTTACAGCCAAATATAGTTTTAGTTACACCGTACCGTTAGTCGTGAAACCCGCAACAAGTAAAACTTCGTAAATAGTCAAAAACAAACTCAAGTTATTGGGATTGCTACAACGTGATTGTTTCTTACATGCGTGATTGCAACCTTCACTTCACCAGCCAGAAAACTCTGTCCACATACATCATTTAACATTAGATCTACTTGTTTAACTACAAAGAGATTCAAAAAACTGTATATTTAAAGCAGTAAACGCTGCATAAAAAACAAATTGTATTAGCTAGGTATGTATCCTTTACTAGTTCCCTAAATACAAGTTGAAACTGTTGTAGTAGAATTTGAAGCAGAAGTTGAAAGAGTGCGGGACTAGATATTTCCAAAGAAGGGTAGCTCATCGCAATTTCCAGCACTACGAGTTTTAGAATTTGTCACCGGAGTAAGATAAGTTTTGTTGAAATAATGCAAGCTAAACAGAATTCACACATAAACGCCTTAGTTACCATTCACAATTTAGTTGATCCAAACTACAATTACATGAGAGTGACCTATTCAGTACTACGAGAAAAGAACTATGTACTGATTCGGAATTCAACTACACCAAATTTCTAAGCTACCATACCATGGGGCGAGAAATGGGATTTGACTGGATTAGGACTGGGCATGGCAACAGTATTCAACTAACACATGCAATTCATGAGTATAGTAGGGTGTGCCTATTACATATGAGGAAAAGATGTGCATGAAGATGGCAGACCATGAAAATATGCACATAACTAGTACAACTAGAATACAATGGTAAATAATACATGGTTTACGTTTAAGAGCAGTGTGGTGATACACTGTGGTAAAGCCGTTTTATGAAAAACCGGAATCTACCGCTAGGAGCATAAAAAACAAGAAAAAATACGTAATTATACTCATTATAGCTGCATATGATAACTTGCTCTTGTTTATTTACCAAAAATTCACACATGATTAACGTCGGTCGTAAAATCTATTTGCTACGACCCGGTGTCAATCCATCGCCACCACCCGGCCGTACGACCCAGCCTTAAACAAGCGATTACGACCCGGCCGGCCATCGGTCGTAGGGGTCGTAAGGGTCGTACGACCCTTACGACCGAGAAAATGCCTACCTTGCTGTGCTCACATTTTTTTGGATTGTAGTCTATGTTTCACCTTGCTCGCATAACATGGCCTGGCTTCCACAGGAGCAAAATCAATGAAACTCTGCCGGCGCAACAAGTCTTCGCGTCGGTTTAGGTTTAGGTAAGCATTACCACCCATCTTTGATGAATTACGACTCAATATTTAAAAGTATGGGGTGGAGTAAAAGAGTAAAACAGTTTCAATTGCTTCCCCATTCCAATAGCGCACAAGTTGGAAGTAATCTCTTAAAAGCATAATCTGCACTTGAGCGGAGCGTTAAAATTTCTATAATGGCGGACCAATTAACCCTATTCATTACTTTGTTAAATCTTTTTCTCTAGCTCTCGAATTATTCTCATCTTGTCTTGGGAAAAGAGCAAGGGATAAAGCTTCTTAAAGAGTTCTTGAAAGAAGGACTATATGGGAGCCTCTCAAAGAAGTCTGTCGCCGCACTCTGTATCTCTTTATATGATTTAGCATGAGCTTGAGGATTGAATGCTAGGAAATCTTTGGAATATATATATATTTAAAATCCTCCTCCAAGAGCTCTTCATCTCTTTCTCTCCTTCCTCCTCTTCTTTTCCCTCTCTACAAAAGGATTAAAGGGTTTCTTGTAATATAAAAACTCGATTAACTCTTTAGCTCCTCTCAGAGAATGCTTGGCTGCTTTAGGGTCTTGTGTGAGGAGAGATGGGAAGCGATAATGCTAATGCTCCTTAAATTTCTTCTCTAACAAACCCTTGATTTCGCTCTCTCGCCACCCCTAACTCAAAAAGCTCCCCTTCTTCTTTCTCTCTTTTCAATCACTTTAAGCCAACTCTCTAGCATTTTCTTAATCTCAAATTAATTAAACCTTCTATCGCCCTCTAAGCAGATTCATCAAGTCAGTCCAAGTTTCTACTACCTATACGGACTTTAATATGTATAGCTCACAAGTTCTGTAGGCTACCAGGGTTATAATATACTCTCTCAGTCCTCCTGCATAGTTAAAGTGGAAGAAGCTTAAACTGAGGCTTTAAGAACGTTTCAAGGGCTGGTAAATGTACTTAAGGAGAATTGATCCGCTAAAAACTTGTCATCCACAAAATCTTTTCCTTTATACTGTACTAGGCTCTTCTAAATTTGTAATCGCATTCGGCGAATCAAAAGCTCAAGCAGTCATCAGATTCATCCTCAGATGTATTAAGTTGTAAGTGATCTTACAGGAGGTAGAGAGAGCCGAAGGAATTAAACGAGTAACTGGCTCGTGAGAATGAGAATTAGTGCAGAATTTAAATGTTTGAGCGCCAAAGATAAAGATGAAAATGTATATATTTTACTATGATTTCTTTTATTGAAACATTTATACTTGAGTACAATCACAAATATAGTCATAGTTGATATTTATCTGGTAAGGATGACAGATCGATTATCATTTCGAAAACTAATGCATACAACGTTTAAGTTAACGATGCTACAACTACTAATATTAGCTAGGAGGATGATGGTGTAAAGTTGCAAAGTCGATGGTTTTATTACTCGGTAATCTTATGCTCTGTCCTGTAACATTGACCTAGACATTTAAAATTGTATTCGAGAAATTAATCAATTTACTAGCTCCTTACAAAACCTACGCTACATTACTCAAGCTAATGTGGAGGAATTAGTATGGAATGTGCAGGAGGTTGTGGTTGTGAGGCGGGAATGTCGTGTGCGAACGCTGTGAGGGCGCCACAATCGCCGTGAATTCAAGGTTGCGATTTACGTGCGAACTAAATCGGAACTGATTCTTATTGTTTAAATACAAGTTGTAAATTACAATTGAAAACAGAAGAGTGCTAATTACTTATAATCCCGTTAATTGCAATTAGTAATGGTCTCATCAACATTTGTATTCTAGGGTGACTAATTTTTACTGGATCCTATACATAAGTATATTAACCTTTGTCTAGTGGTAAGTAACAGCGGTAACTGTGATACAGACTTTGCATATTAGTTTACTAAAGCTATACAGTATCGTACCAACAACTAATCAGCAAGCTAATTATCACCAAGATTAAACCCATTCACATGTTATTAAAGCAGCAAATCCAAGAAATAAGTTAACTTACTGGAAAACGTTTACGCTGGATTCTTTGTTCTATAGTCGCTGGAATTCTTTGAGTAATACTGATAATGTAAATACTATCGATATTAGTACTTATTAATCGGAATGTAAGCTTAAATTTAGTTAAATTTTTGAAATTATAATTACTTATATTATTCAGTTACAAAATATGTTTACTTGATGTAATCAACTGGTTACTACTTACTGGTATGATTCATGGATCTATAAATATTTGTACAACGGTACATCAAGATGAGGTATTTGAAGCACTAAATTGATTTGTCTCTTGTAGATGTATGTAACAAAAATTTCCTAAATTAAACTAGGAAGGATAACTAGTTTATTCGTATTGCTTATATTAAAATTTTCTTCTGCAATCTCATAAACCGAACTGAATTTAAAATAAATATAATTTTGTTCCGATTAGCTTTTGTTCTACAAGGTTCTATTCTGATTGAGATATTTGACAAATAATCTCACTCAACTCTGTAGAAGCTATGCATATTCTATCGGTATAAAAAAGCTGTGCAGTGAAACTGATATAAACTAATCACTACTTGAATATTTCCACATACTCTCTCTAGCTTTCTCTACTATTGATACTGAGACTGTCCTACATATTCATTTTAAGTCGCTTGCATTTAGCCCTTCGATTCTTGAACCAGAATTGTACATTTTTAGGCTCTAATTTAGGGAATTTTTGCCTGTAGGGCATACGATTGAGTTCTTCAGTATATTTTAAAATCATGTTATGACTAGGATGTGTTTGTATTTTAAACCAGTTTTCGAGGAGGACGACTTCGGTGACAGGATCGATAAAAGTACGGTTCCTCTTTCTCCTTTCGTCCATGCCAAGACTATGATTAGAATGATGGGAGGGATGGTGCGGATTACCCAAATTTAGGGGATTAAACTCACCCCTGGAATTGATGATGGAGGAGATGATATCAGCACTGGAGGGTGGACGGGATGGAAACAATTCTTCTCCGCGCAATCTAGCAAGAGGATCCCCACTCAAATTGCCCCCATTACTACCCGATCCTCCTCCTACTCCTCCTGCGCTCCCTAATCCGCCACCCGAAGATCCTCCTCCACCGACAACAACTCCTCTACCGCTCCCTCCTGCCCCATGAGAGATAAGAGCAGAGGGGAAATCATGGAATATATCCAGTGGAGAGGATCCCGTTGCAGAAGATTTTCCAGGTGGTAAACAAAGCGGCCCCTTTCTTCCGCCAGCACCCGCTCCCACAGCAGCACTTAGAGCAGCTTGATACGCTGCCACTGAGCTTTCAGTGCTCTCTCCCGCTCCCGGGTGAGGAAAGTTGGGTCCGAAATTAAAAGAATTGAAATGACGGTACATGAAGGAGGGGTGTTCAAAGAAAGCATGGAAACGATTGACCATGGAAGGAGGTCCGTCAAAGCCGTAGCTGTTGTTGTTATGCGGGGGTGGAGAAAGTCCTGGAGAACTTCTTGGAGAAATTGAGCTGGAACTTGTGCCACTCCCGTGTTCGTTCACAACGACACTACCGCCTCCATGATTTTGGTTCAGCCTTCGGGTAATCTGGTGCTGTTGATTATGCGATGCGATAATAGATTCGTGGTGTACGTTGTGATTAGCACTACCTGAGCTGGAATGTCTCCTCCACCTTAGTCTTGCTCCTCCATCCTCATCTTCCTCCATATGATGATCATTATTATCATCCTCATCTTCCTCGTCCTCCTGCTCGACGGAAATATCTTTCTCGTCGTCCTCCTCCTTTTCTGTTTTTACCCGCTTCTTATCAATCCCACCAGCCTCTGCATCGCTCCCGTTACCCGCCTCTTCCTCGTCACCCTCTCGTGCAGGAACAACAGCTCCTCCATGCTCTTCACTACCCCCTCCAACTCCTTCATCATCCTGCTCCTTGTTTGCTCCTGCTCCCGGTTTTGGTGGAGGAGCGGCGGATCGCTTTTTGCCCCCACTCCCGCTGCTCCCCCCTCTTAAACTCCCGGGAGATTTACTGCTCAAATCTTTTGGTTCCTCTTCATTATTATTAATCACATTTTTTCCATCTTCTTCATCTTCCTCATTTCCTTGACCACCTCCTCCATCAACGTCCACGTGAATGTAGTCCTCATCCCTTTCATCTTTTATTATCAGCCGCACTTTCTCCTCATTTCCTTCATCGCACCCGCCCCTCCCATCTACATCATCCCAAGTACCCTCCTCGCAATTATTATCCTCGTCCTCCTTGTGATCCTGGTCATCGGAATCCCGAGAGCTGCTACCCGCAACTGAGTTATCGTTTCCGGATTCTCCTCCAACTCCGTTGCAAACAGCCAGAGGGCCGCCGTGCAAGCCATGATGCCCGCCCAATCTCTCCCGTATATCTACTAAACTCCCGTGACCGTGATGATGTCCGTGGAGGAGATGAGCTCCTGAGTGGTGGTGATGTGGTGAACCACTTCGACCCAACGACCCACCGTGATGACCATAAACCGAGGGATGATGATGGGGTGGTAGGCCGTTGTAGCGGAGCTCGTTACGCTTTTGAGCTGCTCGAGCGTTCTTGAACCAATAAATTACGTTATTTACGTCTAGCGGTTTCCGATCCTTTCGGCAGTCCAACAGATTCAATTCTCGAACGTATTGCTGGATCTAGGGAAACATGGTAAGAGAAAACAGCCGTTAGATATCTGTCCTTTGAAGGTAAATGTTTGCAGCACCATCTAGTGGTCACAAACAGAACTACAGTATTGTTTTATGAAAAAGCTTACCTGGTGTCGAGATGGATGAGGATTCTCAGCAAACCTGCATTATAAAATAAATTCTTTATGAAAATTTTGATACGAATGCTGAAAAACTGCAGCGTTACGTAAAAACTTCTGTAATTATCGCAAAAATGCCAGGAAAAATGGCAAAATTAGAGGTAAAGAAAATTCAAGAAAATACGAATAACTATACGTACCACTGCTG
Organism: Sminthurides aquaticus; assembly: GCA_906901655.1. NCBI lineage: Eukaryota > Metazoa > Arthropoda > Collembola > Symphypleona > Sminthurididae > Sminthurides > Sminthurides aquaticus. The sequence continues at coordinate 672,484 of CAJQTT010000023.1, read as the reverse complement.
GAGTTTCGGTAGCTCCATTTCCGGGTCAAAACTAGTTCTCATACGTGTCTTTTGAGTGGCAAGACCATGGAATACTGGATGATTGTGTTCGTCATCAGCGTATGCGGATGCTTTACTAGGTTGAAGATCATGAAGTTGATGATGATGTCCACTTGATCCATTAACTAAATGGTTGTGATGAGAGGGATGGTGATGATGTGAATGGGGGTGATGAATAGAGCCATTACTGCCCGTCAAACCTCCTGGTAATATGTTACCCGGATTGTGATGCCCCGTCGGCCCATTTCCTCCACCAAGCCCGTGAGTATGCTGGAGCGTCTCCAGGAGCCCCATTGCGGCTCCCGGGTGAAAAGACTTGTACCATTGATCAAATCTTCTTTTCACATCCTCCGCTAGATTCTGTGGCCACTGTCCTTTTACTAGTTGATTCATGGTCACCTGTTAATAAGAAAAACGTTAATTAGCTTCATGGACCTCAAAACGTTTCACTTGATTAACTCCCACTACTTTATCGAAGAACCTCTTCACTTTCTTCGCTCCATCTACTCCGTTATTAATAAAATGACCCATGACTAATAACATTTCCGTTTTAACCGTTTTCCAAGTATCAAATTACTCTTCTGACTGCAGATCCTGTAGCAAAACTGGCCTCATCAAATATTTATTTTCCGACCTGTTGAACTGTGAACCTTTATGTGACCATTTCAAATATTTAAAACAGCTTAACGCCAAAAAATAAATACTATCCCTGATTTTTGCCTCTGTAACGCTAGCTTTTGATATCTGTCCTTAAAACCGGGTTGCACATCTTTCATAAAATTCCCACCATCACCAACCACTATACGACGCTCTAATTTTGTACCCAAAAACCCTTGAGAAAATCTTAACGCTCCCATTATCTCGTTTGCATTCAAATAAAAGCTCTCTCCTCTTGCTGCTCTCAATCTATTCCCAGGAGTGCAATCCCTGTGTCACAAGAATTAAGCCATAGAATTGATGAATAGAGAGTTTAATAAGGATATTTGCTAAATACAGTAGGAGGAGGAGGATGGAGGAGGAGGAGGAAAAAGAGAATGAGCCCTCCAAGAGGATTCTTTTAAGAGATTAAGCCGATGGGAAGAGTGAAAGAAAATAATAAAATCAACAAGAGCCCCTATAGGAGAAAGAAAGGCATATTTTCTCCGGAGATATAGAAACGGGATTTACACAACCACACCATCATCTTCATGAGGGTTACCTCTCTGGATTGAATCTTCTTCCTAGTCCTAGCTTAGATCCTCTTCTATAAAACTCTACAATTCTTCTTCCCTTCTCCGTTTTCTCCCCTAATTCTTATTTTCCCTCCTCTGATTTTCTCTCCCTATTTTACGAACCACCGTACTGATTCCCCTCATTTTCCAAAACCAGATTCATTCGTAGATATCTTGACGACATTTCCTTCTATCCAACTACATCCCCTTCTTTCTCTCTGGATTTCTTTATGAAATAATTCTAGGACAACATCCCACACTTTTCCATAATACTTGAGAAAATTCTTCTCCTATGAAGAAATAAAAGAAAGATTAAACTTTCCTCCTCTGCCTTGCCTCTATTATATTCGTCCTCTTATATCTACCCCCGCTTCTTTCTTTCTCCTTGTTATAATAATCTAGAATATTTTACGTAATCGTTATAAACCCTTCCCACATCCTAATTCAAGCTGACTCAAAGTGATATGCTCTTCTAGCATCAGATTATACAATAATCATGAAACTAATGGGAAAAATTCTCTCCAATAAATTAAACTTATTTATGCATATTCTGTTTCTAAATACAAATCTGAAGCTTCATCCTATTCTGTGCACCAAGAACTCCTCAATTCATAAAATATGAGTTGAGGGGGGAGGAGGCGATTATTGAGTCCTCCTTGCATCTCCTCTTCAACTTTAAGGAACAAGTCTGTCAAAAGCTCTGACTGAATGATGCTTTGGAGAAGGACTCGGGAGATAGACACTTGCTATGCCACCATAAAGCACAAGGAATCAAAAACTTGATCTCCGTGCTTATTTTTTAAGGAAGGAGCAAGAGCTATGATGATGACGAAGAGAAAAAGGAAGATGAAGAAAGAGAGACTAATACCCACTTGATGCGATATCATATCATTTGGAAATTTTTAATCCTCCCTCTTCTATTTGTCATTCCAATTCTATATCCCCTCTTCTATTACTTCACCTGAGACTAATCCTCTGAACAAAAGGTGAGAAATCATCCAAGTATAAAGCACAAACAAGACTATATGCATCTTCTTCTTAAGCCTTTCTCCATTTTATTTTCCCCATGAAAACTTGGTTACAACCGTACTTCTACTCCAACCATAGCGGACAAACTTAACCCCCATTTGAATTGAACAAGTCCGGATCTTAAATCCCCTCTTCTTCTTTCTCCCCACTCTAAATTCATATCAAATTATCCTCACTCTCAGTAATTTCGCAACAGATAAATCCTTGTGCTTTGTCCTCTCTGTATTCTCTCAATCGACAGACTTCCGCAAGGAAGCGCTTATATTCTTATTATTCTTCTCTCACCCCTCCACCGCCTCCTCTCACCTTCCTTGCTTTGAGGAAGGTGAATCCTTTAGATCCCATATATTTATTTCTATTCCTAGCTCATATATTCAGAAAGCTGGGAAATAAATAGAGATCTCATCCTCAACCCCGTGGAATCCTTCTTTTGTTCCAAAATGAAATTTCTTTAAAAACATCCTTTTAAAAAATCATTTGCATAGAATGGGAGAAGAACACAACAGAGGTTTAAGGAAGATAGGAATCAAGACAAGGAAAAGCAACTTGTTAAATCTTAAACGTCGTCTCCTTATTCTTCCTCTTCAAATCCTTCTAACGGCATCATTTAAATCATCTACCAATACAAAACCTCAAGGAAGGGATAATGTCTTCAAATATGCATTTAGCAAGGAAGGAGACGAAGACGGCTTGCCCTAATACACGTGAGAATCAGACCGTGCAATCACCCTCACCGCGAATAAGCTCCGTCAAAATCATCTTATTCCTGTACAATGAGGAGGGCAGAGGATGAGGAGCCGCTCCTTGATGCTTTCTCAAAAATAATTCTAAACATGCCTCAGGAATTAAATTAATTCAACCTAATCTTCTCCCAGTCTATTTGCATTTCTTAGTCCTATTTTTCCCAGCGTATATTTGCTGTCTTGCTGAACCTACCCTGATCTAAATTCTCGTGTAAAATTCAGTGGTTACTAAAGGATTCAAAATTTGCAACCCGGTCGCAATTCAAGAGCGTCTTAGGAATTGTGTTCCGAGCTTGAAACTAGTGCGACTATGTTTGATATTTTTGTGTATTTATTCTTAGGACTAATTCAACGCTTTAGCGTAAATAAGGCTGAAGAATAATAACGCTTACTTTGAGAGGGTTCTTTCAAAGATTTAAATCGTAATAAAAAAAATAGGTTGATTCAAAGCATTTACCTCGTCTAATGGACAGCCAGCACCGATGAGTAGAGTTGATGAATGAGCGAGTAAAAGCCTTAGGAGCTTATCCTTCAAGTCTTCCGCACTTCCTCCTTTTGCTCTGTAAGAAGGAATTAAAAAAATTGTACACGGAATACACATTGAGTAAAATGCTCTACATTCCATATTCTCTCAACTTCACACCAACAGCTCAAATACAGTTTGTGATGGTCACCATCACTAGGAATTCGTCATTGACAAATGCTCAATTTTCTATCCCGGATGCCGAATATTTTCCCTATTGCCTCTATTTTCTACATGGCAGTGATCTCTATCTCTTGTATTTACTGGTTTAAATGGATTCAACAGGACCCGGATTAGATTATTTTGAAAAACATGTTGTGTGTGTGAGATAAGCTAGGAGAAGATGAACGAGAACTGAATGATATTCTCCCGAAAAAATAAACCTAGCGAACATCCGGTCTAAAGTAAATCTACTATACGATGGGGCTTCACTTCAATACTGTACAGGAAGGTAATCCCATCTTTGACTTATCACTCCAAGGATCAGAGAATTAATCCAAGGAATAATGGGTAATATACATGGATGTGGTTGGGCTATTCCGTTGAGAAGAGATTAGGATTCCATTCTTGTGAATGCACACGAGTTCTGGCGACAGACAGAGGAGCGACAGGGAAATGGGCAGGTGTGAGAGAGAACCTTTAAGCGGGGCATACCATGACTAATCCAGCTACATACGAAAAGCTCTAGGACTATAAAGCACAGGTAAATTAATCAATTCAATTATCTCACCTGGTGACTAGTACTTTGAGAGTAGCATGATTAGTCAGATCGTTTAAAATATCTCCAACGGTTTTACTAGTGGAATCGCAAACTTGATCCAGTCGTAGCGGTTTCCAGTTACGTAGTGTGATTGTACCTGTAATTCAATTAAGGAAAGGTGTTAATTACCTCTGCGTCCGTAACGGCCTACTACTTACAAAAACATGTATTTTTATTCGATTCTGGTAAAATTATCATGAGCATTTTTAATAAAGTTTGTCTGAAGACAATTCAACTCTCGAGTTAATTAAGGGCCACATTTATAATCAAATCATTACCTTCTGCTTGGCGAATCGTATCTTTAGGATATCCGAGTAGCGTGAGAACAGTTCCGACGACGTCTTGAAATGGTGTACCAGCCGGAATGATGACGAAGTCATCTACTTCTACAACTTTGTTTCCACCGACGGAGAAATTTCCTCCAGTTAAACTTGTACTCGAATCTTTGCCCATAATCTTATCGATGATATTATTGTTGTTGTTATTATTATTATTATGATTGGAATTATTTTCCCGAGAATCCAAGCCAAGCGATTCCCGTCTCGAGCTTCCGTTGTTGGCGCTATCTTGGTTCCTTGAGGAAGGTGATGATGTCATCGTTGTGGTTGTAACAACTTCGATAATACAATGAATCGGCATCGATTTTCCTAAAATAGGACAAATAATCAGTCTCATAATTAATTTTGCAAACGTTATTAAGCTACTCTTGAGTCAAGACACATGAGTCTTGACACATTACGTAAGGGTATGAAGCACTGCAACTTTCTCTCTATGATCTGTTCTGTAATACACATTGCACAATTTCTACTAGGAAGATTGGAGAGGAAGGACAATCTAAAATTGAATCCGCATGTCTTAATCAGAGAATTCAATGCAATCATTCCATAGCAACACTTGTCCACATTTAGCATTATCTTATTCCTTAGTAACAAGCTATCATCTTCCGTCTTGCTTTCCCCTACTTTCCCCTCCCGATCTTTCCCTTCACATTTCACATCGTACCTTCCCCTCATCATCCCCACCCCCTTTCCCTTCATCCTTATCTTCTAAGTCGGAGTGAGACAAGTCCTTTGGTTAAAACTTTTGATTCTCGCTATCGCTCCACAGTGTCTCTTCCCTCTCTTACTTTCTCCTTGTACAAAAACTTTCTCCTCCGCAATTCCTTCCCTGGAGATTGTTTCTCCGTATCATCTTGCCCCGTTCAGGCGTGTGTCAAATTCTGCCTCTATGCATCCTCCTCCGTCTTCGCGCCTATCTTCGTCGATGTAGCTTCTCTGAAACTTTTACCAGTTTCTCTTATACGCACACCCATGTCACCCCTGTCTTTTCTGGTCCATGTTGCTGTAAGCACATCCAAAGTTATAGAATCCTGTATGAATCAACTAGCAGCACCAGATCCGTAGCGTTTCCTTGCTTTCTCTCCTTTCTCCAGCGGCTTTACCAAAATCCGGAAACAATTCCCTGCCACATGTCAAACTCAATAAAACCCTGCCACTAATACCAACTAGGCAGGGGATAGAGTAGAGAAGAAGAAGAGTAACTCCGGCAGAGTACATAAACCCATCCGGCAGATCATCGTCCCATCCGGGGATTCACCTAATGATCTGGTCGGGTAATGGATAACTCGATGCTTCTTGAGTCAAACTCCAATTCACAATAAAAGCATATACACTCCTCATCCTCCTGACATCCGATTTACCCACCACCGATGCCGCAAATCCACTGTCAGGTCAAAATGCCACCCCTCTCCTAGCCTCCCATCAACTAATGTTCCCTTGTCATATCGACAACTTGATAAAATTCCCACAACATTCTCCATTATCATTCCCAACACTACAGGATCAAGCTACGTGTATCTGTATCCTTGACTTGAACAAAAGAGACAAATCCTTTGGCAGGGAGAGAAACAAAGTATCCCGAAACAAGTATTAGAAAATACCCGCCTCATCCGGATGTCGAAGGTCTCCCTCCTCCATGTCACATGGACCATGTGTGCTCTTCTTGGAAACAAACTGTACAATTTTCCGTCAATATCCTCCGCGACAGATCAACATCCATTACTCCAGCTCTCATCTTGAGCTAGGTAAAGGGTTGAGAGGATGAGACACCAGCTTCCACTAAGGGATACCCAAGCATTCCCCCATTCCCCGGGTAGGGAGACAACCTACCCATCTACAAGAGACATGCCTTCGTTGATACTTGGAATCCTCCTCCCTAAAGATTAAGGCATGAGTATCTAAATGTGAATGAATGAAGGAGGCGTCTGCAATGAATGGATGTCGAAGCAGATCCCTTCCAAAATACCCAGGAGGAAGAAGAGGCGGAAGAGAGGAGTTTGATCCATGGATACGGGAGTAAATCTCTTCTTAAAACTAACCGAACTGCAACTCAACTTACAGTCTGCTTGCATCCAAAATTGTCTGTAAAACTTAAACACGACTACTGAGTCACACAGAAGTCTTTTTTAGACTTCATCCTCATAAGTTTACCACAAGGTGAAAGCTGCTGTGGAGGAGAAAGCACAAGAGAAAATTTAAAATGTACATATGGGAGAGAAAGAACCATGTAATTTTTCTCAGTTATTGTGGGGTGCACCAGCTTTCGTACTTCCACTTTCTTATCCTAGATTAAAATTTTATCCGAAAAAACTTTCCTCTCTTTTCTAATTCATTTCCTAATATCCTACATGGTATTTTGTAACCCTCAGAAGAAGAAAGATTTATAAAATAGAATTTATTATTCTGGAAATAGGGATTTAATGGCCACAGAGTCTTCAGTTTCCCCTGAAAGATTATGAGGATGAGTGCTAGAAGTTGAGAACACTAGGAGAAACGTAAGGCTCATAACTTTCACCGCTTTCTCCTGCGTACGGCCTAGCTTGTTGAATCGTCGTCCCTCAAACATTTACACCGCACCTCGGAAGCAATACTACCTTATGCACCTTTGCCAACCACAATTTTTCACCTTCTATCCATCATGTCTCACCTTTTTCTACGTCTTACCTTAACCCTGTAATCTAGTGAATAAAATATCGGACCTTTTTCTACAAAATTGTACACACGGAGACATGGATTTAAAACTTGCCAACAAACTGCCCAAGTGTGTGTGTACCTCTTCCTCTAGTTACTTTGGGATTAAACGGAATAAATCAGTTCCTCAAAAACTGCATCCCACTCTACAGACCAAGGCCATTATACTAATGCGGAAACAGATTTGTTCTGAGGTGCAACACAATTATAAATAAGAGCCTCTATAATTTTCCACGCTTCCTTCCAAGTTTTAAAACAGTAGAACCTGGTGAAGGTGAGGAGAAAGTCTTGGCGGAATAGAAAATCCCTCCTCGTTTCTTCTCCGTGTTGCTGAACACCGTAAAACTTGTATCACTTCCTAAATCTCGCTTTCTTTCCAAGAATCCAATCCATCTCTCCATCTGCTTTTTCTATCTATCCTCATCTCCTTTCTTTCACCCCCCTCCTTGAGTCTCTTTTCCCTGCTTTCTCCCAACTAGAGGATCTCCACTTAGTTTTTCCTACTTTTATTTTTTCCATCCTCCTTTATCTTCTCTTAACCCCTCAATTTCGCTAATACAACTTTTACACCGACTTCTCCCCCCTCCTTTCTCTATCCACACAAACATACACACACTTTCCCTTGATTTTATTTTTTCTTTTCCTACTACGCGTCTTTCCGCTTTCTCCCTGTTATAAATCCCTTTCTCTGCTCGTCCTCTCTCTATCTATAATCCATAACCCAGCTATATTTTCTCCAAACCCAACCTCATCTCCTCACAAAATATCTATCTATGACTTACCCAACAGCTTTTCCCTTTGCAATTACCGTTTCTGCATTACCAGAGGAATAACACTCCAATTCTTATCAGCCATGTCCCTCTTCTCTACCTTCTATTACTTGTCCTGTTCTCCTCCTCCATACATGCATACATTTAGCAGGGTGGGAGAACAAAACCCCAAGAAAAAATCAGGGCAGAGGGAATCCTTCCAAAAGTTTTTCTTCTCTTAGTCCCGCTCCTCTCAACTAATCCGGCTTTCTTAGGAAACCCGAATTTTTAATCCACTTTCTTATACTCTTCTTCTTCCCTTTCTCCTTCCCTCAGCCTTTCTCTGACTTTCTCCACTGTCTTCGTCATTCAGTTTAGTTTATCCTCCTCAGCCCTTCTTATTCTTCCACAAAGTTCTTGATCGAAGCCGTATGACTTGGAAAACATAGTTTTCCTCCGTCTTATCTTACTCCCACTTCCTATCCCTTATGCATTAATACCCTGTCATATATTTATCCATATATCCTCCCGCTTCTAAGAATAACACCCGTCTTTTGTCATTTAGTCCTTCAATTCCCACACCTTAACTTACGACACTCCCTAACTCCTGGATAGTACCTATACCTAATAAGTACTTTCTCTGATTTCTCACCCAAACTCTTCTTAGTATATATGCTTATTTGCCACTAATTCTCTTAATCGAATTCTCCCGCATTTAGTACATGTACAATATCATTCCACAAAGTATAACATATTGCATGTACTTTTTCCTAGTCCATGGAAAAAATCTAAGCTGCCGTAACTTAGCTTTCACTAGTTCTGGCTGACTTTTTTCGAGGCAACTTCAATGTTATTTTACTACCACAGGTTTTACGGAATTTTATGGATACATATACAAGATTTATTTATAAATTCTGTCGGTTTCCCTTCATTCTTCTCTCCTACCTTTCCATAATTCTCTTTGGTTATTAAGACAAACGCTTGTATCTAAGGAAGAAGAAGCCTAATTTTTCTGGGTTCCTTAAGCCTCACGCTTAAGGTTTACTTTACTTCCTCTATCCTTGATTCCATATTCAAAAAATGGATGGTTCTTATATCCTTTTCATATTCAAGAGTTCCGACAAGCTTCTACTGTCAAGTGAACCTCCTTTATTTGCATCACTAAATATATCCCTTAATGAGCTCTTAGTCCTTAGTCAATTAATACCAATTACTACAACTTCATTCATATCATTCCCATTCATTGTAACCCCAGCTTTCCCGTAGTACAAATATCTAACCTTGGCGAGCATTGGAAACTATCCGGCGATCCATAGTACTTGTTTTGGTTTTCGAGAAGAGAGTCCAAGCAATGTTTCTGGTGCTAACTTGGCACTGCTAAGACAACTTATAGGAACGGTTTTGTGATGCCTGATTCTACATCTAACGGAAACGGACAATACTAATACCTTTATTGCATTAATTCGGGTAAAAATACCTCTCAGCATTCTCCGCTTTTTCCCAAAAATATTCCGCATTGTAACTTTGTAACAGCACCTCCTGTTATCCACTACATAACCATTAGGTCACTGTTTCTACCTGCCCCATTTTGCATTATTGTGACGCCTAATCCTTTCTGAAGACGCAAATAAGATTTGTCACCCAAGCCAAATTGGTTGGATCATTCACTCCTCAGTAGTTTGAGGCTCTTCTTTGAACTACACTACTTTGTCCCATCACCTTGCTTGGCTATTTTTACTTGAATATTTATTACAAATAGAAATACGAGATTTGATTATCCCCTGTCCTTGCCTCTATACGTAGCCAAAGTTAAGCTTTACTTGTGCCGAGACTAAGCCAGAACAGAAGAAAGTTTCTATAGAATCCTATGAGAAACTCCACTGGTTTCGAGTGCTTCTTTATCCTTGTAAGTTTTAGCGTTTCCTTATTGAGCTTAACCAGCTTTTTTCTCGTGACCTTTGCTTTCTCCAATACTTAATACAAAATAGGATCAAAGCAATCCAGAAAGAAGGTAAGACTAAGAGCAAGGAGGAAGAGCTGGTGCAGAGACAAGAGTAAAAGCTTATAGCTTCTTTCCGAGCTCTTATTATTAGGATTACGGAGAATCCACGTTAAGTAAATTGCATAAATCCGCTTCTTCCAATTACTTGGCTTTTGGTTTGGTTAGAGAATGGATTCAATCAGGGTAGAGGACTTATGTGCCTTTATCCGCTGTATCCTCCAGGAAGTCAAATGTTCTCAAGTCAAGCCTCAGCTTTATTATTAGCACCTGCCTCTGTTTTCCGCAACTTTAACTTACTTTCCAGGCAAACTTTCTACCAGCTTCTTATAGGTTACGGTACGGTACGGCTAGCTTCGTCTTAGCTAGCTGGCAGCTGGCTTGTCTTGTAGAAGCTCGAAGTGAAGCTTAGTAAGGCTAGTAAAGGTCTTATCAAAGAATGGAGGATAGGAAAAGGAATAAGGATGATGATTAGAGAGAGGGTTAGAAGCCTTTCAAGTAGTGGAAAAAGTACCTTATTAAACCTTTGGCTTTAGCTTGAGGAGGTTATTAAGTACGTTATAAGAATGGATGAGGCCAAATCGTAGAGGATATAACAAAGAATCCTCGTTGGTGTAGTTGTTGCTAAAGCTACGGCTACGACTGATAATATTCTTTCTTATTTCTTCCGTCTCTTAAGCTATATACAAAACCTGGTAAAAAATCAGGCTAAGAAGACCTTCACTTGCTAACAAAGCTGATAAACCCCAGGCTGCTTTCTCTCTGAATTTGTAGAAGCTTACTCCTATTCGCTGTATTTTATCGGTGTGGCTTTCTCTTGAGTAGCTCAACTTGAGCTTTGATTTGATTACGTTTATTACTTTAGCAGTTCTGTTCTCGCTTTCTCCTGTACTTTCTCCTACACTACTTTTGGTAAATACCGAATGTGTCTGGTAATTTTGAATAGAAAGGGGCATTATGAATTTATTATGAAAAAATACATTTGTTTACAATAGAACAAACTTTCGCGGGTGTGTCCTAAATCATTAATCGGTTGAATATTTTGTGGGGAAAATTTTCTTGCCATAAAAAATAATAACAAGAAAGACTGAAACAATCTTATTAGTAAAAAGAGAGAAACTTTTAAGCAAATCCTTACTGATTGACACCCATAAGAAAGGAGTTGATTTTAGGTTGAGGGGAATCAAATTTCTTGAAAACATATATCCTTCTTGACTGGTGAATCCAAAAGCGCGTCCACATAATCATAATAATAATAACAACCACACGTCTCCTTTCAACTTGTCTCTTCACACTCTTTCTTATCCCTCCTCTCATCTTGTTCATCTTTCTCAAATAATTCCTTGCTTCTATCCATCCTCTGTCTCTGGGACAAAACAAGCCCCCCTTTCCTTGAATCACAACACTGGATGGTGGGATATTCCTACTCCACAATGTCCTCAAGGAGATGATGAAATGGATTTCTTTTTCTCTTTGTAATTCTCACTCATCCTCTCAGTCGCTTCTATCATTCTTCTCTCTCTCCTTTCCTGACTGTCTTTCTCCATGCAATCCAGAATCCTCTGCTTTATCCTCACATTTTTACGCACATCACAATTCTCAGCATCCCGCGCTCACTCCCACTAAGCCGCTCCGACTTTCTTCCAGCCGGGGATTAGGTGAATTTAAGCGCTCCACATACAGGGGAGAAGAGCGTACAGGGATTGTCTGAGGATTCTAAGAGAGAATATGCCCCTGGCTTTGTAGTAGAAGGGGTGTGGAAAAAGTTAATCTTTTCCCTATCCTAGATATAGAGAAGTCAGTAGGCAGGAGATAGGCATAAGAGAGAAGAGGAAAATGAACGTGGAGGAAAAAGAGATGAGGACGTGTGAAGGTTGGAATGAATCCTCCTACCGTCAACAATGCTTGGAGATGAGTCCCCATTTATAACATAAAAATACCAATGATAATAATAATCATGATAATAATAATACACGGATCCTTGATACATCACGAAAGGGTTAATCATATTTCCTCTGCTAGTCCTCTTATTTCTCTATCCCTCTTTCATACATGTTTTTAGAGACTCGAGTCTCTGGGCTTATGCAGTTCCTACAAGGAACAAGAGTCTCCAAAGGAAGCAGCTCTGTTCTGTATCATCCCACAATCCTTCTTGTCACACAGCCATGAATTCTATTCCTCCACACATAAAGATGATACAAGAGAGGAAAAGATGAGGAGTATAAACTAAGCCCTAAATAAAGTCAAAGAGATGATGGAATAAAAAAGGATAAGTCTTTTCTCTCCACACTCCACCTTGACTTCAACCCTACTTCTCTCCAAACAAAGACCATTCAGTATGAGAGAGCGTCCAACGGACATTCTGTGTGTCAAACTGAAGCTGGCCACATTTGATTTCAGTCGCTATATGCAAATATATACCCATGAGTACACAGTAAGAAATAGGGTTTGACCACTCGGAAGACGCTAGGACGTAGAGGGCGCTATGAGCGCCTGGAGTATACCTCGGTGTGACAGGGTACAGATTGGAATGTAATGAATTGTGCTGTCCTTGTCCTGGAAGTTTAGATGGCTGAGCTTAAGCTGTTCAAGAAGGGGCAGATGCTAGCGCCCCCTTGCGTCACAAACAATCTTGTTCATCCGCTTCGCCTCTCCTTATCTAAAATTCCAGGGGATTACTCTAGGAAATAAGAATTTTCACTTGGATTAAAATACTTGGAGGCTTGACGGAGATGAGAGGACACGGGGCATCCGGCTTCTTCTTCGTCTTCTTCCTCCTAGCCTTCTCCTTGATCCGTCTATCCATACTTCACCACGTTGGCTCAGGCTAGACTAACATAGCCATAGCTTATTCGGGCTACTACTCTACCTCTCTTTCACTCCTCCAGCTTTAGAATTTGTTGGAGCTTATAAATCCCTGGAAAAATATATATACGAGAGAGAGAGGGAATCTTGTTCTCTAAACTTTTCCTCTCCCTTGAATCTCTCTCTCTCTTCGTGCCATCTCAAATCCCAGTTTTCCACCTCGGCTAGAGTATTCCATGAGGAAGAAACTCGGAAAGCCCTGAGCTCCTCGCCAGAGTGAGAGAGCCAAGGCAAGTAGATTATAGTTTTACGGATTAAGTTGACGAAAAGGGATTAGAGTAACAACTCTTTAGAGTTCCAGCCATCTCCAGCTAGCTCCCGGATTGAGGGATGAGATCTTCCATCCTCTCTCCACTTTCTACAATCTCCAAGAGCAAGGCTAAAGCATTACATCCCCACACAGCATGGCAAAGTCTCCTACTCAAGGCACCATCCCATAACACACATACTCCTCTAAAACCCTATATATACACTTTTAAATCCGCACATCCCTAAAGTAAAGGAGCTCCTCGCTAATACTAAACTAGCTTCTTCTTCTTCCCTTCTTTGCAAAACTTTATCCCTAAACTAAATCCCTTCACCTCCTACATTACTACTTACTTACTCTCTTCTCCAGCTTTCCTTCCAGCAGCATGTACACTTTTCCCCATGCGATTCATTCACACGTTGTATTCTTCCCTGAAACTCCAACAGTCTTGAAGGAATATAACTAACTTTAACTCTACTAACTCATCCCAACTCCTGTTATATATAACTCAGAACGTACAGTTTCCCATCTAAATCCCATCTCCCACCACTACCTTCCATCATCCTCCCCGCCCCCACTCTAAATCTATATATCCCTCAGAGTCAATACACGGCCTTATTTTATCCCTCTTGTGAGTAAGCCTAGCCCGCTTTCCTTGGGATCTATAGTAGATTTAAGAGTGGAGGAAAGAAAGCAAGTTTTAGGCATATGTGCCTTATAGGAGGTAAGCCTCTGCCTCTTATACATTTCCCCTCCCCCCTCTTCCCATTCACCCACACATCCTATTATAAGCGAAGAAAATTCGGATTATACACTCAAGGTGTAGATGTGTTCCTCTATTCTCTTGTCCTCCACCCATAGGATTTAGTCGCATCCCGCTCCGGCTTTATCCGGCCTTTTGATCCCCTCCCCCCTTTCACATCTCCTCTGAATCAGACACTCCTTGTCTCTCATCCCCACCAAACCCTCCTCCCCTCCCTACACCACTTTATACTTACATAAACCACGGAGGGTGGGAGAAGAGGAGGGGAAGAAGAAGAGAGAGGGATTGAGAGGGAGAGAGAGACGGAGAGAGAAACTATAAGAAATAAGAAGATTATCTCCCGTGATTGATGAATCTAAATCCCGGCTTAGTGAGAGCCCTGAAATCCAAAAACCTTCTCTCTCTTCTCTCTCCTTGTCTTCCCTCCTCTCTACTTTGCTTTTCAACTAGTTGTTTGGCTGAAAGTTGTGTGTCGGACGCTTCATCTACACTCTCCCTCTACGTCCAATTTCCCAACAACTCTCTAATAAAGATTACATCCCAAGCTTGGATAAATACGCAACCAACACTCACTCTTCTACTTGCTCTTCCAAATCTTTTACCTTCTTCATCCTCTTTCCTTCCGCTTCCCCTTCCGATTTACCAAAATTCTTCACACACTTTTCCCTACCTTTATACAGTGCAAATCCAAGGTAGTGCACGTATACGCTATACCCGGCATGCTTTCTTCCCGCCGTAGCATCGGTTGTAACTTTCACTGCCCACTGCTCCGCGTAGCTTTCTCCTCCTCCCGCTTTCTCTCTTCTTGGAGATGAGTCTTATTTTCTAGTTATTCTTCTCCCAAACCTCCTGGATTCATTGTTTTCTAAACTTTTTGGATTTCTCTAGATCTCGCTTCTCGGTCTCTCTCCTCCTAAAAAAAGTTTTCCTTCATCTTAGCTTATTCTTAGCCTTCCCTACTCCATCCTTCTCTCTAACTAAGTAGGATGAAGGAAGATAAGAACGGGGGATCAAACTCTGCTAATACAACAAGGCATACAGACACTCAAATCCGCTCTTCCGTCCATCCTACTTTTACAGTACATATCCCCAGTTCACAAGGATGAAAGCTAAGACAAGATTGAGCGGATTGAGTGGGAGGTGGACGGATTCCAATGAATGGATTCCTTGAAGACTTGAGGTAGGAATTCACCACCATCATCTTAGATGAGAAGGATTGAGGATTATACTACATTTTTTCTCACATTCCTAAATTCTTCTACTCAGGATTTATAAGGATTTACTTTTTTTTCCTCCCTTCATTCCCTCCTTTCTTCCCCCTTTTCTTATTATCCTCTCCACTCATCCTTCCCCCAATCTCCTCCCCACTCCTCCCTCATCTCATCAAATTAAATCATCCATGACCTTCATCCACAGCTTCCATCTATCCTTCCAAAGACAAGCCAAGAGAAAGCCATAGAGAATATGTATAGAGGGTTGAGATGCTTTAATCAGATGCACTCAAGTTGTTTCCAAGTAAAAGCAGGGCAAGCAGTGTGTTGCTGGAAAGAAAGCTTGTCTACGAAACTTTCTCCGGTTAACTGCTCAAGTTTATGTGTCTCCGACACGTCCGCGCCGAGCTTTACAACTTGTTACATTTTACTAATTCATGTAGGTTCCTTTTAGCCGGGATGAGCTCAAGGGGGGAGAAAGTACAGCCTTGGCTGTGTCGGTCGGGCAGGGTAGCTTTCTCCATTAGTGATTGGATGGATTAAGGCTGTGGAAAGAACTTTTCTGAAGATTACAGACAAGTTGTCTCATGGAGGACAACTCATAGGAAATATTTTCTTGTCCTTGGGACAATACTTGAGAGATTTTCCGATAAGAGGAAAAACTGTTTGTAAAAACCGCTCTAATTGTTAAAATTGTAATTATTTCTAGTCGCCACTTTTAAAAATTCCCACGTCCTCAGTCCTTATTCTCACCATAAATTAACGCTATGTATGTAGCATAGCTCCTGCTGCTTTGTCGCTTCATCTCTTCAGTCGCTTTCTGCTCAACCCGTTTTCTTATCAGTATCGTTTCAGTATTATGGTAGGATTGGATGGGAGCGACTCTGTGTACAGTATATATACAAATCTTTTATCTATATCACCTCCTAAATCCTTTGTCGGCTCTCTTTAACTTGATCCTTTTCAATCAAGCAAGTAATATAGTAGTGGATGGATGACCGGACTCTTATCTAATCTCTTCTACCATACACAGGAAATTATTTGGATTTTCTAAGTTAAGCTAAACTTAGCACAAACTTCTGCAAACAATTCTTGGCTAATGATCCAATTGTATGCATTTCATGCACTCAGAGATGGAGTTTATAGTGTTGTGATGTGTGGAATATGTAGTCGGCAACACTGTATTATCATTTATCTTTTAGTCAGATGCTATTGCAACAACTTAGATCCTTGGGCATACGAAACTACTGCCTGTCTCGCCGACATTATTGTATCGCTCAACCTGAATAGTATCAGACAGGCTACCGCCATTATTACGAGTAAACTCAGAGAATATGTGCATCTTCAAGGGGGAATCCCGTGTGGCTCAGTGAATACACAGCGGATTTGCTCAACGGCACTACCATTCTCCAGCCGCATCCACGTGCTTTCTCCTGCTAACTGCCCGCCCGATTCTTTCCTCCTCATGCTTCTGCTTCGGCTCTACGAGCCTTGTCTTTTCAACTAGTAAAATATTAGTAACGGAGCTTCGCCACAGCGTATATTCCCCGCGGAAGGCTGCCCGCGAAAAAAAGCGCCGCGGAAATTTGCCTGCGGAAAAATGTCCTACGACCGTATATTCACTGCAAAGTATATAGCGGCTTATTCTAAAAGCATAAAAATCTTGTCAACAGATTTCCAAATTAAATTGAACGGGCTAATTTGATTCTCTTCCAATAACCTTACTACATGATCCTCGAAGAAGGGCATAAGTCCTCTGATTCCTTACTTTCTCTCCTCTAGAAACTGCTTTCTCTATAGCAAAGCCTGTTTAAATCGCAAATCATAACCATCCATGGCTTGACTGGCCTAGCTCTGTACGAGAGAAAGCAAAAGAGAAAGTACACTGAGGAATATGGAATTCGCTAGGGAAAAGGATTTTCCACCGCATCCATTCTTTCATAAGATTTTTTCCCCTTGTAACCTTATAGCTTCTGACTTTCACCCGCACATAACAACACACAGCATTTACTTGCATACCCATAGCGACCCTAATTCCTTCGCATATTGTATTCTGAGGGCAGATTTGATGAAATATCATCTCCACAGACACATAACATCTTTCGCTTTTTGAGCCTACCCTAACCCAACATTGGAAGAATTGTAACTTTCACCGTAATACAAAGAAAGCTGGCTTTCTCTTCCAAGAAACCTTGCATAATGGGATGATATGAGTGAAAGCTTGAAAGACCATCTCCTCCAAATCTCAATCCTGCTCACACGTATCACATCAAGCTATAGCTTTCTCCATCAACACTCTTACATGTAGTGCTCATTCATATCATAATCATCATCTATTTCTTCCTCTTTCCTTCCTTGTACAACTTTTATTCTATCCCCTTTCTCATCTTCCATAAAGCAGAACAGAGTGAAAAAGAGAGATCTGCCCATCCATCTCGTCCTCGTCATCATTCCAACATTTTTTCTTGGCAGACTTTCCACCTCAGATTTGGACCACTTCCATCCATTTAGAGCCCTTTCCTTTTATCTTCTTTCAGTTATGTTATTATAATTCCCTTATCCGACCTTAAATCCTACCTTATTCCACCCTCCTCTTTCCACACCTCCTCCCTTCCTCAAACTCACAGCCTTCTTTTCTCTCTTCTGTGGTTGGCTTTGGTTTATGGAAAATATGTTGACTTACATATACTCCAAGGAAATCCTAAGCTCATTTCTTAGCCTATTTTACGCGGGAATCATATCCACGGCTTTAACACCCCTTTCTTCCTCTCAATCCCCTCTTTTTCCTTCTTCATTCTCATCTCCTCCCTCTACAACACACATACATAATCTAAGATATTGGATAAAGTTTCTCTTTTTGACGCCACAAAAATACGCGACATTATCCATTCCATTTCCTTATCCTCCCAAAACCCTTGAGCATGAGTCAGTCCTTTGACGATGATACAACTCCAACGCTATAATGAAACAGAGAGAAAGCAATCCCTCCGACTTTCTCCTCACACTCATGTCTGAGAGGAAAGATGACAAAGAATAAGCAAGCATGTGTGTGCACTGTTGGAGAAAACACCTTGTTTGAGGCAAAGACTGTCTCGGCTTGTGAATCATTTTAAAACATTTGAGAAGCTTCAAGACTTTCTCCACCTAACACCGTATTTCCTGAATGATGAAAAGTTTTCTTTTGTAAAATTTCACTTAATGGTTCTCATCATCAGGCTTAATCTTAAAAGTCTCTTTTTCTGTGTACAACCAAACAGGAAAGACCTCAGTCACTCGCAGTGTTAGTCCATGTTGGTCTCTCTAAGCTGCCTCTATAACCCTTCCTGGGCTGTATTGTTTGGATTGTGTGTGGAGGACTGTAGCCTGAAAGGGGAAAAGCCCGCATTTCCTCTGCCACACCACCATCATTATCCTAGATGCACTCAGAGAAACACGAGTCTGTGCCAGACATAGAGCTCGCTCATGCATCCTCAAACAACCCACAAAGGTATCATTTCCCTCATCATCATCTCATCAACTGGATCTACGCTTTGAGTCTTGAGAGTTTTGAGGATTAACTTTGGGGTGGACTTGTAAAAGCTGGGACTGCAAACTTGAAAGAAATTGGGAGGAGAAAGCTACATGTCTGTACACACGGATGATAGATGCAAGTGCATCAACTTTTTGCACTTGAGTGCACTTTCGCCAATTTAATCTAACAGGGAATCAGCGGCGTTACTCTCACCTCACCACCGATTCGCTTAAACCGGCAAGCTCGTTAAGTCTGTCCTAATTTTGGGAAGCAGTCGTTCACCCGGGCTTTTCCGTTTGAACTTTGTGTGGATTATACTGACAGATATAGAGCGAGCCACTTGATTGGAAATTGGAGGTCATATTTTGTTATCTTGGCTTAATCTATTAAGTAAATTTTCTCCTGTTACCCAGCTGAACATGGCCATGAGTAGCAATTAGCAATGAGGTCCAGGAGCTGCAACTCTAAGTACATGATTATTGATTTTGCAAGCATAATCACCTTGCAACTGTACCTCCCTGCGATCCATCTGCTGGGTTCGTAGTGCTCACAACAGCAAAGCTCTGGAATATGCTAAGGTCAGATCTACATGTAATCACCAACGACCGAGAAAAGCGACTCGGTACAACGCCATCATTAAACGAAACTGAATATTGCACGGCGAGTCCTTTGTTGTATCGCATTGCACCGTGAGAAGTGTATGTTTTACGACAGCTCATGCTAAAGGATTTGAGGAAATATATGAATGTGTGTTCGGAGTTGAACCCAGCATGCTGGTGAATGCTGCTATGGAGAAGAATAATGTGGAAATGTCCCTTTTGATTATGTGGAAAAGATGATGAGCTACGAGGATAAGCTCCGATTCCCCCTCCAATTTACCCGATACTCTTGAGCCTTAGCAATAGCAGGAGCTTCGAATAATATTCCCCCTATTTCATTCTGTAGAGGATTTTCTCTTCCCCTCCTTCACCACCAATGTATCGAACCTCATCTGTTTTACGCTAGCTTCTCGGAGCTAAGCTAACAATTCTTGGAACACAACTTGAAGTTACATAAAGAAAAGATAATACTTTGATATGCTCCTTGGAAGAGGAGGATTGATATAATTAAATCTGATCCATAAGTAAGATTTCAAGTAACAATTTTCTCAATCGCATTAAATATTACAACCCTGCGTCTCCTCTGACTTGAGTTCCCTCTTCTCGGATTTCAATTCGTATTCGTAGTCAATGCTTATAGTTACAGAAGCGCTGAAATTCTACTAAAGCTGCATCTGAATGCACTTGCTTCTTAAAATCTTTTGATTACGTTTGATAACGGGCTGATAGTGAGCTGAGGTTAGACCCAATGGATTTTAATTCAATGCTAGCATTAAAGTTTAATGCTAAAAGCACTTGAAGTAGTGAGAAGAAGTAAGAAGTACAGTAATTCCGTGAGGGTTACCATGTAACATACGTAACGTACGTTACAGTGTATCTTTACTCTAGTTAGTAGCGCCCTCTACCAACTGGGATATTCTTGTATGACACAGTAATAAACTAGTGCCAGCTATTACCTACCGGGGAAGAAAAATACTTTTGCTACAAAGGATTCATAGAACTCCTTCCCAGAAAATACAAACAGTTTTCCTACCTGGATTTTTTGGATTTTAATTTTTTTTAACAAACGTAGTGTTAATTAGTAAATCTAGGAGAGAACAAACAAAGCTAATCCTTCAGAAGGTCGTTTAGAAGAGGTAAAGAAAATCCCTGAATGTTTGTTCCCTCTGCTTCTACTTCTTTGTTACTGTCTAAATATCCTATTTGCTTAGCAGAAGGAAACATACAGGAGGCTATTTTACCTGAGGCTGGAAAAAATAAATGTGCTGTATTTTTTAAGCATTCTATAAATTTTATAGTTAATCCTCTACACTCTCCCCCTTTTGTTAATATTTCCTTCCTAACTTCATTAACAGGATTAGCTACACTGCTATGCAGCTAGGAGAAGCTACAGAGCCTGTGTTTGTATAATTTCTATAACACAGTCAGAGCCAAGGGTAAAAAACGCATCACAGACTCGATGCATAATAAAAGAGAGACAAACGTGGAGAATGAGAGGACGCTAAATAGAATCATTTCTCATTTATCCCCTTTCGTTGAATTATTAATCTGTATAGCAGCTTGAGCAGAGTTGTAATGCTGCTACAATTATAATCATGAGATTAAAACCGGATTTAATGTCTCCTTCCGTCTCAAACTCGAAAAACTCAACGACTGACATGCAGACACAATATTAACGGTCTATTTCTTTGCTACCATGACTTCATTATTTTCAGCTTTATTTTCAACTGTTTTGAGTTTCGTCTTGAACTGCCCTTGAACTTTAAAACTAAAACGATTGAACTTATCACTAATATTTTGCTCTACCGTTACTTAAGGATGGACAGCCGGGAATTTTTAAAAATTCTAGCTGTGTCTTCTCAAAACTTAACCAAAAGCGCTGTCCACACCTTGTGTACATCACAGATGAGAGAAAACGTTGCCCATGCTTACTTATAATTAATTACTACTTATCCTAGTTTGATGTAAGGCATAGTGTATAAGAAAGATGTAGTTACTTACCGACTGAATTAGGGTTGTTGCTGCTGCTGCCACCCAAGGGAGAGCTATTAGGTAGGACGGTGGGGAGGGATGATGAGTGAAAGTCGGGAGGGCTTGTTCGGCCATTATGATTATTATTACTATTATGATTTCTTGAGGGAGATGGTTTCCTGGTTGGGTTGAGCTGTCCCTTGAGTCTCTTGTTGGTAGCTGGAGAAGATGATGTTGTCATCCCTGTTGTAGATCCTCCCCCGACGTTTCCATGGGCCGTTGTCACCCCTCCTCCCACTGCCGCCACCACCGCCGAGGATGATAGGTCCATACCGGATGGAATCTTTGGATAATCTGATGATCCGATGATACTCAAGCCGGGAGTATTTCCTTTCCCGCTTTCGCAACTTTTTCCTCCGGTTCCTCCAGCTTGGTGCTGCTGCTGCTATAAGTAAAGAATAGCAAGAACAAAACAACTTTATAGCTTCCATCATCATGACAAAATTTCTTCTCCTTGTTCATATCCAATTTTATCATCTCCCTCCCCACCCATCCCCACCACCACAAACGTATATCCTTAATCAAACACTATATATGTTTGCTGTATCCCCTGCCTAGCCCGACTGCTCTCCCCTCCTCCTTCCACCGCAAATATCTACAGACATACAAGTTTATATGACTCCCCTTCCCCTCTTCCCCCATATAAAAGCTCTTAAGCCAAGGGATAGTAAATCCAGGCGCGTTTCCTTTATACAACCCCGGATTAACTCACCCACCATCTAATTCCCTATATAAATACAGGGATGCATCTATCTCTTCTTCTCATACTGACGACCGCTCCCGCTCCACATTTTCCCAAGAATACATAAACTAATCATAAGAGAGGATTAAACTGAGCCAAATCCCTCTTTACTCTTATTCCTAGACGAGGAACGTACATCTTGCACTCATCATCCTTATTCCCCGTCCTCCTGCCTGCTATTAAATCCGGGAGATTATTATTATACACCAGTCATATCCCAAAGCCATATCACAAAATCCCATACAGTCTTCTCTCTCTCAGTCTGACAGGGATTGTGAGCCGAGGAAGCTATAGTAGATGAGAACGTATATAAAATAACTAAAGGAAAGCTTTTCTGTCCGTAGGATTCTGTCAGCATAGTTTGTATAAGGCAAAGACTGCTGAGTGAAGAGAGAAAAGGAGGGAGAAGAGCATGAAAGCCGGCTTCGCCTCTCGTCGTCTAGCTAGATCCATTTAATTATTGATATCGGGATGAGCCTTGGATTAATCCTCCAACCCAACTCATCATGATGAAAAGAGTTTATTCTCTTCGAGGACACGTTCCATCCAAACCAGGGAGCCTTATCCTCTAAATAAATCCACCCTTTAATACGCTCATCCTCCTTTCCTAC
The DNA here is from genome assembly GCA_906901655.1 of Sminthurides aquaticus. Classification (NCBI taxonomy): domain Eukaryota; kingdom Metazoa; phylum Arthropoda; class Collembola; order Symphypleona; family Sminthurididae; genus Sminthurides; species Sminthurides aquaticus. Next base: position 649,822 of record CAJQTT010000023.1, on the reverse strand, counting down.
AGATCCTATATATATACCTTTCACATTCATCTCATTCATCTCTCTCTTTCATTCTTCTCTAGTTTCTCCTCTTCCTAATGCTTTCTCCTCCTTTCACCTACCGTCTGCTCACTGTTTAGGTCTGGTCTCGTGCGAGCTCGTAGCTCTAACCGGTCTCGTGTTCTCTATTACTTCACAGCCTGCTGTTTCAACCTAATCTTTATAGCATTGCTTCCAGGTTTGCTTTCTTTTCCATGAGTGAAAATCTCTTATACTGCTTCTACTGCTGAACTTTCTCCATATCCTTACAGATTGGAAAGCGCGTCAGAGAGACGGATGACGTTACTGGGAATCCGATACAGGTTTATCCTAATCCTTTATCCTTAGGTAGTTGGACAGCTTTCACTCTGGCTTTCAATCCATGTGTTACTACGGTATTAAGGGATGGCTAGCATAACGCGAACGACGCATCCTAAATATGTGTTCCCACTGCTTTCTTCTGTCTCGCCGTATATATATACTTTCTCCAATTTTCTCCTCCACCTTCCCCTAAATCCCATCTAATTCCACCAACCACCAACATCCCATCACGCTCGCTCTTAGCTCTACGCAGCATCCTCCAAACACGGGCACCTTTTCTACACGTACATGGGCCTAAGTTTCTTACCCACATGACTCTCTCCCTTGTGTTTGTCCCCTCTAATTCTGGCGGTGAATTCCCGGTTCCATTACCCGCTATCCCCTCTACTAACACTACCAGTTTAACTACCCGCTTCCTGCGGTGTGTTACATAACTGTTATCGGAATGCAGGGCAAATGTAAAGGCAAGCTCATGGTATAACATAATCCTGCTTTCTCTTCCTGATTAGGCTTCTCCATGGAAGCTACTAGTGTCGTGTTATCCAGCCTACCAACTGACGAACAATAATCTATTTCTATCTTAAATCCTGGATTCTAGAAGGAGCCGGTTGAGGCTAAGCCTTGGATGGCAAATCCCTATATTCACATACAAGATGAAAGAACAAGTTGCTCTCATCCCATGAGTAATGACTATAAATGCAATCGTAATCCTTATCCCTCCTAGTAGTCTTCTTTCTCTCTGCCTCAGACAACTTTCGCCTCTCTCTCTCCTCCTGATCCTGAGGAAACGTAGGAATAGGGAAGAAGAAGGGCGGTAAATCTACTAAAACCTTATATCTAACCGGCTAAGTTAGCGTTAGCCATGTTAGCGCTAACTCATCTCTTTTACGCTTTTCCTCTCATCTTCCTCCTCCATCCCTACATGAAATATAGGGGAACAATACCTAATTCAGTATTTCTCTCCCTTCGCCCTCCTCGCTATCTTAATCTTCTCTAACCACCCCAACCGAAGAGCAGAAGAGCCAAGTAAGTAAGGAGGGAAGATTACGGGGGACTGCTCACTACTTTGCTATAGCATCTGAGGCTTGAAGCTTTCAAGCCCAGAGCAGCCCTTGCCTGGAGATAGAGGGATAAGCATTCCTGGGAGAAAGACGGAGAAAATCCCTATTATCCAAATCCCAACTCGTACATTTTATCACCGGATTATATTCCTATCCCCCGTCTCTCCCCACCATTATACCCACCACCCCACCGCAGAGCTTTTCTACCTACAGCATGTAGCAGTAATTCCTTCTAAAGCAATCTACCTACACATCTCAGCTATTTTACCCTACTACCAGGCAGATCAGGCATGGAGTAGGCTAGGAGAATTAACTGGATGTCTTGCTATATATAATACATGAGAAACGATGGATTTTTGGTATATCCTTCAAAACTTGCAGTAAAATAAATCCTCTAAAGGACTGGAGAGCGGCTTGCGTTGAGTGGCAGCGTTATGCAACGGCAAGTAAAAGATGAAGCTGAAATTAAAATTACCTAAAACTCCACCCACCCCTACCTAACGTAGCCAGTTATCTACACAAACCGTAACTCGATACAGAGCTATGCTACTGCTAGAAACATCCTGCACTAATCCCTCTTCCGCACGTAAACTGACGTCCTCCAAAAGCTATTCTTCTGGGGAATTAAAAGGGGGATTTTAAGACAGCCATGCAATGCTGGGATATGTGGAATAGTTTTTATAGAGCTAGAAAACTTTTCCCTGGATTAACCAAGTCTGGAATATAATAGTGCGGGGGCGGTGGATCAGTTTACTGCGTTTTGTGAAGCTAGTCGTTGATGCTACGACCACCGGTCAGCTTTCAGAGCAGGACTTATGTATGAGGAAGGCAGAGAAAGGTGGACTGAAAAGCTCTAGGCTAGCGCGTGCAGCAGGTCAAAAATGCCGCCGCTAACTCTGCTGAATTCAATTATCTTGGAAAATTAAACTAGGAAAACCATATCATTAACTATAATCTGTCAAGGATTGAGAAAAAACCGAGGGATTTTAAAGCGTGATAACAAATGGTGGACGGGAGTTAATCAAAAATTAAACTATGGATTACCAACGATTACGCAAGAATATGACACTGCATCGGAGGGATCTATCGGTCATTCAGAGCCAGGTTTTGTGTGCATTTACGATACGGAAAGGAATCCTGCAGGAGGATGCAGTTGGCTTGACATAAAGCCAGACTAGACTAATCCTTCTCTGGTTTATAGTTTGTCCTTAAGTCCTGTGATTAGTTAGTTGTCTGACCGACTAACTTAATCCTCCGGAGGTTTAGTTTGCAACTACGTTGCTTGATAAGTAACTGTGACAACAATTAATCTTCCTACTAATGACTCACTTGCTGGATTTATACTAAGCATCAAACCATATCCTTGCTATATATTTAGTTATTTTTGTGATTAAAGACTGAGACTATAGGATTTAAAACTTAGCGTTAGGATTTTAAGCTAAGCTTGATAAAGATATCAGTTAGTAAGTTACTGATGAAAAAAAAGCTAGTTTCTAATACGTGAACTACAAATTCAAGGAACTTGAGACGCTTGACTGACTTGAACTTGACTGTAAATATACGGCTTTATTCTAAATAATTCGATTTATAGTTATTCGAATTTCAAACAGGCAAACATCTATGATAAAACTGAAAAATAATTACCGCTTCATCCTCCAGTCTGCACTCTCGACAGTTTATGATTCCACCGAAAATCACTGACATTTTGTAATCTATAATCTTCATTAAACTTGTCAAAACTTGTCATTCCAATCGGAAACTAAATGACTCCACTAATTTCACACACACTTTTTCAACTTAATTCCGGTTCTTTGCTGCTCCACTTCGCTTGCTACAATTCAATGTATTCTCGACAATCAATAACTAACACCTCCACTCCCTAACAGCCTCGTCACACAAATGTCCAGATCAGACTATAGCTTGCGGCAACTTGGATCATTTTTAATCCCACCTATAGCTTACTATGTTAGATGATTGATTAAATATTGGCAATTTACTCTAGCCATATAGTCGATGCAAACTATTATCGCCTATTCATCCAATCATAGCAAGGATTGGATTTCAAACGCTTCTAAAGCAGCGCTTTGCTTTCGTACAGAGTATATTTCTATCTATTGACAAAAGAGGTACAGCTTGTGTCACCCCCAAGATCAAAGGTTGTATAGGATATACCTTAAAGAGGATGGAGATAAAGACGTTGTCGGTTCAGCCCTATCCCGTAGGTATTGCTTCTACGTATTTGTCTAGGATTCTAGAATGGCGAAGCGTGATTTGCTGGAATAATTATATGTATTACCTTTGTAATTGTTATTATTACGGCTGGGATTTATAAAAAGCTTGTTGGTCATTCTTCTTCTGCCGTTTTAGCAGCCTCCTGTTTACCGATTAGCAATCGATTAGCTCAATCGGAATTAATATCGATATTATAACGTCCCTCAAGTGTCAATCTGGTTCTTTTGTCGGCAAAAGCTAATTTTTTCCGACAAAGCTCGCCTTCCCTTCCTAATCTCTATCCTCGTCCCTACTCTCCTATCAGTTTATTTACGCTTCTCATGGTCCATTACTATTAGTACGGTCAGACAATTAATCGAAGTTAAATCAAACATCCCAATAACCAATCCATCAATCCCATCACCTCAATCCTCTCATCAATTAACAATAATAGCTCATCCTCCTGTGTATATACTCTGGACAAGAAGGTGGTCCAACGACAATCACAAGGCCCTCTCGCGAATCTTCTCCTACGTTTCCTTCTTCTAAAACAATACAATAGCTGAGAGAGATTAAAGCCTTTGCTTCTCTTCATCTATTGCGATTTCTCGATTACATATACAACCTCCCCCGGAATTAGATAATTTTTTAAGCTTGAAAAAACCCACCTTTGTCCAGAACCGACGTCGCTCAAAAGGAAAACAACTTGTATCACCGCTTCCAACAGATCTTCCCATTTCCCAATGTCCTACCCCTCCCCATCCCCCATCTACCAGCGTTTTTCCACCAGAGGGGATCCTCTCATAACTTTGCGGAATTAAGTAGATCATTAATGATCAATAGAACTGATTGACTGACGCTTGGTGGAGAGAATTAAAGAAAAAATAAATTTATATCTTTTCCCCCATGTCTGTATCTTTAAGAGCACACGTTCTTCTGAAATGTGTATGGCCTCCTCTGCAGTTAGACTAATGCGTTGCCTAAATAGATTACCTCATTTCATCCAACATTTCTCTCCATGTAATGCTATTCCTCCTATAATTGCAATCAATAATAATAATAATCGATCCTCTTTTTATCGCCTTTATTCTTTTATGTCAATACACCTTGTCTTCTTCCAGCGCACTGTAAAGCAGCATGTGTATTCATACCTAGTTATGCTACACCCCCGCCGCATATATAAACAAACAAGACTACGCATTGTCACAACACCATCAATCCGTGATTATACAAAGTCATTAAAATCATCACATCAGTAATGGGAAATGTAGCTTTTCTTTTCAATTAAACCATTAAAAGGGTACATCTGTTTGTGATTCTGGTTCTGGATTTATGAGTGTTTCACTCCGATTTTATACAGCTTTCCAAATTCGTTGAATTGGAGTGGAATGGATATGCAAGAGCGAATGGTATAATGCAACTTTCCCAAGAAGGCGGAAGTCACGAAGTAATGTTAGTTTAAGTACCTTTTGATTAACTATACACCTTTAGCTTTCAATTATACTGTATTAGCTTAGCTTGAAACATTTAACTGAAGCTGCGGCCTGCAGGTGATCAGTTTCGGCAGTGCTGCGGAAAGAATGTTTCAAGAATCTAACGTTAATATTTTCAGAATCTAATGTAAATGCTCATGTAAAAGTGTCAGGAATATATCCTGATACTTTTAGAATCCATGGCAAATATTTCTAGAATCTTATGGTAAACTTAAATGAATTGCAAAACAAGAAGCGTGATATGGCCGATGAATGGATTGCTTTGGATTCAACCCAAATTATAAATTCTAATAATAAGAGTGGATGGGGCAATCAAAGTTAATCAGTATCAAGCAGACCGCTTGCAGGCAAAACAATTAGACTATCAGGGTTTGAGAACTGGTAAAATAGCACATTCCAATTCGCACATGCAGCCGGCTTCTACCATCTGCAAGGAGATGATGACAGCGGGGATTTCCCGTTGAAGGAGGTAAACAAGCGCTACAGCTATAGCCTTAGCACGCGCTTACCTGGAATTTCCACCCTTCTATCTCATAGCTCTTTTTAAACCTTATTACTGATGCTAATTGCTCAAGTGCATTTAAAATTGCACCTCAATTTAAAACACAATGGATGCTATCTTTAAAACAATATAATTTACCCGGATTTTAGCTTCAATTAAGGTGAAAATCACTGCTAAACAAATGTTTCCACTTGACGGATGCCATCATTTATACATCTATCGAAACAAGATAGTCCTTGCACCTAAAGCTAAACGTTTTGGTTGTGAGACTATGCATGAATTCTATATCTACTGATTAATAATGAATGATCTTTGCTTACCAACTGTTGCTGAAGAGGAGAGTCTGAAGAGTTTTCGTTAACTTGACCCTGGGCCGTCCCGGGACCGTTACCAAGTACAATTTTCCCAGTATTGGCAGCGACCCATGCTTCAGCAAACGTTTCCATAGCGCTTTGAAAATCCATGGTGTTACTAATAACCCGTGTCTTGTAGTAATAATGTTCCGACAACACAAACGTTTGACACGCTCACGCTTTCGCGAAATAGAGAGAAAGTTTGTCTCTTCCAGACACTAAGCAAACGCCCGGGTGGATCTGCGGCCGACCCGTGGTAGCGTATCACATTGTTTCTCGTTCTTCACTGGGAGGAGAAGCGGGAGATGCGGGTAGTAGGGAGCATCTTTCGAAAGCAGAGCTGGGAGAAGACTGAATGGAAATCCTTGTATCCCGCTCAGTTAGTTTACTTGCGGGAGGATGAGTCGCGTGGTGGAGGGAGGTAAAGCGGAAGGGAAGCCCAGCTTTCCTTGCAAAGTCTTCTTTCTTCTCCTTGGATTGAGGGAGATTCTATTGAGAGAAGAAGAGTGTGTATGTGTGAGTATAGAATGGAAGACGGGATCTTGTCAAGGATTTACGTCTGTCGAGTCTCGTGGAAGAATAAGCCAAAGTCTTGAAGGATTAAAGCCACTTCAAAGTCAGAATGTCTTAATCCGTCAACTGAGTATAACCACCACGGAGGAAGGAGCTCAAGCAACTCGAATCCCTTCTTCTCTCCTTTTTGATAATCTTATTCTCATGCACAAAATTTTGAAAAGTATTAAAGTATTAAGAATTCCTTCGTCCTTGTGGGCAATTTAATTTTTCAAAGTGCTTCTCAAGTCACAAACTGTTTCTCCAGAAATCCGCTGTTGATGATACGGGTGGAAAATCCTGAGAGAGATCCTGGTAACTTAAAGCTTGATGCCTGACTCTGGTTTGATTTTCGGGGGAATTTGCGATACGTGTGGAAAACTGGGAAAATCTTTACAAGGAAGAATCGTCCTGAGATGTTCGCGGATCAAATCCAGCTAAAGGAATGAGATTCCGAAGGGTAAGGAGGAGAAAGTTAAGTGGATGGAGGAGGAGGACGAGGATATATTATAACGTTAGCTGGGGTAGACTACTACAAGGGAGTCAAGGCAAGGCAGGACTGCTTCGAGATAGAATCTTCTGAAGGACAGATGAGGAGGGTGGTAAAAAACATTTGGGGAAAGAAGAAGCACAGAACCGACCGCCGCATTCCGTTCCTTCTGCGCTTAAAGCGTTAGGATATAAGTACAACATCTTGAGCGGCTGGTATCCGGGATGATTCGAACATAGGGTTGTTTAGAAAGAAGAAGCTTTTCCTTTTGCGGTGGTGGATTCTCGTTCACCGAGTTGACTTGACTGCGGCTGAACCTGGAAGCTCTCGCTCCACACTGCCAGAACTGTTTTCGGAGTAAGGGAGGGATAGCGATGCAGAAAATCGGGTTGTTTCGTTGGGGTGAAGCCCACCTCCATGGAGGAGTAGGAGGCGGGCTGGCGGGCTGGTGGCTCTGGAGGACGAGTGTAGCTCCCAGGAATCCTGTATGGTTCTGGCTCCAGCTCTGCTTTCACTTGCTTTCTCCGGCTCTCTTCTTGATTCCCTTAATCCTTCTCCGAGCTATAGAGCTATGCGCGCCTCCAATTCTCCCCAAGGCTGCCTCCAATTCCTCCCGAGCATGACTCCTCCACTGGATTCACTCCAAAAATTTCACCCTTAACACCCGCCTCGTTCCGAGAGATCAACCTTTTCCCTCAACCTCCAATCTCTTAAATTCATCCCACATCAAATCCACACATAGTCAGAACACATCTACTCCGTCCCTTCCAACCAAGAACCAAGGCCTGAAGCTTTCTCCGCTCTTCCAGCTCTAGTCTGTCTATATTCCACAAATCCCGAACACATTTTCCGCCCATATCCGCGACTCCCACCAAACCCAAACGCAACACAAATCCTCCTCTGCTATAGCTTTCTTTAGCTTTGCCTTCGTTTTAGTACTTCATCTAAGCCGAGAGCAGCCAACATCTTCTTCCCGTCTTCAACCCCTTTGGCTCCTCTCACTTGTATAGTATTTTAGTATTTCTTCACCCTCTTCACAACAGCATCCCTCTCAAACAAGATGCCGATGCATCCTACCTGGTGGTGTGTGTTGTGTGATGATGTGATGGTATCCCCGTTTTAGACGTTTGGTTTATGTGGAAGCGGGTAGCTTGTTGGGGCGATTCTTGCTAGGCACTGGAACACCCATTCATAGCCGTGCTAAACCTTTGGTAGATGGGATGGAAGAGTGAGAGAGAGCAGCCTTGTAAAACACACAATAAAACAGTTAAAGTAAACAGACAACAACATTTTTCAATCAAAATCCATAATCCCCCACTCAAACAAACTGAATTCATAATTTCAAAGAAAGGAAATTAAAAAACTTTATCAAAACCTTTGAGGAAACTTTCTCATCCACTAAGGTTCAAGCTGGGCAAGGTGCAACCTTCAGTTCTTTATTGTTAAACCCCCTACCAAAAAATCCATATCACACCCATCCGAACTGCCCCCAAGAGACAGAAAAAGGCTTTAATAGTCTCAACTTTAATTCATGACTCGCATGGACTAAGAATTGATGAAGAAACTTTTTGCTAAACCATACCACGTACTTCATAACTTGATGTCTACCGGTTTTCAACGCTTGCTATAGAGCTCTTAACTGAAAAATACTAGAGTACCTTCGACTTGTTTCAAAAACTGTTTTAGAACAAAGCCTTTTACTTTTCATTATTCAACCCGAATATACCCACCTTTCAAAGTCCTTGGGAGAAAACACCTTTAATTAACAAGAAAATAAATTCTATGGCTTATAGCACTCTAAAACAGTAACAACAACTTTGACCGCGCTTCCTCAATTAATGAAGAAAAATCCTTAAAAGAATCTAATTATTTTACGGATATTTTCAGAGTAGAGAGAAAATTGTTTACGCTGTCAACAAAAGTTGCAGAAATACTTTTTGATATGAGAATCACGAAAATTTCTAAAAATCAAAACATTATTGTATACATGTAGCAATACAAATCGGTAATTCAAATGGTATTTTGTATCCCAATTTTGGAATCAAGAAGACTGCTTCATACGAAAAAATATTGGTAAATAATTGATACTTTTCCAAAATCTATCAACTGTGTGATGCATGGATCAACTCTCTTGAAAATACAGCTGAAAGGTTATACGGCTAGCTTTATATGTATACATACTGAGTTTATTTTCATAATGACTTCTAAAAAATATACCGTCGTCAAGGCAACCTAAACCCTTCTATGAGTTTTACCTGTGAAAAACTACCTACAATTTGCCATGGTAAACAAGCAGTGTTTATTGAAGGCCTTGATGGACAGTGGCCACAGTTGGCACCAGGAAAAGTAATTTTGCACCCTTTCCTTTATTCAAAGTCCCACTTGAAAAACTTAGCTGCCATATAAAATTTTCTTCAAGCTACAGCTGCATCTAACACTACCCAAATATTAATCAAACGTCTACTTTCTCCTTACTTTAGAAAGAAAGTCCAAGGACTCGACTGTGTGAACTGTATAAACCCTTGAAATATATATCTAACGCTCTAAAACTTTTCCCCATCAATCTCCAGGCATTAGACAGAGGATTGCATTGAGGGAGGAAAACGTGCTCTTGGAAAATCTACGAGCTCTGGCTCTGGGGAAAAGTATTAAGAAGACATGTTTTTCCTTTACACAAGCTTTGATTCTTTTCTCTAAAAAACATGACAATTCTATAATCCCTTTTAATATTTCTCGTCTACATCTCCTTTCCTCCGTCTCCACCTCCGCTCCTTTCTCCTCCATCTTCTCACCAATCAAGACTATAAACCTAACCTAATCATTTACCAAACAACATTACTATCTTTAGTAAACTTAAATTCGTTTTATGTCTTCCTCCATTCTCTCTCCAGTGTTCTATAGGCTTTCCGCTTTCTCCTAGCTTTCTCTTTTAAATGCTTTCTCCGCCTTAAGTCTTTTGTCTTTCCGTCTTAATGTATCCCCGCCCACTTACGCTCATGTTCGGGTAGCAATTTAATTACAGTAATTCTTCATTGGGCAATTTTATCCCGCTTCTCTTGGATCTGTGGGAGGAGGACTAGGGAAGGAACTGTGGAGAGAAGACGAGAGAAAGTTGGAGCCATCTTGAATACTAAACCACCCTGCTAAAAATCCTATGGAGTAGAGCCAAACGGTAATGCGGTCTAGGAAGAATCTAATAAATGTGTAACTTTTCTTCCATCTTAATGGTCTAGGCTTAACAAGAAAATTAAGAGCAGAGCTCCTTCCATCCGCAATTCCACATACCTCCATCCTGTCCTTTGTCGGACACGTCTAGCTCCTCTTCCTCCGTCTATCTGCAGTGCCAGTGCTTTCTTCTTCCTAGCCGGGAGAAAGCAAAGCCGCGCATCGCATTACACCCCAAATAATTTCTAGCTCTCACATAAGCTTTCTCTTCCCTTACTTTTACTTAGCTCTCTTAGTCCCGCTTTCTCTCCTCTATTACCGGATCTTTTCCAAACCCAGTAAAGCAGTCGTAGGCTACGTGCGGAAAATAATAAAAGCTTGAATCCCGTATCTTATGCTATTTCTTCTCGGACGTGGCTCTTGTTCTCTCATAATCGACCTCACTCTTCTGTCCTCCGTATTCAGTAGTATTAGCCACAGCATCAGCATCCGCCGCATAAAATCACTGGAGAAGAACACAAAAAGATTTTAACCACATTATATGTACATTCCCGCCCACCCAATTACTTAACCTTTCTCTCTCGCCTCGCCACAATCCCATCCCGTGTACCCCGCTTTCCCCCTCTATTTCTTCATCCCACAAGCTTTCCCCACAATATTCTTTATTGACTTGAAGATTTACTCAGCCGACAGTATTCCATCCCTCGCTTTTGCATCTTCTTCTTCTTCTCTCAAACTTAATTCCTCCTGCTAATACTTTTAATACACAGAGAAACCCTCATTCTTCCATCATGATCCCAAGTCCTTTTACTCTCCTTTCTCCAAATATAAATTCCAGACTACTATATACTTTCACCTACCCCTCCTCCTTCCTAAACCCCAGCTCCCACCCTCAACATGTCATCCTTGACTCAAGCCTGCAATATATTTCAAACTCTTTTTCTCACAATTTAACCCATTACTCCTCTCCTCTCAAACAATCAAGCCGGGGCTAACTTTACAGCCTAATATTTTATCTACTGTTAGTTATTCTCTCCCATTTTCCGCTTTCTCCCCATTTTATCCTCACATATATTAAACATCTCAAAGACCTCTCCTAATTCCAGTCCTTTTTCGCCCCATTTCCCTCCAGCACCGCACCGCACCACCCTCCTCTGTTCCTATTCCTTACACAAATCCTTACAAAACCAAGCGTGTTACATCTATTTGTTTACAAATTATAATCTCCTGCGTATAACATAACAAACTTCTTCTTATTACAGTTTCTAAAGCAATACCAGACACAAGACAAGTTTAGACTAAATCTGATGGTTTCACTTCAGTTGCAGCATTTATTCCTTATATCCTCACACATTTATTGCCACACATTTTATGCTTCATCCTAATCTTATGCATAGGCTTTACTAGTTTCTGTAGGCTGTATTTCGTTGTTTCAGGAGAATTGGAGTCTATATATAGCATTCGTTCTCATAGCTTTTGTCTAGAAACTAATACTATATACATCCTGCTAGTCTTCCACGTGAAAGGTCTAAAAATCTATTGTAGGCTATCACAAATCTTAGTTAACGAAATGCTCTAGTTGATTCTTTAGCTGTAGCGACGAAAACGTTATCGTAGTATCAGCTCGAGAGATCTGAGCCAGTTTGGCAAGTAGTGTTGACATTTAGCTACAGTTTCCTTGCGCTTATATCCTATTATTTATCAGATTCGGCAAATGTATGGGATACATAAATTAATCATATACTTAGCTAAATTCGGCAGTTCATATGCTTACAGGACGGTTAAAGCAAAATAATACTCTTCGTTTCAGGAATCCACTCAATTTCTTGTATTTCTATCCTTTGAATCCTTGAATCCTTGCTCGTATCGATAGCAGAGGCCATGAGCATCCTTATCAATGCAAGCGGTTAAATCTACTTGACTTGCTTACTTGCCTAGTTCCGCCATTCGGCTCAAACTATTCGTGTTTGCTTAATGCCGCCGTCTCTCTGCTATGGAATCAGGTCAATATACAAGAGACTGTCAACTCAGGGTATCATCCGTTTAATTATTAGTAATGTTCTAATTGTATCATCCGATTATCGTCGGTAAATATACATACGACTCACGTTCATCATTCCTTCTTCATTTGGTGGACTGACTTGTTTGAAAGGACGGAATGCGATAAGTGCTCTTCTTTTCCCACAATTATGTCGCTTAATCATTTCCTCTTGCCCTCAGTCACGGTTAAGCCAGCCGACGTTCTTTGATTTCATTCTTGGAAGGTTTGTTCAAAAGTGACCCGCATCGATTGTTTCCTCCGTCAGGCATTAATTGCCCGCTGGCCCCGCGTACTTGAGCTTGTAACCTGTAACAAAAATACTCATCAGATTACATTTTATCACAATCACAGCTAAGATTTTCGCAGGCTTACAAGTTCTTTACAAGCTAACTCAGAAAAGCGGTACAATGGAAATGACTCATTCATAACCGAATCAGACACTGCTAATCATATTATTCTCTTTGTTAAGTCAATTACTAATCAAAGCTAGGGTACAGTTGAGGAAGAAAGAGTAATAAAATTTGAAATCTGATTCTCATCCTTCCCCAACTCGGTAAGCTGATCTCTTCTGGCTGCACTCTGGATTTTTCCAGACAAAAGCTTCATTGTGAATGATTATCTGGAATTTGCTCAAGCTAAAACATTCGTCTTTACGAGGTAATACATTTTTAAATGCTGCTTATAGCATATTGAGACATTTAAAGTAACTCTCGCGCATGGACAAAGTGGCAATAACGTTCCCAGGACTGGATTCCAGGTTCAAATGTCTAAATACTTGTATCTAGTGGCTATATAATTAATTGCAACAGTAACGACAGTGACAATTGTGTGCTAATCTTAATATCGATTAAAATTTTGAGTTGACTGAACTATTTATATACAATATTAATCTACGTAGAATGTTTGAAATCGCTTAATAAAATTGCAATTATAAATAAGATTGGAATCGGAACTAGCTTCACAGGAGGTTAACAGATCATATTTGTAAGTTTCATCAAGACATATCCGGAAATCCGCTATGGATTTTCCTATGGTAATTGCCCTAATTGAAACATTAACAGCAGCGGAGAATGTGGATAATAGCATTAGTTTTAGGGTAAGAGTGGCAGGCAAATAAAATTTTGAAACTATTTTAAAAGACACTATCTACACCAGCTCCTACAACTACAACTCTATCCGGAATAACAACCACATGTAATTGTTATCTTACATCACACGTAAACATAATAAATGAACGACTAGTCAAGCTTTTCCAGGGATCGGAGTTTAGCAAACGAGGGCCTTGTGTAAAAGAGTGGGGATGAGGCAAGAGAGAATCCTTCCTTTGTCCGGTCATGAGGAACAATGCTAAATAATTAACAAAGTTTCCCCCTCTATCCTATCTCCTCTCCCTAAACTTTCATGGTTACATACTGAGCATAAACCCTAGTGGATGATGTAATTACACTTTGGCTCATCACATCCTGACTCATGTACTCTGGTTGATCTTCTTTGCCCTTTTGTCATCTTCCCGGTGAATTCACCCAATTTCCTCACATAAACCGCACAATTACTCAGCTACGCTCTTCCATAAGACTTTCTCCGGAAGATTTCTCCCCTCCTCCTTTCCTCTCGTTCATAAACTCTATTTAACCGCACTTAGGCATTACCTTCCGATCCTTTTATATCTGGTTTGACCCGGTTGTTGAGCAACATTTGGGGTGTTTGCTTTACATCTCAAAAGTTTCAAGTACTTTGCGGGTGCGGGTAGTAGAGGGGGAATATTTCTATTTACGCTGTGTACATTACACAGATTTAATATCTATATTCCCTTCTGCTTTAGTAGAAGCTTTCTCCAGAGCTTGATTCCATGTACTTCCTGTGCTTGACACATACAATAAATAGATACAGAGAGGATGGTTGGTTGGTGGGAGAAAGGGAGAAGGTTTACAATAGTCACACTTGATAGGGATCAGCTTGGAATGAATCTTGATGGGAATTGCTGCTCTATTCATATTCCGTTTCCTTTTTAAAGAGAGAGTTTATTTCTTTATTTCCTTGAAGCCATCCAGGAAGAAGAACGGCGGTGGTTCTCAGCAGAGCTGCGTCGAAGAAGATGAAGAAGGACTATTGTAGTGGAGATAGCGGTGAAGGCTGATGAGGGTGTCATTTAGTAAATTTCCTGGAATTCCATATCCCTGGGAAGAATGAGCGAGGAGTTGAGTGAGTCGATCAAGTGGCATTTCATTCCGGGGATGAAGAAAATGACGAGCCTTTTAAACTTGAAGTGACTCAAGGGAAGAGATGAGAGGGAAAGCGGAATTCGATATCATTTCATGATATGATTAGCTACAAGATGATACTTTCACGGCTCTTTCCTCCTCCTTGCTTTCCCTCATTCTATTTCCACATCTCAGCTCAAATAAGAGTTTCTTCTTTGATTCCGTTGCGTCCATGTGCCAGTTTTAGTATGCTTGTTGGTAGGATGAAGAGGATATGGAGCTGAAAATGATAATAATAATGATTAAAAGCCATATCATCAATCTATATATATGAAAGCTTAGAAATTATGCATGACTTGGTTAATTCCACTAATAACTAACTAGCTTTCATCATTAATTCCATCCCCACCTTACAAATGTTTCAATGCTCAAAAACTCGATAACACTTACTACAAGCGGAGGAGATGCCAAAGGAGAATGAGACAGAGCTTGGACTACATCCCTAAATTTTACAGGTCTCAAGTAGTAGATATATACTTCTCTATCATCATCCCACATCCTTTTACCCGTCCCTTTCTCCTCCTCTTCTTCCTCCTTCTCATCATCATCTCCACTTATAATCTCATTAGCTCTTAAGTTAAAAGCCGGCCGTTGATTCAATTACTCAGCTTTAATTGCACGTCTAAATGCATCTTAATTGCAGTTAACCATCGACTCATTTCTCTCCATGAAAGAACAAAGATGTTCAAAGAGATTTCTCATCTTTCACTAATTAACTATCCTCTCCTCAGTCCACCTTCTTCAACTCCTCCAACTCAGGTTAGTCTATCAGTCAACCACTTTCTCTTCCTGCTCCTCTCTAAGCTATATCATTTATGAATGCGTATTATACCCGCTCTACTTTCCCTATCATATTTTTCTCTTCACCCACCGCCTTAATACAATTCAAAGAGAGACTCGGTGGATTCCAACAATCCTACTCTTTCGGATACTGGTTCAAACCAAATATACTTCTCTTTCCCTGCCGTCGTCCCACTTATAATCATTTACCACCCGAGAATTTCTTTCTCCACTTGACATCATTGCAGATATTTATTTTCCTCTCTTCCTTCTCTATCTATAAAATTTACTTCTCTAAGATTCACTCTTCTAAGGATATCACCGACTTTCACTCAAACTACCCCCACCTACTCTTTCTCCAACTTTCTCTTCTTGTGCCCACACATACTCGCTGGTATAACCAGTTCTGGGTCCTGGCTTTCACTCAGACTACTTAAATACTAGACTTTGTATCGTAGCCAGTAAAAGTCACATTTGATCTCTTCCGCCCTCTTCTTCAAAACCATTCATAATTCAAACGGAACCAGGATGATAGGATGGACTTTATACGAGTATCCTCTTGTATCTGGTTCAGGGCTTTCAGAAGCAGTCATGTCACTTCACCGCCCCTGTAGTCCTCACCCTCTACAAATACCTACTCTCACCCTCGCATTTCCTTTTACCCTCATTTCTCCATATCTACATCTTTCTCCCAAAGGTGAGCAATTACAGTAATGAATATATATATCACCCGCCTGTCTTTCTCTCATTCCTCACAAAATATTTCATGATCAAAGACTTTTTCCTCTGCTCTATTTTTCCATCCTAGCTGGTAGATATCTATCTTTTCTATGGCTGACTTCTTCTTTGAATTTAGAGATCCAATATTTATTTTTCAGGCTCTTCATTTAAAAACAAAACTCTGGAGATGTCCGGCTTTCTCTTCTGTGTATCAAGTCAAGTCCAAGCTTTTGTACACTCCAGTTGGTTTGAAGAATTAATGCCTAAACCAAAATCACGACGGTATTATATTATTTCCTTCGAAGTCTTACGTATTTCTTTACATTTTTCCACCCAAGCATAATATTTTCTTTATGAAGCTTTCACTAAAATACTGTAAGATGGTTCGGCAAGTCTGAGTTTGATTTGATTTTCGTCTCCATAGTGCAAGAACAACTTAGAAACTGTCTCGTAATTTCTCCAGAAGCTTCACCTCAGACATGTAAACCAGAAACTCCGGGTCCGCAGTAGCAGGACAGCAAAGGAGGAAACTTGTTACAGGATCTTTATCAAAAGCGGAAATCTGTAAAAATTACACAAGATTTTTGTCATAACGAGCTCAGGGTTTGAGTAAACAGTATGTACGTTGGGTAAGCATAGGCGGTTAACATCTAAACCTTGTTTACAAAGGCTCTAAAAAGTAGCTGAAAACCATGGAACGGCTATCCCAAGGACCGGAACCGTTCCTGTATCAAAGTTGAAACTGCGTATCATCTCCGTTCAAGTGTCCCTCGAGATGCGACTCTTCATCATTAATGCCGCAATTCTTGGTAAGGACAAGAGGATGGATCACGTTGTTGATGGAAAATGTTTTCCGGTGCGGAAAACGGAAAAGCGTTCTTCATCTCCATATTTTACAAACCATGCCCAAATCTATATGAAGCATTTCTCGTCGTTGTTACAACGCAGCAAAGAATTTCTGAAAGGATAAAAAAATCATTCGACGAATTATAAAGTTGTTTTCATCTCGAAAAACAGACATATTTTACAGCAAGCTATGGAAATACTTTCATTACCAAAGGTAAACGGTTGGGGCAAACTGAAGTTGAAATCATGCTCATGCCTGGCGATCCTGAGTTGTGAAATTTTTTAGCGGAGTGTATGAAAGACTTCGGATTGAAGAAAGCTCTACGCAGATGGATGAAAGCTAGCGGAGAGGGGATGGACAGATGTAAGTTGATAAAGTGGAGGAAATTTCCTGAAACTTGAGGCAAAGACTTGAAATATCATCAAAATGTCTACTATAATCTTCTTTGTGGCTTAAAAATGTTTTAATTTCCTCTGAATCCAAACAAAAGTTCATCTCATTTTCCCTCTTGTCTACAGAGAATAAGGGAAATGATGAAAAAAGACTTTGTTCTGTCTCAACCCCATAGAGCCAGGACGATCTGTCGGAGAGTATCTATCTTATTCTCTCCCTCCCTACGCCTTATTTGAAAGAGATACTGTATCTTGATAAAATCCTCGCAAAGTCAAATACTCACCCCTTTCCCAAAATACAAAGCTGGATTTTGGTATTATATTCTGCACTTAACGTCTTCTATATGCTCTAGCTCTTATATTTTTTAGATCCGTCTGGCGTGCGGGTTGCTATACTGGACTGGAACCCCTCTTTAAGAGAAATACAATTTCCAAAATCTTTTCTGATGTAGAACGAAATGCAAAGTAGGATTTAAAGATACAATATTTTTAAATTTGAAACATCACAATACCTAGTCGAGCTCTTCCTACAGCTTCTTCAACTCATAACCTTTGACAATTTATCCCCTGCTTTCTCGACAAAACGGTAGGAGCAAATAGGAAAACGCTTTCTCCTTTCCTTGATCTCATCTCTATGTATGCTCTGGAATAAAGAAATTCCGCGCATCTCATTCCATTGTGACACGAAGTAATCACTCCGGCTCTCTTTACGCAATAAAATGCAATATCAAACGTAATACTTCCTAGAACGAAAGATAAAGACTAGAGAATAGAAAAAATTATCTTCAACTTACAAGGGATAAAAATGTCAGCGAGGCTTCATCCTTTGACTTCCTAAGCCACTATTATAAAGGGAAACTATCTTCTACTCCGCTTTTCGTCTCCGTCCAATTTATTCCTATTCTTCAAAATCACTTAGCCTTTTTGAGATAGACTTAAGCAAAACAATTTGAAAAAAGAAACCACAATTTGACAATCCACAAAAACCATCTTCATCTTGACATCTTCGTAATTGCTCCTTTTCTATTCACGTGTGTAACGTTCCAGATCGCAGTATTCTAGGGTATTTCTTGAACAGGTTAAAAGAGAATTATTGCTTTCTTGATTTTATTGTCCTGGAAATAAATACGACCCCTTAATTTTACATGGTTAAACTTTTATTACGCATTGATTCAAGCAATGTAAATGCAGAATTGAACCGTATCGAATACGAACGATTATCGATCCCAGCAAAAAGCATAGAGGTTGTCTCGTTATTGATACGTAATACATGTACAATATTGTATTCTAAACATATCTAAGGTAATACTAGAGCTAAAATTCTAACATCGCTACCACGAGGAGATGGAGACTGGATACTTATATGAGCTCTAATCATCAGCTAGTCAACTCCAGTTTGGTGTGCTCCCTACACACAGTAGAGTGTCGACCGATTATGGACACCGACGGTAAATCCAAGTACCGAGGAAGTAACGCAATCCTTGCAAAAACCGTGAGCCGTTAGCATCAGAATACCATCTGAAAAAACAAATCTACGATTTAATTAACAAATGCCTTCTCATCACACTGAATTGTGTTCAGTTAAAAAACTATTAAATTCAAACAGCGAACAGAACTTACTTCACATTGGTAGCAAATTTGAAGATTTCCTTTCCGATCCCTCACAGCTTAAATCCAGAATGTATTGCACAAATACCTCCGGACAGGTTTTCATATTTAACGAATCTAAAGCCTGCAGCCTGTATCATTTGCTTGAAATCTTCTTGAACAGGAAACTTGCGTATGCTCTGGACTAAATACTCGTAGGAATCCCAGTCTCCAGCGACGACTTGACCCATTGCTGGTATAACTTGAAATGAGTATTCGTCATAAATCGCTCTTAGGGCAGCGTTACTAACTTGGCTAAATTCTAAGCACATAAATCTTCCCCCAGGCTTCAGAACTCTATAGGCTTCATCTAAAACTTGATCCACATGAACACAGTTACGAATTCCAAAAGCAATAGTATAAACATCAAAACTGTTGTCTTCGATTCCTTCAAGATTTTCGGCATCACCAACAGCCCAATCGATCCTACGAATTTCATCCGGCGCTAAATTTTCTATAGCTCTTTGCTGACCAACTTCCAGCATTTTATCATTTATATCACAAACTAGCACTCTTCTTGATATATCCTCCGTTTGTTTCCCCTCAAGTACAGGATTATCGGGATCGATATCACTGATTTCACCCTTGTCCTGCCCGGCATCTGATGGTCTAGGTAATACTCTGCTTACAAAATCTTGTCCTTTGAATAAGTCAGCTGGCGTCGTTTCCTTGTACTTGAGAAATCGGAAAGCAATATCCCCAGTTCCTCCGGCAACATCTATCAGCTTCGTGTTTCGCCCAGGTCTTAATCGACTTACAAAACTGTCTTTCCAAACTCGATGAATCCCAAAACTCATTAGATCGTTCATGAGATCGTACCTACTGGCCACCCGCTCGAATACAGCTTTGACTTTTTCTGCCTTTTCTCTTTCTGACACTGTCTCGTTACCAAAATGAGTTTCCGCTTCTGCTGAATACTGCTGTTGATTGCAAATTGAAGTTTGTGAAAAGTGTCTTGATTTTACTGCTGGTGAATTTGGCATTGAAATTACACTTCCGCTAGTCGATGCTCTAGAACGATTGCTTAAAAGCCGAAACAAAGACGGGCATCTTTCGAGCGACTGCATCTTGCTGAGACGTGTACAATACGAGCCACCCAGACTTATTTTCTCACCCTATAAAAAAGATTAAGAGTATTTAATTAACTGATGATTTCAACATTGCAAATTTCAACCTTAAAATTTCTTTCCATGAAATATATTCCTTTACGCCTTCTAAAATATCTTTCCTTTGACACTAACAATCATTAAATCGCATGTTTTGCCTTCATCCGTTCCGAAACCTACTACGATTCAGAATTGTTATATATATATGCCATAATTTCCTTGATTTAGTAATAATAATCTTACTTTTAAATGATTTTACGATATTTTACGGACAGTGTCCCACTGGTTGCGTAACTTTTTGAACACTTAAAATCCCGCATAGAAAAATTTTACTAAATATCACGTTGGATTTGAATTCCGCGCCATCAAATCAAGGAGACCTATAGGCATCAGAGCTTGGCGTTTCAAACTATGCATACGGCAAAACCGAATGATACAGAAACAAATCACAAAGCGTTCCAGAATTTCGTGAGAAGCAAACGATTTTATAACGATTGCCAAGATCGGCTTTTCGTTACTTAACACCTCTTCGACCGTTTAGATATCCACTTCCAAACGTACAGGCAAGCATCCGTAAACACAAACACTCATATCCGCATTTAAGGCGACAAGCTCCCGTAAGGTTCTAACCAAAACTATTTTGGCGTTAGGAGCTTAAATTTTTGAGAAGCGATTAGAAATGAAAACGTTTTCTGCCCCTAATGCCCCCCGGACCCTGAAGCAATATTGTAAAGTGCAACGTTCTTAAAACTAGAGTCAAAACTACACAGCCCTAGGCATTGAACTTTAAAATATAAAAACCATTTGGATTATATGTATATACTATATACCGTGAAGGGTCCTTGTCCTTGGTTAACCAAGTACGCATAGTTTGCCTGGAGGAAGAAAAATACCAGGGATGAGTCCGAATCCCTGGCAGGGACAAACAACAAAAGTCGAAAGGTTCGTAGGCTATCCAATCCTGTGCCTACATTACAGTCGCTGGATTCCACGTGATTTCGTTGCTTCTGTGAGGCTTTAAACGACCTTAAGCCTTTTCCAATTCGTTTTTACCTGGATCCAGGTTGGATTTAGTTATCTTGAGTCCGCCTTCCAGTCTCTTGGGTCAGTAGAGGATAAGGACTGGAAGGGAGTGGACACGTGTTACGTGTTTGTTGATTGTTGCTAAAATTGAAACCTGGAAAGCTAATTCGTGTGTGTGAATTTTACACTCAGTTGAGTAAGTTTGTGAATCCGAATCATTTTTTTTTCTTCATCCCAACTGTTGGGAGGAGAAGGTGATTAACTTGGTAAGTTTAACGTGAAGTAATTGTTGGATTTCGTAAAATTTACTGCGAAACATAACGGAGTTAGAGATGTGTTTCGTATGTCATTGCATTGTGTCGTAATTCAGGATGTATCTTGGAAGCAGGTTTAGGTAACTTTTGGATTTTAATTACGTTTTTTTTATTTCAGAGGTATGGCTTACGGAAAAATGCCTGAAGATAACCTTCTCGGAGTGACGGATGAGGACTTCGTCCGAGCGTCAGAAGATAATGTCTCAAATGAAGTCCTGGGCATTGTAAGTTGAATTTAAAATTGATTCAGATATAGGTAGTTACGGTTTTAAAAAGTTAGAATGAAATGAAAAAACACAGTTTTCAAGTTAAAACCGGTAAAATAAGTCTCATGCAATTTAATATGGTCGGTTAAAGTTAGATTGGAGTAGGAGTAGGCGTAGGGTTGCGTAGCGTAATCGGTAATCGTTAGCCTCTTGTAAATGGAGAAAGCTGAAATGAAGTTTTATAGTTAGGGGCATTCTTTAATTGTTGGTGCCTTTGTTGGGTTTGTGAAAGTAATCAAAAAGATGAAACGATGTTGTTAGGCTAGTTGTATTTCGTAAAGTTATGAAAGTTAGAACATAATCCAAGTACATAATTTTTTTGTTTTAGATGGAGAACTTTTTGAAATCGTTCAAAAGCTTGGAGTGTGCGGTTTGCACTAACCATTTCGGTTACCAGCATCGTCAAAATCCGAATATCAAGCTGTGCTCAACCCGATGTCTTGGTATCGCAAACCAGAAGCTCATGGATAATACGTAAGTGAATTCGCGATTTGTACATCCTAGGTGCTTTGTTAGAATGTAAGCGCGTAAGCCGCTACCAGATTACTACGGATTACGAGTAAGTATGTGTTACGCTAATTCACGATTCTGCCTACGCTTTTCCGTGTTTTCAGTGACTTTATAACTGCTTGCAATAATGTCGTAAGGGCCATACGCAATGCTGATGGTAAGGAAGTTCGAACTGGGAAGCCAAAACTTTATGATAGTGTGACTTCCATAAATGCACTTGGAACCATCTCAAGAGGATCCCAGAACACAAGTAAGGGTTTTACAATTCTGACGTCCATGTCTAGTTGGTTATTATGGCTTTTAATCAGCTATGCTGATGGCAATACTTACTTTTATTGACTATTTGCAGTTGCCGGTGGACAAGATCTCCGAGATCTGGATGTTGGAAACACGGAGAAGAAGGTTCAAGATGATCAGAAAAGTCTTTTAGCGGTATCTTCCACGGAGGCTTTCCTATCTGTGTCTGATGATAGTGTTTGTAGTCAAGAGCTGCCCTCCGTTTCAAGATGTGCCAAATCAGAGCAGCCGCCATTGGAGAATGGAAATGTCGAAAGTGAAACGTGGAAGGAATGGCTAAACACTGGAACGAAAACCGCTGATGGAGAGGTACTGTAGTTGAAATTACAATTATTGCACCGGTGGGTTTAGGAGTACATTATGAGAACGGGTATGGTTTGATTGCGTATTTTAAAATTATTCGTAGGTGTTGGAAAAACCTGAGGTCGCAGAAGAACGTCCAAGTACTTCGAGCGCCACCAAATCTCCTTCCAACGCTTCGTCCATTGTTGCGGAAACTATGAAAGCAACCCACGATGAACCTATAGCAGCCGCTAAGATTTCTAAGATTGAAGTTGTTGCACCATCTTCGCTTGAACTTCCTAGGACTCAAAAGCTGGTGCGACCACAACCACTAAATCCTTTACACATTGTGAAGAAGACGTGGACGTTAGGGGAAATGAAGATTTCTCCTTCGTTTTGTACCAATAACAAAGTCATGGTGGCTTTTATCTGGAAAACACCCAAGTTTACCATCAACGCATTGCCGGACATGGATAAGTTGGATACAATGCAAGCGGAAATACAGGAGTACCATGCACATGGTAATTGTTTACCAGTTATTTGAACACCATAAAAACGCAATTATTCAACATCTTCAGAAACCTGATGCCTTAAATTCTTTCTTTTTTCTTAGCTCCGAAGATTTCTCGAAAATTGACTAAGGATGATGTAGTTTTTGCTCCATATGACGGCGAATTATATCGAGGGACTGTTTGTTCGGAAGACAGCAGTGGAAATTACAAAATTCGGTTTTTAGACTTTGGGGACACACGAATAGTGGCAGAGAAAGATTGTTTCGAACCGTGTGACAAAATAATGCAGGTAAGCACTTGGTTTTTCTAAGTTTCTAGTGTTGATCAGGATTTTCAATTCAAATTTTACAAGTTTTGATTTGTTTTTCAGACCCACCCGTTGTATGGCATTGTCTTTCTCTTGGTCACGAAAAGCAATCAAATTCTGTGGATGAAAGAGATAAAAGCAGATTCAGCATTAGAGAAGATTGTTAATACTGAACCGCTAAGGATGGAAACGGTTAGTAGGGCGCCATTACTCAAGATATTTTTAGCATTTTATATCTTTTTACATTGATTTTACATGGATTGTTTTCTCTATATTACGTTTTCCGCAGATTGCTAAGAAGGATGACAAGTGGAGTGGATACTTATATCTTGAAAACGGCATTTCTGTGAATGATACTATCAATGAGCTGGCAGGTATGTATTGTGAGGTTAAATTTTGAACTACTGGCCATTCCCTAGTTTCATTAGTATTAAAAATCATGTATTTTTGCACACAGCCAGCCACTTTGCCTCGGCATCCAGCATGAAACCCAAACCTAAGAGTTCTCCCAGCCGTTCATGTGAAACATCTAAGTTTAGGATGCCTACTCAGGAAGAAATCGAAATTGCAGCAGCTGAGGCAAAAAGAGCTAGGAACCCTTTTGCTAAGCCATCATCAAAGGAAAATATAGCGAAGACAGCTGCGAAGCCAATGCCGTACACTCAAAACTTGAAGAGTGGTGCCGAAGTCACCGTTTGTTTTGTTGCACCTACTTTCCCTTCTCGGTTGCACGTTTATGCCACAGACGATTCAGAAGAGATGCAAATAATGGGTGCTGCAATAACTAAATACGTCGAGTCCGGCAAAAATAGTAAGGGTGGCTTATGATTTTTGTAGCATTGATCATGCAGGTGTACTATTTCGATTAAGATACCGGTCATTGTATTGACTTTTCAACAGAATATAATCTAGCTCCTGACCTAAACGATATCGTCCTAGCTGCATACGGGGAAGACTTTTTCCGTGCAAGAGTGACTGCTGTTCAAGGTGATACAATCGATGTCAGCTTTATTGACTTCGGGGATCGAGCCACTGTGAAGTTTTCCGAGTGTTATAAACCCAACGAATTTATTTTGAAGGTAAAATTAGGCCTTGGAATAGATGCATTTAAGAAATTCGGGGAAGCGCCTAATGAACTAACTTTGTATCATTTCAATTGTAGTTCCCAATCTTTGGCCGGAGTGTTAAGTTAGCCGATGTTCCCGATATTGGCAACGTCCTACACAGTCAAGAGTTATCCAATGCTGTTATGGAACTTATGGTTATGCAAGTGGTGAGTTTTTTTTAATTTTGGCAACTAATCAAAGCGTCAGAATTACGATCCTAGCTTACATGTTACACGATGTATAGGTTTTAACATATCTGTATATTTTAACCATCAGGTCAACACGGACAACGACGAGTGGATTGTGGCTCTGAAAATGGAGGACGGCCGCACATACAATAATTTAGTGTTGTGTGCTATCGGACAGTTGTAGTGTTAGTATCGCAGAATTCGTAATGATAGTTATGAATTATTGTCCATGAATTATTCTTCGAGTGCAGTGATTAGCCAAAGCATTTTGTGTTCGGTAGGGCAATTTTTTAATAGCGACATTGCTAAGGGACTGTGTCCGAGCTATGTTAATGATTTCTTTGGTTTTTTTGAAGGTGGTTGTTCGTTTAGAATATTATTACTTTGCGTGGACGAAGGAATCAGTCTTAACTTCAGATTATTAGTCAATGCCTTTAAACGAAACATTAGTACATTTTTTCCCTCTAAAGTTAGTTTTTGCGCCTAGTCAAAGGTAGCCATGTTTCGTTTCGTGTGTATAAATTTAAAGCGGGAATGAATACTGAGATTAAATGTATTTAGAGTCCATTGTTACATGTAGTTAGTGCTGACTAAAGCTATAATGACTAAAGGATAACATGCTGGAATTTGTAAGCTGCAAATTTATTCCTCATTTGCAAAAATATTTTCGATACAGTTTTATTAAAGTAAGATTAACAATTAACATAATCTTTGAGGTCATACATATTCTCTCTCATAAATTATTTTGAATAGTTGTAATGAGGAACAGCTTGAAAGTGATGGCTTTCTTGAAGTAGTTTTCGCAAGAGAAGTATACACGAGCTAGTTTAGATACTCAAACATTCACCATGCTCCAAAAAAGCCCTCCTTAACGAATCGTAACAACTTCTAGAATACTAAACAATTATAATTTCTAATTACTATCCAAATGTTATTTTCTTGTTAGGACTTCTTTGCCTAGGAATTAATATTCTTCTTACTCAAATATTTGCTGTAATTCAAACAATTTATCCATTACCAGCTGTGATGCCAATTAACTGACTGTTCTCCATGCAAACTTCGGAAGAACAACCTACATCCATCCCTAACCTAATTGCTCGAACCTCAACGTGTCCGAATGTAAACGTGTCCTGGAGGGTTAAAGTAATAATCACTTTCTGTAAAGTCTCCATCATACTCTATCGATAAGTTACACTCCCAAGCCAGGTATGGGCAAAAGCAAGTTCCATCCAAGGTTTGATCTTGATCAATTACAAACTGGGAAATCTTCATACAAGGAGCATTATAGACAAAAGTGTTTCTTTGTCTATGACGGAAATCGCACTGCATGGGCTTGGTAGTATATTTAATTTTGATATTTCTGACCTTGGTATCGTCTTCGGGTACGAATAAGTAAGGAGCTACTTCCCGCTGTCCTCTGATTGTGTTGAGTAGAACAAACACAATTAAGTATCCATTCATGACATGAATTCGAAAAGCTCGTGGAGATCCGTATCCTAGGGTGGAGAGGATTTCAATACGGCTTTCACAATAGGAAGCCATTCCATGAGCATAATCATAAACGAAGCCGCAACATGTATCGGAATGAACCGAAAGCATATGGTCGGCTGCTTCCTTAGCTTGATCGACACTAAATTTCTTGTTGCAGGTTTCACTGATTCCAAAATGGCGGCACAAGTTCACTTCCCACCTATGATTAATATATTCGTTTAAGCATGAGTTTAGTAAAGACTGCATCGTGTCATATTATCAGCTCCATTCCATTGCCGTTGCTTCCCTGTGTTGAAGCCTTTTCAATTGGCAAACCTTTTCTTGAGCTAACTGGAACTGGAATACTTAACCTTAGCTATGCATGCTGTGCTGCTTTATGAAGGAGATAAAATATCATTAAATTCTGCAATACTTACTTGGAATGCTC
Organism: Sminthurides aquaticus; assembly: GCA_906901655.1. Lineage (NCBI taxonomy): Eukaryota > Metazoa > Arthropoda > Collembola > Symphypleona > Sminthurididae > Sminthurides > Sminthurides aquaticus. The sequence continues at coordinate 623,139 of CAJQTT010000023.1, read as the reverse complement.
GCAAGTTTTCAGGTGTTCCTTTGCTTCCTCTGCAGACAGGAATTTCAGCTTGCATTTCTCCAGTGAGCATTTAAATAGTGGTGGCTGGACATTTTCCAGGACTAAGTTGCGTATTTTCTTATTCTTAGGTAGCTCGTCTCTGCACGAAGGACAATTTTCGAGCTGTTCTTCACAGGTCACACAAAGAATGTGACCGTTACAGCATTGGTAAATAGGGGTCATCATAGGGCTGTTTAAACACACAGTGCATTCTATGGCGGTATTTCCTTGCTGTTGCTGTGGTTGTTTCGGTGGGTTTTTCCTCCGAATTTCCTCCGGTGGATCTTTCCTGGCCTCTTGTTTCTTCGGATTTTTCTTAGGCTGTTGCTGCTGTTGATTTAGATTTGGCAGAGGCTGCTGCTGTTGATTTTGATTTGGCAGAGGCTGCTGCTGCTGTTGATTTTGATTTGGCAGAGGCTGCTGCTGATTTTGATTCGGCTGTTGCAAATTTCGCGGTGGTTGCTGCTGCTGCGAATTTTGCGGTGGTCGTTGCTGCTGCAAATTTCGCAATGGTTGCTGTTGCTGCGAATTCTGTGGTGGTTGCTGCTGCGAATTCTGTGGTGGTTGCTGCTGCTGCTGTTGCCTATGATGTGGCCTTCGCGGGGGCTGTTGCCTTTGCGGCGGTTGTTGATATTGCTGTTGCTGCTGGTATTGCTGTTGCTGTTGATAATGCTGCTGCTGCTGCTGCTGAAGAGGATAATACTCCTCCTGATACATTTCCTCCTGATAATAATGTTCCGGTTGATATTGCTGTCCTTGGTTTGGTTGTGGCCATGCAATTTGACGATTTCGGCGATTACGACGCATTGTTTCTCCTTCTTTTTTTCTGAAATAAAATTTAAAAAACATAAATAATGACTTAAATTAAGATCAAAGTTAAAGGTCTTCAAAAGTCTAAAATAACTAGTGAAAATTAATTACCGGATTGCTCACCACGGATAATAGATAAGAACCAGCCGCAGTCGAACTAATTTAAGACGGATTTGTAAGAAAAGCTTCTGCGACTCAATCGTGTACTGACATGAATGAATGAGTGAGTGGATTTTGCTGCACAAGAGAAAGGGATCGGCTTGAAGAACGAAGACGGTGGAGTCGCAGTATCGGATACATATAATCTCACCTAAATGCTGAAGGCGACTTCATAGCTGGATTGTTGAAAATGTTAGCCTGCAAAAATGCGTCATGCAAATTACAGAACCAATGAACCTTCTCGGACTGACGATATTTCTGTGAAGAAATCCGAACGCTAGGTTAGCTTTATCTTAATTACGGCCATACTTATATTATTCGTACATATATAGGATCCTATGCACACACAGAATTACGAATGCAAATAGACACTGAATGCGTATATTTAAACACGATATACGCATTTTCTTACCAACTAAATGCAAGAATATTTTGCATGATCGTACACATGTGTCAAGCTCAATGATCATTATCACGGTTTATCTGCTGCTTGGAAGCATTCCAGTAAATATATTTTCAATTCATGTTCTAAAGTGAATTTTTAAATATTGCTTTAAGATTGAGAAATCAAATCCCAATGAATCATACATTACCGAGAAAAGGCATAAAATCTCCTATCTTCTGTCCCTCTACATTGAATGTAAGCACTGGAAAACGTTCTGGAACTGGAGAAATATCTAGCGGAAGCTTATAGAACTTTTTCTAGAGCTTTTCCAGTCAAGTTTAAGCGGGCTATTTAAAATATTCTCTCGAATTCGCATTGGGACCGTGCAAATGCGAGATAAACAATAAATCCCAAAAGTCAGCAAGCACAGTATGGACCCCTCCTCCTACAAATTTGCATAGTATGTGAACGTTACCAAGATGCGAATTTAATCGCTATAAAAAGGACGGAATTGTCAATAGCGGGCGTTTTTACGATAAAAGCGTACTATAGGAGGTGAATAGAGATATACTTCGTATGAAGAATTTAGTCAACCCGGACAGATCCTGGATAGTTTACGGTAAGTCCCGAAAAACGTATTTGTCTCGGAAAATTCCGAGTAATAATTTCAAGCCATATGGTATTTTGTCCAGGCTCGATTAACATACAGAGCATTCGGGGTATGCTTTTGCTTAAAGTAAAGGCTGGAAATGTATTCTATGAAATTAGTCCTCGTTTCCGGTCTGCAGGAATCATGTTGTTCTGCGGTCTCATTTACCTGGATTATAATGGGGAAGAGATGATAAGTTTTGTAATAGTGTAACTTCACCTTTTTCTGTGCATTGCGTTTTAGTTGACAATAATGGACAGCTGGCGCTTAGGATCAATTCTGAAATTATGAGCGCTGGTTTGGCAGTAAGTTACTTTTAACTAACTCTTGTAACAACTGTATCATGTATAATTTTTGCTGGGTTTTTTGTGGAATTTGTAGAAATTCTAATTGTAGTGTTTCAACTTCAAATTGTTACAGATAAATGAGCTGGGATTTGTTTCAAACACAAGTTTGGAGTAATTGCCAAATATGGAATTTGCGGAGCTTATAAAGGCTCCAACTGTTCATAAAGTAGTTCTCAAGAGACCTTTGCATGAAAATATCGAAGGAACTCTTTGTATAACCAGTCATCATTTAATCTTGTCATCAAGAAGAGCTGATACGCAAGAATTATGGGTGAGTTAAAATTAAAAGTACAGATTTTGGTATATAGCCACACACGATGATGTATTTTCTCAAGGAATTTAATTTTTGAATTTTGATGATGTTAATAGCTGTTGCACAGGAACATCGATGTGGTAGAACGGAAGCCTTTGCCAACGGGAGCGGGAGGGGGGACAGTTATATTGAAATGCAAGGATTTTTCAATAATTCAGTTGGAGATTTCAACTACTGAAGATTTTGTAAATGTAGCTGACTCTGTCGACTCGTTATCTAATATAGGTAAATGTTTCTTCGGGGGGGGGGGGAATCCACGTTGAAACTTTTGCAATTATCTTTTTATCTAATGAACTTGAATTTAAATTATATAGAAACACCGACATTGCAATATCCTTTGTTTTATCGTCCCATATACAATATCGTAGAGGATGGCTGGTCCGCTTTTACGACGGAATCTGAGTTCTCCAAATTAGTCATGAAATCTGAGGATTGGAGAATAAGTACTGTGAACAAAGACTATAGGGTAAGTTGGTATAAAATATATCAAGTTCAATAGTAATAATGCTTCATGATGATGAATTTCAAGGAATTTATGAAAATTCAAACATGTTTGTTTCAAAAGGTGTGCAATTCGTATCCTGCTTCAGTGGTAGTGCCTAAATCCATTCCAGATGAAATGATAATTGCTGCGGCAAGTTTTCGCCAGGGTGGTCGCTTCCCTGTACTGTGTTATCGACATGAAAATGGCGGGGTGCTTCTTCGAAGTGGACAACCGCTAGTTGGTCCTGGTGGAAAACGGTGCAAGGAGGATGAAAAATTAATAAACGCAGTACTGAGACCGGGTAAAAGAGGCTACATTATAGACACTAGAGCTCAGACACTTGCTCAAACAGCTAAGGTACCTGATTTTGTAATATGTGATTAACACAATGAATTTGGAATGCTAAATTCGGTGTCACGCAAATCTACGCGAGCATGCGAAATGATGATGCCATTTAAATGTCAATGCGATTTTCAACTCAAATTACGGGAATGTGAACCTCATCGCACATCAAATCAAACAAAATATTTTGCATGCTCCGTGGTTACGTAGTTTGCTCATTTTCCGTTTAAAACTTAACGGGGTTCAACAGGTTTGTCGGGATTTTAAGCATTGATTTATTTGCAATGTTATAGTTTTAGCTTTTGCAGCAACGTTTTGCTTTTCCATTTACCCTTTTTGATGTTGTCTCAACTTTGTTAATTTTGTAACAAGTTTATCGAATCTGAGCAAATAGTGCGTGGGAGATAACTAAAATTAGTCCATCGGGGTATGGGTGGCAATTCAGGTTATATTTGATTGGCAGTCTCGAGGTGGGGGATTTGAACTGGACATCCATTACCCGCAATGGAGAAGAGTCCACAAGCCTATTGATCGACATCATAATCTTTTAGAATCTCTAGCTAAGCTTATTGAAGGTAAGTGCAGCTGTAAAATCTAGCAGTTTTGAAAGTGATTAAAGTTTAATTTACTGTAACACAATATTTTTATCTTAGCTTGTAATGACACTAACTGCACAATGGATAAGTGGTTAAGTAGACTGGAATCATCTAATTGGCTGTCACACGTCCGGGATACGCTGAACTGTGCTTGCCTCGTCGCTCAGTGCCTGGATCAGGTAGCAACAGTTGTATTGCAAAATTTAAGTTTAGATTTTAAAATTGAATAGTAAAGTTAATATGCAATTGCTTTATTCAGGAAAAACTATCTGTGCTTGTACATGGAGCAGATGGAACAGACCTTACCTTAGCAGTAACATCCATTACCCAAATAATATTGAACCCTGATTGCCGTACTGTGCGCGGTTTTGAGGTATGCACAATTTTCAATGATCAGGTCGTCGTATAGTTTGTTTTATTGAAGACGCTTGTATAAAACAACTCTTTTTTATGACATGTTGTAGGCCTTGATCGAACGTGAGTGGCTCCAAGGTGGTTATCCGTTCGGCAGTCGCCATTTTAAGTCTTCGTATTTTTATTCTGCTTCAAGTGCCAAAAATCCCAAGAAGAAGTATGCATCTACATTTCTGTTGTTTATCGACTGTGTCTGGCAGCTTTTTACGCAGTTTTCTTGGAGTTTTGAGTTCACGGAAAACTTTTTAATTACTATTCTTGAACATTCTTATGCTTCACAATTTGGTAAGCCACTGTTTGACATACATTTATTTTCGCTATTTCTCATAACTAGTTTGTATAAATAATTATTATCATCTATAATTTTAAATTACTAGGTACATTCCTTGGCGATAGCGTAAGCGAACGAGAGGACATGAAATTATCAGCCACAACAATAAGCCTATGGTCACATTTAAATCGTCCTGAGATTCTTCAAATCTACTTAAACCCGGTTTACGAGCCGAATCCTGACGTTATTTGGCCCTCGGTAGCTCCAGTGAGTCTGGTAAATTTTTCTCTTGTAAACAGTTAAGCATCTGTACTTCAAAACAATGGTTGCTAAACATTCTGTTGCTGTTTGTAGAACCTATGGTCCGGTGTCTACCTTCGTTGGGTAGTTGATCAAAGCGCAACAAAATCTAACTGGACAGCGATTGCGGAAATGAAAGATAAAGAGCGTGAACTAAAGCGTCAAGCAATAATATTGCGAAAGCGTTTGCTTGCCCTAGAAGAGGATTTAAGTACAAAGTTGTCTGATCTATCCGTCACGACATCTGGATCAAACACATGACGATACATGTTCCTAGCATCATCCACTTGCGTAATCTCTGCACATCACACCCGATTCATCTTAAATGTTCCTGTCCTAGCCCATTCCCTCCTATCGTAATTGCAATAGCTCTGAAATTTTTCGAGCTTATTCACCTCATCACTGGTTATCTCGCGTTTGAATGGCCCAGTGAAAAGTACCTTGTAGATTATAGACAAACTTTCTGATTTATAGTTAAGATAAACTTCGTTTTCAAATTGTGTCAAATATAAAATGTTCCCATCCAGCAAAACATGTTGCTCCCACTTCCTAATCCTGAATCCCATAACTTACCTACCTAATCTTTAAATTTCTATAATTTTTGTTAACAAGCAAAGCACAGCACAACTGTGTAAACTATCGCCCGCCTTGCCATACTTAAACAAATGTTAGATAGTTTTTGTTGATACTCATGAAATTTTATCGTAACCAACTATTTTGTACTAACACGAAAGCTATTATCAGTAACATTAGGTTTGTGTTATCCAGCTGTCGTTACGTGTAGCTGTAGTCAGCTAGTTAAACAGATATTTTTCTGGGAAAACAAACGTTAAGGCTGAGCTATAAGATCTAGGTAGCTTATCCTCAACCTTTTTGTTATCTCCAGTTGAAGGAAATCATTGTTATGGCTTGTTCATGAGCAAACATTCCCAAGTTATTCGTCCTATACGCAGGGTGTTGAACATCCTCCATTACCATATATCTCCACTGTCATTGGTTATATTTTGTCCCGCAGATGTGATCTTTTCATTCCATTTGCCTATGTGAAGCACAAACTGTATTATTATTTTATGCTCTTCCCTAACTACCAACCAGATGTACATTAGAGTGCTCTATACTTAAATTTATGAAATTGTTAATTTTGTATTTTCAAGCATGTTTAGAATTTAATATTCCTTATGCTGTGATCTGGTAAGTCGTACTATTCTACATCTGTCTCTTCCACCATGTCTTGCCCTTGTTTAAATCAAGCTTTGAGCAGCTCAGTTCTTTGTACCAATATGTTAAAATGGAACGTCGTTAAGGATCCAATTTTCTAAACGGATCCATATAAACCTAAGTATTGCCTAACGGTGTAAAGTTAATGCTACAACCTTATACTGATTGTTTTAACTTGGTATACACAATGCTCCATGAAGTGGAATGTGTATTGAAAGAAGCGCACGCGTAATAATAACTAATCATAAATAACTCTTTCGCCTCCTCCACCAAAACTTTTTGAATTCTTCATTACTATACATGTATTCTGTTTCTGCTCAACCTGTCTTTACAGTCCATCATGATATATAAAGATTTATATAATTTATAACATCCAACTTCCCACTAGACCTACAGTCTTCTATATTTTATGGAAAACCCACCTAGCAACTATACTCTCCCTAACATCTGCTTATATACTTGTTGTATAATTTTAATAGTAGATCCGTTGAAGTTATCTAATGCGGTTTCCCACACGTTCCGCGTCCCTAACTTTCTTATACTTTAGCAGGAGCAAATATATGCATTTCATACTTGGGGACATGCAACATTTGTATGTTAAAACTTGCAAATTCTCCAAGACGCTTATAATTTCTTACAACATGCAAATAATCATTCAATCCACCTCCTCCATCTGTTTTCCCTTATACATAATTGCAATAAGGGAGCATATTTTCTCAGACTTAAAGGAGCGAGCGTGCTCGCTCATGCCCAACTCCTCCACACCTGGACAATTCTTACATTTTCACGTTGTGCAAGTCCGCAAATTATAGAAATTCATCATAATATACAGCCGTAGTAGAGCATCACATGTCGCTCCCATTCGGGTAACAAAATTCAAAAAATACTTGCCACAATGCCCGTAGACTTGACTGGATAGGAAACTTGCGCATTAATATTCAGTGTACTGGATAAGTAGGGCCCAATTTTTCCCTCATCCAGGTTTCAGCTTTGTTTCCAGGACTTGAGTGAAGGAGGTTGAAAATCCAAATGAAAGACTAGTGTGACTTGTAAAAGAGTTGTGTACCCTTTAGGGTTTTGTTCGTGATCAGAGAGACTGGAATTCTGGAAGAACATAATGTAAGGATAAGGAAGGGGAAAGAGCTTTCATGTCTCTCCAGCCATGGCCAAGTAATAAAATGTATGCGATACGATTATGTGAACGTGAGGAATCCGCCTTAAGGTGAAATCGATGAAATGTAATTATTCACAATGCACCTTATTCTTCTCCGTCCTCTCTATCGTGGGCTCTCTCTCCATCCATCAAGAGCTTAAAGTATAATAGACTTACAGGTACATGTAATTATATTCCGTTGGTGTATCTTGCAGCTACAGAAACACCATGACCAACCATCCGCCTACGTTAAAACTAAAGCTTTATACATTTAGCGAGTAAATGAAGTAGTGAAATGTAAAATGATGTGTTTCTGCCTCAATTCTTTGCTCCGCGTTTACTAATGTAGATTTTAGATCTCTCTCTGATCGTGTATATACTTTTTGCTACACTTCAGTCTTACTTATATTTTTTGGTACTTACTTACACAAGTTATGAGCATAACGTCGGATGTGAAAATGTATCCTGCACCATCCTATTTAAGTATGAGGTATAAGGAGGAGCAAAAACTATTGAATTGAACCATCTCTCCGCCAGAATGCAGTTAAATCTCTTTAGAATCTTCCATCATCTTGAGAAGTCGTAAAGCATAAAATCCGCCGCTTCTTCTGCTCTCTGTCTGCTCTCTGGATCTTCCTTTAACTTATTTACTTTTGAGTTAGCCTGAAATAAATACTTGTTCTTTTTCAGCCTTTATGCAATCTTCTGCATCGTATGTAATGTTTGATTTAGTAAAGAGAAGAAATGAGCTGCATCCTCTGTCTATGGTAAAATTAAACTCTCGCAACTGTTACCAAACTGCGATCCTATTTTCTGTATTCTACCACACACATACATGGCAGTCGGACTGTAAGACTGAATGACTACCTTTGAGAGCAGAGGAATGCTTATATTTCATCTGTTACAAAAATAATCTCTCCGCATATGCTGTCTCCTCCAAATAACCGCATCCTCGTATTTCTCTTCCAAGAATCCAAAATCATCTTCCTCATCCTCAAATAGTTTGGGAAGAAGTAGTTGAAAAAGACTTGGAAACTCCCATTAAGATTTAAATGATTTTGAGATGATGATATTCGGGAATAGAGAATACGCCTTTGCTTTTTAAAACATACTATAGAGGATTGCATGTGCGCTCGCGAGAGGACGTAAGGAAAATATGCAACAAAGATTTTCTCCATACTTGGTCGAATAATTCTTAGAGGGTTGGGAGCAATATGACAATGGTATTATTCCAAGGGGGAGCCACAAGCTGTCGGTGGGTTGCATTTATTGTGGCGGTAGATGGCGCCAGCAATATCGGCAAACATATAACATTTTGTATTCAAGGGTGTGCCCTGGGAAAAGTATGAAGTATGCTCCACTAATTCTCCAAGCAACCAATTTGTGTCTGCATCCTGCCCCTCTTCCTAAATATAAACGTGAATGTCAATGGAATTCCTTTAAGAATAATATAAAGCTATTTACTAACAATTCCTCATTTACCATTCCGGCCCCCCGGCAGCACCAGCAGCCGCAGTATCCTTTTCCTTTGAAACGTTCAGATGAAAATCTATGAAAATCTCTTGACGAGACTCCAAGAGCATTAAAACGGATTGATTAAAGCATCCTTAATTTTAGCCGCCGTCCCTTTCTCCTACCCTCCTTTAACATTGCTCTTTAAATATGTCTGTGTACAGTAGATGTAGCTAACTTTGACGCTGAAGAGCATTCCAGAGATGGTATTCATCTTCATGAAGTTTTTGTTTCCATCCAGCAATCCAACCGGCCCATCCTCCATCTGCGTCACACAATGCATCACACAGAACGAATCCTTATAATTACTCTCGGTTAATTACAATTTGTGTCATTATTCTTCCAAGAGTTTCCAGAGGGACCTCAGATATTCAGGATTTGATGGAAGAAGAGATGGTTAATAGCCTTCTCCAGGGGCATATTAAAATTGCTCTAAAATATCTCTCCTGTACTTGTTTCGTTCCATGTTCCAGATCATTGGCCCGATTCTTCCCGGTTCTCCAGCATCTGTGCTTCCTGAAGCCTTGTGAATTCGGTTTCGGTTAGTTCGGTTCTACAAATTGCGATACAGTTTGCCCATATACTTTGCAAATCCAGTAAGGGAAGAAGTGAGAACGCTTTGCTCAGTTTGCTCATAATTCCTTGCAGTCAGTCATTTACCTTTAGTAAATGCCCATTAAACTGATGCTCATCAAGAGAATACTTTTCCTTCCCTTCCACCAATCAGACCTTCCTCCTCCTCTTGTACGTTTGCTCTTTTGTTTGTCCGTCTCATCAGATTCTCATGTATGTTCCATCTTTCCATAAGCATCAAATGTTTCTCATTATGATCACGGAATTGCAGTCGCCCTACTATAACCAAGCATCATCATCATTCTTTTACTCTTAAACCGAGGAATAAAGGAATATGATGAGTATAGAAACGGAATAATAATCCGTGAGTATTTCTCTGTCTCTCCATGGCTTTTCATCCCGTATGATCCTACATGATTCTTTTCCTTTGTTAAAACTGAAATAGCCCCGGGCTGAAATTAGATAAGGCAACATTTTATTACACTATACTTTTTTAATGTACCATCCATGATGATGATCATCTTTACAATTTTACTCCTCCTTCATCCAGGAGGCAACAGCCTGTCGAGCAAGCTCGCATAGTTTCGTCGTGACATCCTATAAATGCTCACTAAAGCCAAAGATGTTCAAATCCAAACCGCACCTAGCTAACGTAAATATAATCCTCCTCTCTAACCCTCATCCAGTAACCAAACTCTTAACATCTTTCTGTATCATCTTCATTCTTTCCTTCAAAATATCCCACAGCCACCACCACCACCGCATCCTCCCTAGAACCCGCCGGATGGATAAAGGTTTTTAGAGTTTCTATGAACGTATATTATTTCCTTGCCCCCTCCTGTATCATCATTATCAGCTTGTGTGAGCTATCCATTTTATTCATAAGCTGCTTTCAGCTGGAACACAGACATTTCAGGCTTGAGAAACAGAGAATAAACTGAAAATACCCGCTTTGCTTATAAAATACATGGTCAAACTTTTGTTTCCGGCATGGATTTCCATGCTGGCCTGAAGCGCCCTCTGGCTGCTCTTAATCCAAGAGCATTTTGTCTTTAAGGAAATTCTTAGCTTTACTTGTTGATTTTAATTTAAATATTAGTATGTTTAATTTTACTAGTTTTACCAAGAAGTTGGTCCTATTTAGAGTATAATTTTATTTTAGGAACCACCCCTGCCCTAAGCTAGTGTGAAACGTAGTTATTCTTAGCTCAAGGTTTAGTTAAACTCTACGGGTTTATACTTGATGATAGACTTTGTTAATTCCCCTCCTCCACGCTATGTTGCCCATTCTCAGCTTAATTTTCTTTTGTTTCAAGACGTTAAAGAATTTTCCCTCCTCTTGTTAATGCCGGTTAAAGTGTAGAATCCAAAAGCTGTCCATAATTTCCCGCTCGCCCTCTCCATATAGTTTGCATCTCATAAACCTCTTAAACTACCTTTATATTATCTCTCTTCCCATCCCCTTTATGTTGTTGCTGGAATTTATGTTTAAATGAATTCCCCAAGTTCCCAGTCCAACGTCCGTTTCTCTATCTCTTCCAATCCGTCCCTACATGTACATAGCTCCCCCCTCGTTTCCTTTGTTCTTTTTTGTTAGTTCAAGTTAAACTTGTAGTTTGTTTGTTAGAGGGCAGTTAAAATTTGTTAACCCTTTTCCCGCATCCTCCTCCCCAGAAACTAGTACCTAACTAACTTGACGCAGTCTAACCGCACTGAGATAGAGCGTAGTTTTACCCTCTTGAAGGATATAACAAAGGATTTCTTGTGAGTTTCCAAACATTAATTCCTCCAGGAGTATAAAGGATTTTCTAAAGTCCAGCCATGAACCATAATAGTGAAAGAGACTCAAAGAAGCTACGAGGAGTGGTTGTAGAGAAACCCGAGAAAAAACGAGGGCAACCACACTAAAAATGATTCCTCCTCCATTATCTAATTTTTCCACCCTCTCCTCTTCCCCTAATCTTACTTCTTGGTTCCAAGCCTCTAACTTTACCTTTAGGCTTTGACTACCTTTAGTTTTATTCATCATCATGGCTGCATATCCCACCACCTGGTTCTTTCTTAGCACCATCCTCTCCTCCTTCCCATCCTGCCGCCCAGCTACTCAGCTACTAGCTAAAGCAAAAGGGATCACAACTAACAAACAAAGCTTCAAACTATGAAACATCAATAGTCACGAACCATTACTCTCCTTCTCTCCCTCACACACTCATCATCTCACCTGTCTGGGACTCTGTCCAGACATGACCATGTATATGTAATGAATGCCACGTCCTATGCATATTCCCTCGTAGAACAGACAGCGTTTCTTCTTTGTCTCCTCGTCCTGGCTTAATGTGAGTTAACTTATAGTTTGAACACACAAGTTTTACATGTTCTTCTAATTTGTCCTAAACTACCTTTAGGAATACCTTGGTATCGTGTGGATGTAGGATGAAAATTATACTAGAAAAACAACCACTGTTATCCCCTCTCTTTTTCCACATTAAACTGTGACTGGACTCTACCCATAGATTGGTTCCAGGGATAATTTTTCTCCCTCTTTGTATCAAGATACATGTAGATTCAACCCTCTAGCCCAACCAACCTAAATAATGAACAAAGGGAAGTATAGGTAATATAGGGAGAAAAAGCAGGGGAAGAGAGGGATGGTTCATGATCATATAAGCAAAGTCCTTCAAAATCCCTCCAGCAGCAGCCAGCTTGTCTTACAACAACCACCAACGAGGACAAACCCACAGTCAGAAGATAGCCCAGCCGGTAAGATTAAATACAAAAAGCTTCACAGAACACATTATCTTTTATATTTTGGAGCGGTGTGGGTACGTAAAAGCCTCTGAAGGAAAGAGGAGAGGGAAGGAAGCCCACTTAAATTTTACCTCCGTTTAGGTACTTTTGTAGTTATTATAGTTAACTCATGTTACCTTAACCCTCATCTTAACTTGGAATTCTCTTTACGCTTCAACTCCCTCCCTTCCTGTGATGTAAAGGTGTTTCTCGTTCTGGATGTACTGGACTGAATCCAGCGGAGTATGTAGCATACGTGCGGTTATAATCAAGTAAATCAAGGGAGACCAGGGAGGATATACTATGAATGCCTCTTAGTTTTCTTGTTTAGGGTTGCTCCTTGCTCTAGAAAAAATTCCCAATTTTTATTAGAATACTATATCGTTACATGTACAGCGTGATCACGGAGGAGGAGTGGAACTCTGTGGTTAAACATTAATAAAATGTAAAGGTAATTCGGCTCTATGAGGTGATTCCGAGAGACATACCTAAATCATGATTACAGTGCAACATTTAAGAGTTGTGTTTCAGGAGGATGTATATATGTAGAGCTTTTGTAATTTGGGGATGGGAAAATAACTCTCATATCTTACATGGTTGAGCTGGAAAGACAATTTTTCATAGAGGATCCATCATCATGATCGCTCTCTTTGAATCTCTCACCGCGTCTTGTCTTGATTGGGAGCTAGATTCAATTCATAACCCTATCCATAGAATTTTAGGGAACGAAAACACATCTCACAAGTATAACGTTTCCGTACGTGTAAATACAATTATGAAGGTTATGATATAAATGTTCTCACCATGCCCCTTATGTATTTGCTGCTACGATCAAAGATGACTAGCTTGAGCTGAAACATACTACTATCCATACGAAATTAAGATAAACTTGTTCTTGAGTTTCTAGTATGTGTGGGATTGGATGTACCCGTTGTGAATTATTCTTAAGAGCTCCGAGAATGGTTAAAGAAGAATATATGTTAATGTAATATGCATTCTATCAGTATGGTGTGTAAAAAATAGATATTTATGTATATTAACTTGACGCTAAGTTGTAGCATACTAGAGTAACTAATGTTAAAGATAAGTGTAGGAAGAAAAAGAGAGTCAAAATTGACTGAGGAGAGAATTTATAGTTACTATGTGGGAGTATTACGCTCCACCGGAAACAGGCCAATTTAAGACAGATGTTAATTTCTTGAATGCTGTCTTAGCTCAGGGTAAAACTTTTTACAAGTATTCAATAGCTGTACTTGTATGCTTAAGTTAGAACAGCAGTAATGTAATGTAGTTTCAGATTCGTCGCGTTATTTTCAATAGGAAAATTTAGAGTCAGCAGTTGGGCAAGTAAATTATAATTGCTGGGACAAAGGGTATAAGATAAGATGTGGTATTTCAAAAGCTGGTTAATGCATAAACGTAATATTTCGCAAATCGCGAACGGCTACAAATTGATGCCAAGATTTTGAGGCTTTGAGTGAGGCAGTCTCGGAGGTTTGCATGCGATATATTCGCGATGATGGGGGTTTCTCACAGTTTTCTAAACGTTTCAGCCATGTGAAACGTGTGCTTATGCAACAGTTTTGAGTGTGAGGGATCTGAATCCATGTAGATGGAGAGGGCAGTGGATATTTCTTCCTAGGCAAGGTTGCATGGCAAGTTTTCCTTGAAAAACCTATCTGGTTCCGCGAAATTCCTTGGCCTTTCAATGTTATTGATGATGATGTGGTGGTGCAGGGGTTGTCTGGCCGCGGGAGTGGTCTGCAATCTGCAAGTATTATAATTCGCGAAAAAGAGTTGCATGCCAAAGCTGTACATTTACTCGAGTATTTTATAAGTTCTGGGAATGCAATGGTAAAAATCCTGGCGTCTCACTTTATGCCGGTGTGTGTGGTGGTTTTCCATGTGTGTGGCGCCGGCACTTGTGTGACTTGAGAGAGTTTACACTTCCGTTCTTCACACACGTGCTCATTTTTAAGAAGCATGCTACTCTCTTACAGTATTCATCTGACTCTTTAGAGGCGGAAATGTAGGCAAAGACTCGTCATCCTAAAGCGATGAGTAATTCAGCTGTCGGTGAAATTTTTTACGGAATGGAAATCAACCAAACTGCCAACTTTGTAACATTTTTAGTAACTCTTGTTATGTACAGTAAATGCTTGGGGAATCATTAAAAATTGCTTTCCAAACTTACAATGTGGATGGTAATTTTCGGTTCGTCATCTCTGAATCTGAATGTGAGATATCTGCTTCTATAGAATTAAATGGGATTAGTCAGAAATGCGGAAACCTTGGGATTAAATGATATCAGAACCATGATCAATCTCTTGGTAACAGAGGAGCTTTTTTGAGCTATGGTTTGGTATATGGCAGCATTGATGAGTAAGTTTGTGATCCAAAGCACACCGGTTTCAAAACAAAGCAGCTCATAGAATCAGTTTTATTCAGCCTTACATTTAAAATCATGAAGCTACATGTATTATGGTGTAGGTTAATCTGACTCACGGTATTAATCCCTATTCAAGGACAATAGACCACAAATTGGGGGTGGATGTAAAAACTTTGGGTGACTCATAAAAAAAATTGGCAAAAAGTTGCGAATTTAACTTGTTACAGTTTACGAAGAACTACTGAAGCTTTGTTTGGATTTTAAATATTTTGCTTCAATATATTCCCTGCCTGCTTCCATCATAGACAAAACGTCCATATTCCAGGAAATTTTCATATACTCAGAAGAATACGCAAATATTTCCAGGAATTGTTATTCAGTTTGCCAATTATCTATAACAGTTTTCAATCCCGTCCCGCTAATTATGAATGCTTGACATAAATTTAAAACATTTCCCAACATCTTTTATATCATTTTAAGTTCCTGACTAGCATTCTTAATTTACGGATGAGCTATATGCTTTGTTTACAATTTATTTCCGTCTGGTAGTTCATATTAAACTGGATTGTACAAAAGGATCACCTTGAAACTTTTTAGTCTGGAGTCTGATCGCATCCTGGGAATGAATGGAAACAAGATTTTACTCTAGACGTGCCCAGTCAGAATCCAAGTTACCCGGTTTCCTAGAAATCTCTCCTTCCGCCACCCACTATTTTACTGTATTTATATATATACAAGTTTCATTTACATCAATTCTTTAAACCACAAGGCGGAAAGAGCAATGAAACTATAAAGCAAATCTATAAAGCAAGTTCATGCGTAAAAACTGAGAGAAATCTCTCTCTCGACTAATAATCAATACAATTTCATACAGTTTCCAGTTTGATTCAGCATGGATAGCACAGCAGACTCGAGAGATTTAACATCATTACACATAACTTGGTTATATCTCCCTATATATTCTTGCAAGCCTTCTCTCTTTCGTAAAATAAAACCTGGACAAAGAACCATATAAACTCTCGTGGAATAGGATATTGTATCAATTTGACTCTAGAGACTTGATAGTATAGTCAGCAATTCCAGGATTTCCAGGAACGACAGAGCGAGTTGGCTCCAGAGGATTTACACGGCACAATATATAAGCATACGACTTGGGTGGATGTGCTATATGGAATGATGTGATTGCAATTATCCTCTTTGGCGCATCCTCATTTCCTCCAATCTTGTTAACTTCCCTTGTATTTTACTCCATAGTCTCCCACATTTCATCCAGCCAGTACGGACAACAAGAAGCAGCACAGTCAGCATTCTACATGAGAATCACGTACAAATTTTCGCATCTCTTGCCTCTCTCTCTCTCTCTACATATTCTTCTATAATTATTTGCTTTGAAACGTTCCCGTGAAGCTTGCTGGGAGCAAAACCTTGCCCGTTTTCCTTCATCTCTTTTGAATTAGATGCAGACATTAATTGTCATTATAGCATATTCTGTGCATGGACACGTTTAGATAATTCCCACTGTTTTCTCCTCTCACCCTATATATTGAGTATTCCATCATATCTCCCTCCAGAGTTCTAGATGCATCCAGCATCGAAAGATGCAGTCTTCTTGTATAGAAGTTCTAACTAATAGAACCATACAGATCCTGGATTGTCCTCCGGGTCTTCTCCAGGTTCCAGCACACACTTCTCCAGTAGCACATAAATCCTCTCCTGTCCCTGTTGTTGTCACCCCTCTCTCTCTCCCTTTTAAAACCCATTGCTTATTTTGATATTATTATAAAATTATGCAAAAGCAAATTTGTCTCTAAACCAAAAGGGAGAGAACTCAATGATTCTTCTCTTGCTCATCTTCTCTCCTCGAGCAGTCTTTGCGAATGTTTCTACTGATTCTCGTGGAGCAGGTTCATCACCAAGAGTTTCACCACAGAATTCAAGGACTTATATTCTCTCCTGTATTAATTCTCTCTTTCTACCGGAATTAACCCGGTGTACGACGGCAAAGAACGCAAGAGTATAATCTGAATTTGTGTAAAATACAATAAAATATATACGGTATATTTTGTACGCTTTTTCAATCCTAACCTGCAGCGCACAGCTTTAGTCAGCATCTTCATCAGTAGATGAATTACCCGGATACCGGCAGTCGTCTACTACCCGGATTATTTGGCTGCTAGGAAGGAAGAATCAATTTACAATAGAGGAGGCTTTATCCCGAATAATTGCATTCCTAGTAGAAAAGTATAGGATCCCATCTTATTTGTACACAAGGTGTGGACTTGTAGCTGCTTCGATAAGTATCATCCATCATTTTGATATGAGTGGTGCTGCTGGAATTCTGGCTTGGTTGGTGCTAGCAGTGTCTAAAAGGTTGCCTGGATCCAAGCAAACAAAACCCTTGGAGGAAAAACGGAAGGATGGTAGGGATGAAGAAAACTTGATGGAATCGTGTGCGGTATGAAGCACGATTGGTTCGTAGAGTAGAGTGTTTTATAGATATGAAAAAAATTTTGAAGAAAAAGCCGGGATATGATGGTTGATTCATGCTTTTATTTCCCCAACACCCCGACATTCACCACCACCACCGTATCTACCGTAGTTGGAATCTTGTAGTTGATGTGTCTCTTGTAAATATCTATAATTTTATGTAGGCTAGAGCGCATGTCCTTTTAATAGAAATCCGAATTATGTTCTTTCTTCTTCTCCTTCCTCCTCTTCCCAATCTCCCTGCTTCCTCCTGCTGGGTCTTTTTGTTTCAAGATCCTCGGGTCGGGACGTTAGTTTAGTTTTCAGTTATGCTGCACAGCTATAACTTGGGAAGTTGTGTTGCAAGTATAGTTATAGTTAGACCCTTAGCTCTCTCTAGTTGGAACCTCTTCAAACATGTTCACGGATTTCTAGGAGGGATCCGGAGATTAATTCCAGTTTGTATGACGTGACTGCGCTTTGATTTCATTCCTTCTTTTACATATAACTTACAGACTGTAAGTTACAGTCATATTGCACATGCTCCGAATTTGACGTCCACCTATCACACAGCTCCTGTCAGTGCTAGCAGTAATAAATAAATGCAGTTATAATATATAATCTTGTATGGTTTAGGTACATGGCAACAGAGCCCAGCAATTCAGAATGCCATAAGGTATTTTTAGTATTGCGCATTTACTAGGATACTAAATAATTAAAGCGAACGCCGTCTTGAGTAATGCTTCTTTGTAGGCATACCAGCTAGGAATCTAAACTACTTTAAGCACCTGCCACTTCACCATTAGTCATATTAAAGTTACACAAAACTCTAGCCATTACTGCGATCTTGGATTTTGGTTGTGAGTTTGTGAGCAAACTCGGATGTACATTTGTTATAAGTTTGATATTATAACTTGGCTCTCAACTCGGTAAATTAAATGTAGATGCCATCATGGAAGGAAGTAAGTAGGATGGAGGGTGGAAGAAACAAATTTGCTTGTACGGCATAAAGTTTGCTTGCATGGTGGGGTGATAGAAACTATAGAGGAGAATATAAATTCGGGTTAACAAACATGCGTATTAAGGGAAAGTAATTAAACCCGGGAGTGAGAGAGCTCCGTATAGAGTCGCAAGCAGAGCTTTTACAGTGTTCCTCCTTACTAAATGTTGAGTAAAGTCTGTGATTCTCTCCTCCTCTCTTCTTGGCTCTCTCTTACCCGCGTCTCCTCTACTTATGGCGTAAAATACCCGCTTTCCCTCCTCTTCTGACTCTCTTTCTCACTCTCTAGCTCCCGGATTGTAATCTATAGCTCCAACTCGTCCAGATTCTATAAGCTCTCTCCTCTCCCGGTTTTGTCTCCCACCACCACAACCGCTTCTCTCTCTCCTCTCCCTACCAAATCCCCGTTATAGTTTGCATTCTTCTATAATGCTGTCTCTTCCTCCTCTGGCAACTAGGCAGCCAGCCAGACTCTCATTTCCTCCCCTTTTAAATTTCTACTATTGATTATCATCAACTTAAGCTCAACTACCATCATCATCACCGTTAGATTTCTCCCCTACTTGTGTTCCTTCTCCTCCATTGCTTTCTGGGAGCAGCCAGCAATTTCGACAAAACTCTTGCAGCTAGCTAGCTGTGTTAGATATTAGGACGCCATTGAATCATGAACCGAATTCGGTTTGTTTCACATGCGCTTTAATAACAACCACTTGAGTCCTTTCAGAGAAAAGCTAGGAAGCAAGCAAGCTATGAACTTTAACTGCAAAAACATATAATGGCTACGGGAGATGTAATGGGATGAGAAAATCGGGGATTCAATCCTCTGTAATCCTTGCATCTTTTAAGTTTCATCAATTTAGTTTGCCCTGATTTGCCTGGTTTTTGTGCCCTGTTTCCATAAAATCCTCCTATGTTTTACCCGGGTTTCTAAAACATTTTCGCAATCTTCCTCCGCTCTAATGATTCCATGCTATTGACTGTCGATACCAGGCTGCAAATATACTGGAACTGTCATGATACCCGGCACATGTTGTTCAAAACTCCAGCAACTGAAAAAAACTTAAAAGTCTACTCATTCGTATGTTCACCCGTCGCAGCCTCGTTCATACACAAAGTGCATGCCAGATGTTTCATGCTCTTCCTGGGTACGAAATTTTCCACGCTGCTCTTCAACTCTTCTCCAGCTCTTATCCGTGTCCTCAGACTCTACCCCAGGCTCCTATCCGGGTATCCTGGAGATTAAAAGCTGTAAGATATGCAAGCTTGCTCTGCTTCATCCTCTTGCATATCATTTATATGGAAAGACAAACCCGTGTAGCCCGTGCATTCATCTCATAAATTGCGTTTAATTTACAGAGGAAAGTTTTAGCATAAAACTTGTAATAATGTCGAATATAATGCCACGTTTCTCCGCATTACACAATATAGTCCGAGAGTGAAAGAAGAAGATGACTATGGTAGATGGAGGCTTACAACTCGTTATACATTAGTATTAATAACATGCTCTTCTCCCTGTACGGCAAACTTGTCCCCGTCGTCGCGGTACGTCAAAGAGTTTTACCCGCATGGCAAATGTCTCAGCTGCTACCCGGCTGGAGTGAATCAGACATTAGCTAATGCTCGTCCTGAATGCAATTTGAGACGGGTTTTAATGCTCAAAGCAAACTGTCATGTACTTTTCCGTCGTACGTAGGACAAATCCCTCTTTTATTCACCCACTCGCCGGCCTCTACCTCTCCATCAATCCACCCACGGAACTAGTTTTCCCCTACCAAAATCCCTAATCTCCCAACTCTCCCAGCTCCCCTAAACTTAACGTAACCATAGTTACTTAGACTAGTAATGATTTAGCAAAATGGCTTCCACTCCCTCTCAGCTTCGTTCATGTTCTTTGAATTTCCGGGTAACTTGGATGAGTAGAAGGAGGCGGGTAGGCAGAGCGAGACAGTGGGAAGCATACGAGTTTCATCCGTAGTTATAGTTAAGAGAGCTGCAGTTTGGTTAGCTTTTAAAGCTGCATGTACAGTTTTGGAGCTTTCATTCCGTTTGCGTCATGTGTCGTTCCTCACAACGGGGCTTTGGAGAGTAATCTATTCTTAGCTTTACCTGTCGTAAATCTTTTTCTACAGAATATGTTATCTAATGCAAGGTCTTGGAGCGTCCCGCATACACCATAAGTGTATTCTCCTAGCTTTAAACTGACTAAATTTTCATCTTTTAAAAGCCCTCGTTCAGGAATTTAGTTCAGTTCCATCACATACTCCTCATCTGCCCTGCCCTCCTTAAACATTAAATCAAGCTTTAATCTTCAAGAAGGTTGCAAGTTGTGAGAAGGAGGGAAGAGATAGGAACGAAACCGATGGAACACATCTATGCTAAAATTAAACTGTCTCTCAATCATCTCATTTAATGTATCGTATTACTTAGATTTGGACTCGTTTTGGAACTGCTAAAAGCTGCACCTTGTCTGCCTTTTCTTCTATGAAGTCTATGAATGTTTATAAGTTATTCGAGTTTCGGGAGGATTCGGAAGAAATACACTGTTTCATAATTTATGCAAACGATTTGCTAAAACTAATACGGAACTCTAGCTTACATAGCGTGATGGGCTTTTAAATATGTTTAAAAGTTTGGTTGGGAATTTTATGATTTTTTAGCTTCTTTTACTGGTTACGCAGGTCGGAAGAAGGTGAATAATTTAATAGTTATTAATCTCACGTGTTTTTCATGATTTTACATTAGTTTTCTCTCCATCCGTAAGTAGGAGAGGAAACAAAACTCTGAAAGGAATCACGCTCCACTTGTATTCATTTGAGTTCTCATCCTTTAATTATCCTCTTTATAAAGTCCATTAATTTAAAACATATTCTGATAGCTACCTGTCGTCAGTCGAATCCCAAAGCTGTTCCCTGCCACGCCTTTTTCTTCTGTCGAAGAAGACATTCTGTCTGTTGATAACATTCATCCAGTATTTCAAGTTTAATTAGCGATATCAAAATTATAAACAAGTTTATCATTCTGATTTAAACGAATACAATAGCATGAGACAAAAGTTTTTCCATAAACATTTTCCACTTGACAAGTTCGCATTGCTCACTGCTGTGTGGCCAGTGACTTGTACCATTCCGAGATGAGGTGGGCTTGCGAAAAGCGTTTATACACTCGGCCGCGTCCTTCACCCCTCGCGGCCATTGATGTTTTTTAAAAAGTTTGAAGCTCCAACTGCATAGTGTGCTAGTGGAGATAATTTGGCGCCGATTAATAACAAACTACTTTTGAAAATCCATGCTTCGAATTGTTGTCTACCAGTGAGTACTGACTGTGTGGATGGGGGCATGAATCAAATAGTCAGTCATAGCAACCAGGGCTAGTAACTGAAATACCCTCATATGTTTCAGTACGCAAGAGGTTAAGAATATGGGAAAACGTTTAGAAGCGACGCCACCGGCTTTGGTCTGAAAGTTCCTTGGTTGTTACAGCAATCTTTCCCCTCCTGTACTGCCAGTGGACAGGAGCAGATATTTATTGCATTGATATTGCCCAAATAGTCGCCAAAATACATGATAATCCGCAGTCTGCTTACTTGCTTTTGCTCACTCAGAATTTTGCCAATTGCCCATGAGCTAATTCTTTGATTTTCATTTCCTTGCATCCAATAACGTTATATTCTCTCTGCATATGCCATTGCATCCTTGTTCTCCTGTCTCAAGGTCTTTTACTTTCATGATCATTCACTGCCAAGCAAAGCTTATTAATTTTGGAAAAATCATTAGTTTGATCGATAACCATATTTTGCTAACTTAGCCAGTTACCATTAGAGATTCAGAGATATGGAGGCCAGCTTAAGGCTAGGTCGACATGATACTTTTTAGGAAAGAGTTGTAAGACTTGGATAATTTTTGTCAATCAGATTCTCTACTCTCCACAAAGTAAAGTATCGCTCGCTCTTGAGTGTCTGGAGCATAATATGCAATCAATGTTTCAGCATTTTATTTTGTTTTGGGAATAATACCGCCTTTGGAAGTTGCAAATTTTTTGCAACATTTAATCTCCTGTTTATTATAATTTTTGAAGTTGCTCCTGGTGCATACAGAATCTACACTACACAGTACAGATTAATTGGAAAATACAAGCTTGTGCGCTAACCCCTTGCCAAATTGGAATATTGTAGAAATCCAGTTAACTCCAAACTGACAGTTTAATAATCCTGATTTCATGGTCAAAGTTAAGTAGCAAGTTAAGCCTTCAAGTTACCCACAAGGTTTTAATCAAGCACTATACTCTCAACCCCACTCTTAAAATCATTTGACATCCTCTGGCCTTACCAAACCCAAAACTACAACGTTGCAGCTTCTCATGTCTGTTAATTTTATTGATGAGGATATAATTTGCGAGGAAACAGCATTCGTGGAATTGCATTTATTTACCTTGTTGGCGACATTGTTGAACACAGCCCCCAGTTCAGGGCTAGAAGCGAATTATTGTAATCAAGAATTGCGAATGTTGATTGTAAAACGGCATGAATTCGCGATTCAATTATGTTTTTGCACAGATAATTCCCATATACGCGATTATAATTGCTTGCTTCTTCTCTATTCATTTGAATCCAATCCAGCAGCCTTCATTTACTCTCTACCTCCTACCTCTAAGCTTACCAGACTTGACTTCCTCTTCCCCTATCCAAAGAATCCGTTGATGATGAACGTTTTAGAGAATAATTAGCAAACAGAAACTACATGAAGCCTCCACGCTTGCTTATACGCTCCTACTAATATCAAAGATGAAAAATAAATACAAGCTGGGAATCTCCTGACTAAAGGTAAGTTTGATGGCTGTTGATAAAGAGAAGAACGTTCATTCCGCAGCTGTTCTTGAACCTTGTGAGTGAGTCGTTGCGTTGGTTGGTGGTGGAGTTATAATTCTTTGTTAAGGTTTTTTAAGGTTACTAACCGCGTTGGTAGTAATAAAGCAAGTCGCACCGTCCCGTGTGGGGAATATCCTCCACATAGAGTCAGTTTCGCACATTATCCCAAACCTAATGGCGATAAGAGCCTAATGAATGTAACATAATACTGGGAACATGGTGGAGGAGCGACGAGGATGTCATACCTTAACCAGTGTAAGTTTATGCAGCTTTTGGTTACAAGTTAGTTGGAACTAACTAAAACTAATCCCACCCGCTGCCATATTAGTTCATCCTGTAATAAAAGAGAGCATGGTATGGCGAAGAGGATTTTTCGTACAGTGTACTGAATCCTATTCAATGCAATGATATAATTGTTAACTTCTCTCATCCATGTCCAGAGTTATATTAGTTGAAGAGGGAGAAGAAGATGGATAAAAGGGAATGAATGTGAGAAGAGAGAGAGAAAAATGCTATAGTGAATAATTGCACTTGTTTTCATGTTTGTCCGTGAACTAAAGCCATTACATAAAGCCAGTGGTCAGTTTAAAACTTTTGCTACGGCTTTCCCTCGTCCTTATGTCCGCACAGGTGAGAGTTAATTGACTTTAGGTGAGGTTGAATGTGATTCATTGGGATGCGGTATTTCTTGGTGTGTATGATTCACTAACAATTTGAAAGCAAGTTAACTCTTTGAGCGTAGCAGGGAAAATGGAAACGTTATTGCTCACGCATTCCTGAGCATGCATTGTAAGGCTTGTGTCTGTCGACGAGGAAGGTAGGGCTACTAAATCGTTTTAAACATTAGCGTCTTTTCCATCTATGATATAGCTTACAATTTGCTTTAGGAATTGTTACTCGGAATATGTGTGTGCGTAAGTTTGAGTATGAACAGATTATTGTAACGTCGCAACGCCAATGCAGTCATTTGTTTCAATTGATAATAACTAAAATAGCTTCATGTTTAACGAAAGAGTTTTAGTTGACAAACTTGGTTACAGCCTGGGTATTATTATCAGCACAGTCATTATTATGAGCGGTTTGAGAATGCATTGAACAAAGAAGGGCTGACGGGAGCGACTTTAGAGTGAGAAGCGGAGGATTCGGAAGTTATGGGGTTGTCATGTTGTACGTTATGAAGTATACGCAACTACGTTGAATGTTTGAAACCAAATTAACTTTAAGAGGCATGCGGCGTGCTAACTGACTGAAAGGATTCGTATTAAAGATACGGCAAGTCAGTGAGGCAAATGTATAAGCTGATGTAAGGAGCTCTGAGATTGAAGGTGAGTGTAATCGGGGTTATTTAGCGGATTCAAATGTAATTAAGTTATTCTAAGTTTTAATTCTAAACGGTCAATTGAATTTTACATCAAGTTAATACCTGGTGAATATATTTTATCAGGTATTTAAGGTAGAATTAGCATTTGACGGAGGTGGAGAAGTTGATTATGAAATTGTACAACTGAATTGATAAGGTAATATCAGTTTTGAAAATCTTAATTGAAGTTTGGATGAGCTGCATTTCAAGATTAAAAGAATCAGCTAATACCGTTTCAATGTAGTTCATTAGGTATTAGCTTATAGGTATGAGTATTAGACTTTCACGGAGGTGGAGAAGTTGATTATCAAATTGTATAACTGGATTGATTAGTTAAAGTAAGTGTTGAAAACCTTGGTTAAGTTTGAAAAGGATGCATTCCATGATTACCGTAATGATAAAATCTTGAATTTGACTGTTCTTTGTTCTTTACATTTCCTTTAGCACTCGGATTGAAATGTCGTTAGCAGTATATAACTATGGATTCAGTTTGAAATCTACATGCTTTAATATTACAAGTTGATAGTAATTGAATGCTAATTGGAAAACCAAGGTCTCGGTAGTTCTTATTACGTATAGGATTGATATTTAGCAAAATTATTTAGACAGACTCTCGAAGCCTCCGGGTGTAAGGTTAGAAAGGTATTATATCTTGACTCGTTCAAGTTCATTTGCCAGAAGCACTATTCGATCGTTTTGAAAATTATTAAGGTTCACTATACATTGATATTCCCTCAAGTTCAAGGTTAAAATTTTGGAAACTCTTTTCGAACACTGAAGCTGGGTGTATTCGATCGTAAGACAACTTTGAACTTCCTCGTCAGAACCGATAATTCAGTTACGTGTTCGAACATCTATGGTTATACGTTTGGTTATAGAAGTTGTGTTCCGAGATACCAATGAGACTCCGTTAGGTGATTAATCAGATTTTTTTGGCAGTTAATGAGCTAGTCGATATAAGAAGTACTTTTGTTTTCTCCGGTTCTGTTAAAAACGTTCATTCTTGTTTAGACGCTGACGCTATTGTCAGGTAGGGATTATTCATAGTTAGCTCATGCTCCACGCATTCGGTTGAGTTTTGTGCATTACACACAGATCGTATCAATGAGTCAAATTATTTTACTGAATGTATGAATTTATCAATTTCAGATCACATTTTCACAAGTGATATCTAAAGTAAGCGGATCCTGATTCTTGATAATGCGTTTACGTAAATGGACTAATGGACTTGATAAAGTTTCTGGTTGGAACGACGTAAGTATACAATTTTAATGATTCAATATTTGACCTGTTCAAGCCCTAGGCGCTAGTATGTGTGTTAGTGAAACTCAATTTTAAATTCAAGTATATACTCAGGTTCAATTTCCAAGCGTTTGAAATTGTCTACGGAAAAGTGTACGCCAGTCATGCTATTTGATCCCCATAACTTAATTCATTACCGGTGGGTTCGACGTTGGGTACAAGTACAAAAAGAACTCGTAGTTTCCGGAATCAAAACGTTTTGTCATAGTTGCATTGCATTGTTGAGAGAGATACCAAAAGTTGGCAGAATCCTGTTCTGTCAGACAGACATATTTAAGCTTACGTATTAGCCGACAACGTTCTTGATGACCGTTAGCCGGATTTCGCAAGCGAATCCCCCTCGTGGCGCTTCAAGCTAGCAAGCTGTCGTTTTGTCTTGTGATATTGTCGCAAAACCACTCGTATCTTAACACTACGATATTGTGAGTTGGCAAAATTAAGTTGAAAAGTTTCTTATCTAGCGTACACACAATTCCGTCTCCATTTCCGCCCTACGGGACTACCCATGTGCTTCACCTCGTGGCTCATTGAATGAGATTTTTGAAGGGAGGTATTGAGATGATGATAACAAAGAAAATGAGCCGTTTGTTGTTGGAGAACCCAAGGCCACGATTGAATCCTGAGGTAAGGATTGTTAGAAGAATGTGTTCTTGTTCCCTCGTTCCCTCCAAAACTACATTATTCATTTATTTAGGTTAGGTCCGTAGAATTTTTGTACAAAAGAAAACTAGTATTATGGTCAGGGACGGAGAGGAATAGATTAAAGGCTAAGAATTAAGGGGGATTATTGTCCTGTTCCGAGTTTTAGAGGAAAAGAGCTAGCATAATACTTTTGTTTCCTTTCTCTATAGTTGTTAGTTTAGGTAGGTTAGGTATCACAGGTCAGTCAGTTTTCCATGCTATTTTTCCTTGACAACCATTTGAAAATCTAGAAATATAATGGACTAGGGAAAACTGAAGCTGAA
The DNA here is from genome assembly GCA_906901655.1 of Sminthurides aquaticus. Taxonomy (NCBI): domain Eukaryota; kingdom Metazoa; phylum Arthropoda; class Collembola; order Symphypleona; family Sminthurididae; genus Sminthurides; species Sminthurides aquaticus. The sequence continues at coordinate 596,441 of CAJQTT010000023.1, read as the reverse complement.
GCTGTTTAACGTCCTTCAATAAACTAGGAACATAACCGTACCCTATAACCCAAGCAGTTAAAATTTCAAGTAACCTATAGCATTAGATACTGTAGCTACAGCCTCCAGCAGCCTGTAAATTATCTAATGCTCTACAGTTGAACTTGTTCAAGTTAGTCAAAGTAGTAGAACCTCTAAGAGCTTGAACAAGTTGAAGCCTTTGGAGAACAAGTTTAGCTAAAATTGTTGATGAGCACAATAGGATGGGGTTCAAGTGGGTGAAGTTGGAATTACTTGTAGCTGGACTGGGATTAATGTAGTCTGTAGTAGCTGAACAAAAGTTAATTTAAAATGTGGGCTCCCCATGCTGAGCGTAGTTATTCCATGTCATCATCCTGCTTCCAGGGAACGTACAGTATTACACAAAGTTAACAAGCTTCTCTCCTCCCCTGTTATCCAACAGCTAAACCAGCAAGGTTATTTTTTTATCAGCTAACAATTGTTTGATGCAAATAGCAAATAGGCTATACGTTAAATTACTGAAGAATTTTGTACAAATAATTACTTTGTGCACAAATTGCCAAAACGTCGCGCATTATCTCAGCCAACTTGACGTCAAGAGACAGCTACTAGATTGGCTCAATAATGTTATTGTTTATAAAGTCTGTGCATTGCTTCCTCCTTGGTTTGTGCAGAAAGAAACATGATAGAATTCACATGATTTGATGCATTTGGGACGGGATTGTGTATTTGGTTCCATATCTGGGTCTGCCATCATCATCCGAATCTATTCTCTGTTATTATTATGGGATTGTGGCTCGTATTGAGTCCCTCTCTCACACTCTCCCTCTCTTTGAATTCTCTCCATGATGTTGAGATGGTGTATTAAGTTTAACGTTTTACGTGTGTGTGCCGTGTATCCGCTCTTTCTATCATAACTACTATGTACGAAGCGGATTAGGTAATTTGATGGTGGTGGGGTATAGGGAGGAGGAATATTGCGGGCTAAGTTCACGCTGCGCGGGGCGGTGGCTGCGTACATGACGCACAAACTTGTATCCAGCGACAGGAGTCAGCATCCAAAAGCATAGCAGGCGAAGGGAGAGAGCGAGCGGCAAGGAAGCGGCTGGAGAGTTTTAAAAAGCAGGGTGTGTAGCAGAGGCGGAACATTAGCCGACAGCTATAGCTAGTGACTAGCTAACGTAATGCAGGGTTATTACTAACAGCGGTATAGAATAAATGAGAGTAGAAAAAGCCCTGGATGTGCCCCTGCTCCCTCGTTTATGAAAAGTTTTTGGTGGGAGCCAGGGAGGGAGCAGGGAGGAAGAGGAGGAGGAGGAAGAAGAATATAAAGAGAGAGCCGAAAATACAGGCTGCTCGCGGAGTTTTCGGATCCAACCAAACCTACTTGAGTCCCCTACTATTCACAACTAAAGGTTTAATGCCTAACCTAACCAATGTAAGTAACGCATTAGATGATGTTGCCCTGCTCCTAGCACCGCAGCCACTACTACTGCTAACTGATACAAAGAAAGCAAAACCCAATGCATTACATTGAAAGGAAAAGCGATCGCGCTAGCATCATCGCCAACACTGGCTCCAAACATAAAGAGAGATATATTCCTGGGATAATAAGCTACTCAGGTTAATGGCGAAGGGAGAGGACATAAGCAAGGGAGACGACGCTGTCCTTAGTTATTCTGATTCTCGGAATACAGTTAAAGCTAACAACAACGTCCTCGTCTTCTCAGCAGCGACTACACTGTCCATTGTTTCACTCCTCCAGTCAAATCATCAGATCATTGTTGAAGGAAACTTGGATGAATTAACTCGGCGGAATTTAATATTGAAGAGGCAGCTATATATATTTTAGTTTTCATATTTTCGCCTACTACGTAAATTATTATTGTGACAAGCTGATATTCAGTGAAATAGTGGAGTTCAGCTTTAATACGCATCATCATCCGTAAACATCATCTTGTCATTATATACAGGGGGCATTGAAATAATTTTTGTGATCGTGATAATTGTGATTTAATTTTCATCGTGTAACTTTTACTTGTTGGGCATTGTTAAAAATCATTCGAGATAAAAGGAAAGGAAACGGAGTTTGTTGTTGTGGTTGAAGAAAAAGTAAGTGTGGTGTTTAGTTAATTTATTTTTCAATGTGATACATTGGTTTAAATATTAATCAGAAAAGATAATGGTAGTTTGCTTTGGAGTTTGTGGTTTGGTAGCATTGGTGTGAGAGCAGTTGTCGTTATATTGGAGCGGAAAGGAAACTTTAACGTTGGAGTTAATAAAGTTAGTAGTGTCGTGAGAAAATTAATGTAGAAGAATTACTACTGGTATCTTTCCGCGGTTTGACTTTTTGATAATGCGGGCTTTATATTAGTTGGGATGAGAGAAGATGCGAGGAATCCATTGTTATATAGTCAGACTGTATTTAGTTAGTTGGGAGTGATTGGATTGTTTGGTGGTGTTGGAAATAGTTGGCTAGATACATTTTGTTGCTTTTGTCCAATTGATTAGCTAAATGCCGTAAGTGTAAAGGGATTGTAAAGGAAAGAATTGGAATTATTCAACGTGGTTATAGAATCGAAAATGCTTTCAATAAGAGGAATTGCAGATTTGCATTGGAATTTATATTCTTGTTGGTGAGAAAATTGTGAATTTGCAAAAATAAAGCTGAGCGTTTCACACGTTGAGAGAGTTAAGCATGAGGTATTGTCGGAAGATTGGAAAATAGTTTCTATTGTTGCAGAAATTCAGATCCAGGAATTTTAAGAATCTCATTGGTTCATATAAGACTAGTGTAGGAATTATAGAATTTATTGTCCGTTTAAAGTGTTTTCCAGTCCAGATGATTTAGAATGACTGGTTCGAAAACTCAAAATCCGTTTCATAAGGATTTGGAAATCAATTGATTGGCTAATAGATCCAGATGCCTACAACTGACCGTTGTTCTAGGCTGGAGCTTTAGGTTTCAAATAGCAATTGTAGTGTGAAGAAGAGGATTAATCTATATAAATGTTTGTGGATATGCGTGGTGACAATAGAAGAAGGATTTAATGATAAGATAACAATTTTAGTAAATTATTTTATTGCCGATTTCAGGACAAGCTTGTGAGGAAATGTAATAGCAATTAAATCGTGGTAAATTTAAAGGAAGAGGAAATGAAATTAACTCAAGCCTTAGAGCTACACATGGTTGGTAAAAGTTTAAGAAGCAGGAAGCTCTGGTGGAGGATTTGAATGAGTGGCTAACAACAATAGTTATCAGGCGCTTTGAAGATTGTAGTAATTTTTACTTGTTTCAGAAGTCACCACATTGTTTTATTTATTATTAATACAATTTTTGGATATTTTACAGAATTGAAAGAAGACTTTATTGGAATCCACATCACAGCTGAACCTAGGAATTTACGAAAGATGACCTGAATTGTGAAAGCGGAAATGATTTGAGACGACGAGATTGTGAAAATCGATATTGAAAATTATAAACTTGTGATCACAGTGGTCCATTAAGTTGTATTTATGAAAAAAGTTTTCTTGATAGTTAATCCGACTCCAAGCGGGTAAGTGAAGCTGCGGCTACGAAAATACTCATATTTTTTAGCACTATTCAATTTTATTCAGTTGATACCTTCTTTAAGAATCATAATGTAATGTGTGTTTGTTGTTGTACTAGTAGTTGCCCTGTGATAACGCTTCAGGAATGTGGAAATGAATGAATGGATTTTACTTTCGTATTCGGTGTACGAAATCCGTGTGTGTTTGTATTGTGATGTAGTGTACATTTACCCTGCTTATTTCTTCCTTGCCTTCGGTCTAGCTATAGTTTGCAGTGCATGGAGAAGGCAGACAAGCAAATCTTACATCAGGATACAGATTACAAGTTAGTTTAAGAAGATGAATGTGGATACTACAGCTCCCTCTCCACGTTTGTAGTAGCATTATCTACCGCAGTCTGATCAAATATTTGTCCAGGCATCATATCGAAGATAGATAGCCGAGTTCCTTGTTGGTCCATGATTTAATGTCAATGACTGATGGAGTTTCTGTGGAAAAAGTTTGCTTTTATTTTCAATCTTCTATATTCCATCTCCACCTGCAAGTTTACCTCCGCATTTCAACTTAAGGTCATTATCTGATCTTTTGATAAGGTTCTTTAGATAACTTAGTAAGCAATATTTGATAATTACTAGATAGTCAACAAGAGACAGCACTGTTATCAGCAAAGGTCAACTTCTAATGTTTTCCTTCTCTAGAAGGGTATGTGGTGTTGCATACTTATATGGTGTTTTGAATAGGATTTTGCTGACATCGGCAACATTATGTGGTTGAAGTGGTAGAAACGGAACGGTTTTTGCAATGTTAGCAGAAGTAAGCTTTATTATTGTGCTTTGTCGGAAGGAGGGTGACTTGCTATGTTTATTAAATTCTGACTGACACAAGGGTACAGTGAGTATGATTCACGTAATAGTTGAGGAGGGTGAGTAAGGCGAGGGAAGCATCATAGTTTTCTGTCTGGTAGCTGTCTGGATGCCTCGGAGTCCAGGTTTACTCATCATCCAGGAATGATGAGTATTCACAGATTTTATAATTAATGCATTTACGTGTAATTCCTTTATTATTGAGGAAACCGAGTCACAGTCATCACTGTTCTAGTCGAGGCTCAATCATATGTTTTCAATGCGAATATTGCAAAAAAGATTTCAATGTATTTGTTAGAAAGCATAGTACACGTTGAGAATTCAACAATGTATCCAGTATCTGTGTATGCTGTAGGTTAGAAGGTAAAACTATTGCTATTAGCATTTATACTAAAGGGAGGAGTTGGGCCACAGAAATGCCTTATCTCATGTAAAAACGATTGGTAACGTCTGTATGACGGAAATGTTAAGAGCAAGGTTAAATTATTTGCAAAGAGGAAGGAGGATTGTTAGTGTAGAATGTACCACGTTTTCCTCTCCTTTAGTTACTTAATGCAGGATTTAAATGAGCTGTTATGTTAGTGTGGATTTTGTCTCACAGAGGGACGCCTTGCTAGTTGTGTTGTGCCTCTTGCGTTCTAAACTCGCCTAACTTTTGTTGAGTCAACCCCTCCTTTTACAGCGCTCCTAGTTAGTTGTTGGACAAAATGTAATTGAGAATCATTATATACTAAGGTTAGGAGGAGGTGGTGGGTTAATGCTTGGTTAGGGGAGAGTGGAGGATATAACTACGATCGTTAGGGGGCCGACGCTGCAGTGAGAGGAGCGTGCAAAATATACATGTTTAATTTCTCATCCACATGTGCACGTGGGACGGAGAGTATCTGAAGGTTATGCTGTGTAAAAGGTGATTAGTTATAATTAATCAACTTACTAATGGCGCATTTAACTAGCTTTCCAGTCTTGTGGAAGAGGAAGCTACTCATAATCAATACGTAAGCTGCTATCTCAGGCACGAAATCCTAATACGAGGATAGATATCCCAGAGCTTTTAGTTCAAAAAACCATTTCTTTGTTACATAAGTGAGAAGAGTGCAGAAGATTTAGTAACGATTGTTTCAATTTACGACAATTTTGTTGGGAAAAATAGTGATTCATCTAGGTGAGCAATGTAAGCTTATTATTCTTTTGATCACCGACAGGATTAGAATTAAAAGTTGAAATTTTTGTGCAAGAAAGCGTGGTCAGAAGGTGTGTTGCTAAAATTTGAGACCAAGTTTTGCGCGCTAAGATTATGTTCGTGACGTTTGCAATGTTTGTAGTTTCGGAGCGAATCAACGAAGTGCGGGGAACGACCACGTTTTTATACTCAGTACAAAGGGCATAAATTATTATCTTATTATTATGTGGTGGACAAATGGAGGATAGGATACAAAGGCTTAAACTTGATCATTTATTGCGCCTTTTCTTTAACTCGTAAATTTTCCATGATACTAATTGACGTACTATTTAAATTGGATTTTGTTCCAAGTATATTAGCGTTCCGAAAGGACGGAGGAAGAAACATTCTTGGGAGTCAAGTCTCGTGGTTTTGGTATCTCTTGTTCCGAGTAGAAGGCGGTGCATTCCAGTTTAGATAGATGCCATCTAAAATCTAATATTACATTCTACCTAACTGCTAACTAAGCTTCGAACTTAGGCAACCTAGCTTAGCTAACATAGGAAACCGCAACGAAAGAAGAGGTACCGGGTACATTAGTGGTCCTCCTGACTGACTTGGCAATAGAAAGGAAGAGGGAGGAGGGAAGAGGCAGAAAGGAGGTTGGGATGGGTAAATGGGATTTGCATATTAATGAATTTAAATTAATGTGGATTCAGTTACCCGTCTTTCATCATGATAAATGACTTATATTCCACCTCGCTTTAATATAATTGCCAAGGGGCTGACGAAAATCAACACGTGATCGAGAACTATTACTCTAGATTCTTGATTATTCATATATTGTTAGTTAGCTTAGCAAGGTTATTCAAGTTTGCCTGGTATTTATGTTAATTTTAATTTACTTTGACGAGCTTCAAAGGGCGAATTACGATTTGGTATGGATTGCTGTATGTATATATATAACTATTGATATCTTTGTTCGTTCGGGGAGTTTGAATAACATTTGATAGGGATTTACGGTTGGTGGAATGGAGCAACTAATTCACTGCTTTAATATGCTTGAAAATATGAAAATTTGCCTATTTATAATAAGACTATCTTTGGGTCGTTAAAGCATATTTGTTAAAGGCTCTAATTGAGCTTGCTTGTCCTCCTTTCTTGGGTCAACTACTGCTAGTGCTGCAACTACTTGAAAAGTATTTCTATTTAACTTGAAGCTAAAATTAATATAGTAGTTTACTACTTGTTGCTATCCATCATAGCTGTTACTTCTTTCTCTTGTTGGATTTCTTGGAGAGGCTTTGTGCCAGAAGTTATTTAAAGGCGGCGTGTGATTGATTGAGAGTCTGTTGGAAAATTAACTCTATTTAACTACTAAGTCGTTTTAAAATAGACGTATGGTCGGTTCAGACTTAACTGTCTCCATACTGTTAGGCTTTCTTGAAGAGCTTTCTTCTTCTTATTCTAATCTGGAATCATTCCAAGTGTTTCTCCTCTCTTGCAACTAACTTAACGCAGATAAACGTAGGAGACAATATATTCTCGCGTTATTAACAACTGATTCTTTAAGAAGAACACTAGTAGATTTGAAAGTATTTCCAAACGGTTTTCTTACATGTTCTCATTGTGATTGTGTCCTTATTATTATTATAGGTAAATGTTGAATTCTAGTTGAGGAAGAGAAAGGGAAAGAAACGAAAGATTTGACGCGGATGAATGAAAACCTTTGTGTATTGGAAGATAATCTGAGATCAGAATCAGATTGAAATATCGGAGTAAACGGAAATTCGGAAGGAAAGATTGACGATCTGTTTTGGCTCCAAGTTGACCCCAGAGGAAAAAAATCAAAATGTATGGGTTTTTATTTTATTATCATTACCTTTTATTATTTTGCAAATTATGACGTGAATTATTATTATCGCCTAAGATAAGTAAGTGCGAGCATGGGTTTGTAAATGAAGTGTTAACTGCGTTCTTGGATTCGGTTTGTTTAAACAGGATGACTGTATTTAGCCTCTGGGGCTGTAGTTAATTGAAGAAGAATATTAGCGCTCGTTGCTGAGATCCTTGTGGAGGATGATGATGAAGAGGAATTCAAGTTAGCAAAGATTAGATTTACATAGGTGGAGTCAACAACCTTACGAAATCCAGGAGCAGTTAGTTAGCTTAGTTCTTGATGAGGCACGAGTTAAAGCTGGCTACCGAGCCAAGCGGCTTCCATCTTGGATCCGTGTATTTATATATCACTTGTTAAATTTAACTAACTAAAAGTAAGTAAGGTTTAGTTGACTGGATATACGTGAATTAGTTGTAATTTAGTGCGGTGACGACAAGCAAGGAGGGAACGTTTAAGAATTAGATGTGTGTGTACTTTTGGCGATACGGACGCTTGTCTCGCTAGCGTTATAACACAGTAGACTTGTTGAGATATGATGATGATACTATGGGAGTTTGTATCTGGGCCCTCCAACTTGTTAGGTGGTGTGTGCAGAGTTTTATAAATACTTGAAGGATTAAGGCTTTACTACTGGTAACTGGAAGCGCATGCTTTTTTACGAGACTGGTTTTACTTGAGCTAGGAAGGAAGGGGTAAGAGATGCTAGTAAATATAATAGAAGATAGGCGCAGTTAGGTTAGCGAAGTAAATTCTAGACACTAACTTTGGTCTGCTTAATTTATGTTTGTCATGTGGAGTGGAATGACGTAATTGTCTGCCTGTGCAGGTTAAATCTAGCCGAGTATTCAGAAGCAAGAGTTAGTTTTATGTTCAACATAAATTCTTATTGAATTAGATTAACGTTATATTGTATTCTTGGGTTGGTGCTAAACTATATTTGGTGAGTTTTTGTTAATTGGAGGGATGCACATGAGTTTTGTTTTGTGGCCAGCTTTCCCATGTGTTCTGTTCATCCTACCATAAGCTGATTTGGAAACTAGTTGTATTCAGCTCACGTAATTTTTGCACTCGGTTGTAATTTAATGTCGGTAATTTTGTCTGCACTTGCCTGATTGCCTGACCGAATCGAGACAATTGCTAATAGCTCAGCAAGCTAGCCAGATAGAGCGGAACGCCGCTTCCTTTAATACATGTGACTTTGTTCGGTAGCAGTAAATCGTGTTGTTGTTGGAAGAAAAGTTGCTAGCCTCTAGAGTGGACAGTACAGGCCGGTATTGGTTGAGGAGAGCGGCCGAGTGAGGGAGTAATCCGCAAGAGGGGATAGTTTGATCGTAGCTTCTGTTTGAAGGAGTGTTAATTATTTGGTTATTGTGGTAATTAGGTCGGTTGGAGGAGGGTGACTATGATGGATTGGGTGATTAATATGGAATTATTCGGTATTTTCAGGCCATTTTTACACGAAAACGGGAACGTAACAATCACGCCGGCCCAGGTTGATTACAGTAACGTGAAAAGTGAAGGAGGCTCACGAAATCTCTCGGGTTCGGCTCGCCTCCACCGAATCCTTCAAAGAGACTCCTCATACTCCGGGGGAGGGAATAACAGTTTACAGAATCAGCTGGCTCTACAGGCGCAGCGACGTGCAGCTCAGCGCAAATTACAAATGGCTAAAATGATGGGAAACGGTGGGATGGCAGCTCTTGCTATGAACTTTCAAAACCAAAGAGATCATCACAGTAGCAGTAGCAACAATCAAAATGATCCACTTTTTGTCGCCTCTCGAAGAGCACGGAGCAATAATTTCACCCTAAAAGAAACATTTGACCTGCTGAAAATATGGGCGAGTCCGGAGATGCAATGGCAGATGAAGCACAATTTCAGAAACTTCAGAGTGTGGGAGGCCATTTCCTACCAGATGCACGAAATGGGACATGAGAGGACAGCCATCCAATGCAAAAATCGCATTCAAAATCTAACCTCCATTTTTTACCGCATCAAAAAATCTAAACAAGATTATCGTTCCTTTAATTTCCCATACTACAAAATTATTGGAGATGTCTTGGACGGGAAGAAGAATGGTACAAGCATTACACCTCCTCCTGGGATTAATATTGCTAACGGCGCTTTCAATGTCTCCTCCGGTAGTGTCAATGTCAGCCCAACCTCACAGAACGCTTCCGCTGGGTAAGGATCATGTTAATTCGCTACTACTGGGCGTTAGTAATCTGGGCAGTGGCAAAATCGGAGAATGTGAATATGAATGTCATGTATTTAATTATTTTACAGCTTCGCAGCTCACTTGGCTCTCGTGGAAGAATATCAGCATTTGATAAATGGTAACCCAGACTCGTACATGACACCAGGACGGAATAGTTCCAGCAACAGTAATTCAGGACTCAATGTTCTATCGCCGGAAGTTAGTCTCAGTGAAGGCAATTCTCCTATTCGAATGGAAACTCAGCGCTCTTCCAACTCAGCGGCCTCAACACCTGCACCCAAGCAGAACGGCAACATAAGAGGAATAAGAGGTAATTGAAGCATTTGGAATTTTTATAGATCGCGTTGAATTCAGTTATTGGATGAAAACCATTAGTGCTCAGCGTTTTTTAATCCACGTTTTAAACTATTCGTGTTATAGGAGCAAGAAACGGTAATGGCATTTCTGGAGGATCCCAAGCCGCTTCCTCGTCAGGTCGCTCTCTCATTAAGATGGATCCAGATTGTGTAACAGTCACTGTGGATGATCCTGCCAACATTTCAGAATTAGATCAGGACAACACGGAAGATGATCTCGATGATACCGAGCAATTACTTGCCGATGCAGAGGATTGCGAGTAAGTAAAAAATACGGAGAGTGACTTACGTCACCGTGATCATAGCGCAGACATTATTCTTATTATATTTTCAACTTTTTTGCTTTAGCGGACCTCCTGAAGGCTACCCAAGCGCGAGGAACAAGAGAAGTTACTCTGCACCGTATAGTTCAATGAAAACCGGTAATCCAGCTAAGCGACCACGTGTTGGTTCTACTTCGGCAGCATCAGCGTCAGGATTGATGGAAGATCCTATCGGTCAATACCTGGCAGAGATGGTTGATATTGAGCGTCAGTGGCTCGACATGGAACGTGATAGGGCTGAGAATGAGCGTCAGATGATGGTATACATGATGCAAGTACTGCAAGCGTTAGTGTGTCCTGGACAAAGTCAAGACGAGGATGAGAATAATGAAGAAAATGAGCAGGATAATGTGGAGGATGATGGGAACGAATTTGTAGAAGAAAATGACAATGACGGAGAAAATGAAAATGAAGATACGAATGAAATTCATCAGATGATTGCAAATGGAGAAGAAGGAGAAGATCCTGACGGCGAAGAGCCCCAGGATGAGTGAAACCATAGTACAAGACATTTTGAGGATACAGATAGACGTTGTAAATCTCTCTCTTGCATTTTGTAACTAGAAATAAGTTTCACACAGCGTGATTTCCTATGTCCTTGCTCTCACACATGAAACTCATGGTGTACAGTTTATAAGGTTGTCCTTGATCGTGACGAGTGGAGAGGGGAGTAGGAGGCGTATTGAATGAATTCGTTACCCGTCAGTTTTATTTCCTGCAATTGCATTTATTTAAATGGGTAGATATCCATTTGTAATTTTTGTATTACGTTCATGAAAGGTTGTGGCTTATAATTATGCTATTTACAAAGCAAAACTGTGTAGTGTTGAACTATTCACACTTGAAATTAATGATTTGTATTAGATATGCGTATTCTAAAATATTGGTCTCACTCGTAATAGTAATACCATTGTTGTAGCTATATATTTCCAGATTTACGCTGACTAGCTGACAGAGCGTCTCTTTTTGCAGAGTGTTGATAACATTGTTGTAGTTTTTAGTTCATGCTGGAGAATGTTGTGATGCACACAGAATGAAATAATGTAGGTTTCTTGGCGTTCAAAAGCACCAAAATTATGTTTATATATGAATATACTAGATATTATTATCAACTAGAACAGCTAAACAGAACTTTAAATCTTTTAAGCCGTTACAAACAAAAATTGTTTACTTATTTTCCGAGAGTGCGCCACTACCCTGGCTTCAAGCACCCATTTCAGAATTCAGCTATTAACTGCTCTCACAAGCGGGATTGTTGTAAGAATAGGATTAGCCTGACTTAAAACGGTGATTCTTCGCAATGCGAGAATGTGTGTTTGCGGACACAGAACCGAGTCTCTCGGTTAAAATTTTCTGTTGAGCAAAGGATGATAAATTACCTGATTTTATTGAATGTGTTAAAGAAACTGCCATTACATTGAAAGAAAAACTGTCAATTATTTAGTGGACTCTGCTCCAGTATTATTACTATGAATTTGTCTCGCTACAGCAGGATCAAGTCTAAAGTCAATATCATTGCAACTATTAATATGCCCAAGTGTCTCTCGAACAGAACTTTAAACCAGTGATCGCATTGTTGTGAAGCATTGAATGACGAGGACTCTCTCTTCCTATAAATGCGTGTACAGACAGCAGCATCATCGATGAAATGAAAACTAATGATATTATATTAGGAAACGAAATCAACAAAGCAAGGAAAGAAAGGTTACCAATCATAGATTACTCTTGTCGTCTCACGATCAACCCATTTATATGTTCCTGTCGTAAACATAGCCATTTGATTTTATTTCGTGCCCGAATTCCTAGATTGTAGCCGTTTGCTGTTGTAACAAAGGGCATTGGTACTTAAAAGTTATTTACATCCGGTCACAATGTATGCCAAGTAGTTATATATATATACATATAATTATTGTATGCCATTCATTGAATTAGTAGAGCTAATATAATTAGATTTCTTTTGTTAGTATATATGTTGTACAAATTGTCACGGAATTACTGTTGGATTTCGTCTCTGATGCTTGTCATTAGAGAGTAAGCTCCCTGCAGTTGATTTAATGTATTTAGCCCAACATGCATTGCACAGATTGTTTTGCGCAATTTAAAGTAAGATGAGAAAACAGAGTACGTCCTTGATTGTTTTTGTCCTTTTCAGTAGCTACGATAGGTTTCGTTCTTCTGTAAGTTACAGTTATACCTATTTTTAGTCTAAAACGATGTTATACTTGATGAAATAAGTCTGCAGGTAATAATTTTACTCCATCATGGGACTCCTCCACGCTCGTGTAAATTATTGTTAGTCACGTAGACTATGTAAGTTTTGGTCCTGACTTGTAGATAGATATAGTTGAGTAATAGGTAATTCTAATGCAATAACGTGCGTCAGGGTCTGGTCGGGTAGTTCCGGAGGGTAGGAGCCCGGATTCTGTTCCTTGACTCACGCAGTCTGAACTGAAATCTTGAAAAGGTTAATTACTCGTTTTAATTTTAGTAGAAAACATTCTTCTTTTCAGTACGGGATTCAGTAGTCAGTTATTTGACTCACGAATACATCATCATGAGCGCATTTCCTGATGAAAAGATCAATGACACAGACTTTAACCTGCAAATGTACTCATGCTTCTCAGCCCCTGTATTCTCTTCTACTCCTTGGTTAATTCTTAATGTAGAGTAATTCATTAGTTGTGGATTAATTATAACCTCTTAGCTAATATTTTCGTATGTGATTTCTGTTATCAGTATTTTCACCTTGAATACTACTATTATATATAGATGAATTATATTATGTTCGCCTATAACAACATCAGGTAGGAATTAAAAGTAGCGCATCTGCGTCACTTGTGTAGCGATTCCAAAATTGCACTACTATTACTAACTACTATTATTATTTGAATACTTGCGTCGAGAGAAAGTATGAATTTAAGTTTTAAATACAACTCACAGTTAATAATTATATACGTTACAAAATCAAAGGAATGAATTAGAATCCTCAAAGGTTTTACATACCATCAGCTTTTAAGAGTGTAATAAACTTGGTATATAAATGCGTGAACCCTTTGTGCATGTACGAATGAAGGCATCTAAAATGAAATTACTCCTTTAACTAGCATTTCTTCTATAAAATCTATTGATAATCTAGGTATTAGAAGGCGGGAAGGAAAAGTATGTATATTTTGTAGGTTTCAGAAGAAGCAAGACAAACTCCCTTTGGAATAAGTATTTATGTACATAACATTAATGTTTGTTCTCAGTGTGTCTGGATTTAAATGAAAATTTGTCGTTTCCTAGCAAATTTTCAAAGAGATTTTGCAAACGCCAGGTCAAATAGCATGGCACGAATTATGCATCCACTAAAACGGAAATCATATTAGTGACCCGAGACACACAGCGTAGCCTACAAACAAATCTAGGGTGAAATCAATAATGTTTTTCTCTACCAATAATTCAATGGTTACCCTTCAAGTCTCTAGATTTCTAAGACTATGCGAAGGAAACACTGCGCTCCAATGTTTAATTATTAATGTAAAATGTATTGTTGAGGAGAAAACATTATTAACGACAAACATGATTAACTCCTTGGAGCGGTAATGATATGTTATATATACTAACAGACGAGAATATGGGTGTCGTGTAATTTATCGGCTAGTGCATCTCTCATAGATAAAAGAGGTCATAACGTTTTAGTGGCAATCCGCAGAGGTCGTGACAGATTTTTGTACGAAATATTATTCCAAGGCTCTTTTTCTATTGTACAATTTTCTTTTTTCTCCGTTTTAGAAGACAGCAGCTACAATCATACACTTTTTCCCTTTCATTTTCACCTGTGTTTCAAATGAAAAAAAGCTTCCAAACGTTTTCTTTCTCTTTGACGTCCAGATCAAATTAATGAATCTGATGATCAGATCCCTACTTTGTTGAACAGTTAGATCATATAAATATGTTTGAATGCATATGAACTGGAATTGAGCCAGAATAAGCACCACACTTATTTTCAACTACCGGAAGTCACTCAACTGATTCCAGCATTGAATTCTTAACATAATTGAGAATGAAACCAAGTAACTAATAATGAGTATTAAGCCTGATGTAAAAGGAACGCTTGAATGCCGTAATAAAAACTAAAACTCATGAAAAATTATTGATCTTCGGCGACTTGCTTTATCATTTAAATTGCCTACAAAAAGATTCTCGCATTTGCTCATGGTCATGCATGCAAACTTTGGACAAGAAATTTGATGCTGTCATCATTAAAAGTGTTCACTTAAGCTGAGTAACTCGGGTGAAAAAATTTAATGGGTAATTTTTTTCTTCCCCTTGATACGAAGGTGTACTTCCTTTCTGGTGCTATCATCCAAAGCTACTGGAGTAATTGTATTTGAAGTAAACTCTTGAAAGGATATGCAGGAATCGTTGTACTTGAGTAATTTCGGTTCTGAGTTGGTGGAATAAGGCTGTTCTGACTGTGAGCCAGGTGGATCCGTTTCCACACAGTTTATCCTATACTTTATAGCTTCATCTGAGTTAGCAAACATGAAAGGTGCTAACCAAAGACGGTTGAACAAGGTTTTGAGAAATACAAAAATTATTAAACGTTGATCCAATATGGCGAAGCTGAATGGCTGGGATACTTCTTCGCCAAAGTATTGGATTCGATCAAGTCGGATTTGTCGGCAGGAAGTCGAATGCTCTTGTATCAAGTGAGCTGCTATATTTCCGGCTTCTGCTGCATGAAACTCTTCAGAGCATTCGCTATCGATTCCGAAATGTCGGCACAAGTTGATTTTCCTGAAGAAAACCAGGATTGAACATAAACGAAAAATAGAATCGTGCAAAAGCGGCTGGAAGCGTTAGAAACTCGTAGAACGCCTTATTAATTTTTTAATTTAACCTTAAAGTATTACGTACTTGTAAGGGCAAATAAGCACATGCCGTCTGACGTCCTCTATGGTTAGAAATTTCCTATCGCAGCCTCGATTTGTACATTCTTCAAGCGACCCCTGCATCCTTTCAAGCACTAAATTCCGTATCTTCTTGTGTTTCGACAACGGTTCTTGGCATGTCGGGCACGTGGTAACTCGCGCTTCGCAATCGGAGCACAGAATATGACCCCGGCTGCATTGAAGGATCGGTGTCATCATAGGACTATTGAAGCAGACGCTGCATCCCGGTGTTTCTGTCTCCGGTTCTGGTGTAGCCCTTTTCACACCTCTTGCTCGTGTCCTCTTGGTCCTTCCAGAAGCCATTTTAGTTTTGGAGATGAGATTTGTGTATCGGTTACAAGGCTTGTACTTGGATACACGTACCTGATAAAAAATCCTAAGTTATCATTTATTGAGAAACGTATTCGCTCCCATACGATGCAAAAAGTTTTCCGTAGCTGGGGAAAACTTTAAATATGTAGCCGCGTTTAACAGACATGGATTTCAAACATGTTTCGATAATAAGTTTTGATTGTTTCCATGGATTTAGGATACAACTCATTAAAATTTTCAACAGTTATCCAGCGTATTACATTTTAATAAGTCCACCCATGGATGCAGCGTGGCACAAAAGTACTTGAAAACAGCAATTATGCAGCATCGCAGCGAATTCAATTTATTGGAAAACTTAGGTTGGTTCTATCAACTAATATCAATCAATATTAATATTCGACACATAGTTCAGTCTTTACAACATGAAATAAGTAAACTCAATCCATCATCTTCTATTCAAATATGACAATACAAAAGTTGTAACTGGAAAAAATTAAGGGCTTCTTCAAGTTCGTGGCGTACAAATGTCATAAATATGTATGCTTACCAAAAAGACTAACATTACATTATTCTTATAAATATTCCATCCTCCGTAGGATAGCTCTTAATCATTATAAACTACAAATAAAGCTAAGACAGAATAATGAAGAAAAGAACTGATTCAAAAAATACAAGTCCAGTTTTAATGGGGCTCGGACATTTTTGTGATAACGCCGATATCGGATCACTCCCTTGCCGCAGTAACGGCAAAATTATTCTGGCACCTCAGTTGGGTTGAGTGAGTTTCAATTCAAGGGGTATATTTTTGCCAGCAAACTGCAATAAGTTCTGTACGTGGGATTACGGGGTATTATATTATCTGTAGCATCTTCTGTATTGGTACCTTTCAACTTTTAATATATTGGCTTTTTATCTTTACACAACAAATATAGGTTTCCGAAGGAATGCGAGTAACTGTTAAATTCATCTTTACGATAACTATCCAAATACAAATTTAATGCATGCGAGATTTATGCGCGTGATTAGTCGGAAATGCGGTAGAAAGTTCCTGCCATGTCTGTGTAAGCGTAACTGTAGCCGAAAGCGGAAGTGTATGCAATGTCTGTAAAACATTGCAGATTTGCACGCTCCACTAGAGCTTTAGTTTTCTCTCACAGAATTCCATTTGTGAAGTACTGAAATCTGTCGTACAGCGTTGTGGTAATTGAGTTCAATGACTGATTCACGAGGTCATTCACAAGCGACTGTAACTGCTCTTCGGTCATACTCATGTCTAGACGATTTTTTAAGGAAGTAATAGTTGAAATTCCAGATTTTAAGCACGGTAGCTGAGATCCTAAGGTTTTACAAAATGTACATTAGACGATATTTTTCAAAAATTCTCCAAAATCGTTACAAGCTTTTCTACGTTTACGAAAGGTTACCTGATCGCATGATTTCTATCAAATGTATGATTTTTTCAGAGTATTTTCTTGCGGCGAGTAAGCCCTGCAAAATAATGAGGAACATTTGAAATAAAAACCTGAAACTTTGAATTATTTGAAAACAGAATTCGAAAATTTAAATCAGTGGTAGTAAAAATTAATAGGTTTGATTGATTTGAATTCATTGTTGTCTAACTATCAAAACCACGGTATTCAAAAAAAAATATTCTACTAAAATAAATTACAACTCCAACATTTGCTCTGTATCTTACCTGGAGCATAAGTATTCTGTAATACTCGAACATATCCGAACCGATTCCACCCATCACTTGAACAAATTCCTCAGTTAGTTTGAACGGAGAGTTTTCGAACCCCAAATTTTTGGGGGATGTAGATAAGATGAAACCAAAGTCAATGTGAATCACATGACCTTCGTTATCAAGCAGAATATTTCCATTATGCCTATATTGACAAAACATCAGTTCAAGAGTTATTCCAAATGTTCAAATGCAGTATGTGTTAGGCGCGATTTGAATTTGATCATACCTGTCTTTCACTTGAATCAGATAACAGATAAGAGAATACGCCGCACAGCTTTGAACAAAGTTCTTTTGTGCAGTTAGGAAGTCCTCGGATGTGACAGGTCCAAACTCCTGCATAAAGTATTCTAGCAGGGACATTTTACAGTGTTTCTTGATCTGATGCAGGGAAACTGTATTGATTGCCGGTTCTATCATCCCACTATCAGCAGAAAGGACGAATATTCTGAAAACAACCAAAGAGAATTAATTTTACCCATCAAATGACTACTGATAATCAGTAATATATAAATTTGGCAACTGCTTGCAAATCTTACCCGCACGGCCTGACCCATAAAGGTATCCTTTCTTCAGTCCATATGTCTTTGAGCAACGAAAGCAACTGATAAGCTAGTAATTCTTGACGCAGATCATCTCCACATTTAACAATACACGGGAGCAACTTCCAGCCGGCTAGTTGACCATAAGGGCTGCTATGTCGTATCCTTTGTTCTTTGATTTCGAAGGGTTCCTTCAGGACGGAAGCACTAGGATCCTCAAGATCTCTTTGAAATGTACTTTTAGGCATATGAAGGGATTCTGATAGTCGTCTACGAATATCTACGGCCGCTACAAACACAGGTTCGCGAGAATCACAGGAATCTTGACTCATTTGAGAGATGGTATCCCGATCGCATTTCAATGATTTTAATTGAAGATACTGAAACAAATAATCAAAATTGTAGAGTGAACAAATAAAATACATCACTCACAACAATCTGCAAAAGTTAAATTACAGCACTTACTTGCTGGGATATCTCATCGTCTTCTTGAGACCAGCAGTCAGCATTAAGGTCCATACAGCTGCTATTACTCGTTGGAATATTAGAGTTAGATGAGGAAGGTGGGGACTGGTCGTTGCTAAGATTGGACGAGTCTCCGTTATGGGAAGAACTAGAGCCGGAAACGACTCCATCCATCATATTTTCCTCTGATCGGGAATGTCTCAACATACTATGTATGGAGGGTTTCGGAGGAACTCTAGCTTTCTGAACATCCGCCACTTGCAAAACTTCTACATAAATCATGTATGGCGTCTGCAGATAAGAATCAAGAAGAAATCCATTAGCTTAAACTTTTTTCCCGAAAACTTTGACAACTAAATTCCACTCTAACCCTCCACCGCCCAATCGCAAACAGATTTGTCTTTCCCAGAATGGCAGCGGAGGAAAAACTTGCAAAAACATGTTTCAGAGTCTCATCCCTACCTTATCCTTAGAATTAAGAACAGTTGAGTCCCCCGGAGGTATGCGTAGGATGATATGAGGCGTGGAATGATGGACTGGTAACCAAACCCTAGCAGGAAGATTCAAATTGACTAAATTCAACTCCGCGATGAGTTTAGGAGTTTTATCTTCTTTTGTTGTCAGCGAAGACATATTCTTTCCGATCTGAATCAAGGCTTTGATAAATTCCAGTTGGGGCATCAGTCTTGCGGCCTAGAAAAACAAGACGGATATTAATGACATTACTTCTGAGACCTTTTGTAATTCAAGCATTGCTAAATAGTTTTATAATTCCTTCATCCTACTTACCCCACACACGCAGTCTTCGTCTGCAGGCTTCAAGTCATTGAACACCGGTTCGAAGCATATACAACCATTATCAAAGCCATGACCAGATGTTAAATCCCCTAAACAATTTCTAGGTAGGCCAAAAGATCCCACCCTTCGATGTCCAGTCTTGTTATTGCATAAGTTATTCTCGATTATAGAGTTTGTCATCGCGGGAGCATCTGATAGCGAACGTTGATGAGTTTTTTGTCGACTATAGCTATTTGAGACATGAAAACTGTTGCCGAGATTCTTATCATAACCGTTCTTCCCACCCACTCCAGGAAATATTGGAGGGCCATGAGTCCCTGGTGTCCCTGGTGATTGTAACTGCGCTAGTTTCCGAAAATTCTTAACATCTTTAGGCCTGCGAAAATAAATGACGACATTAAATACCCACTTGGCATCATCTCACAATAAAAACCATGCTATAATATATATATACACTATTTATTTTCATATTTAAAGTATAATTGCTTACACTAACCGCAAAGAGTCTGAAAGTATCAAGTTTCTCAGTTTCGTCCCATGGGATTTCTTTCTACTCTGGCTAGTAGTATCAAAAGAATAAGCGTCCAGTAACCAGGCACACTGAAGACTGAAATCTACAGATTTTCTACACCTGTAATCAGCAAGCAGAGAAAAAATCAATCATTTATCAATCATTTCGTTTAAATTTGCAATTGTTGAAACGATATTATTTCCATCAAACCCACGTCACATAGTTAACGTACCTGTGTATCAAATACGGATGCAAGACTTCAGCGATATCTTGCATAGTGATATACATAGTAACCAATTGTGGTAAGTAGAAATCCACCTCTCTTTCTGGGAAGCGGAACATCCGGTTCACTGTTGATCAAATTAAAAAGAATAAAAAACCAATCAAGATTTTCATCTTATGGCACCACCATAGCAGTGAAATCACAATTGTTTCTTGAACACGCTTCATTTAATTAATATTCTAGCATAGGATTCACATGTCTCATACACCCCACGCATTACATCCTCTTTCAAATCCTTCATTACTGCTCTGCATCAACAACTTTTTAGCAACCCTACAATAATCCTCCCACAGCCGGATTTTGTATCAACTACATAACTTCAAACGATCCCCCCTACACTCCTTACATGCCTCGTTATGGTCAATTAGCGAGGGCGTTTTCATCCGCTGTCAATTTGAATGTATGCTCCAAACAAAAGGTCACAATCCCTGACCATACTTTTCCAATCATTACGTCTCCTTTTCATTTCCGATACAATCTTGCCATTAGATAACCTCTCCATTCCCCAAGGGCTGGAATCAATTCAGCTATCTTGTTATTTTCGAGACCGTCCATCCTTATCAACCCCCACTTTTAATCAATCCCACCCATAAAACTCACCGATATACTGCTGAACTCCAGGATCTTTTGAGGTAGCAAGGTATCCAATGGCATAGGACATGTTAAAAACTTGACTTTCGAAGAATCGTAGAAGCCAGGACTTGCTCTCCGTCCCATTACAGCTTCCGTTGCTGGACGTTGAAATTGTAGAAATCCTTCCATTAGATTTGTCTTCCAACGGTTCTTTGCATTCTCCGTCAGTCCCAGTTCCAGCATCTTCCTCGTCCTCAAAGTCTTTATCTATGGACATTGCCCTGTAAATTGCAACAATAATCAAAATGAATTTCAATAAATCCTTTACAACTTTCCTTTATCTACTGCGTCGAACAAAGCTAGATATAAATACACGCATTTCATCTTAACCTTGCTGCAACAAAGGGATTCTTGTCTCTGTCTCTCTCAACAACCTCTTCACCTTGATAATAATATAATTGATGATGAGCACGGAGGAGAGCGTTTTCCTTCAATATTATCAACTGCCCATCACACATATAACCTGACAAGCTCTCCAATCTATAGCATTATTTATTTAATTCCACGTTTTCGTACACGTTCAAGGCGCATGTTCTTTGATATGACAGGGTATTCTTCACTTGGGATTTTCTCAAGCTTATTCTTTCTTAACTTCTTGTTACACAAGCAGGGGATTCAAGTTAACTTTTTAAACTCGATTAACAAAACCTTCCTACTTCGATATTACATGACGGATGCAGCAAATGTCAGCGATTCTTATTTCACGCATAACAAATAATCCCAATTTCCAAGGATTGCACAACTTCTTTCCAGTGGAAACACCTTATTCATCTTCCGCCGAATAAAAATCAACCGGAAAAGTTCACAGCTAAATTGAATTTTAAAAAGAAAACTACCAATTTGCCAACCAAGTTCCTCCTATTTAAATATAAACATGTAAAACTATCGAACAGCATTCCACAGTTCAGCAAAGCTAGTGGGAACGAAGTAAAGCATTATACACGAGGAGGGATGATAGCGGCACTTAACAAGTAAACTACTCATTATATTTCAAATCCAGAGATTTACTTCATGAGCATTATTATCATTATTCTCGGACGTCACTACAACAGTTTTCGCATCATTCTCTGACGCTACCTCACACTCTATTTCAAACCGTATGACTCTCTGCCCTGCTCTGACTCAAACCATCACTCAAATATCGACAGAGTCCCATCCTAAGCAACCTCTCGTACACATAATTTAAACCAGCCTTTTAATCCACGCACACGAATAATGTGAACCTTTACTTTTCAAAGTCACTTTCCTCATAACAGGCGTTGTACAGAAGCTCCAGCGTAGCGGAAACTGGATCCTATTCAGATGGTACACTTGGAAAAAACTGCTCGAATCGAAACCTTTAAATGTATGTTCATCCGCATCAATTCACACAAACATAAACACAGCAAGCTGCTCCACGCTACATGCTTTTGACTTTAGACCTCTTTTACCACCTTCCTTTATTCCTTGCACGCAACAATCACAAAACTTGTACTTTGTACCCATGCATTACACGTAATATTCTTCAGAATCATTCTTCCCATTCCAAAACATTCCATTACAATCATTCGCTTCATCATGTTCAGTTCTCTTTTGTAGCCTACCATCATCATTCACGTTCTTGGAGAACGCTTCAGACGCTTCAGACTCAGGCATAGACGTATAAAATGCATTAGATTTCCGACAAAAAGCATCAAGAGTAATTTCCCCTTGTTGGGAAATAGTTGTTATGGACGACCTCATGCATTATACAGAGTACAGAGGTAAAACCACACGTTTACTCATTCCTCGACGCTCTCATTCCTAACATTTCCTCTCAAAGAATTCGCACACATTTTTTAATTGGCAAGAAAAGAATGAAATAATTTGCTATTCCTACCGGCTCTTGCGCAATCCTTTCACACAATCATCACATAGCTCTAGTAAATAGATTCGCCTAGTTTCAGTAATATTACTACCGTATGTTTGCTCAGTTCTGCTTGCGTTTGAATATCTCGCGCGCTTCTTTCAACCTATCACATACCCCGATTCGTCCCGTCTGCCTATCGCAGCACAGCATCGCACTTGTTCCACTCTCTCTCCACTGCTGCGAGCGCGAGAAAAAGAGGGATCTTTGCCTTTCTTCGATCATTACTCAGCTCACAAGCGTTGCAGCGTTAAGCGGTTTGCATTGTTGCATAGCTTAAGTCTTTGTCTCTCTTTCAGTCTAAGTTTAATGTCTAAAGGTCAAAGGGTACAGCCATTGCAGCGCCTGAGGTCAACTTAGTCAGAAAAAATGACTTTTTTCAGTATAAAATTCGTAGCGTCCGTACCCTTTGACCTATGGACATTAAACTTAGACTGAAAGAGAGACAAAGACCTCAGCTATGCAATAATGCAAACCGCTTAACGCTGCAACGCTTGTGAGCTGAGTAATGACCAGTGGAAATAAGAAAGGTTTTGAGTTTTTCTCGCCACGCAGAACTGAGCAAACATACGGTACGTAAACTATTATCACATTGTTATTCAACGGATTTATCCATAAATACCAGTATATGCTCTCGTCCTTCCCATCTGAAAGCATATTCAAAAGAACGTTAACTGACGTAATTTAATTCGTCATATATCTGTAACTAAAGTTCTGATATTCTAAGACTCGATTACACAGTTTCTTGTGCACATTAAAAAATATACCTAATATTTTCCTGCAAAGTATCCCTTCGTCTCCCTAGTTGCAAAGAATAGCAAACTCAAACCTAATAAGATTAACTCTGGCTTAAACTGTCTACAACTTCCTAAATTTTAAACTGCATGATTCGTAGTTTACCCTAGGCTGGTATACTATTAATTTACTTGAATGATAAATAAGCTTACTCTAGAATTTTCATTATAATTTAAATCTCCAATTCGTTAGAAATCAATGTTTCATAATTAATATTCATATTAACCACGGAAATATACTCCATCATATGAATTTAAAGTCACTGAATGTTAATCAAAGTGCCAGAGAAGCTACTCGTCATCAAAGATGAAACTTTAATATTTTCAATTAAAGTACTTTGATAGCTCATATTTAATCTTCTTACTAGGCAATAACTCATAACAGTCAAACGCAGAAAGCAAAGCGTATCAACACGATGTATGTAGCAGAAGCAACAAAGCTTTTTATATTTTATATTTTACCTTTTTAAATTAAAAACTTATTTTACGCCACCCAATAAACCTAGATAGAAAACTGCCCCATGAAACACACCTTTCTCTATTCTCCTCACCCTTTTCTACACTACACACGCATTTCATTTATCAAAAACAATGTAGGATTTAACTTATATAATTTAAATAGCAAATAAAAGAGAACACTCATGAATATTTTAAAAAAAAATTATTTGCCAACTTGGACTATAATCTCTATTTTCTTTATTTCCTGCCGTATGAATCTTTGAGACCTTTATTTTACTGCCATCTTTTCGTAGACAAATGCATCTAACTTTATTTGCAACTATTTTATTGGAAGTAATTTCTCCAGCTAATCCAGCTGCATTTTAGGTTGAATTCATGAATTCCTGCGTTTGTGATACTATTTTCCCCCCATACTATTTCCAGCGATGACAAATAAGGAAACCACATTTTCCAAGCCAGCGCCACAACAAATTCCCTCTTCGCCAATTTCCTTTCTCACACACAAACACACAGAGAGAATCATCAACAATCAACTATTCGAGGTCACCCTTTCAATTAAGATGGAATTATGTACAGACACAGAGCGCCTTCTCCTACTGCTCCAGTAACTCATTTTCACACAAGGAATAGTTAGTTCCCTTGGCTCTACGCTATTTCCCTGCCCTTTTTGCCATACAATCAGTATACACAATAGGTTGGTTATATTATTATCCTATTCCACACAACAAGGCTGGGATTGAAACTGTGATGAATTCTTATTCCCAATCTTCACGTCAAAAGTAATTCTTCTTCCTCATTCCGCAGTCTCGCACCTACCGCTCAGCACGCTAGCTCACTTGAGAATATTTCCTCTTGTCTTTCAAGTCGCTTTTGACTATAAAGCCATAAAATATGATTTCTACACCAAGATCCATGACTCTCTGTCACGGAATTAATCTTCCACGCGTTCCATCCTCCTTTATTATTAATCTACAATGGTAATTAATTATAAACCAAATCCCACTCACAATTCAAAGCTCCAAGTCGAGCTAAACCTCCGCTCTAGGATTGTGTCCAGCATATTGCTCGCTTTTAGCCTCAGCCACTGCCACTCCAGCTCTTATTGTACACAAAAATGAAATACTTGAATCCTTTTCACACCCATTTCCAAATCAGAACTCTTCCTCCTTAACCCAAATTTACACTGTCACTCTGGGAAATAAATTTGTTGCGCCATCCGCGAATCTTTGTCGCTATTTCCACTGTACTTTCGTCACAATTTTGAATCAACTTGGTTCCTTGTATCTCCACTTCCTCGCTTTAATTCACCACTTATAAGATTCGTAACATAAACAACCAAAGCGAGAAGGCGGCACAACTTTGCGGATTGGTATCACTTCAGCACTTAGTTTAAAACTGACGGATGCGTAGTGATTTGAAACGGGAAATCCGAGTCACCATGTCTCCTGCTTGGTATTTAGCAAGCTATTCCAGTTTGCGTAACCATCCTGTCCCACTATCTCACTCCCTCTGTCATTCATCCGTCACAATTTAACTACACCTAATTTATCTAGTATTTTTCCCTCTAATGTGTAACTCTGAGTGAATGTACACAACTATTTCCCACTACCTTCTATTCTTGTCTATTATACATTTTTTCCTCTAAACACAAACCGTTTATCCATCAGCGTTTATCAAACAGATAAAACAATCCTTAAAGATTTGTTTATCAAAGCCGGGTGAACTTAATTGTAACTTGGCCAACGCCGATTCTTTCAAGTAAACCACGGGCAGTTCAATTCCGTGCGACTACACGTGAGAGTCTGAGAGTCCACATTCAGTAAACACTGAAGTTTCCCACTCATTGTTTATTTAAATATTCAATCTGCACAATTTCACCCCAGTCCAAAAACTCTGTATATACCCTCTACCACGTTGCTCGAATGTCGATCTAGACTGAGTAGCTTACAGTGCAACAAAGAAGAATGCACTCGAAAAATCCACAATCTGCGAGCAGGCACAACGTTCCTCCAGACGCTTTCAAAACAAACTGAATAAACTCTCTTCTCTTTTTCTCCTCCTTACTTCAATTCAGGAACCTTGCCATTAAATTATACTTGCGCTTTGCTTGCGTATCCTTCAACCAGCCGAGCAGCCTCCATAAGCATCTACTACTTTTCATGTGTGTTTGCGATTCCCTTTCAGAATAATTTCTGCCTATATGCAATTTTTTCTCACTCGAGCTTCTCGCCGCTCTTTCTTTACGTTGCTTTACTACTACATGAACCGCTTCGCTTGTTCCCTTTGCTTCATTTGCAAAGCAATATACCTGCAACATACCTATTCCCCTTTCCTTGCCACATAAACTGCATGCAATTTTTGTTTCACTTCACCTAGAATTGCGCGGATATGTGCAAGCCGTTTCTATTGCAAATAGCGCGGCCAACAAACTATAACCAAAGCTCAATATCCTCCCTTCCACCCTCGCAATCCCAATTATTAGTTAGTTATACTCTTATTCTGCACTTCCCTCTACCCATTCATTAACTTTTCAAGCATTTAGAACCAGTCCGACTGGCTTTTAACTCTTTCAACAGTGTTCAACACACAATACTTATTAGCTTTTCTTCGAAGCTTACAAAGACGAAACATGCTATCCGATTGCAATACTCGTATCTAAGAAGCACGATACGGTTTCGTATCCCTTCGTTCCATCACGAAGAACTACCTGTGCGTTTCTATTTGCACTTTTACAAACGGATTACTTTTAGACTTACAAAAAACATTCAATTACTACGACGCATCTGACTGACTGACTGAGTACGCACCGCAAGGTAAAAACTGTCTACAATCTGCACCTTCTTCCTTGACGTCCATCGCGCATCTCCGCCCACCATTAAGTCCGCATATTTGCATAAATTCACCCAGTGTAAATGTCCTTTACGCTAAATAATTCTCATTCATTATTTTCCTCATTATCAAGCACTTTTTCTGTCCTGCCTCTCCAAGATGGATCACACAATACCCCAAAAAAATATTTATTTGCCTCTCTCGATACTATTGTCAGCCGTGGCCCCCGTTTCCTCTCTTTGTTGATCAACCACTTGGCAGTTTGGAAAAAGTTTTTACTTTCCATCTAATCCTATTTAATCCAGGGCGTTTTAAATCTTTTTTCGCTTCGTTACCAAAGTCGTAAAATCTTATATTTACTCCCACAAAAAACTTTCCTTCCCTCGTAATTTTGTTATTTAGCAAGCTGAATCCTAGCATCTCTGCTCTTTTATATTAGAGTTGACAGTGCACAGTTTGCTAAAACTCTCACTCAATGAATGAATCCTTGAACACACATACATAACATACCCCAGAGCCACTGTCAATATCAGTGCCACCAAAACCCAGTGTCCACTCAACCGTTTACAATAGCCTTAAATTCGCATCACAGTCAAACCATCAATGTCAAATCTATATATCCAACTAAACCTCCGCCCATAATCTCTACTGATTCTCTTCCCTTAAGCTTTTCCTTTATACTCTACTTCCACTACGGTTATCCGTTATTTTCAGCGCTATTTCTGTCACTGCATGTCTCTTCTGCTCCTTTTCCCTATTTTTAAAAGATTCTGCCAAAACTGTCTAATGTCATAGCATGATCGATTATTTCGGCCGAAATTAGCTTACAGGTACAAGTGAGCTTTCAAAATAAACCTGAGCTTCTTTCAAACAAGTTGAAATGTTTCTTTCTTAGGTACAGGTTTCCTAACGATTATTTTGATGGAATCTCAAATGTTTGGATATGAAAATGCCTAAAGAATCTGACATAACAAACAAGCTTACCTATGTTTCATATAGCGGCCATGTGAATATGATGGAATCCCTGCAATATTGAACTTCCTATGTAGGTTATCAAAATACTACAACAAATACTACTGAAAGTATGAAGGAACTAATGTACTTTTAGGAAAACATTCAACAGAAAGTCTCCTTAGAAACTTGCTATTCGCCAATCAGTCTAGGTTACACACACATTACACTACACACAAGTGCGTCACCACGCCATTATCAGGACTCGAGACTAATGACAGTGATGACATTTACATTCATAAACGTCAACACATGCTTAAGCTTCCGCTTCCTATACAAAAAGGTCACTATACCCGAGAACGGAGGGGGAATCCTTCTGGAGCATGACATAGCTTAAACTACACGCTAGTAGT
The DNA here is from genome assembly GCA_906901655.1 of Sminthurides aquaticus. NCBI lineage: Eukaryota > Metazoa > Arthropoda > Collembola > Symphypleona > Sminthurididae > Sminthurides > Sminthurides aquaticus. The sequence goes on along the minus strand of CAJQTT010000023.1, from coordinate 568,517 downwards.
AGCTTCGTTATTTGACTGCCTGTCCTGAGTCCTGAGCTTCGTCATATCTTGCTATCTTGTTCCTTGTTCCATGAACTCGTGAAATTCCCCCACCGGAATACATCCAAGAAACCTATTTCCATTTATCGACCTTCCTTTCCGTTTCTACTTAACCTATTTTTATCCCCACTCTTCAATCATCTATCTTTTCTGTGCTTCTGATCTATATTTTGCTGAATTCTAAAAACTCTTTGTCTATTTCAGCTGGCTACAAGCTTAATGCAGAAACTTGTGCGGCACTGATCAATGGCTTCAATTTTATTCTTAGCTTGCCAGTCAACACCCTTTAATTTCCCTTGAAAAAATATCTCGTTACTTTCATCACATTATCATTCAAGCATCAAAAAAGCTCGTCAAAGTTAGCTTAAAACCCAATCTTCACTCACGAGTCCATTATAAATGCTTGCCTCCTGGCAAATAATTGGATGAAAGCTAACACTATTTTCGATTCCATGTGAAACTAACCCATCAAAATCCAATAATGATAGAAAAAGCTTGGCAGAAGCAAACTACTTTCTCCCGCTCACGGCTCATACTGCATCTGTAATTTTACTCTCAGAATATCATTTGAAAGTGCTTCTTCGGATATGGCTATAAAACTTCCGGGTCAAGGTGGATCATAATCCAAACCAAAGGGCATTTGCAAACGTTCGTGTGGTAAAATTTCATGGCGAATATTTTTCATCTTGAGGTGGAGCAAGCCATAGAGTGATTCTGAGAAAAGCTACCAGGAAACCTTGAACATTTGCTTCTAAAAACCTGAAAACCCTTCATGATTGAGCATACGAATTGTTTCAACCAGGAGAAAATGATGTTTCAGCAACGTGTTAACATTCTTGAAGTGAAATTTCTTCAGACACGTTCGGGCGATTAATAATGTTTCTCAGAGTTAACTAGCTGATGCCCACAATAATTTACTTCTGTACCGCATACTTAATTGTACTCCGTACCGAGTGCTTCACACATTTACGTTTCTGCTTCATTGGGGAGTTGGACTGTGTTCGCCCATAAAACGGAATTTTAGCTTCATTAGTCGAATACCGTTGAATAAAAAAGTGGCATGTGCGGATGTGCCGTTAAAAAATGTAATATATATTTCAGACACCGTTTGTTCCAAGGTCCTGTATCTTGTACGAGCTCATAGCGGACAGCGGATGGTCATTGGGCTCCTTAACGATTGCAATCGACGAACTTGACGCGCAACCCAAAGTTCCTTACAGGTGCAGCTACAAAGTACATAGCCAACAAAGATTCCCTAAATTAAATTCTTTCCCCAACTCAGCAATAGTTTTCACTTCCATAATCCGCATTACCACAACATTCGTTCCAAGCATGATGGCTCCATTCACAGTTTAGTAGTAAGATGTTATTAAATATTTTTACTTTCTTTACCACCAGATGCTATCAGTAAGATGGCAGGATCACGAAGCTGCAGTTTGTTTCAATAACGATAAGCAAAGCTTTGCAAAGCTTGCTTCAAAAAAAGAGGTTGAATGGTGTGCCAACATTAACGTTTTCATCATACGTCTTCAAACAGTAAAACCACAGACCACGAAATTGTCTTGTTTATTATTATTGCTCAAATTGCTTTTTACTCACTTTCCGTCTTCATGTCTTTAATTTCTATTTTTTCCAACTCTTCTTCTCACTACTGTTCTTATTTACTCTTCCTTTGTCATTATTCCTTGAAAATTGTGCAATTTCTCTATTGCACGTCCGCAATTACCCATTATTACCGCTGTTACCTTCTGGCCGTATAGCGTATGTCAGCCTGCGTAGATAGACTGCAGAGGGAAAGACCTTGCAATTACTCTACCTAATCCCTTCTTTTGTCATTCGTCATTCACAAATCACCGGCCCATTCCTTGTAAGACAACATTATTAATTGGGCCATTAACTTCCTTCCCTTTCTCCAATTTCTTTTCCAAAACTTTTTGCAGTTCCTGTCAGCATAGACTTGAGTTGTTAACCGCCGATAATGTCAATCGGCGTCAAAGCTTAAAATCCTCAATCACATGTACTTGTATAAAACTCTCGTGTTCAAGCTAATAGTTGAAACTCTCTTGAACCAAAATCCATTCAATCACTGTTTCAGTCGCATACAATAACATCCTCCTGCCAATTTCTACGCAGGTGCATTTCTAATTTAAAGTTTAATGTTATATTTAAATGCAAAGGAGGGAAACGCATAGCCCCAAGCACTGAACGTAGCATAATAAATACGTAAGTGGTACTTCCACTTCAAAGTTGAAACTAACTACTTACGTAAATACCTGAGTAAGGAATAACAAATACTTTGAATAAACTAGCGGTAAGGCACTGCGAATGCACGAATGGAATAAAGCAAGCTTATAAACTTTTCTTAATTACAAATTCCTTGATGCTTCCGCAGATAATAACAATGCGCTAAGGCACATAGTGCAGAGCCAGGTAGGATGCATTCATTTGTCACGTCAAATTCGGGTTCAATGCCCATTCTCATTCTCTCTTGGGAAACCAAACTTAACTGCGTTGTAAATATGAAACTAACTTAACGGTGCAAGCATGCCTGTAATCTCAGCATGCGAGCTTCCAACCGTCACAATTTAAGGCCGGCACGCTGCAGCGTCAGGCTTAAATAACTGTTCACCAAAATACAAATTCCTCGACTTAAAAGCTGTGTACACTCAAAGTTTGTATATACAAAAAAACTTCCGAATGTGCATTCCCGCGTGCACAATAATAGCGGATCTTCACATGTGAATTTTCTCTCTCGGGTCCTTCAATCAAGCCGACACATCATTCAACGACTCCCATTAACAAATATAACTCTCCGTTTCTCCGTAACAAGAGCATCACTCACAGCTTGATTTCATTTTCCCGTCGCCTCATTTATTCCGTAGCTTTTGCATACAACCTGCTCTCCTCAGTCAGCACGTAAATCGTATTTACCGCAATATTTTGCACATCATCCTCAAAAAAGCAAGAGGTGCTATTTGATAAATGAGGAGGATTTTTGTGACAAGCAAAAAATTCCTCAACACCTGCACCACCGCAACAACAGGGAGCACTCAAGCCAGCCAAGCTAGCTTTTTAGTTAGCAACAGCATTCCAATGCACCCATTTTTCAGAGTAGTCCACCTGCGAATTTCACTTTCCCTTTAGCCATCACACACCACATATATACAGTTACACTACCTTCGTCATTCAATTCAACAGCAAAGAGGCATCAAACTCAAGCGGCTGCACCCTCTTTGAATTTTTTCAAACAGCCTCCAAAGCACAAGCACACGACCAAGTTACCTGCTTAAACGGCTTACTGCTTGCAAATTCAATACAAACCCCACATACATACATGTACATTGGTGGAATAATCAGGTCATACATGAGAGCGAGACGATGTGCTTTTGGCTCTACTAGCCAATCGCAAAGGCTTCAGACTGTGTTCCTTATATGTATGCTTTATAGTTATCTACCTTTGGAAATTCAAACTTGCCATTAGTGCAGCATTAATAATTTTAGCCCGAGGCGTTGATATTCGCACTATGTGGTGGTACAGAGAGACGAATCACTCATGGAGGAACTCTTCATTCATAACAATTAAATTAATGGCGTTAGGAAAATTTTAATTATCTCAAGGTGGGCCCCCTTCCTCCAATCCAATCCTTCAATCAACTCAAACGTGCATCCATTCACTTCTAAAAATCCAAATGACCCACTCAACAATCCGTTCGTTGAAACAAAGCCACAATTCGTTAGTCTCGCTCTCGCTTGCGCTGCTACAGCTTAATGTCTATCACAAAAATCATCTGTTTGCATTTTGCACTCATTCGATTCTTCCTTCGTTATACGCTCTTTAAAAGCTGATTTCCTACACAGCAGCTAGTCTTCCGTATACACGAGCAGTGCAAGGTAAGATGAGCATATAATAATTACATTATGTACATTTTACAACTATAATCCATATCCCGCCAATCAAACCAACTGCGAAACTGCTGCATAATTCATTTCTTTTTAGCAGCTTGATGCTAGCTTGACTAGTTTCCTTAGCTTGCCTAACAATCACATAATTTTAGTACTAGCTTTTGCTTTAACAGTAATTTCTAGCACGTCCGCTGTCTCGTCTTCCTTGTTTTTCTACTACAATTTCGTAAGTGGATATGTAAGCTGCAGCCTGCAACAATTTTAGTCCGATACAATAAGAACAAACCGTAATTTAAAGTCGAACTCCCAATTAAAGTTTCACCCAAGAACAACAAACGCAGAACAACTAAACGGCAAGCATTCGAGCAAATGACATGCATGATGCACCTGCAACGGTTATGGCTTGTACAAGACATGGGCTGCAGCAACCAACAATTGCCACCTTCGTTTGCTCCGATGCTCCCAGCATATAGCTGGTTACGTCGCTTAACTTCTTTAAAATACCATCATCGACACAAGCGCATTCCTTTGGTAGAAATGCTGCCCACAAAATAGGTACTCGTGTAAAGTAAACTGAGGAAATATATACAAGGAGTAAACACCGTGAAATTCCTACATAAATCAATCCACATCCCATTAAATATATAATAAACTAGGAGGAATAACGACAGAAGGAGAAAAGAAATTAAATTCACTTTCCGTAACGTTTACATCAATATTTGACGCTTGACTAACCCATAAAATAAATATCCGCAAGACTCCTGTTTCCCTGTCATAAATACAACTGAGAAAACCTGGTCATAATACCTTCTCTTGATTCAGCTGAGAACTCCATGAATAAGCTCTTTCTTCTATAACCATAAATAGATTTGTTCGTCGCAGTCAGTTCCATTAAACTTTTATTGATTACTTTTACCTTAGTCCAATAATATATGATGATTATTTACCTATACACAAGCAATTTTATTAGCGATGCTTGCAAAATTTTAAATTAAAGCTAAACCAACCGTGTTTTAGTATGCCAGTAATCTTCAACTTTATTTTTATCATCAAAATTCCAACACACAGCACAGCAGCAGATATAGGAACAGCAAATATATTCTGGTTAAACTAAAATTTATATTGCGACTGAATTCCCCTAAGCTGTTCATCTTTTGAGTCCGGCCTGTGATTGCAAACCTTCGAACTCCACACCATTATTTGATTATCCATGGCTTGACGCAAAATCCGTGTCATTACATTACAGACAACGAAAACAATATAGTAATACCAATTTCACTTGCCCTATAGGTCCTAGCCCAATACTTCCCCATCCTAATCTGAGAGTCTGATGATGCAAAAATTGCAATTTTCCTGATGACCTTTCTTGATCCTGTTTCTCTTCTTCGAGTATGGTGCAATATCTTCCGCCCAGAATAAATTATCCATTGCACTTGAAAAACATGGAACAGACAGACTGATTGAGCGAAATCAATCAGTCCTTCATCTGCCCTACCCAGAAGATAACAATAGGATTTACACAATTCAAGGTTACGTCTATCCATAGTCAACAGTCAGTCAGTCTGTTCATTATTAGATGGTAACAAGGAACCAAATAAAAAGCATGAAACCCAACTTCAGAGGATTCTGCTCCATACCAGGAATAATGTAACCAATGCTTATTCGCTTTCTCCACCAGCAACATTTAGCAAACCTGATTCCCATTTTGCTGTCTCTCACTCTCTATTGCAACAATACCCTTGGAATCGTCCCTCTTCTCTTCCTGACAGTTTCTATCAAAACCATTAGTATTCTCCCAACATATTCTGTCACAATCAATCCACTTCCGAGCGGCTTAGTTTCCCATCTCGCATGCATAACACTCCACTCGCTCACATTGTCAGTCCCTGCTCATTCTTATAAAACTTTCTTTTCTCAGCTAGAAAAAATTCAATCCCGAGCTATAGAGAGAAAAGAATTGTGAACCCAACCGAAACCATAACCCTCCGCTCCAGTTCGACGGCTCCTCCAGCTAGCAAGCCTGCATGGATCTTTAGAAATTCCAAGGGTTTTTTCCACCGGTTTTCACAAGCTAAACAATACTCCGAAATGTATGTGGAAAAATACACATGGAGTAACGAAATGAAGCAGGAACGTTGAGGCACAAGCAAAGTAGCTAGCTAGCTTATCGCCCGTTTCTAGCTCAACGCTTCCAGACAAGCGGGAGCCAGAAGTGGGATTTGACACCTTTTTTTCATGTAACTCAAGTCAAGTGTTATTATCATGAATTCAAAGCTTATCATCTTCACATCCGACAAGTAGCTGACAAGAATCAAGGAGATCTACCCTTCTCCAGCTTCGCAGGAAGACAAACTCACCCCTTCTGACACCTTACATCCTTCTTAGTCAAAAGAGAAATAGAATCCCATTTGTTACAATTCTTATTGCTCTTCAGCTTTCTAGTATTTTTCTCGTTTTCAAGCTTGGAATCCTCATTCCTCAATACTTGAACAATTCTACCATTTCGTCACCATACCTCCTAATTTGGTGAATTCCTTGCGCTATTCAAACATTTAATTATACATCCGAATTCTTGAATCTCTGAAAATCTGAGTTCGAAGAATTTGACAAGGTTCGGGGTTCCACGTTGACTGAAAATACATTCAAGTTTTTATCGATTTGGCAACAAAACAACGAACATAATTTTGCAAGTTAAAATTTTTATCATCACCTTCTCAATTCTTTTTAAATGTTATCACTTTGCAACATGATGGTCTCAAACCTACACTCAATTAAAGCCAGGAAGTAAAGTAAGGAAGCACAGCCGCCTTCTACAATTCGATTCCATCAGTTCAGTTAGTGCCGTTACGTCACAAATCCAATTCATTTTCCATGTTTCAAATCAGTAACTGATACAATTACGTCATTCGACCTTGTAAAACATTTAACCTTTCATCCAATTCCTTAACAGAAATCACAATTTATAACGCAACCTTAATCGATGTATATAACATGACATGGTCTTTTGCTTCTTGTGGTAGTCACTGTACTCTCTCTCTTTCCTATTGCTCCCGCCTGTTCTTGTCCTACCTTCGTATATATTCCACTATCCTAGCTTACTCATTTAATTTACGAAAATAGGATTCTAGGCCATTTAAATATCGATAAACAAATTTTCTTCTACATTTCCTCCTCCGTTTCTATTTCTCTCTCTTTTGCGTCACGAAGGAACTTATCCATAATAGCGTGCACTCAATTCGGAAATTCAACTTACGCTTCTACTAGCCAAAAGACTGCTATCTCTTTCGCAGCGATTGCATACCATACCTCCTCGAAGTTCTCTTTTAGATCCACACTCTGTGTATTATATTCAATAACCTTTCCCCCATTATTTAACAATACTTTAACAAAGATTCTTCCCACACTACCTCCCGCTTTCGTTTGCCGCTTCCACAAACAGAATACCCGGGGCAGCGTATATTTTTGGCCTAAAAACAAAACATTCTATTTCCGAATCATGACCACACCCTCCGTTCGTTTCAAACCGTCACTCCAATTTCCAAGATTTCCATACGCAGTGTATAATATTAATTTATTTGAATCTTTCATCAGGGAAATGGATTCTCTTCCTTCCAACCTACAACCTTGTACTGGCGGCCGCTACTTTCCTAAAACCCAGACACTACCTCACCCCTTCTTCCATTTATCTGTTTTACCTCATAAAAGTTGGAAAGCAAGCCACAAAACCACACTACTCTGTCTTTATTTACCTCCCACAAAGCTTATTTTCCTTTTCCTATATCTGTTTGTCGTCCTTAACCCTTAATGCTTGAACTACTCGTAAGGTATTGAAGCTAAACAAACAAGTAAGCAGGAAGAGGGGGATATCTTTACTAAAAAATTAAACTTGAAACACGGTGGCATGCAAAAGAGCTATGATCAAACTCTATGCTAGAAGCAACTACCGGACATGCATCTTCAATTACTAGAACATATTTCAAATAACAAACATTGTGCTCCTAGCTTAGCACGCACCAAAATGAAACTAATATAAACTCCTTTGACACACACAATAAACTCCCGAACGTGTCATAAACTAATCCTCCGTCCGACCTGGCTATACCTCCGACATGTCATATACTCTCGCCGGTACGTCTTTCAATTTGTACTCACTGGGTACAGTGATCTTCTTTTGTGGCGCTATCTTACAACATGTTAATATTAGTTGCAGGATTTTGCTTCTTCTTCCGTTACGTTTTAGCGCCGAATGACTTCCAACTTGAAAATTAGTTAAGTTACTGGGAGCGCAGTACCCGTTCCGGCAAATTAGCTGTTTACCGCCGTAAATCAACGCATGCCACATTAAGCTCCTACAGTAAAGAAATATAAATTACTTTGGTCCTTGAAGTGAACACGCAAAGCTTCAAATAAGACTTCACAAGCTATAGTTGACTCAATTCGTTTTTTCTCAAAGCTTTGAAAAACAAACACAGAAGGTAACCTCAAAAATGCGAACTGTAAAATTCCATCATTTTCTCTGTTCCAACTTGCCAAAGTTTTCTTCTCTGTTGGTCGCCAAAGCAATTTCCGTTATGTTCCACACTGCGATTTACATTTACCCATGTCGCCGATTCTAAATCGATCCTGCCAGCCACACACCACATGTTTTGAAAAGTTTCACTCCCTATACTTTCTTGCTTGTATACTGAATAATACTTTTTAGCGAATTGTTGCAATTCTTTAAAACCTCTTTGATATAGTTTCCGCTTTCTTCTGGTCGGCTCGTTTCTATATCTTGGATCTTAAAATTTTATTTCTTTCAGAAAAAAACTTTGATCAACTTTGGCAATCATTTTTGGCCAAAGGTGGTGGTGAAAACAAGCGATAGGCAAATGCAATACCTCGCTGCTCTGAATAAAGCCGCAAATATAAAAACAAGTCACGTCACAAGACTCATCCAACATGAGCCAATTTCCACCCAATCCCTTGTACAAGGTCAAAAGTCTAGAACTTGTTTGCCGCAGGAGAAGTCAGACTCAGTGAGGCTTCATCACCAAATAACTTTTCCTTCCTTCCACCTTCCAAGTCAATTTTGTTCAAATACACACATATATGACCACACACAGTATGGCGGAAGACTCTGCTTCATGAATCCCACTTTGTTCGTCGTACACATAGCCTCTTTTGGACAGGAAACATGATTGTTTTCATCAAATTTCCTCTCTCCAATTCATGCGCTCAACAATAATAAAAGGAGGCGAAAATCCTTGTGTCATCTCCTCCAGTTAGCATTCCACCTCTTGCTGTATCACGACCCTCCTGGTAGAAATAAAACGTCCGTCTTGTTCTTTTCTCCATATCTACCTTTCCCTTTCTCTAAACAAGATGAAAGTTTTATTTATAGAAACACATGGCGACTTTACCAAGCAGCTGGAGCTTCAAAGACTTCAATTATTCAAATCTCATCAAATAAGCAGGAAGCAAACAAGAAAGGGGTAATGAAACAAGGATGAAGGTGTATCTATGCGTATTACAGGCGTATTACAGGCGTGTCTATGCCACTAACAAGTAAAAGTTGCAATCAGGCTCTGCTATTGCAGCTCTAGAGATCTTGTAAACATACAAAATTAAGGCTTTTGTACAAGATGCCTTTCTTTCTTTACATAGAGAAAGCACTCAATTCAAAAGAAGCTCACTAAAACCTAAAACAGTTTTAAGTCATCATAAATATCTTATTTCTGTTCTTCACCTTTCCTCATATTCCATCATCTTTGGTTCCAGTTTTGAACTTACTTCGATAACCTTGCAAAGAAATTCAAAAAACTTTCAGAAGCCCTTCACCCTATTCTACGATCTACGAAAGGAAATCCATTGCGAGCTTGAAGTTAAATCTACAAGTTTATGAAACTACGTTATCTTTTAATTCAGATAAGTTCTCCTTTAAATTTCAAAATTCACATCACCTCATTCTTCTAAGGTTTAGACCCACCAATAATACAGGTAAATGTACCTTTTACAAAAATTCAAGAGTCAGCAGTTATTTCAGATCATGCACCCCGTGAAGCTTGAAATTCAATTCAACTACACACTCCTCCTTTTCTATGATCTGGATTCTCTACATTCAGGATTGAGGAGCACACCCTTTTAGTCGCGACAACTTTCACCGACCAAAACTTTTCCTTCCGGTCCTTTACATCACACAATCAGCTCAGGTTTCTGTACCTACTGTCTCTCCTGTAGTTTGATATTTCGTACCATATTCCCTTATTTCGTCACGTCAAATCAAACCGTTATGTAAAGGATCATATGCCGCTCCCCCTACTCTCTCTACCACATATTCAAGGGCTTGTACCATCATTTCCATCCCGCATAAAGCTAACAGAATTTACTTTCCTGCTGTAGACTTTTCAGATTTCATCAAATTTGCATATTTTAACCAATTAAATACATCTGAATTATTCATAATTCCCTCATATTCATCTTGCAATTCATTTGCTTTATCCCATAACCAGCCATGTATCTCCAATAGCGTCACATTCTAAACCATATTACAGGTGCTAGTACTCGTTTTACTTTCCAAATTATGAATTGCTTCTTTGTTTGACAGTGGCGCAGATTTAATTCCTACCTCGTAATATTTACCAGAGCCGCAGTTCGAATTCCTGTCTCTTAACATTTGCCAGTGATTTACTTTCAAACTTGTTAGGTGCACACTCTAAATCTTTTTGCGAAAACACCACAGGCTGTTTTAACTAGCTAGTAATATCTGACCTTCACGAATCGTCACGATACATGCATAACTTTTTCTTTGAACGTGCACCAACTCGCAACATTGTTTCCTGATTTTCTATTTGAGGCACACAATGTTACGAATGGTATTTAGCACCACAAAAACTTGCATGCATCCATATTTAAGATCCAAATGGTTAGCTGGAACCGAATGCGTAAAACCGTAAGTCTTGGGAGTCTTCTTTGTTCAGATACCACAAACAACATAAACACTTGGCGAGTAAATACTACAATTATCTTCACACAAAACAACACGGATAGAGTTAAGCTTTCGTGAAATGCAATACGATGTCTCCTGTATCCTGCACCTTTTGTGAACATCGTTTTCTTTGCTTTGTTTTCAGGATTATTGTAACAACGACTAACCCAAATCTTAATATTTGAACTCGTATCCCATATCCCCCTTAAACTATCATCATTTTAACTATATTGTCTAACATGCAATCTACACCCGCATATTTTTGAGCGATACATACATTTTGAAAGGGCTTTAAATTTAACCCGAAACAACAATCATCGGATAGAGTACAGTGGTATTGGTTACATAAAACTACTTTCAACTTTCATCTTACGTTCCCTTTTCTTTACTCTGTTATAGAAAACCCATCAAAGCGGAGATACGATGACGTAAACTCGAGAAGCAATCATCTTGTATCTTGCTAAAATTATCCTTCACCACATCGTCATGAAGGCATATAAAATGTATCCAAGACCAACGCTGACACCTTCGCAACCTTTGAATATTACAATTATCTTAGAACAGATGATAAATAAAAATGACAAAGCCTTATGATTTGGGCCTACACAAGTTATATCCTTTGGAGCTGTGCATGCATGAAGAAGAACACTGTTCGATTCGAATTCAAACCATTTTATGCAATCAAATTAAACATTTAACCACAGCTTTTGGTTTGAATTCAAACTTTTACAGATTTAAAAAGATTTAGCATACAAAAAAGGCAGACGTTTTTATATGTCCCAATATAAAAGAAAGACAACGTCTGAATATAGACACTGTCTAAAAATTAAATAGGACATTGCGTTGCGTAAGTGAAGTGAGCATATCATGTTTCTGCGCAAGGTGTAGATAAATTAGATGGTGCTTTACCTGGGTAACTAGTACTTTTACAGGCAAAGCTGACATTAGTGTGCGCAGGGCTGTAGCACTGCACACGCAAACGTGTCTGTAATTTAGGTGGGATGAATTCATTGAATAACATATTATTTTTAAACTAGAATGAACACTATCTGAACGAACTAAATATTCTTTCCCAACCACAACGCAGTTACTGCCCGACGTGAATAACACTTTTACTGTAAATTATCCCCATTTGTTTCATGCATTTGTTCTGCACGTCATTATCCGTCTACATACTGTAGATGCTAGTACAGATTATCGAAGACCTAGAAATTAAAAGTAAATGCTCCTTTGTACCTGCGAGATAATCTTGTAGCTACATTTGAAGCTCTAATTAATTTCTACAGGGATTTCTATTATTTGCATAATTAAAAACAAATATTCCTCCTCCTAGAAATTAGAAATAACCGCGAACACCTTGTACCTATTAATTTGTGAATGGACTATATGCAATGCATACCATTCAGTAGAACATCTCATGCTTTTGCCAGTTATGAATTCTTAACTGGGTTTTGACCGTATGCTTGCTTCAATCTAAATTGCTAGATGCGCCAGCGCCACAGAGGCGGATGTAACGAAAATTGAACTGTAAATGCTTGCCAGCTTACTTAAGCTCACGATTTATCTACTTACCTACTTAGTGATATGTTTATTAATTGAATTTAAAATTCTTTCGTGCATCACCCGCTCCTCCCGACATATTTTCTTGACACGAGGAAATCGTCTACTGAATATTTCTCTGAAGTGTTTTTAATCAGTATTGCCAGCCGTTATTAAACATGTGATCCAGGAGCATTCTCCCTTGTTACTACTTGAGGTTTTTTAAGACAGAATTACATATAATACTCGTAAGTTACATTTGGATGCCTGAAAATCAGGCGTTCAGGTTTTCAGAGAAAATTACATTTCGTACAGCCCCACAGCATGCTCCTAGACTGTGGCTACATTACAATTATTTTTAATTCTAATTCGAACAATTTCGAATTCTTTTTAATTTAAGCTGATTTAAAATCCTTTGACAAACCAAACCCATGATATTTAACAAGAAAAGCTACAACATACATATAATCTTTGGAAATTAAAACTGTCCGCCTACTTGATTTTAAAATCCACACGCACACACGGCATGTGCTAGTTCGCAAATCTTTTGAACCTTTACTAAAAATAAAACTGGCTTCGCTTTGCATGGGCTTTACTGTAAGGACGCGACGTCAGAAAAGTTATATTATTATTATCGAAGGCTAAACAACTTTCAATTGAGTATGTGTCTACGGGTTTAAAAGCTGGCTTACTAACATGTGTGGCAAGTTTACATTCATTCCTACGGCTTAGCAAGTGTCGAGTGCTCGTGTACTGTTCAAAATACGAGTCTTGTCCTTGTGTCGTGATCCCATAGATTTTTTGGTCCATACTCAGTACCACGTAGAAAAGACTGCATCAACATCAACTAACTACGTCCATGTTGACTGCTACATAAAGCTCACTTTAGCATGTAATACTTTGAACTTACCGTGCTCACATCGTATCGTGAGCATTTTAAATGAGCGCATCACATTTTCTCCATTATCAATCTCCCACTTTTACAAAAGGAAGCACATACAATAATAGCAGCGAGGAACAACGCTGAATGAAATGAGCCACATGTGTTAGAACAGGACTATGCAAATATTTACGTCCGGATTGCCTTAACTATACATCACATCGATACTAGACACATATAATCGCAATTCATAAATCCATCTCCTTCACTACGTCACCCTACGTCATCGGCACAAGTAGCTTTTATTCAACCAATTTAGATTCCTGAATTTCAACTAGTAAATAACTCCCTCCCCTCTTGCATTCCAAAACAATCACCCTTCCATCTTGGCCTTCTACCATATACCACCTTTGCGGACAAAACGCAAGCTAGAGACAACAGCCAAACATTAGCATTACCAGTCTGTTATCTGTTTACAATAAATAACCTTAGTCTTATAGATTAAATACTTCTAAGAACCGTACTTATCGCAACCCTTGTGGTTCCTTTCATTACAGTACCAGCCACTCGTACTAATCTTCTTTTTAGCATTCGGCAACCATTCTCTTAGCACGTGAAATTAAGTTATTTTTTTCTATATACTAGACAACAACAAAAGAGCAGCTCTACAATTATGAATTTTGATTTTTAGTTTTGCCCTTTCATTCCCTCCTCACTTGTATTTAAGAGGGTTACACTGAGTTTATTAAGCTACTTCATATCCCTCTAAAGAGGAGCGTGGATTAGATAATTGTCTTCCTGTTACACATACATGCCGTACTTGAGTTTATCAAGGCTTCCGCTCATCTTCATCAAGCTTAATAGCTTCTTGATTCATTGCAGACGCTCTTCGCATCATAAAGTTCAGCTGCCCCGAAACGAAGAGTATGCATACTGAAGCTATTATTTCTCCTACCGGAGGGGAGAACCAGCAATCCAAAGACGACGGTAAACCACATTCAACAACTTCATATTTAAACGCTTACAGCTAACTCAACTAAATGCTCTTCGTTTTACGGCCACTTCCGCAATAACAACATCATCTTGAAAAAAAGTACTAAAATCCTTTCTCCCGCTCTAGGTTAGACAGACAGATGAAGAAACGGGCAGAAATTTAAAATAAAAACAGCTATGTTAGCACAAGGCTCATTATAATCAGTAAGACTCAAATCTAGCGTCTCTTCCGTTCTACTAATCCGCTGTCTTTAAGCGATGTAAACTGCATTAGCGTTTTACGCTTCAACTTAACACGGAGTGGAAGAATCAAAAGACAGACTCGTTAAACCATGAAATAGCGAAGCGTGCTGGCATGAAGAGAGAGAGAGAGATTGGCAATTTTACTCCATCACAAGCAACTGGGAGACTAATCCCACACCACTTATATTCATCTCCATTTCACTTCTTTTATCATCCATCCTTCTTCCGTCATCATTCAAAGGCGGCTTTTCTAACCCCGATGTGTCAGAGCCAGGCAGCCGGTTCTTTTTGAAGGCAATTAACATCTTTCGTAAATCCATGAATTCAATTCATTCAGTTCACTTGCACTCCCCTCTTGATGTTGCATATATGTAAAATACATTTACCACATCAGTCAAAAGTCTCAAAGAATTAGTCATATTAGTCACTCAAAAAGGCGAAGGCAATTATTACTCGCGCTTACTTCACAACTTGTTCCTAATATCCTGCCCTGAGATCCCGGATTTAAATTTCAGACTTCTAGAAAATGCTTATTTTTCAGCACATGCAGAGACAGCAAAGGTAACTGAGATGCATTATTTTAAAAATTAGTGACGCATCCTGTTCCTCCGCTAAGTTAATAAAGTGTCTAATTATTTAAAACTTTGTTTCATCCTTACAGCCACGAGGCTGTCCAAGCAATTAAATTCGTCCTTAGTCTCCTCCATTACAAGTTACATCATCCCTGTTATGGCTTTCAGCCCTTTAAAAATTGCACATAGTTCACAGCCTTTGAAAAATGGTTACATTAAACTCGTTCATTAGTCACAGACTGACTAACAGACAACTACAAATAGCCATGATCAACAGTGTTAATTGTAGAGCATTTTTTCAGCAACACACTTACTACACATAATGTACAGTAAATGCTGCACTATTGCTTGAAGTAATACACAGTGTTAAAATCATTAGAAAAATCTGTGAGACAGATTGAAATTTGATCCGGAACTATTAAAAATAACAATCTCAGCATCTTTCATATCATTTATATTGTAACTGAATACGTAATTCTTAATGATGGCATGACTCATAAATTCCACAACTAATTATAATGGGCAAGTCATGACAGGATATAAGTAAAGTAGAAAAACAACGACTTGTTCATCAGCTCAGTTGTCAATTCCAGGAGGAAGCAACTAGCAGGTCAATAACAAAGTCAGTGATGATTTTACTTACAACATGAGTCAAGATTGATTCACTCATGGGATTATTAGCTAGCCATTGGCCTGCATAGCATTGGAATGCATGCAGGCCAATGGTGGCCATTCTACAATCACATGCCCTAAAGCAAACAAATTTGCTCCCAAATGTAATTGAAAGATGCCTTGTAAGGATTTAAAATCCATCATCTCTCTCGTCTTGTTTAACCAAGATTAAGGAGGACACTAAATGCAGTTAAGGAAACCAAGAAAGCAAGGACAAACATAGTTTTTTTCCTTATGTAAGAAGAACTATTCTAAGAAAGGAAATCTCTCTCAACTCGTCAACTCTTCTCTACCCACGTTGCATTCCTTAAGGATTTGATCCTTTTCCCATTTGAAGAAAAATACCATCTTTTTCAATAACAAAAACTAAGGGTTCATGCTCCTAGTAAGTCCTCCTAGTAAATATATTTTCAAGGATACACGTTGACAAAAGCTTTTATACTAACACGAGAATTCAAAATACAGAGTTCCCAACACCTATCTCTACTGAAACCTGGCTGAAGTCAAGGCAAGGATGTAAAAGGATGAATACGTGAAGGAGCATTAGAAAAAGGGATATCAGATATCACGTTGAGGCTACTAAGAAGGATTTTATGGCTTCTGTCCTCAGAAGTGAGAAGATATTACTTTCTTAGATTTTACATTCAATACTGTAGAATGAGTCAGCCAGAAGATGAGGGGACACAGCAGAGTTGTGTGTAGGATGGCTGTGTAGAAAAGATTCCCGAGAAGAATTTACATCCTCCTGGTTTCTGGACTTTGACACTTTACAATGAAACGGCATGCAAGGGTATGGCACGCATTGAATAAAGATGCTACAGAGCAGTGGGAGCATGTTTTCTCTGTTCTTCTTCGTGTTAGGCGTTAGAGAAGTCTTGGAAGAGATGATCATAACTTCTCTCTTAAATAGGCTTAATTGAATTTTACTTGGGAGAGAAAACACTCCACGCGCTTGCTTGATGATGATAACAACAAAAACGAGAAGATACTGAATACTGACGAGTAGCGAAAGACAAATATGACAATGATGGGATTCACTAAATGCAGTAAATGCATAGACTAGAATGTCTCGTTTTCTAACCGATATACAATATAGGCATGAACAAGACTACGCTTGATTGAATAAATGCCAAAAGCTGTGTCTGCTGCGATTTTAATGTAAATGTCGATTATGAGTTCGAGGACACGAAATGGATAGAAGCGTGTAGGCTACCACTATTCTAGGCACTATTAGACACTATTCTACATATTAGTAGTTATTGCAACGAGCGAGACGGAGACAGCAAGTGAATCTTGTGACACACTGACTGTAAACACATCCACTGTGACTAACTGGCTCACAATAGAAAATTACCCGTGTCATTTCACATTCAGCACAACGATCGGATACATGGCCAGCGGGATAGAGGGACAATGTCAGTCCTAGAATACGGTTTTACTGGGATTTCGCTTACCAACTTGGCTAATATTTACGATTGACGATACCAGTAGGTCATCCCTGATCCATTTTTTGGAGCGTTACTTTGCGTAAATCAATTTACAGACCGGCTAAATGGCTACTGCGAAATGTCATTTTGTCCGTGACAAATGTGATCGTACAAATGTATCCGTAAGGGAGGATAATAAAACCCAATGCAGGTTCTTGGAGAATTTTCTTAGCTGGAGCTTATGCCTGGTTGCAGTCAATAATTCAAGTTCGGTGAATAAAATCCCCATGGATTGAACTAATTGTATTATCATTTTCACGTGGGGATTATGGGGACCTACTTTTCCCGTTCTCAAGCAGAGCATCTGCATGTAACCTTTGATATTCGGAAATTTCCGTCCTTGGCAAACTTTACTTGCAAAAGCTGTCAACCTTTTTCTTGTGTAACTTTTATACATTCTGACAAGCTCTATTGTCCGTTGCATTTGTCAACCTTCCAGGTAATTATTCATCCTTGCTAATGGTTAATCCATAGTAAATCCTAGATGACTCTTCTGATAGACCAGTTTCTTCTCTGGTAGGAAATATCGGAGGAAGCCTGAATTTAAGGTATGAAAAGGATGAAGAAATAATGGCAAAACAGGAACGACTTTCCACGTCATAGGATTTCGTATGCCTGAGATTTATCGCGAATCTTTGGAACTCTCTCGCTCCATCTCTCACTCCTTACAACTTTATACACTTTCCAGCTGGCTTGTTATGCCAAAAGCTGATTCCCTTTGGGGAGGATACACTTTTTAAAAAACTAGTCCAGTATTCTTGAAAAGCGGTTCGGGCCGTGAATTGAATACATTATAAATTAAAGCGGAGGAATGTGCGAGTATTTTCTCAAAGGGGGATAAATTGAATACTATAGGATACGGAATTCAGGGAGGCACGTCTGGAAGGATTTTTCTGCATTCATATGATTCGGCGAACAGGTTTTACAGAGAGATGGGTAAAAGATGGGAGATATATATTGTTTTCCCTTTATAGTTCTGCAAATACGAAATAAAGCGAAGCCGGTAGGTGCGACTAACAGTTTTTACGGGGAATCCGCTCCTGCTTTCAAGTGCGGTATACCGGGAGGGTGAATACAGCGGGTTTAATGAAAATAAATGAACGAACGTCATCTGAAAACTTACCCAAGATCCAGCTTCAGGTTGTGTGAGGTATGAATCCCATTTTTTTTATGTGTCACAACAACTTTCTCAGCACATGTTAGGTTCGGGGCCGTGGGAACGGCATGGATACCCGGTAGAGGAACTTCAACCACTGGGATGAGAGAAGGAACTTTTCGTTCATCCATCTTCTTTTTTCTTTGTATCACTTTTATCACAACATGTTCAAAATAGTTATATTAAAAAAGTCTGTCAGTTTCGATAGGAGTTTTCGGGGTTAGCAATTTCCGTCGATACTTAATACCGGAAGAGTTAACTAAAACCGGCGAGTTCGCATTCAATAACTCTGCTTCACTGATCTGAATATGAATGAAAACTAAGGGCAGATTCCCAAAATTAATCAGCCACCCACTCAGCACCGGCCTGCCCTTGAGCGAAACCGTGATGATTTCCTTTTAGTTGTGTGTGTAGGGTCGGAAAAGAATATAATCACAGGCCTACTCTTTCGCGTCGTTGACTTCAAGTTACCTTCAATTTAAACTTGAAAGGAACGTTCCTCTTTCGTTGTATTTAGTATTAGTTGGATTCTGTACTGCTTTTGGCCAAAGCGATCCCACGAACAGTTGTAAGTTACTTACAACAGCCTCGACCAACTTGAGTTCTCGTACTCGATAAGATGTTTTGATGAAAGCAACGCAAAATCCAATCTTTCCGTTGAATTAAAAACACAATCTCTCTCTTAATCCAAAGGTTTTCACAAGTGGCTCAAACAACAAGCAGTCACTAATCGCGAAATCATCCACTCTTTTTTCACCCTACCAGCACGTACTCTTTACGTCCGCCTCTCTCGGGATAATGCACTCGAGTGCAATTTCACTGATGCAATGCATCCAAACCCCAAGTCCAACCTCCCTTATACCACCAGCCACTTCTTCTTCTTTTATCTTCAATTTCTTCTCTTCCTCTCTTTCACACTCACTCTCGTCTTCACCGCCTCTTCAACAGCAGCGATCTTCACTTCAACTTTACTGCTTCATCCACTCCGAGACTCCCAAGCTCGACAGAACCAGCTCAATATGAACACTTGTTAGCAATTCACGTCTTTTCTTCACGAACTGACCCGTTTTATAAAACTTGCTTGGGCTTCATCGCTCTGAGTCATCTCCCGAAGAATATTTTTATACTACTCCAGTTATTATGATCCGAGAGGAGTCATTCCTTGGCTTGATTCAACATTTCCTGCCTCTGTCGCATATCCCCGGTTAGCGGGGTAACACTTGACTTTTTCCCTAAAGTAATCCCTTCCCTCCTAATGTCTCCTTCAACATTATCAACGTCACCGTCCGAAATGGGGCGTTTGAGCTTTTTAGTCAACTTCTTTTGTCACTTTTCGGACTTCATTTCTCTGTTTGTTCCGTTTTTCCTTCCTTACTCTCGTGTCAGTGAATTGGGTCCAGCGTGATCGTAATATGTTGTTTCTTCATTCTAACTCTAACGCTTTTCCTTTTCTATTCTGCGTCAGCACCTGTGCAAATTAAACCCGCGGTAATTAATATTTAAGTTAATCCAATCAAACATATCCGAGCTAATTTTGCTCTACACCGTGAATTCTTCTGCATGCACAATTGGAATATGAATGCATTCACAGCATCCCAACTTCTAATACATGTACTGTGTCGTAAATGTAAATACAAATCTACAGTGAACGACATACAGTATATAATACAAGGTTTAGTAACAATGTACAGATTGACTTACACGATGAGTCAGTACATGTTAGAATTCCAATCACAGTTATTCAAGCAGTAATGTGTATCATTCTTTTCCTTGTGGGTCATCAAATCCTTCTTGAGGCGGGTGGGTTGTAAAGCTTCAATATTTACTGATTACGTGGAACTTGGGCCAGGATCTCAGTTACTGCTAATGTCCATCCTCGTTTTCCCACAGTCTGAAATGTCAGTAATAGTAAATATGTATTAGTATTTAGCAGTGAACTCAAAATTTATAGCATACCATTATCTTATCTCCTTGTGGGCTAGTTATCCTCTCCCACCTATTTTAATGCTTCCCCTCCAACTTGCTCAATAATAATACTCTCCAACTCGAACCTTCAAGAGAACAGCCTTTGTCCACTTGAAACTACAATAAACCGACTATGAAGCACGTAGGCTTTATAATATGTAATATTATTATCCCAAATCTAGGCTTCTCCCTTTTTGTCTCTCAACTCCTCCTTGTTTCTTAAATTCTTTTGCGCTGAAGGTGCATCCCATAATTGGCAAACATTATTCGCGAATCCGTTACTTCTTTTTCACCGAACCTGTTATGAATGATTGCAATAAGATGTTACGTCGGATGATGATAGCCTAACAGTTGGAAATACCTTGTCCTGCCTGTTCGGATTCTTGCAATTTCGAAGATTATATCTCAGAAACTAAATATCATCCTCACATAGGTGTGTTAATGACAAATCAAACGAAACATGCTACGCATTTGTGGAGGGGCTCGGAAAATGGAAAGAAATTATGTTCAGGGATTAATATACTGTACTTGAAACCGTGGGACCATAATCGTTAAAAACCATCTGTTAATCCATTCTCCATGGATAACACGAATTAGCTTCTACTGCCTGTTTTATTAGATTTTGCAGTTCATTCAAAATGCAAGATGACCTCGAAAATTATTTTGCTACTTAAAACTCCATCACTATTCACGCTTTCAAGTTACACAACTTTGGAAAATATATTTAGCAACTTACGGAATCAAATCCAATCTTGAAGGAAAAGGAACTGCAGTGATTTGTCTCGGTTGCCAAATCGTTCCCTAACTAGATTGTTTTATTGTATGGTGTTTGATATTGCTTTGCTACGCTCCTCCTTTGGGATGGACGGAATAAATTAATTAAAATTTTGGTAGCAATTATATCCACACATCAAGCTAGGGATTCACAAAACAAATCCAATAAAGTGTTGTTTCACAGTCGAGGATGGGAGAGAAATTTTACTTTGTACTTGCAACTGCCCAAATTAATTGCAAATTGCAAATTAACCACACGGAAACATTGCCTGCTCAAAACTGGGGGAAATGTTGACATTTACTTGGTAGAATTTGATTGCAGATTAAATGAGGTCGAGTATTGAAAACTGATGAGCATAAATTATAATCACACAAACTATTAATTACTCAGGTGTTCTAACGGTGCACAACCTCGATAAATATGGGATTAACATGGTTTGGACGTTGTTTCGCAATTATTTTGTACATAATTTAAACTGTCTAATGTACTTACTTCTAGGCAAAGGTATTACTGGGATATACAAATGTTTTTTACACAAGATGTTCCTCTTCTACTGGTTGCAGCCAGTTGATGTGGACACATATTATTTCGAGAGCTTCTTGTTTGGTTTAAAAGGTGCAGCTGCACCCGTTCTATTATAATGTGTGTGGCCTATTGTGCTATATAAATTTCGGAAGCCGTTGCACTGACGTATATGTATATACCCAGGATACATAATGAGCTGTATGTACATGTTCTATTTCTGATTTGCAGGAGGCGACGGATGTATGCGTTATGCTGTGTAGGGCTCATTTTGATGAGATTTGTCCAATCGCAATTAATGATGACGTGCCCAGAAAGTTTGTGTCGGATGGTGCCTTGCGAATTTCGATGACTCTGTAGCGTTTCCCTCCGCAGTAAGTTTTGCCAAGATTTCAATGGTCTTTTCGGGTAGCGAGGGAAACATGAATCTTGTATACCTATAATATTAGGTAGGATGTGCACGGTAATGACTTGACGGCTTGTCGTAAAAGAAATGGCATAGTTGAGTTCAGAGCTGTATGATGAAAGTGCCACTTAAAGCTTGTATGGGCAAAGCTTTGCAGAGAAGGCATGCCGTGAAGAACAACACACGTGCAGACGAAGAGAGGAAATAATTATTTTATGGTTCGTAATTTTTAAGAGTTAATTGTTGTCGATAACTAATGCAGCAGTAATTACATTATTTACTGGTTAGCACAGGTAATACTCTAGAAACTATTTTGTGTTATTGTGCTTCTCTTGCTGTTATTATAATTTTTTGTATCGTCTACTTGACATTTTTTTCTAGTTGATTCATAATTGTGGCGAATTTTGCTTGCTATTTTGGGCTGTCAGACGGATGCTAAAATCTTATTGTAGACATAATTATGAGTTGATTGACAATTTTCTGGATTCTTTTTTAGGGTGTTTAAACGCGAAAGACGAAAGAACGAATTTCAGGGCTTAGGATTGCGCCTAGCGCTGTTTGAAGATGACGGACGTCAAAAGTCACAAAAAGTTCTTGGATACTCTTGAAGACGCGGATCCGGAGTTCTTTTCCTTTTTGAAGGAGAATGATGCAGATTTATTGAATTTCGAAGATTCTGATGTCGAGGATAGTGACGATGACGAATCTGGAGTGCATCAACCTCCTGAGGAATTGGAGGTAAACAGAATCTCGTGTAAAGGATTTTGGTGTTTGAGACACTTTTGCAGCAATTTAGAATCGAAATTATGAGCTTGTTTCTTTGCTTAACAGGTTGCATCCGATTCTGAAGCTGAGGAAGAATTGATGGAAGAGGGTACAGCAGAGAGCAATAAAATTGTTGAGCAGTCGTTGAAGAAGCGAGTCATCAATCTACATGTCATTTCGCATTGGGAGTCGAAAATTTCTAGTAGCAGGTATGATTTAATCAAATACTATTTACAAAGCATCAAAAATAAAGGATAATGTTTCACTACTATGACTTTTTCGGGTTTTAGGGACCTTTCCGTACTCTTTGATGTTATGGACGCATTTGGATGTGCAGTTGAAATCATTCTTGAAGGGAATGATGCGCAGGGATTGAAATGGAAAATCGAAGGCTCGAGCAACTTTAATGCTCTCATGAGGTTGTGTTTACGGAACGTGAAAGGATTTTGTGTCCGATATCTGTGTGGTAATAATAACCAGGACATCGCAGAGAATTTATTTGACAACAAACCTTTTGATATGAGAGACAAAAATACCCAAAAGTGGAGAAAGCTTAGGAACAAGCTAAAGAATTATATGGAATCCCTTGTGACAGTAAGTCCTCACAATATACGATGTTGGAAATCTGAACATCTTGGAGATAGAAAGAAAATTTGTTATAAATTCTGAAAAAAATTATCTTTTATAGTTCTTGAAAACTACTGGAAGTTCTGAAGCCTTGTCTGCAGTCTTGAGGCATGTTCAGAAAATGAGTGGATTTTGGACAATCATGGGTCTTAAATCCACTAAGTTAATCAAAATTTTGATCAATATATGGTCTCAAGGAGAAGATTCCTGTAGAGTCTTGTCTTTCTTAAGTCTTATTCGAATCACTAATTATAGCCGAGAGTGTTTCCTGGCTATGATGTTAAAGGTGAGTTTAAGTAAGATGTAGGATTTTTTTAATTTGTTTGATTCGGGTATGGTTACTAATGAAATTCACATATTTGTTATTCTTAGCGTACCTACATCGCCTATGTTGCGAATTGCAAGTTTACTTCTGCTAATACTTGGGCGGCTGTCAATTTCATGAGGAACAGTCTTGTAGAATTCTACTTGTTGGACACAGCAGTTTCCTACGCAATCGCGTTTCCATTTATTCGACAACTTGCAATTCATCTTCGTAATGCTGTCACCGCTGGAACAGGAATTGGGACGCAAGCGAAGCAAAGTAAAGTTGAAGCGTCGAGGGTAATTTATTCTTGGCAGTTCATACATTCAATCCATCTCTGGGCAGATCTGTTAAGCCAAGCTGCTTCTGGTGGAGATGAGCACATGAAACTATTGATTTATCCAGTTGTGCAAGTAAGTTGGTCAAAACATTGCATTACCCAATATGTATTTTACTGACTATTATTCTGAAGTTGAAACTTGCTCTGTGAGGTTTACTAATTCGTGTTTCTTATTTTATAGATAAGTATGGGAACGATCAAGCTCATCCCTTCAAAGAAATTTATTCCACTTAGATTCCATATTTTGCGGATGATGATTCAAATGCAAGATAAAACGAAAACCTATATCCCAGTTTTGCCGATGATCACAGAAGTAAGAAATGCATAGCGTGCAGAACTCCTTGATGCTGTATAGTCGCCTTAATTCAAAACAATTTATTTTTTTTCTAATGAGGGTTGAATAATTGTAGATATTGCAGCTAACGGACTTTAGTTCCAAATCTGTTGCCAAGTTTTCCGTTCGACCTATTGACCTGACGTGTTGTCTTAAAGCGGACATAGCAGAAAGTGGGTATCTAAAATCAGTGTCGAA
This sequence comes from Sminthurides aquaticus, assembly GCA_906901655.1. Lineage (NCBI taxonomy): Eukaryota > Metazoa > Arthropoda > Collembola > Symphypleona > Sminthurididae > Sminthurides > Sminthurides aquaticus. The sequence goes on along the minus strand of CAJQTT010000023.1, from coordinate 543,830 downwards.
TAGCATATTCGAATGCTACGTGGCGGCTGTTGCAGCCGTATGTATGGAACTTTCGTTTCCTGAAATTTTGACTCCTACAGTGATTCAATTGAAATCTTTTGTAAAGAAAGATTGCAAGAATATTGAAGTTGCGAAGAGATTCAAGGGACTTCTAGAAAAGGTAAGGTGTCTGTAACCTTTGGTATTCTGCATTACGTTTGCGCGTGTGTACTATAATAAAGAAGTACTAGCAAAATTCAATGCATTAAACTTGTTATCTTTGCATTTCAGATAGAGGAAAACAGTAATTACATCAAAAGGTTCAGAGACAAGGCAATGGACGATGGACAAGTTTCCCTAGCGGATAAAAACAAAATGCAGATTTTACGGATCCAGCTAGAAAATGCAACGAAACCTCCGCCTTTCTTAGCCTATTCGGCTGAATTTGTCAAGAAAAATAAGGTTGCTTCAGCTAAACTTCGTGCAAAATCTACGGAAACTAGGGAGGAGAAGCTGATTCCAAAGCCAGGAGCATCTAAGAAGAAGCCGGCGATGGAAACCCAAGCTGATGCACTATTTGACGATACCGATGAAGAGGAAGAATTCAGTACGAAACTTGATGAAGAAGTTCCAGAGTCTGAGCCTAAGAAAAAGCGGAAGAAGGAGAAGAACGAAGTTGATGACGCAGAACCGAAAAAGAAATTGAAAAAGAAAAGCGTTAAAGCTAAAGCTAAGGCAAAGAAAAAGTTTTTAGAGGATACTGGTAAAGAAATAGAGGATCAAGTTGTAGATTTAGATTTCTCGGATTAGGATTAGATATTTACGCGTAAACATGTATTTTTTGAGAAATAATTTACAGAAGCCGTATTACAAGTCTTTAAAATTCAAAACCTTGTTAATGTTTATCTTTACTGACCGATCCCGAAGTTATCTGACAATTAAACTGAAAACCTCTTACAGTTTTGTGACATTAATCTGAATTCAAGAGCTGGTTATTTTAGATTTATCCAATCAGCTATTTCGTATTTCAACGAGGAACACCACCTGCATGAAGTATATGCAGTAGTATAGTCAGGTTAGTGTAAATTATACTTATTGCAATCAATAGAATTTCCACCAGTTTCCAGTAGATTGGTTATCTGCGCTGTGCTCTAGAATATACTGCTAACTTCCGAAGAAGTTATTTTTGTTCCAGCGCTAGTTTCGAGCACTTTTCACAAAGATCTTCCAACAGGTTAGGGCAGTCACTACTGCTAGTGTTACAGAGACTCCCACAGTAAAACTTATTAGTACTTCGAAACTTGTAGCTGAGAGCAGAAGAACTGGATTCAACATCGTTCGAACCCTTAGCCCACCGACACTTTGGATTTTGACACGAACAGGAAATCAGGACTTTGGATGTTTCTCCCTCTGTAGATGCGGCGGCTACTTTAGTATTCTTTGGGGTTTTCGGATTTCTACACCTCCGGCATTCTTTGCTCAAATCCCTCCACAAGTGGCAGTAACTCTGTTGTTCTAGCCGAGCCGTTGTAGAGTTATTCTGCATTTTTAGGCTATTTGCCAGGACAACGATGAGCAAGAGACCTTGAGGAGAAGCACGTCTTCCACCGTAAAATATGAGTAGGATGTGTCGCCAAAGGTCTCTTTGAACGAACTAATCCTTGTATCTTTCAAGATCTTCCAGTAAATCTATCTGCGTGAACAAACTGCACAAGTGCACCACGTGCACGCCAAACTAATACGACTCCTGAGGAAGGACGCTGTCAAGATTAGCAAACGTCCAAGATTATCCGTATTCCCAGCATGCATCCATTGCTCAAAAAGATAAGCTCCAGTTTTGATTATTAAATGAAACTTTAAACAAGCTAGGAAAAACTTCTCAATGCAACCCCACCTCGAGCTATTCATTTTTTACTTTACTCTAGAATGGGGTTAATAGGTTAGCCCGCCCTATCATTTAGCTATACCAAGTGAATACGAACTAGCTGTTCTTCTGCAGCATCAATGTCTTTATTTTACCTAAATGGACAAGTGTTGGATGCGTTAAATCTAAAAGAGTATAGCTTGTTGATACCCTCTAGGATATTTCTCTGATCTAGTTTCCACAACTTTTGATTTTAGATATTGAATCCTGTACAATATCCTGACCTTCAAGGAGGATAATCTTACAACTTGTTTCTGTTCCCACCCACCACAACTATTAATTCTCACAACGCTTATTTCTAGCATCCGCCGTAGGGTCGTATAAAAAATTCAGAAGTCTTGCTAGCACGTATTGTTTTGAAAATTAAACAGTTCGCAGCAACGCCAGACTTGTTGACTTGAAAAAAAAGATTTGCATATTAGAAACGTTAACAATAGCGATAATTTGTGGAATTAAATTCCTCCTATGAACGATACCGCCTAAGGCTATAACTAAATTAACGACTAGCGTTGTGATAACTACCCTCCGTCGATTCGCTTTCTACAGGAGCAAGCGTCAACTCGTCAGGTAGTCAAAAGTAATCTAGAGTGAAGGTTGACGAGATACCTGGAAATAGAGGAGAAATTCTTGTAACACCAGTTTTAACAGAGCAATCTTGCAATGAGTTTTTTGCATCCATGGGAAGACGCAGCAATGTCAGCGCTTTAAAGAACGATGAGGAATATATACTTACCAAAGATTTAAGATTTATATATTTTATTCTCCTCTAGAACGTAACCGATTTCCAATAAGCGGATCTCTTTCACTGTGTCCTTGCAGTAGGACAATTTTTCTGCGGGACCAAAGTAGATTTATATAGTTTTATATTTATATATATAGTGTTGCCGATACAATTTATAGATATTGCTTATTGATATCACATCCCTGCATACCTTCTTGATGGAAGATGATACATATACAAGAATATAAGGTTGACAATAATAGCAGGAATAGCTACGACTACCCTGGGGTAATTGTAGTACCATGGTTCTCCGCTACCTGTTAATTATAAGTAACGATTTGTTTTAAAATGTTCAGCGTCTTTCTATAATGCGATCTGTGAGCTACATTATTGGGTTCTATACCGAAGTAAACGCTCGTGAAAATGAGAGGAAACAATGCCAAGAAGCCTGCTGAAAATTCCAGAATATCCATAACCATGCAAGTTGGTATCCAGTTCCGACTGCCAGAGTATGCACGCCAAATCTAGAAAAATGGTAATTGATATGCATTGTGTAATGAATTGAAGCTAGAAAATATGATACTTTAGGTACACAAGGGTAGTGTGTTGTTTGTATATACATACCTTAAAATTTCTCCGGATCGTCAGCAATGAAAATTTTGTGCAGACTAGGGCAATGTTGATTTCATCTGTTATAATTCCAGTGTAGCGCAGAGTCATCAATATCCCAAGGATGGTCAAAAGTCCGCCGATCATTAGTAGACTACGGCAGTTGCATAATCCCTTGAGTGACTATGTACATATAATCATGAAAAGCAAAATTTTAGAAATCAGATTTTCATTTTATAATGATACATTTAGAAATGATAATATTCATAGCTTTTGAGAATATTATTACACATTTCCTCGTTGACGTAACGAAATAAACAACGGCACAAAATCCCGCGATGCATACGTCGTAAAGTGGCGATGTGGCTGTTGGTATTCCCCAAGTGACATCCTAAGAAAAATACACGGAATTTTTTAAGATTGTAACTTCTAAAATTGCTACATCCTATTTGAAAATGGTAAAAATGTTTTAGCAGATGTACTTACTGAAGCATGCCATTTATCAAAGGACGCAACTCCGTAGCCAAGAAATTGGACAAAACCCAGATTTCGTATTTCGTTTTCCAGCTCTTTTGACTTAGCGCCCTCTGTGTTCGTGTCATCTTCCTTGAAGGGAACAATTTTAAAAAAAATTCAATGGCGTGAATTCTGACGACATAAATTTATAACTTGTACAACATTGAAATAATTTGAGAATCAAAAATTAGCAGATTAACTTACGTTTCCATCCAAGTGACTAGTAATTTCGTCTGAATCCTCCCAACCACCTCGATCTGTGGTTAAACTAAGAAGCTTTGCAGAAACCACGCAGAGTGCTGCCAAAACTCCAAATGTGCAACAGGATATTTCCAGTAGCCATGGCCCTTCTTGTACGTCTAGAGTGATATCCATAATTCCCACTAGAACAATCTTCGTTTTTGCTTAACTGGCTGTCATATAGCGGTAAATAATATTAGTGGTAGTAAAATCACGAACGAGGCAAGTTTAGCACTGAACTCCGACATAGGGTCTAGGGTGAGTTAAATCACTGAAATATTATGGAGTGGAACTCTGGTAATTGTATTGATTCCAAAGATCCTGGACAATGGCTCACCGCTGCTGTCAGGAGTAGAAACTTAAACGTTTGTGTTAACGATCCTGAAATTATTGCTGATTCAACGGTGAATACCAGAGCACGTGAAAAGTCACAAGGTACTGTAAAAAGGTAAAGCATGAATAGCGTTTCAGCAATTTCCTTGATATAAAATATAAAGATAGTTGAGAAAAACAGAGGACACTGCACTGCACGTCCATTTAATCATCAAATGACCGCATCACAGGTTAGAGATAAGTGGATTGAAGATAAGGATTGTTTGAGTCAGCAGAAACACAATATATTGTTGTTTATTATGCAACATTAAGTTGTAGTACACTTGGATGAGTATCATTTCAGAAATATTTCAGACCGAGCTTTAAATTCTGCAAGAAGGTTGTACATCCATGCGCATGTAGGAAAATTGTCGTTAAAAATTAAATAGACAAAATTAAAATTGCTATTAAGCTCGTTAATCGTTGAAGTCGTAATTCCTTTACTCAGAATCCTCTGTATCACTAATCTCCATTTCCGGTACGGTGATCATTTGGATTCCAAAGGCTTTATAGCTTTTGTGGTCAGGACCTGACTGGAGTCGTATAGCTGACCCTGGTTTCGTTGATTTAGTATTTTTTGATTTCATATTCTTGTAAGCATTGCGATACGACTTTGAAAGTTCTTTGTAACGAACGGCATCATGATCATCTCCATCTAATTTCCTTTCCAGGAAAGCAAGCGTCAAGTAGCAGTAATGCATCAGGAATGCCTGTTTGATCATAAAAATCTTTATAAATTATAACGTTCCTTAACCGAGTGGGAAAAATTTTAGAACAGAGAGTGTTGCAGCTGAAGCGGTATTTTGTTTTCTGAGAAACCCCTCCTCACGCCTCGACCAGTGAAAAAATACAATAAAACAACGCACATGTTGAGCAATGTAATCAAACGAATTTAACGTACGGATTTGTTTCCTTCCAGAGTGTGCACGATTTCCAAGTAGGTTTCTCTAGCACCATGGTAGTCCTCCTCCTTGTATCTTTCGTTAGCGGTTTCAAGTTTTGTCTTCAGTTTGTCCATTGTCTGTGGGAGAATGGGGATTCAGTTTTTCCAAAACCACTTTGTTTCTGCTCCATTGCCAATTCCTAACGACTGTGATGGAAAATATATATGCATACCTGCATTAGAATTTTAGCACCGACATGCTCTGGATCTTTTGCCAAAATAGCTTCTGTCGTTCTTAAACATTCGTTGAAATCGCTTCGTCTAAATTGCGTTTCCGCTGTGGAATACCAGTGCTCTGGTGAAATGTTGCTAGAAAACATTAATAAGTTAATTTGATTTTTTCCGAAAATGTATTTTCCTCGAATGGTGTTCATCATCTTAGTTTTTCCTTACCGTCTTGATGGAAGGTGATAAACGAACAATAATATAAGGTTCACAATTATAGCAGGTATGGCCATCACAGCTCTTGGATAATTAAATTCCCACGGTCGTCCATCCCCTGTTAATTAAAATAGCAAAATGATTTACAATTATTTTCCCCTAGTATATACTCAAAGTCTTGATTCATTCAAATTTTCTGTAGCTGGTACCTAAATAAGCACTCATGAGGATTAAAGGTAATAGTCCAAAAAGCCCGGCAAAAAACTCCAATGTATCCATGATTACACACCGTGGTTTCCACTCTTTGCTCCCATTATAGGCTTTCCAAATCTGAAGTCATTGAATTGAATTAAAGTTGAGCTTGACCTATACAGAATGCTAAGATTCAACGGTAACCTCTGTCATTTTAAAGTGTAGAGTGTACAGTATGTAAGTATATTTATTTGCAAACCACAAAGTTCCGTCGAAGTGTCGTCAGGAAGAACTTGGTACAGACCAGAGCAACGTGGACTTCGTCAGAGTATACTCCAGTAACCCGGAGAATAATCAGTACTGCTAGGATGACCAAGAGTCCTCCGATGATAATCAGACTTCGTAATTGGCATAGTGCTTTGAGCGACTATTGTTGGCAAAAATTGGCGATTTTCATAAGTCAGGCGGATTATTTTAAAGAATTTATAAGGGATTCTTAAGATTGTCTTACACATTTCCTTGTTGATGTCACAAAATACACTGCGGAACAAAATGCAGCCAAGCCTACATCGTAAATTGGTGACGTTGCAGTTTGTGTTCCCCATGTAAAATCCTACCGGGAAATTGAAACAAAATCCTCCATTTATCTTTGCTCAACTGCTCTTCGGGGAAATGTTTAAGGAGTACGCTTTAAACTATTGGGAATTACTGTAAACTCTTGAAATACTTACTGTCGCTTTCCACTTATTAAACGCCGCAACACCATAACTTAGAAATTGCATAAATCCTAAATGCCTAATTTCATTTTCTCGTACTTTTGCTGCTTCAATTTCATCAGCTTCCTCCTGGAACCATATGAAGCTTTATTAGACGCAAAATTAAGTTTAGGTCCGAACTAAGAGATTATCGGAAATAAGCAATTATACTTACATCTGGATCATCGTTGTTATTCTCCTGCTTTAAAATGGAACTACCTCGTTTAGTCGTCAAACTAACAAGTTTAGCTAAAACTAGACAAAGGCCCGCCGATACTCCAAAAATGTTACAAAATACTATGTAGACCAAGGGAACATTCACTTCCTCTTCTGGGAGATCCATTTCACACTTTTGCATTACTACTAGTATTTACACTTTTTCACAAGTTTGCAATGCAATGCAAACCTGACTACGTTATTGGTTGGTTACAAACGCAACTTTATCCTTGGAATCATCAGAGATAATTTATGTTAAATAATTAATTGTAGTTACGACTTGAGCATAACAAACAATTTAAAATTTATAAGCCGCGTTGATCTAGACACTTTCTGAATGCAGGTAATACGATTGCTGTGTAGAATTTTACTCTACCTGCCTGAATTATATGGACCCTCTCGAACATGGAAACCAAAATATCAGAGTAAAGAATACATCATTTTAAGGTGTGGACCAGTCTTTGTATTTCCAATTCATTAATTGTTTTGACACGAGAGAAAGAATAGGGCTTCATTGGAGAATTATGTCAGTGCAGGGCAGAAGATAAACTGTATCTTGTTGATATCCACATTACCTACTGCTCCTGGAATGTAAAGTGTATTTTGGGTCGTAGTTAGTTGCATGTAGAATAGCGCTTGCAGAGCTCATTACTAATCGTAGAAGCTGCTGATTGAATGGGCTGGGGTGGTGTGGAAAATACTTTTGTATGATAATTTAGATAAAAATTGCTGATTACAAGTAAGCTTAAAAACTTAGAGTCGCTAGATTAGCTGAAACAAAAAGGCTGATAATGAAGCCACTATCTTTTTTCCGAGGCCATTATATTTTGTTTAAATTTCAGGCGTGTTTCTACTTCTAACTCTCTGGGAAGAAATTAAAAGCTTTTTGACGGGTGAAAATTAATGTTATATAGACAGTTCACTAGAAGGTTCTTCATTGGTTTTCAAATCCCTAGTCTCCATAACCTTTCAGTGAGGAGCAGAACGTTGTTGCTGGTATGCATACTCAAGCATATGTGATCCAAAAACCGAACTATGTAGCGCTACCTGGCGTAATTTTGCCATCTGCAACGTTTTTGTAAACTATATATTTCTACCCCTGTGGAACCAAGCTTTGCAGATCTTCAAGCGTCTATAATGGTTAACCAACAGATATTTTGTCCAATGCTGAAGATTAATACCTTGAAGCTAAAACATGTTAAATACCTGGGGAGGAGAACTCATTGGAGCAATAAATGGCATGTAATTGTCAACATTATGGTAGACTAATATAGAAATTTTGAGGAAAATGGTAGATCACAGCGGGTAGTTTCAGCTACATCATTTACTCAGTACTCGAGAAGAATTTTTGCTATTTTTGCATATGCTTAATTATTATACAATTAATGATGATTTGCAAAGAGAAAGCAACGTCCATGGGCTAACTTATAAATCCAAGAAAATATTATTTTGCATAAAGCATATAAATATGCCATCATAATCTTACACATTGTTAGGAAACACTGAATTGACTTGAATTTCAAAATTAAATAAAATGATAGCACTGATAATTAATTTTAAGCAGGTGTTTAATCAAAAGTTAAAATTTAAATTACAGCATATTAGGAACGAATGAATGTTTATCATTAGCTACGAAGAATTAATTTAATTTAAAGCTCGGATCAAGTTTGTCCGAATCAATTATTTCTGCGCCCAGTTTAATACTATAGTCAAAAGTTATAAATTCTACTGCAAATTAAAGGACCCACATCTGCTATATTTGGACGGGGATGAATCATTGTGCAAAAGTTAGCAGTTGTTGTGACAACTGCAATGGGTTGATTCACACCAGTAGCATCTCCATCCCCGGAACGCACAAATATCCAGGCACTCTCCCCATGTGTAACCGCCGCAGAAGGCAGCAGCAGCGCTACGTTTCTCGCCAAAACTGTTTCCAGCGTCTTTCTGCAGAACAAGCTTGTCTCCTTCGGCAAGATCACCCGGTGCTGCCATCGTGGCGGCAGCATTGGCTACGTTGTCCATCTGTGGGTAAGCATACAAATTACACGATTAGAAATGTACTTAAAAGGTGCAAGAAGCGATTACGTAACGTACATAATGTCTAGGAAACTAAGATGGCTACTTACGGAATCGTTGCCTTGGACCAAAGCAAGGGTGGCGACGAAAAGGAACGCGGCGATGGTTGCAGTCTTCATATTGAAGCTAATTTTTGAAATTTGAAATATAACGAAGGGGAAGGCGTTAGGCTTGATAATAAACGTTGAATAGTTTTGAAGAGGTGAGTAAGGAGCGGTGAAATGTGAGTTGAGTTTGTGATGCTTAGTTTGATGTGAGGGTCTCCTTTTATATTCAGAGCTTAAGGAAAATTAAATCCGCAAAATCCACATATTGGCATTTGATTTCTCCGAAATTTCATTTTTTCCTCAGGAAAGCTGTCATCACATAGAAATAATCTGATTGCTTTACCTTGAGGCTGAGTTGGATCTTGTTTGGGATTTAAATCCTGTAGCTAACTCATAGAGGCAGACAACAAACAAGGCGTTGTGCAGCGCCTAATGTTTACAAACGTAATCTAACAGTCCTGAAGGCAGTACTTGCACAATACAACCCAAATAATCCCAAATAAATTCAAAGCTTGGGTAGGAATAGGACTTCGTTAGGGAATCCGTAGGAAAATAAATAATCCTGCCGTCATTTATTTCCTATAAACTATAGTAATCATTCCTGTTGATTCTGGTTATAGTAGTGCTTCTTTTTTCAAAGCGAAACAAGTAAAGTAATGATTGCTTTATCAATTAACATTGAAGAGCTAATTGTTTGGACTTCCTGAGGATAACCCAGCGGTGCTTATAAATTTAAATAACGAATTCGCAGTAAATCATGTGCAGTTGGAAACATGAGTTTCATTTGATTTGAAACAAAATGCACACAGAAAATAGGCTTCAGTAAGTTTCAGACGTTAGTACAATTAATCAACTTTCAAATATCACCGCCAAATAATTCATAGTTGATAGTAGTGGTTAAGCTCTTGGGGCAGAGATTGATCTTTAGTTAAGATAAGATGCACAACCACAATTGGCATTTGCATCATCACCCACGTTGTATCACCTCTTCCGCAAAATTAGGCAGTTTCTATGAGCAGGTGACGTTTATGGAATCCCATGAAAACTCGTGTTCGGGTTTTACACCATGAGTAACAGAGAGGTCGTATAATCAAGAATATGTTCCGTAGTTCGAATTGGAGCCCAGCACGTTATTTCGCCATCAACAACATTTTCCACATACACATGTTGTGCAGCGCGCAGATTGTATTTAAACACTTGCAATCTTCGCGTGGGACGACCCTTTGAGGATCTTGCTTGCTCCTCTAGACGGCCGGCCTGACGTTTACAATTTTCGATTAGTAGCCTTGAACTATGACTTAGCCGGCCGATTTTTTCCAAAATGAATAAAGCTAGGCAGGTCAAGAGTATTCCGACACTAATATAGGTAAATAAGAGAAGGAACGAAGTCAAGGGACTAAAAGTTGAAATCCAGCTACCGCTATTGTAGCGTATGGAAATGTAGGCAAAAAACACTAGGAGGATAATTGCACCAGAGTATACAATTGGCCATATCCATTGGACTGTATCGTTAACAAAAGCAAATAGTATTTTGTATTGTGTATTAATCTGTAGAATTTCCTCAAGTTGAGAAAGTGACGTGGTCCTTTCCGCAATGGTACTGCAAATTGAAATAAACGGCGCATTATAAATTTTATTTAGGCATGAACCTAAATATATCTTTAATCTTTTGTTTAAACCATGGTCATTAAGTACGAGGCCAATGATCAATAGCGTAGATGATTATTTTACATGTGGGGGGAGCGGTAGTCTGCAGTAGGTCAATTACGATTCGCTAAATCGACAAGTAAGGATATTCACCCGCTTGCTCCGCTAGAGGGCCACTTTAATCCGTGTTGGCTTGGCTTACCTACCTGAGACAAGTAATGAAAGTTGTATAGAATATCGTCGGAATTCCAGTAACGAGAAGGCATTCGATGATGGTAAAATAACCGTAGGTCATGGTGAACGTTGTCCAGATTACTTCAAGGCTGGAGATAAACCAGGACCAGTAGGATTCGCGTGCCAAAAGCGTGGAAAGGAAGGGTGAGCGGATTGCTTGCGGGACGTTGACAAGGAGCCAGAGGTAACAACCCACAACTAGCGCGTAGCCCACAGACCCGGTCTCGTGGCTCAGTTGGTAGAGCGTTGAGACCATATCATGGGAGGAGAGAGAGGCGCGGGTTCGAATCTTGGCCGATTCGTTCACCATTTGTAATGCTATAGCTACAGGTTTTTTCCCCACTCTATAAAGCCATTATATAATCAACTAAAACTTGGGTTTTTCCCTGGAGCGCTCTCCTTCCCGGGTGCGGGGCTAATCCCCCATAGTTAGTAAGCCGTGTTAAGAGACAATGTAAGAATAAAGGCGCAAGCCCCCACAAAGTAAAGCGAAGAACGGCAGACCTGGATGAACTCGTACGAGTATAAGAAGGTCTATAAACTCCTCACTTTACTTTACTTTTTAGCGCGTAGCCCACGTGTATACACATGACACTTCCCGTCAGAATTTTTCCAGAATTTTCAGCTTCCATGGCAACATGGACGAGGAAGGAAGGGATTCTCTGTCGGAACTTTACAAACGTTGTGAAATACACTACATACAGGTTTGGAACCACTGCCAAGTTTATGACCATAAGCACGGTTATCCACCCAACAATCGGCAGGATAAGGGTAGCAGCCCCAATTTCAAACAAATCATGTGACGATGATAGATTCATTTCCGAAAAGCAAGCGTAGGCGAAATAACCCGCTCGAATATTGTAAATAAGGAAGGGGCACAGTTTCCAAGGGAGTTGGTGGAAAAAGGAAAATTTAATATTACCCGTCCGTCTATCAAAAGTGACCAACGCACTGAAACGGAGATTGAACTCGATACATTTTTCAACTCCAGTTGTTTCTTTGACTAGTTTGATCCCATTCTTGATACTGCACTTCAAACTTTTCAAAAGGCTGCTAAACATGCTAGCAATAAGGCCCAAAGGGCAAATTATTCTTGGCAACAACTTTGCCAAGGAAAAATAAATTACCATTGTGACAGCCTCATTAGCTTAAAACAAAATCCGGCTTACATTAAAGCCAATGCCACTATGTTTTTATGATGCGCTTTTGAAATAAAAATCAGAACAACTATTAACAACTAATTCGTAAGGACTTGAGTCTCTGGAGAAATTTTCATATTTGAGATGGTTTATAGCTACTGGATTGGCACATGAGTGGATTAATTCTTCCTAAGCGTAGCGTATACAATTTGGATTGTGTCTGTTGAAGCGGAAATTTTTTGTATGGCGGTCAAGATGTCAAGAATATTAAATGCTGAAATCGTTTTACTGTCTTGCTTATTTATGCATAAATTGAAATTCAACACGCGCGTAACCTTTTCCTTGCAAAATAATATATTGTGCTCCCGGATAAACTTTAACATACGCCTGAAGCTAAATTAAATGGAAGGCTGGTACTATTAGTACCTGCATTACAACCTTTAACATCCATCTACTATTGACCTAATCCTGGTCATTTATTTAATATTTCCTCTGCATAGCAATTGTAAAATTATTTAAATGAAATGTAATAAGCAATATTCAAAATATTCTAAATTCATACCGCATCGAATTCATAGTTTTGAATTCAATTCGGTTACACAACAAGGAAAGAAAAAATACAGTTTGCATTTACAGCATCCTTAAATATACCTGTCATCATTTAATTTAACAATTTTCATTTCCTTTGGCCAATCTGTCTCAAAAGTTTTGGAGCAGACGTATTTAAATCAATCCATAGGGTGTATTATAGCATGCGCATGAAATCTTGTGGGAAAAGGTTGAGAAGAAAGTCAAATGCAACCTAATTAATAAAATAAACAGTTAAAAACGATGCTATAATCAAAAAGATTGAATTTATTTTTATTCCCTTGATTTACGTTTAAATTCGTATGTTTACAACTTTTTTTAAAATGCTAGGCTAAGGAATGGCAACTTGGCTTAAGCTGACTAAAAGAGCTTATAACAGTCTCAAGTAAGCGTACACCTACTGTCACCAACCATTAGGGATATGTGCTGTACTCTAGACCGCTGCTCTTGTGTTCTAGCATACTTATGGTGTCACCTACCGCATTAGGTGTAATCTAAATCCTATTTTCTTGCTTAAAATGCCGTGGACATTTTAATTACGCATGGATTTTACTAGTTGTTTTTACAAATCATAACTACATGTTATGGGTCACAACAATCCGGGGTGCAAGGAAACGCAGCATTTCATGTTTGCAGGGAAAACTTATTTAAAGTTTATAACTTTTAAGGTATACGTAAGAACAACGTTAACGTCCAACTTTCCCGCGTTCCTGCTCATGTAACACAAATCAAGTTACAAGTTAAAATTCCAATATCGGTCAGGGAATCTGCGCTACGGCTACGCTTCTTCATCTATGAACTGATACTTGACATTCTTGATGTTTTTTATTCTACAACAAAATATCCACGAAGCTAAAAAGTGTACTGCAATAAAGGTCAAGTTTGAAATATAAAATCTGTACAAGTAGTTAATGTCAATATCAAAGTGGACGTATTCTTTTGACAGTATCGTAAAACCGGCACAGGCAATAACAACTGGCAACCACGTCAAGCCCATGGTTATTATCATCCACTTCCGGCCTTTTTGCACCGCATCCTGCGAAAGAAATTCATAAAATCTTATTAACTTTCCTCCCTGAATTCATACAAGGTCCTGGATTAAATTATACATTAAGGAACTTAGATGCCATCTCATCAATAATATTTATAATAGCAAATCACTTTTGCAAATATACATACGACTCACCTTATTGCTGTCCGATGATAGAAGGTACACGCTCGCCAGGAACTGAAGCAAGGCAAAGACAGTGATGAGCGCTGCGCTTTGCGTAGCTACTGCCAGGAAGCGCCCTCTGGATTCATTCACTCGGGTTTTCTCGTATTCTCCGTTGTACAGCAAGACTCGCTCTCCGTGTGCCTTCAAGCACAAGTAGGAATTTATAACTGCAGTTCCTACGGATGAAACCTGAGGGGAAACACAATGAGACATTCAATTAACACAGTCTCACCACAACTGTTAAATTCAATTCACACCATAAAATCATCTCGTTGTTCAAAAAACCTTAGCTTTGAAAAATAAATTTAAACTTACCACGGAGAAGAAGGCAATGATCCTTGCACTATTTAGCGGTCCGAATTTACACATTTTCAGTTCAATAGCCCGTCGAAAGGGATTGCTTCTGCCACAGACTCTAAAGTTTTGAATGCTCAAAGGTTCTGACTAAACTGATCAATTTAAGATCCAATGTATCCCAGGCTATGAGTATAAACTAAATTAGAATGGCTGTTGAGAAGGAAACTCAGAATTTAGCCGTGAGCAGCAAAGGAATTAATGCGACAAGTTTTCTTAGCTTCATGGCTTCCAACAGCCACATCCAGGAAAATTAACCACAACTTCCTCAATCGTGGAAACTGTATTTTCCTCATACAGAATTTTTCTTTTGAGAAACAAATTTGTTTCATTTAGCTTGCTTGTATTTTTAACGCTGTCGTGTTAACTATCCTCTGGCATTTTCCTGGCTCTCATATACTGCTGGAAAAAACAGAAGTCACTCTGGATTTGTTTGTAAGTTTGGCAGTTTGCGGTGAGAATTGATTTAAATGCTTCCAAACTCCAGTAACAGTTTGGACTTTCCTGTGTGTACTGTCACTGTGATACATTTGAATACTACAAAAGACATATTTATTTTACTTTTTACGCTCTGAATGGATTCAGCGCTTACTACCACTGCAAGGTTTATCTCACCGCAAAACTGCTGCTTGTAATACGGCTTGGAGGTTGAGTTGTTAATTGAATCTATGGTATAAAGGAATTATATTTGTAATGCAAATACATCTCCGGCTACTTTTCAATTTTTTCACCTCAGCCGTTCTTTCATCCTCAAACACCTGACTCAACATTTCTTATGCTGAGTCAGGTGCTTGACACATGAGAAGTTCACACAATTCAAATCTGTGAAACTCCTATTGTTAATCAGCTGCTGTACGGTATGTATCAAATTTAATTTAACTACAATGCAGTAGGTTACTAAATTAAATAGATTGATTGAATATGATCAAAGTCCTCTGATGAAGGATTGCTTGGAACTATGTTACTTGTGACTTGTGGAATGTGCAACTACTCTTTGGAGGGAAGCAAAATTATTTATCCTGTTCGTCGAGGGAGGTTATGCAGGAACTGCTGTTAAATTATTTATTTCAGTCTTTACTGCAAGCTTTAAATAACCATCGGAGTCTGCATTGAATAGGAGCTGTTTTACTTACAAATTCTAGGAACGGTGTTACTCGTGATGATGAAGCAATATAAGCATTACAAATATCCAGACTTGAAATCTTTGAACCCGGGATGACATTGATAATCAAGTATGAATGATTGTTGTTATTCAAGTGAATCAGGGTTGATTACAGCTAGGATTATGCATGCATTATAAGACCAAGTTATTAAGTTTACATTAATATAACTGACGTTATTGTTCTTAGCGCGAAACATTGCATCTTTTAGGCATATACCTTTTAGTTACCACATACATGATGTGTATACTTTAAACTATGAGCATGGGAAGCTAATATAGAAGTGTGCTGTAATCAAGTAACTCATGATATAGCCAGAATCAATTACATATGGAATACATATACACGTATTTTTCAAAGCGTAAGCGTCATTCAACGAAAATAGGCGGGAAAAGGACTCCATGGTTTTCTTTTCACAAACAGCATATATAAACGCGGAAAGAAGGAGCGATTGCTCCACCAAGACCAGACCAGCACATCTCATTACACACTTTTTCACATGATTATACTTGACTTAAATCAAAAGCAAAAGAGATACAACGTAGTCAACAATATGATCTAGCATTCGAATAGGAACCCAGCACGTGACCTCTCCATCGATAACGTTTTCGAAAAAAACGTGCTGGGAACCACGGAGCCGATATTTGAATAGCTTCAAGCGTTGTATATTATTGGTTTTCCGCCATAAAATTGCCGCAGCTTCTAAAAGGTAGACCTGATCCTTGGAGCTTTTGAGCAATTTTTTTGAGCCATAGCTAAGACGTCCTACTTTTCCCAACATAAACACACAAACCCCGGTAATGAGTAATTCCAAGCTGATGCATGTTAACATTAGAAGGATGGAAGCCATGGGACCATAGGTTGACAACCATTTACCGTTGTTATAGCGGATTGAGAAATAACCAATCGACACTAGCAAAGTAATCGTCATGGAGTATCCCATCGAGTATAACCATTTAAATTGTTCGTTGACGAACGAAAAGAGTATTTTGTATTGCGTATTTATCTTCAAAAGACACTCCAGGCGAAAAAGTGATGAGGTTGCTCTGGGAATTTCACTGAAAATTTCGGACAAGCAATATGCTGTAGTTTCAAACCGAATGCCAAAACGGCCAACTTATAGTATTGCAATAGCCTAATCCAGAAAACTCTTTCGGAATGCAATGCATACATACAATGTGTAAGATTCTCACAGTGGAATTACCTGAGAAGTGACATGAAATTTGAATAAAATATCGTTGGGGCCCCAGCAATGACAGCATGTTCTACAATGATGCAGTAGGCATACGTGTTTGTAAATACTGTCCATAAGATTTCAAAAGCATACAGAAGCAGAAGACACCACCAAGATTCGGATCCAGAAATAAATAAGAAAATGGGTGAGCGGACTGCTCGTGGAACGTTCACAAGAAGCCAGAGGTAACATAAAAGGATTAAAGTAAATCCGGCTGGGGCAAATATCAAACTTCGAGTCAATACTTTCCCACCTTCCTGAGCCTCTAGGGCAAGATTTTCAAGGAAAGAGGGGAGGTTTTTCCTTAAAGTTACGAACGTATTGAAATAAAACAACGGTAGTTTGGGAGCCAGCCATAAATCTGATAGAGTAACTACTATTATCCCTCCAGCAATTGAAAGAACAAACGCAGCAGTAGCCATCTCAATTAAATTATCAAAAATAGACAAGTCAGTTTCTGAGAAACAAGTGTATGTAAAGTAAATCATTCGGAGATTGTAAATTACAAAAAGGGTAAGTTTTTTGGGGGAGGGCTGGAGGAAGGAACATGTGACAAATCCAGTGTTTTTGTCGTAGCGAAGCATTGGACTGAAACGGAGGTTGAACTCGATACATTTTTCAAGCTGAGTCAGTTCTTTGATTAGTCGCATAACAAATTTAGTGTAGCGCTGCATAGTTTTGCAAGGGATGAGAAACATGATGGGAAGAATGCTTAGTGAGTAAATGATGGTTGAAAACTTTTTAGACGAGTTCCAGTTCATCCGGCGCTGGATTCTTTTATATCCAAAAGTTTTTGATTTTAAGCATTGGTTTTAAACTTTTTTCCAAGAATGCGCACTTGTATAATGTCCTTTGGATTTATTTGGGTCGTAAATCCAATAGCAGGACGTAGCAGTTGGTAAGACACGTCAAACATTTTCCCGAGATCAACTTGCGGGTAACACTATAGAACTGCCGCTATTTCTTATGAGCTAACTTTTGTAGACCCATCATAACCATGTATGCGCATATCGTGGATTTAAAAATAAGTTGATAAATTAAAGTGGTAAATTCTTGACTTTGAATTCATTGATGCTAAGTAGCAGTTGACTACGTATTTCAAAGCATTATCATATTATTAGGACAGTAATTTAGTCTTAAAAATTGAGAGGAATTCATATGCTGGATTGAGATGACGTCAATTTCCGCGATTATTTTAATCTCTAAACCGTTTGTTTTTGTGGCAATCAAATGGAGACACCGGTAGGAAACAAAATTATAAAGGAACAATGATTCTCATTGTTAAACTTTAATATGTATGTGCACCTTAGCTACGACAATTTTGAAATAAAATAACGGAAGTCAGATTTAGAAAGGAATAAAGAAATTTTAAAAATGAAACCCTTGAAAATTAAAATAACTTGTATAAAACAAACGTGTATAGCGATAGAGCGAGCACCGAACTAATCCGAACGATCGATGCTTTAAATTGTTTCTTGTCCCTTTCAGTACACTTAACTTTTGACAAACATTTTTCCTTGAAGGCAGCAGCTATTTTGGTGCCCCGTATTTTCGTGAACATTTATTCAAAAAATCCTCATAGATGCTAAAATTCATGTGGTCATCATACCCAAAGGATATTATCATGGAACGTATGACAAAATCATTTTCATTAATTCGTTTCGCTATATAGTTGATTATGGTGCTTGATACTTTTGGCGATAAAAACAGCATGCCCGAAAGATGGAGCCTTAGTTCCGTCGATAAATCACATACATCAGCGTGAGTATACTTTAATTAGAGTGAAAGCAAAAGGGAGGTTACAAAGTCAACAATATGATCCAGCATTCGAATCGAAACCCAGCACGTGACCTCTCCATCAATAACGTTTTCAACAAACACGTGCTGGGAACCACGGAGCCGATATTTGAATAGCTTCAAGCGTTGCATATTATTGGTTTTCCGCCATAAAATTGCCGCAGCTTCTAAAAGGTAAACCTGATGCTTGCAGCTACTGAATAATTTTTTTGAGGCGTAGCTAAGTCGTCCTACTTTTCCTAAAATCAATGCCGAAACTCCTGCGATTAATAGCTCCAAGCTGATGAATGTAAACATTAAAAGGAAGGAAGCCATGGGCCCAAAGGTTGACAACCATGCACTGTCGTTGCAGCGGATTGAGAAATAGCCAATTGAAACGAGGAAAGTTATAACTCCACAATACCCCAACGAAAACAACCATCGGAACTGTTCGTTAACGAACGCAAACAGTAATTTGTGCTTTGTATTTATCTTCAAAAGACTCTCAAGGTGAAACAGTGATGAGGACGTCCTGGGAATTTCACTGCAACAGACAATGAAACAAACAACAGTTTTCCAACAGTATGCATTCCATAGATTACCAAACATAGTTTTCCATCTTTTGCGTATCGTTATGAGTGAAAAGCTGGTAACAAATTACTATTGTATTGTATTATCACATATGCATATTTGTAGCGAAATTCATATAAATAAATTACCTGAGAAATGATATGAAAGTTGAAAAAAATATCGTTGGGATCCCAGCAATAACGGCATGCTCTACAAAGATGACATAAACATAAATGATAGTATATACTGACCAAATGATATCAAGAGCATACAGAAGCAGACGCCAAAACCAAGATTCAGATCCGGAAATTAATGAGAAAATAGGTGAGTGAACTGCTCGGGGAACGTTCAGAAGCAGCCAAAGGTAAGACAAAATGGTTAAGATTAATCCTGCATGGACAAATACCAAGCTCCGGGTCAGCACTTTCACAGCCTTTTCAGAGTCCAGGGCAAGCTTGTTAAGAAAAGGGGGAAGGGTTTCCCTCAAAGTCACGAACGTATTGAAATAAAATAGCGGTAATTTTGGAGCCAACCACACGTCTGATAATGTAATCAGTGTTACCAGCGCAGAAAGCGGGAGGACAATTGCAGCAAACACCATCTCTATCAAATTATCATAGACAGATGAGTTGAAATCTGATAAGCAAGCGTATGTAAAGTATATCATTCGAAGATTGTAAATAGCAAAAAGGCCGAGTTTCTTGGCGGAGGGCTGGTGGAAGGAACAAGAGACAAATCCAGTGTTTTTGTCGTAGCGAAGCATTGCACTCAAAAGAAGATTCAACTCGATGTATTTTTCAAGCTGAGTCTGTTCTTTGATTCGTCGCATGACAAATTTAATGTAGCGTTTCATAGTTTTGCAAAGTATGAGAAACATTATGGGAAGAAAGCTGAGTGAGTAAATGATGGTTGAAAACATTTTGCCCCAGTTACACGTTTATAGTTATATACTCTACACTTTATTTTTATTTTGTTTCGCAAAATCCCATACACGGGTGTAAATGTTGGCAAAACAGTTTAAACTTTTGGTATGCACCTTTTTCTCACCTTGAACTTGTCGTAGAAGACTTGACAGAACTGCTGCTTATGAGCTAATCCATCGCTTCCCATATAGTTTCTAGTTTCTACAACGTCAAATATTATGTGTGTACGTATATTGAAGTTGAAAATCACGGAATCAAATTGCTTAATCTTAGATTAAAATTGAGCTGCGTCTTGTGAGGAGTAAACTGCAGGTTTCAAAACCAAATTATAAGAGCAATAATTTGATTAAAAAAATGAGAGTATTTGATATTCTGAATGTGCATGATGTAAGGAAATCATTTCTAAATACTTTATCATCGTGGCCAACATTATTCTTTTACTGAATTGGGTAACAAATGTAGGTTAATGCTGGAAAACCAAAACGGATTGCTTGCTGCCTTTTTGAATACCCTAATCTTTGTTATACAACCATTCGATTCCCGTTTTCCATGAGCAATTGAACTATCAAAACTGCACCGAATAAGCAAATTCAGCAAGGCGCTAAGCAGTAACTTGGATGAAAGCACTGCTTGTTACTGGTAACGTAAGATGTTTTACTGCTACGGCCAAACTAACTAGGCACGCGCACATATAATGTAGCGTGTTCTGCCGAATGTACACTACAACATTTGTGTAAAACTTGTGTAACACTTTCCGAAAATTTGTTTAGTTACCATAGTAACGCCGTTTCTACTTCAACACTTTAAATCTAAAAGTTTTACACAAATGTTCTCCATTTGATTAACATTGAATATTTGCGGGTCTTTTGAAACGCAAATATGAATATGAAAGTGTTACACAAGTTTTAAACAAGTTTTACACAAGTTTGACACAAGTGTTGAAGTGTAAATCCGGCATTCCAAAACTTATGTTCCCTTTTCCGGGACATCTAGCGGCTGTTCCTTGTACTCCATGATCATAGAGCAAAGTTCATCTTGTAGATGAAGGTTCAAAGTTTTGTTTCATGTCAATGACCTCCATGTCAAAGGTCACTTTCATGCTATGGCGCGAAATTCAAAAATGGAAAATTTTCCGCAATAGCGGAAAACAATCCAGAGAAATCTTTGTGTGTACGGTGGTTTTTGGAAACAAATTCGATATTAGCGGTTCAACGTAACTTTAGAAGACACTTTTAACGACCTCCTTCATGTAAGGCATCGATTCGTCGTTGGTATCGAACTTTTACGGAAGAGAGAGGTGGGCGCTCCAAAATTCGTGGGCTACCACCGCTTCTCCCTTGTTCACTTTCTTCCGTAAAAGTTCGATAGCAAGGACGAATCGATGCCTTACATGGAGGAGGTCGTGAAATGTGTTTTCTAATGTTGCGTTGAACCGCTAATATCGAATTTGTTTCCAAAAACCACCGTACACACAAAGATTTCTCTGGATTGTTTTCCGCTATTGCGGAAAATTTTCCATTTTTGAATTTCGCGCCATAGCATGAAAGTGACCTTTGACATGGAGGTCATTGACATGAAACAAAACTTTGAACCTTCATCTACAAGATGAACTTTGCTCTATGATCATGGAGTACAAGGAACAGCCGCTAGATGTCCCGGAAAAGGGAACATAAGTTTTGAAACACCCTGTATTTAGCGCGGTCCCTGTACTAAGCCCCATAAGAAAATCTTGTGATTTTCAAACTTTGAAGCTGGATATCTCCGGATAAAGGCAAAACATGGGGTTTTTGTTTTTTGCACTGATCACTGAGACCCTTGAACCACACTTCAACATGCATCTCAAATCCAAATGCATGCATCAGCAAGGGCCCTCTCAGGTTAGATGTATGCGGTTTTTTGCATGAAGTACTTTTGGATGGTCCTCTACTCCAAACTATTTCCAAATTTTATTTTGAAGTTAAGAGTTCGGTCCACCCCATTTTCAGCACACAAATAAAATAAAAGACGGGTCTTCTACCAAACAGCTTCGCACCACACAAACAATAGCTGAATCTCCAGCCTATTGATGATATTTACAATTTTTCAAACCCCACGTTAAATATTATAGAGATAGAGATTCTTTCGTTCCAATTAATAACATGGCTACCTTCAATATCCATGTACTGAATGGTGGTATACTAGTAAATATTGACTGTGTGGAAGGGGCCATGAAGTAAATATTCAGTCATGGCAAACAGTGCTGCTAGAAACTAAAATGCGCTCCAATGTCGCAGTAGGCAAGAGGTTAATATATATACAATATATTTCTGCGTCTTAGCTACGACGATTTTGCAATAAAATAACTGAATTTAGAATTAAATTTAGAAAGGAAGACAGAAATTTTAAATCTAGAACCCTTAAAAATTTAAAAAAGCAGGTGTGTAGCGCCAGAGCAGTGAGTTAATTGAGGCTTAAACTTATTTCTTGTCTCTTGCAGATTAACTTATCCGTCAGACATTTTCTCTTGAATGCAGTAGCTATTCGTTCTGGCTCTGGCAAATATTTTTGTGAATATTTATTAAAAAAAAATCATTGATACCAAAATTACTGTAAATGTAATAATCATATCCAAAGGAAATGGATATATCATCATGAAACGTATATGGACAACAACCATTTTCATGTCTACATATATATACTCTCTTAGAGTGAAAGCAAAAGGGAGGTTACAAAGTCAACAATATGATCCAGCATTCGAATCGAAACCCAGCACGTGACCTCTCCATCAATAACGTTTTCAACAAACACGTGCTGGGAACCACGGAGCCGATATTTGAATAGCTTCAAGCGTTGCATATTATTGGTTTTCCGCCATAAAATTGCCGCAGCTTCTAAAAGGTAAACCTGATGCTTGCAGCTACTGAATAATTTTTTTGAGGCGTAGCTAAGTCGTCCTACTTTTCCTAAAATCAATGCCGAAACTCCTGCGATTAATAGCTCCAAGCTGATGAATGTAAACATTAAAAGGAAGGAAGCCATGGGCCCAAAGGTTGACAACCATGCACTGTCGTTGCAGCGGATTGAGAAATAGCCAATTGAAACGAGGAAAGTTATAACTCCACAATACCCCAACGAAAACAACCATCGGAACTGTTCGTTAACGAACGCAAACAGTAATTTGTGCTTTGTATTTATCTTCAAAAGACTCTCAAGGTGAAACAGTGATGAGGACGTCCTGGGAATTTCACTGCAACAGACAATGAAACAAACAACAGTTTTCCAACAGTATGCATTCCATAGATTACCAAACATAGTTTTCCATCTTTTGCGTATCGTTATGAGTGAAAAGCTGGTAACAAATTACTATTGTATTGTATTATCACATATGCATATTTGTAGCGAAATTCATATAAATAAATTACCTGAGAAATGATATGAAAGTTGA
Source organism: Sminthurides aquaticus (assembly GCA_906901655.1). NCBI lineage: Eukaryota > Metazoa > Arthropoda > Collembola > Symphypleona > Sminthurididae > Sminthurides > Sminthurides aquaticus. The sequence goes on along the minus strand of CAJQTT010000023.1, from coordinate 520,594 downwards.
AAAAAATATCGTTGGGATCCCAGCAATAACGGCATGCTCTACAAAGATGACATAAACATAAATGATAGTATATACTGACCAAATGATATCAAGAGCATACAGAAGCAGACGCCAAAACCAAGATTCAGATCCGGAAATTAATGAGAAAATAGGTGAGTGAACTGCTCGGGGAACGTTCAGAAGCAGCCAAAGGTAAGACAAAATGGTTAAGATTAATCCTGCATGGACAAATACCAAGCTCCGGGTCAGCACTTTCACAGCCTTTTCAGAGTCCAGGGCAAGCTTGTTAAGAAAAGGGGGAAGGGTTTCCCTCAAAGTCACGAACGTATTGAAATAAAATAGCGGTAATTTTGGAGCCAACCACACGTCTGATAATGTAATCAGTGTTACCAGCGCAGAAAGCGGGAGGACAATTGCAGCAAACACCATCTCTATCAAATTATCATAGACAGATGAGTTGAAATCTGATAAGCAAGCGTATGTAAAGTATATCATTCGAAGATTGTAAATAGCAAAAAGGCCGAGTTTCTTGGCGGAGGGCTGGTGGAAGGAACAAGAGACAAATCCAGTGTTTTTGTCGTAGCGAAGCATTGCACTCAAAAGAAGATTCAACTCGATGTATTTTTCAAGCTGAGTCTGTTCTTTGATTCGTCGCATGACAAATTTAATGTAGCGTTTCATAGTTTTGCAAAGTATGAGAAACATTATGGGAAGAAAGCTGAGTGAGTAAATGATGGTTGAAAACATTTTGCCCCAGTTACACGTTTATAGTTATATACTCTACACTTTATTTTTATTTTGTTTCGCAAAATCCCATACACGGGTGTAAATGTTGGCAAAACAGTTTAAACTTTTGGTATGCACCTTTTTCTCACCTTGAACTTGTCGTAGAAGACTTGACAGAACTGCTGCTTATGAGCTAATCCATCGCTTCCCATATAGTTTCTAGTTTCTACAACGTCAAATATTATGTGTGTACGTATATTGAAGTTGAAAATCACGGAATCAAATTGCTTAATCTTAGATTAAAATTGAGCTGCGTCTTGTGAGGAGTAAACTGCAGGTTTCAAAACCAAATTATAAGAGCAATAATTTGATTAAAAAAATGAGAGTATTTGATATTCTGAATGTGCATGATGTAAGGAAATCATTTCTAAATACTTTATCATCGTGGCCAACATTATTCTTTTACTGAATTGGGTAACAAATGTAGGTTAATGCTGGAAAACCAAAACGGATTGCTTGCTGCCTTTTTGAATACCCTAATCTTTGTTATACAACCATTCGATTCCCGTTTTCCATGAGCAATTGAACTATCAAAACTGCACCGAATAAGCAAATTCAGCAAGGCGCTAAGCAGTAACTTGGATGAAAGCACTGCTTGTTACTGGTAACGTAAGATGTTTTACTGCTACGGCCAAACTAACTAGGCAATGGTTTATGACGTAGTAATCTTACAAATTTTAAACAGGAATCTTGGATATGTTGTAGATAATATATAACATCTTAGAATTCCTGGAAAGCTGCAGCTATGCGTCCCGCTAAATGTTTCCTTGAAGATTCGTTAACGAGATCCGTATCCATGCCAACATTCATGTAAATGTGGCCATCATATCCAAAGGAAGTTATCATGAAACCTGTTAGGGCCGAAAATAAAGACTTGCATTAATTCTTGTACTTGATCACTTTGAATATTGCAACATTTAATATTATTTATAGAACATGATAGCTTAAGTTATGACAATCAGTCGATTAAATAACGCGATTGCTGAATATACTATTGTATTCCTTACTTATGTTTCCCAAATATGATCCAAGAGCCCCAATTTCATAAATCGGGCATCCTAAGGCTTTTGCGACTCCTTTAGGGCCCGGGAAGCTTGTAATAATCCCGGTGGTTAGATACCAAGTAAATACTTTGCTTATGACGCATTTTGGCCACAATCCCAACATATAGGGGAAAATGACTCCAGTCCAAGGTATTGTAGAGGATTTGAGGTTGAGCAAGTCCTCTTCAATTTTGATTATTGCTTCAGCGGAAGTTTTCAAACCCACAGGTAATGCGAATACACAGAAAGTACTGCGGAGCAAGAGAATTCGTAACTATAGTAGCGCCGTGGAAACAAAATTAAATTCAACAAGTTTCAAGCTAGATATTTTGCATTACTTACAAATGATTATCCAGTTGATCCGAATGTCCTGGGACTGGAATAGGAGCTGCGCAATGTATTATTTCAGGTATTCCAGAACCCTCATCAGCAAATGCTGCTCTAAGGCCTCTGGTAACTCCCAGTAGGACGAGTCCAAAGGTAGATGGCGCTGAGTTAGAGTCATTCTCCTTGAAAACCTCTTTTGCAGCTTGGAGTTTTTCAATATTAAGGCGTGGAACTGTTTCCCATTTAAGCTTTGTCACCGTTTTAAAATCGGGAACATGCCATGGATTGAGGTCCTGAGCTGTGGTGAAATTCTCTAGGATTTCGTAAGTAGCAATGAAGGGAAGAAGTAAAACATTCCAAGGTTTTTTAAAAATATTTCCCAGGGGTTTCGGTTGACCCTTTTTAACTTTTTCAACAATCTCTTCTAAACGAAACGCGGTTCCTGTAAGGAACTTTGAATAAATCCTTGATAACGACAGTCCATCCGCTAAAGCATGATGTGTTCGCATAAATATAATCGAAACTTCCCCATTTTCTGATCCACACTCCCTCACACTTGATTCCACATCATGTACTACAATTATTTCCCAAGGACTTTTCCTCCGCTTGAAAGGCTCTGTTAGTAGCGTCTCACCCAGCTCCAGAACTTGGTTTCTTGTTTTCAGCGGGGATTTCAGCTTCAAGTATCGAAAATGATTCTTTGGGTTAAAATCCAAATCCGGCTTCCAAAAAGAATAACCCAGCCAAGTTGTAGGGTATTGTGCAAGCTGAGGATAGTAGCACTCATCCGAACTAGAACCTGGCCTTGATGCCGGTCCAAGCTTTTTATGGAACTCTGATTGCAAATAATCCAAATTGAATTTGCCTTCCACGTAAATGATCGCAACAACAACATGCTCCGGTTTATCAAAAATATCTTTTGCAGCAAACAAACTACTCATTGGAGACACAAGACCTGCCAAATCCTTGCGAAATATTCTTTGCAAACTTCGAATGAACACATATCGGATTAAGAGCAGAACAAATGTCGCAGTTAGCACAAGCGGAAATATTAAAAATGGGACTAGGATTGAAGCAAGTAACAGCTTCCAGGAAATTCGCTTTGATACCATGGTTTAAACGCGGACCTGCTTGACTAATGCGGTGAACTGGAGCTGCACATGATCTCTGGTGGCAGTTAAAATTATTAGGAAACATCTAATGTGATGTTAGAGAAACGTAGGAACTTCCGTTTATATATGCTTGAACTGAATGAATATTTCAAGATGATAAAAGTGAAACAGACAAGATAGAGAATCAAAACATAAAATAAGGGTTGAGTTTAAGCTCGTCTCTATTATTGCTGCTGCTTGAGAACATTACGTTGCTTGCTCTGCCGTAAAGGAATCACGTGAACTCAAAGCTTGAGGGAATAAATTTTCCTAACGTAATGGTAGTTCATTTGAGAGTAAAACTGTATGTGTGTTTATTTCTTATCCCTATCTTATCTCATAAAAAAACTTAAAGCTTGTACAGCATACAAACGTATACATGAGAAGCGATTGCTAGCGTGAGAAAAATGGTACTTATACTTTGGTAAATAGTTGGAAATGCCTGGGATTTTTTAAAATAATTTGCGTGCAAACTGCATCCGCGTATTTGCAATAATCTCTGATTTCCACATTACTCACGTGTCCATTAATGACGGAAGGAAGAAGGTAACACATGGATTGCACCGTGCAAGGCAAAACGTCCCTATGAAGTCATCTCAAATATGGTCTGTTTAATTAGAAAAGATATAAATGATAAAGGGTGTTGCAGAACATGAGAGAGGAAATTGCTAACTGCAGATGTATATTACCAACCGAATTATTTCTGCTCCGCAATTGCTTTCTCTTCTAACTTTTCTGAAACTTGAACCAGAAGCTTTCCGGCAAGGACGCAACCTTGGTGTCAAACGAGTGCAGGCAGAAGTAAACGTGCTCCACTGCTTGTGTCATGATGTTGCGTGCGAGTTGAGTTTTCTTTTGCGTATGCTGCTTAAGGTAAAGATGAAAAACGCTATGATCCAGCTTCCCGGTCCTGACAAAGCTAGGCTTAGCTAGTGGTAGCATAGCTTTAAGAAGGATTCATACAGTACAGTGCAGATACGTATGAAAAAGCGCATTATGTGAGGAAAATACGCATCATTTTATCGGCTTTTACGCATTGAAGCTTTGCATTTAGAGAGAGGGTTGCTGTTGCACTACATATGATTCAAGTGCACTCATGTAGTTGATCGTCCAGATCGCGGGAGACTAAAATCTACTGCTTAAAGTATTATCCCGATGGCCATCATCTCCGTAATTTTTAAAGCAATCAAAATCATAGAGAAGTTTAAAAATACAACGCTTAGATGGATAAAATGACATCTACTAGAGAACGGAGCATCATGGAATTAGGAGAGGAAGTTGGGTGCAATACTCTGGTAAGTTCTCTTCTAAAGCTGTATATTATATAAGTTAGTTGGAGCTTATTAAAACCTCTTTCAATATTTAAGTTAGTTGGTTGACATTTATTGTTCTAAAGCTGTTTGTCTACTGTTTCATTTACCTTATTTACAGCCACCATTTTAGGCTTCATAGAACAGTGTTAAGTTATAACCTACTAGAAGTATATTAAAAGGATTATTGAATTTAACAGATTCTGGAAAACATTTTCAAGCACATGAGCCCAATGGCTTTGCTCAAAGCTCGCTCTGTGAACAAGCTTTGGTTCCGAGAGGCTACGAGGATTTTAAGGAAAGAAACTCCATTAAAGGTCAAGCTACTTGCTATCAAAGATTCCGACTGGCCTAGCTTGGTGTCTGCCATGGGCATGAGGTCGCTTCCAGCGTTGGACCACGAGTGGGACGTGGATGCAATTATCAGTACTTGTTCTGATCAGCTTACCTGGGACAAAGTTAAATTATTGAGTGAGAGGATCGGCCGCTATGCATCTGGAATCATTTTTAAAAGCAATATGCGACATGATCTGGCTACTGAGGATCCATTTTTTCGTTTGTGTGATATCATGGCAGACGCTTGCGGAATGACTGAACTTTCACTGGATATTTCAAGCACACAGCGAACATGGCTATGTTCAGCATTAGAGATTGATGGATCGGGTAGAATTAAAGCTTTAGTCTGTTCTCCCAAAAACATCAAATGTTTACGACTGGAACAGCTTGAAAAATTAAATTTGGGAGGGGGGATGAGTGCGTTACCTTCTTTATTGCATACGGTACTTCATGCATCTCCAAATTTGGAAACAATTAATGGATTCACCTATGAAATGACAGATGTTGTTGAAGAATCCGGGAAGATCCATTGTATTAAATCATTGATCATCAACTCACCCGGGTTGGAGTGCCGGATTCGGCAGTTTTCCTCGCACAGTCCATCCTTGAAATCATTAGAAATAGTTGCTGAAGCAATAGAGGCGTCGGAAGCTGGTTTGCAGCAGGAGGAAGAAATTGGACAGGTTATCGGTGAACTAATTAGAGCTAATAAGAAATCGTTGAGATACATAAAGGGGCCGAATATTGGTTTTCTAGGCCTATTTTCATAGAGTACGGTTAGCTTTTAAAATACAGTTAAGGTTTACTTATATGAATTAATTTTTACTTTTTTTAGAAAAACTTTGTCAATACTGAATGATATTACATGGGTCAATAAAGTGTGTACCGTAGGATAATATATGATATAAATAAATTCCCGTTTTTACATAACATCCGGATGCAGTTCTGCCATCGCATGCCATAGCGGTTTAAATCGGATTTAATTTCTGCTTTAAATGGTGAAAAATAATTTGTTGCTTATCTCTAAAATTGTATGCATGCATACGTTGTGCGCTACAATACATCTACCTGGATTGGATTTAGGCTGTGCTGCTGGACCTTCGAATACTGGTTATTTGGACGCACACTCTTTAGAATAATAACGCTTTTATGAGGGAATTTATCATATCGCACTCAAACGTTTTTTTATAGCCAAGGATCGGATTGGTGGCAAATACTAGTCACGTGATAGCCGAGTACTCACTCTGAACGGGGCTCGGCTAGTGTTAAAACCTTTTTTGGTGTTTGCCGCATTCCTCCGCCAGAATTCCATCAAGCATTTACACATGGAATGCGGCAGTGTGTGTTTCGATGTGCTTGAGGTTGGATACTTGGAATTTATGTGCTTGGTGCTCGAAACACATCGAGAAACTTAAAGAATCTAATCAATTTTAATTAGAATAAGTTTGGGATTCCATTTGTTTCCGTGCTGATAAAGTGGGTTGAAAGTTGCGAGAGAATCCCAAAAGAAGAATTTCGAAGGTAAGATGTACCAATATTTTAGTCGATTTTCAATGTTTTGAAACCAACGCAGTTACGGCAATTATTTTAAGTGGGAACATTCCTTTGGCATAGAGATCTGTTTGTGAAGATGGGAAAAATTCTTCTAATTATTGAATATTAATTATAAATTCATTTCAACAGCACAGCGATCGAGAAGAAAGTGGAGTTTAATGGAAATAAATAACTTCTGTAATGGCGGATAGAAGAATGGAGCCAAATTGCTCAGTTGGGTCGATTGATTTGGTAAGTTAGTTGAATCTGTTTTAAATGATAACAACAACAACTGCTGTAATTTATATGTAGCTGCAATAACTTTATTACATGAACTTGAAAAACGGGGTAAACAGTTATTGAGTCTCATGTAATATCGTTCACTAGATAAACTTTTTAATGAGTATATTAATTTAATGTTATGCTGTGATTGTTACAGTTATATTTGAAAACATTAATTACAAATATGGTTTATTGCAGATTCTTAGATCGATTTTCGACAACTTTAGCGGAAAGGAATTGCTAAATGCTCGATTGGTCAACAAGACATGGTTGAGAGTAGCTACGGATGTGGCAAAGAGTCGGAAATGCTTGAAGGTGGTATTACCTCAATTGGATCGACCAAATCACGAGGAGTTGGTCACAGCTATTGAAAGCGAAACGTTTCCGGGTGTTGTCCAGCACTGGAACTTTCCATCTTACGATCTCGCGAATGCAGACAGCTTAATCATGTGTCCGAATCTCAGCCGGATGATAGGCGGAAATGCATCAGGGCTAATTTTGGAACTCGACACTTTTCTCAAGATCCGGCTTGTGTCGCCAAATGTCCGCTGTCCCTTGCTACCAGCATTTGGATTCTTGTCTGATGCGAATCAGATTACTCAACTATCGCTCACCGGAGTTAAAAATGGAAGTGGTCGGCACCATATTCCCCGGAACTTTGTTGCATCCTGGCGCTCGAAACTGCAGTTGAAGAATCTGAAGAAGTTGGAATTGACTCCTGGAATCATTGATTTCAGCTCATTCTTGGAAATCGTTCTCCATGCAGCTCCCAATTTGAAAGTGATCACAGGATTCGATTTGAGCATGACGGATTTAGTTGGAGAAGCAGGAAAAATCCATTGCGTCGAGTCACTTGTCGTCAAGGATGAGGAACCGGATCTAGTGACGACAATTGCTAAATTTTGCTCATATAACCCTGCATTGAAGTTCTTGGAAATCATTGCAAAGGAAGAAACTGGTCTGCAAGTAAAGGAAGAAACTAATCGAGCTATAGCAGAGCTTCTTGTGGCAAATCAGAAGTCGCTGAGACGCGTGAAAACATCGAGATTGAGCTACATCGATGGTATCGTTACCCTTGCACCACCCGTCTTTCAGAATCTTCGGGTCTTGGAGCTATACAACGGGAGAGTGGTCAAACGTCGGCGAACGGAAGACGCGAATTTTATCAAGCGAATCCTCCCTGCTGGGTTTAACCCTGCTACCTCCTTCCCGCGACTAAACGAGGTCATTTTGGAATTGAAGGGCTTAAAGGTGCCGTATTTGGAGGAATATTTTCCCGATGACGATTATGCTCGCCGAAGAATAGAAGAGTTTCCAACCGTACAGAAACTTGAAATCAAATGCGGTTATGACAAAGCTGGAATCGCAATCATTGCTGCCAAGTTTCCGAATGTCAAGGATGTCAAGTTCTACCAAGTCCTTCACAATTATTCGTATTGTCTCACTACGGATATTTGGCGCTTACCCCAGACGGTCCAGTCCCTCACTCTTCACTTCTACGCTGTGGATCATGCTCAGCACGTCAAACATTTGGATTCATTACTCACTGGAATCCCCCAAAATACGATGATGAAAATAAAACGAGATGAATTGAAAAAGATCAAGTTAAAAGCTTTAGCTTCTCGCAAGAATATTCGCACTTACGCAAGTACGTATTTGAAGGATTAGGGTTTATTTGCGAGGATACGTAGCTCTTGCTATAATAAATCCTATGTTAAACAAGGTGGATCACTAAATATTTATGATTTTTGCAGACTTGAAGTCCTTGAAGATTATTTTTGATGGGGACGAGTTTCAACTTCTCCGAAATCGAGAACACGGCACGGGAAAGAAAGATGAGATTTTCTTGAAAGAGGATACTTTGACCCTTGCTTCGGCATTATATGGATTTCAGCCTGCTCCTGAAACTAAAGTCTGCATTGCTTTTGACCATCGGACACATTATGCGGAGCGTAAGTAAAACCATGGTTTAGTTGCAGTTTTTCCCTAGGTTCATAATAACATATTTGTTTTGATTATCAGATTGAGCGTAATTAACTGGAAGAGTTACGGTGTATTTCCATAGCATGCGTTTATCTTACCGCACTGTGTTTTGCCATAGCGATGGATAGAATGTATGTTTTTTTGATACATTCTATCTATCGCTATGACAAAACCAGTACGGTAAAATTAACGCATTCTATGAAAATATGCCTTTATAAGAAAAAATAAATGATAGGAAATTTGTGTTTTGCAGGTTTGCGGGAGATCCTCCTTCCCATTGAACCGTACATAACTTTCTATACCTTTTTCAAATCCGATGGAATCGTTGAAAATTTTTGAACTCTAAAATGAAATTTTTGAAAAACCCAGTCAAGCAATGTGGATGAACCACGTACTGGATTGAAAGTGTAGGCACTATTTACTTTTTGATGTTTTTTTAAACGATGAGTTCCGTTTGTTTTTTCGCATATGTTGTATCGGATAGGGATTAATGCCAATTCTACCAAAATCTGATTAGGAATAAGTCAGTATTACTTAAGCTTTTGGGTATATTACTTGCCTGGGTTTAGATCCTCTTACCCTTTATTTGTTTTATGACTTTTTTTATGTGTGAGAATCTAGCATGTTTGCAGTGAATACTTCCAATTAAAAGCAGATTACATTCATTGCAATAATTCAGCGCTGTAGATTGTCTTTATTTAAAGGCAAGTAATACCTTGGTTAATTTACATTAATTTTAATGCAGGATTTTCTGGAATCATACATTTTTGTAGATTCCATACTAGAACGCACATACGTTTCATTAAGTAAGAACGTGGTCCTACTCTCGTACTTACAGTGCACCGCGCAGTAGTCTATCGAGAATTGTGATTGTAATTTTTGGAAATGTTAAGCAAAGGCCACAGATTCAGAGGATATTTCTCAGCAGTTACTCGGAAGGAAGAAGAACTGTGAATGCATGTACGAGGAAAAAACAGAAATTGAAACAACAATATAAAAATCCAGGTTAAAGGTCATCGACAATGTCTCGGAAGGGATGTTTTAAAACTTTGTAATTACTATAAATATTTTTAAATGCGTTGCCGAAGTTACGAAAGAATTAATAAAGTTATTAAGATTTTAAACGTTAATGTACGTAATATATATTTTTAATTTATCTGCATGAAAGGACTAACGAAAGCCAACGATTCGCAGTAAAACTCCCGTTAGGAATGGACCCCAGCAGTTGTTGTGACAGGTGCAGGATTTTCCATCGCAGAAGAAACATTTCCAACCACGGAGCGGAGGGAACAAGCCAATATACATGTTTCAACGGAAATATCACCACCAACAAATAGCAGTGTTTTCATCTTAAAATACTGCTTAGCGAGTTGGTGAATCCGGGCCCTTGTGTCCAGTGTCTATCAATATGCTTAAAAATGGACATGATCGTGATAAACCTCCAAAAGCGCCCTTGTATGTCTACAACAACATTATATGCGTCTATGTTAGAATTGGGTAGCGGATGAACGACCGGATTTCAAAGAATTGCGACAATATTTTTGACAATTTTATCCTTTAATTCAACGTTATACCCAGCAAGTTGGGTAGTGGTACAGTGATACTCGCAAAAAAGCTGTAACTTTAACGTTAAACTAAAGTGTCTAGTATAGATTATGATTACTTGCAATGATTCCGCCACGCACATCACGTTAACCCCTATCTGTAATTTCTAATCACTCCACACCTGCACAAGAGTTCTCTTCCATCTATTGCAGTGTTACACTAACCTTTATAAGTTAGAATGACATTTACGCAATTGCTTGTTATTATATCACACAAAGTAAGAATGTATTCCTTCTCGATGTAATACGCTGAGCCCACCTGAACCCCCATCGGTTTGAGACATTTTAATATTTTCCGCTCACTCTTAGCCAAAGCTCTACCACCAAGACGAAAAATAAATTCTTGAGAAAACGAGTACAGATCCCCAATAGCCCTCAGTATAACATACGTATTAATAAAGAGAATAGAGAGCAGACCGGCGAAAAAAAGAGTACTGGACATGTCCGCATCGTCTACAAAGATGATTATCCGAGAAATGAAGAATACTCCATATAGTATAACTTGAGTACAATAAAATGGCCACCACAACCTCTGATAACAGTAGTTTGCCACTATGTTCAACTGCTGCAGTGTTCGATATTCCGTAACGCCCTCTGCCATGCGGCCCTCTTTCAGGAGTTGTACTGCAAGAGATGCCGAGAATCTAGCGAAGCGGCAATAGAGAATAATGAGAACATTGTGCAAGACATATAGCTCATATGCACTCATCTTTGCAATCGTTTCTATAGCGCCAACTACGAGGACAGTTGTGCTGCTACGGATGCTCCTTGGAACTAACGTGTACACTCCTCCGTAATTATCAGGATCGCCCCAAAAAAGCATGATATCATCCGGAGTAGCTACAAGCATGAAAAGAAATATTCCCCATAGAATTTCGCATCCATCCCACCGTCCAACAAGGTTTCCGCACAAACTTGGGTAGGTTTCTGCGGAAACAACCCACAATTTTAAAAGTATTGTTAAATAATTAAAATACAATAAAGAAACTAATTATTTTTTCCAATAATATAAATAAAATCAGCATAAATACTATTTGCTTTCTTCTCCATCCGCATCACTTGATTGGTGAGGTGGCATAGTTCCCGGGAATATATCATTGTCATCAGGATGTACACGGAAACTTCAATCTTTATCGCCATATAAAAAACTTCTTCGAAATTGCTCAAACTGTCCAGATTGGAGTAAAGGATGATGAAGATGCTATTGATCAGTCCGGAAAAGTAGCCTACTAATAGCCAGCAATACAGGAATGTTCTCGGATAATTCAGGTACTGATTCTCAATCATTTTCAGCTCTCGTTTTCCATGATTCCACTTGAAGGGCAAACTGTTCCAGAGAGATGCACGGAAGAAATACGCTCGGATAACGGCAAGAGACGTGTTTGTAAACATTTTCCTGGGAGGTAAAAAATATTTAAAAGGAAAACTTTAATTGTAACCCCAATTAAGATCCAAAACGGAATACATTTTTAAAAGCAAAACCGAATCTCTCAAGTGTACATTTGATACCGACTGTAGTGGCCTACTATTCTATCCAATACCATGGGAATATGAGTACCTTTAGCTAACGACCTTAAACGTATTACCGTAGCCACGCCCACATGGCCTTAATGCATAACGTTAGTGAAAACGATTTTGACGCTGTGTCATTTAGAGGCCGTGTTCTGTTATACAGTCCACTGGAGCTATTCTTTTTCTTATTGTATTTTGGTTTTAATGGATTACCGGGGCATTTGAAATGCCAGCTTTGGCAGCCATTTCAAAAGACAGAAACTTACATGAGCAAGGTAGCTCCTGGATTCTATTATTTATCGAATGTTATTCTCCACTGAAATTGAGAGCTGCCAAAGTTGATTTTATCAAGGACATAATGCTATACTGCTATTTTCATTCGCCAAAAGGGTTGGATATATAGTTGACAGCATCAGTACGTACTCTACTCCAAGTTTCATATGTTTAAAACTACGCTAATATTATTCTGGTAGCCTGAAAATATGTTGTAATACCCAACCCAGGCACGGCAAGAAATCATGGAAGAGGCAGTTGTGTTATGTGACAAACTTTATTGGGCATTCTATGTACGTAGTCCTGGTGACGAGCCGTTCGTTCTGATGTATTTTATCTCATTGCTCATATGGGGAAAGTGGGACCCACTGCTCTGTAATCCTACAATGTGACGCAATTGGCGCAGGGTCCCGGATTTGCACAATGACAAAATGACAACAACCGTGGAAAAACGGGGCAGGATATAAATAAGTTTTTTTTCTCGGTTTTATCGTAATATGTGAGCAGTAAAATGATTCAAGAAGAGTGTCGTCACTTTTAAGAGTCACAGGTGGTCAATCAATTCTAGTTGTACTTCAATGCTTTACTCTGTGTGGTGTTATAAGCAACGGTATACTAACTTGGTGGAACCTATGGTCACCATGGAAACAATTACTTGTTCATCATCTTGTGTCCTCATTCTCCTCAGCTTCCCGAAAAAGCTGCCCAACGTCATTGCGCATTAAGAATTTGAGGTTCTTGGCTGTTGAAATTTTATTTCATGATTGTAAAATATGCTAATGCTATGCTGATATGCGAGAGGGATAATATCCATACCTGTCTGGGAATTTTTACGGGGATAAGCTGCTTCTTCGTATGACACGGTGTAGCTATTAACATATATGTTTCTCATGAAAGACAGGTTTGGATTGCATTTTATAATAGCTAGTAAGCAGTGCTTCTTAGGTTAATTTTGCAATAATGTAAACATATATTTAATCAAAAGTTTAAATTCAAATCCATCATAAGCTCATGGATAGTATCATGGCTGTGAATAATTTTTTTGGATTAGCGCTGAACCTGTGAATGACGGCAAAGCAGTAAGAAAGCTTCATCGAATCTCAAATTGTATCTATACAGAGTTGAATACTTATGAAATGTTATAAATGCTTCTACAAAAAAAGAACTAATATCTGCTATTACTACGCACGGATGAATCACTGTGTAAAAGTTAGCAGTTGTTGTGACAACTGCAATGGGTTGATTCACACCAGTAGCACCTCCATCCCCAGAACCCACAAAGATCCAGGCACTCTCCCCATGTGTAACCGCCGCAGAAGGCAGCAGCAGCGCTACGTTTCTCGCCAAAACTGTTTCCAGCGTCTTTCTGCAGAACAAGCTTGTCTCCATCGGCAAGATCACCCGGTGCTGCCATCGTGGCGGCAGCATTGGCTACGTTGTCCATCTGTGGGTAAGCATACAAATTACACGGTTAAAACTGTTCTTAAAAGGTCCAAGAAGGGTTTGCTTGCATAGTATCTAGGAAACTAAGATGGCTACTTACGGAATCGTTGCCTTGGACCAAAGCAAGGGTGGCGACGAAAAGGAACATGGCGATGGTTGCGGTCTTCATTTTGAAGCTAATTTTTGAATATGGAAACACAACGAACGTGCTAGGGTTGGAAGTAAATGTTAGATCGTTTTGAACAGGTGAGTAGAAAGTGATGAAATGTGAGTCGAGTTTGTGATGCTTAGTTGAATGTGAGGGTCTCCTTTTATATTTGGAGCTTGAGGAAAATTAAATCCGCAAAATCCACATTTGGCATTTGATTTCCCCGAAATTGTATTTCCCACCAGGAAGGCTGTCATTACACGGAAATAATCTCGTTTCCTTACCACCGTTAGGCTTACTTGGAACTTGTTTACTATTTAAATCCTATAGTTAACTCAACCAAGCAGACTACAAAGAAGACGTTGCGCAGCGAACAATGATTATAAACGACATCTGACAATCACCAGGACAATATTTGCTCAATTACACCTCCAAATGATCCGAAGCCAATAATTCAAACCCTTTGTGGGGCTATAAGGCTAGTTCCTGATTCCTTTTGAAATAAATTTCTGTCGCTTATCTGATAAAGCAAAACTAAAGCCATCATGTTAACTTTGATTCGTTCTTCTGCAAAATCTAAACCTAACTAGCAAACAGTTGCAATCCAAACATGCTTATCAGATAAACCTTGATTAGTTAGTGATACCAACGCAGTGAGTACGAAACTAGCTACACTACTTTGTATATCATGATCATGTGTACAAGTTAGGTTTTGTTTCGTGTATGATGCTTAAGGTACAGATGAAAAACACTATAATCCAGCATCCCGACCCCGACAAAGATAAAACGCGAGGCTTAGGCAGGATAGCTTAGGAAATATTCATACAATGCAGACACGTACGAAAAAGCGCATTATCTGAGGAAAATACGCATGATTATGTCAGCTGTTACGCATTGCAGCTTTGCTTTGCATTTTAGAGAGAGAGAGAGAGCTGTTGTTACACTATAAATGATGCAAGTGCACTCGTGTAGTTAAAGTTTATGGCTCACATCAGATAAGCGGGAGAAGACGTTACAATCTACTGCGAAAAAATAAAGTCCTGATTCTGGAGTGCTTTATAGTTGCATACCGTACTTCATGCATCTCCAAATTTGGAAACAATTACTGGATTCACCTATGAAATGACTGGCGTTGTTGCAGAATATGAAGAATAGAAATATGTAGGAGTGCTAAATCCAAAATCGCCTGCGTTATGTAGCAAGCCGGGTCCCAATGATTTAATTATTATCGCGAGCGAATTATATACAGCACAAAAAACGATTTTTTTTATAGTTAAGCACCGGATTTGTGGCAAATATATTTCTAGTCACATGATAGCCGAGTATTCACTGTGAACGTCTGAACGAGTGTTAAAACCCCCGGGGATTAAAACCTTTACGCTACGAGCTATTACTATTCCTCCGCTAGAATTCCATCAAGGATTTGGACGTGGAATTCGGCAGTGTGTGTTTCGATGTGCTTGAGGTTGGATTCTTGGAATTTCTGTTCTTGCCTCTAGAAACACGTCGAGAAACTAAAGGAATAAATCAATTTTAAATCAGAATTAGTTTGGGATTCAACTTAATACAGTGTATCGGTGCTGCTAGTGGATTGGAAGTTACAAATTCAAAAGGTATAATGCATCAATTATTTGATCGATTTTCAGTTTTTTAAAATTGACGCAGTTGCGGCAATTATTATAAAGCGCGACCATTGCTCCGGCCAAATGATCTATTGGTGAAAATGGGAAAAATTCTTCATTTATTGAATTTTATTTTAACTTTCATTTGAACCCAACACAGCGATCGACAAGAAAGTTAAGTTCAATGGAAGTAACTTCTGTAATAGCGGATACGAGAAGAAAGCCAAGTTGGTCAGTTGGGTCAATTGATTTGGTAAGTTAGTTGAATGTGTTTTAAATAATATCAATAGCTGTAATTTTTTAGCTGTAATTAATTTAGTACCTGGACTTAAAAACACGGGGTAATCAGTTGCTGAATTTCTTGTAATATCTTTCGCTAGATAAACTTTCTAATGAGTATAGTAATTTAATGTTATGTTGTGATCGTAAAAATTCTATTTAAAAACATTAATTACAAATATGGTTTATTGCAGATTCTTGAATCGATTTTCCACAACTTTAGCGGAAAGGAATTGCTAAATGCTCGATTGGTCAACAAGACATGGTTGAGAGTAGCTACGGATGTGGCAAAGAGTCGGAAATGCTTGAAGGTGGTATTACCTCAATTAGATCTACCAAATCATGAGGAGTTGGTCGCAGCTATTGAAAGTGAAACGTTTCCAGGTGTTGTTCAGCAATGGAAATTTCCATCATACAATCCCGTGAATGCAGACAGCTTAATCATGTGTCCTAATCTCAGCCGGATGATAGGCGGAAATGCATCAGGGCTAATTTTGGAACTCGACACTTTTCTCAAGATCTGGCTTGTGTCGCCAAATGTCCGCTGTCCCTTGCTACCAGCATTTGGATTCTTGTCTGATGCGAATCAGATTACCCAACTATCGCTCACCGGAGTTAAAAATGGTAGTGGTCGGCACCATATTCCTCGGAACTTTGTTGCATCCTGGCGCTCGAAACTGCAGTTGAAGAATCTGAAGAAGTTGGAATTGACTCCTGGAATCATTGATTTCAGCTCATTCTTGGAAATCGTTCTCCATGCAGCTCCCAATTTGAAAGTGATCACAGGATTCGATTTGAGCATGACGGATTTAGTTGGAGAAGCAGGAAAAATCCATTGCGTCGAGTCACTTGTCGTCAAGGATGAGGAACCGGATCTAGTGACAACACTTGCTAAATTTTGCTCACAGCAACCCTGCATTGAAGTTCTTGGAAATCATTGCAAAGGAAGAAACTGGTCTGCAAGTAAAGGAAGAAACTAATCGAGCTATAGCAGAGCTTCTTGTGGCAAATCAGAAGTCGCTGAGACGCGTGAAAACATCGAGATTGAGCTACATCGATGGTATCGTTACCCTTGCACCACCCGTCTTTCAGAATCTTCGGGTCTTGGAGCTATACAACGGGAGAGTGGTCAAACGTCGGCGAACGGAAGACGCGAATTTTATCAAGCGAATCCTCCCTGCTGGGTTTAACCCTGCTACCTCCTTCCCGCGACTAAACGAGGTCATTTTGGAATTGAAGGGCTTAAAGGTGCCGTATTTGGAGGAATATTTTCCCGATGACGATTATGCTCGCCGAAGAATAGAAGAGTTTCCAACCGTACAGAAACTTGAAATCAAATGCGGTTATGACAAAGCTGGAATCGCAATCATTGCTGCCAAGTTTCCGAATGTCAAGGATGTCAAGTTCTACCAAGTCCTTCACAATTATTCGTATTGTCTCACTACGGATATTTGGCGCTTACCCCAGACGGTCCAGTCCCTCACTCTTCACTTCTACGCTGTGGATCATGCTCAGCACGTCAAACATTTGGATTCATTACTCACTGGAATCCCCCAAAATACGATGATGAAAATAAAACGAGATGAATTGAAGAAAATCAAATTAAAGGCTATAGCTCCTCGCAAGAATATTCGCACTTATGCAAGTACGTATTAGCAGGATTAGGGTTTATTTGCGAGGATACGTAGCTCTTGCTATAATAAATCCTATGTTAAACAAGGTGGATCACTAAATATATATTTATGATATTTGCAGACTTGAAGTCGTTGAAGATTATTTTTGATGGGGACGAGTTTCAACTTCTCCGAAATCGAGAAGAAGGCACGGGAAAGAAAGATGAGATTTTCTTGAAAGAGGATACTTTGACCCTTGCTTCGGCATTGTATGGATTTCAACCTGCTCCTGAAACTAAAGTCTGCATTGCTTTTGACCATCGGACACATTATGCGGAGCGTAAGTAAAACCATGGTTTTGTTCCAGTTTTCCCTTAAGTTGCTGTTGTTATGCTAGACTCGCTTTAATTATCAGATTGAGCATAATTAATTGGAATAGTTATAGGTGTTCGCTTTCATAATAAATGATAGGAAATTTGTGTTTTTGCAGGTTTACGTGAGATCCTCCTTCCGATTGAACCGTACATAACTTTCTACCCCTTCTTTAAATCTGATGGAACTGCTGAAAATTTTTAAATCTGAACAGAAATTATTAAAGAGCCCAGTCAAGCAATTTGGATTATCTTTGTACTAGATTTAGTGTGTAAAGACACTATTTACATTTTGACTATAAATACTAGTTAATGAGTTCCGTTTAGCCTAAAACGTCTTAACTTTGCCAGAGCTGTTGTGCATAAAAGCACATGACGAATAATTACAGGCGAACATACTTTTCACGAAGATCCCAATAAAGCAAGTGTTACGTAGAAATGTACTTAAATAATTTGCTGCCGCGAATACGCTTGCATTTTGTATTGTTTTGTAAAAATATATAATAGGCACAATGCAGGAAATTAATTTTTTGCCATAGTAGAATCTTCATTTGCAAAATCAAGTAATGATAGGCCTGCGAGCGCGAGCGTTCCAGAAAAATAAAAATCATAGCCTTGTATAAAATTATGAGTACATGAACTTAATTCTAGCATCGATAAAATAGTCATTTAGAATTTCAGTCTTGAGTCCGTTGCTTCAGATATAAGCTTCACCACTGTAGTGTTTAATCAGGAAAAGTTACGTCTACGAATAAGACATGTGCTTATTTCCAGCTAAAAGATATAAATGACTGATGCATGACTTGGTTATTACTTGCGGAAATGCCAGATCCGATAGGCTCAGATGTGTATTCAGCGTTAAATGCGAATGGAAAGCATGATGATGAGCACATGCTCATTACACCAAGCGTTTATTTTAAGAATTGTGTAAGATAATTGTCACGAGCCCATCCCCAGAACTTTACAATTCCAAAGTAGTTTAACTCTGGGGCAAGTCTTAGTTTCAAGATAATTAAAACACATTTTAGTAAAGTGTCTGCAGGTTAATTTAGTTGGTAACACGGTGCGGATTTTGTGAAGGCTTTTCGAAAAACAATCAGTGATCGCTTAAAACCATAACTGACCACAAAATGGCCGTCTGAGTATTCATGTAAGTGTAGTTTGTGCTAAGATTGAGGAATCACATAAGCTCCTAAATTATGGAGGAGCCGAAGAACGTATACGTGAGGGACTTGACCCGACTGAAGTTCGTTTTTCTGCTAATGGTGACATTATTTCTGAAATCCGGTGATGCATGGATAGTTATGGTACGGAGAATGGAAAAGTCCATTGAGTTTAATGCTTTCAATGGATCTATCCTGGTTGAAAAACTACCAAGTACTGCACTACTCTTGGATCACTATGAACACATTTCACAGAAGTAGTATCGTGTATTTGACACCATCAAGTCTTTACCCATAAATGAATTACACTTTCTCCCTTATTTCCAAGGATTGATAAAATCCTCTGGAAACTGTATTGAGGCCTTTAAGTTCGATACAGGAGCTCAATTTACACTTCACTGTCCTCCGAAAACGACAAAGCTAGAATCCTTCACATTGGTTAAGGATAAGGATGCTCCGGGTTTTCTATTATACTGGATCGAGTATTCAGGAAAGTACCACCTTCGAAAAATGAGCCTCAACCCCAAACGCAGAGGGAACCAGAGTATCATTAAAGTATATCTACATGGCCCTATTACCTCATTAACCGGTAATTATAAAGATGCTCAGCGGGATGAGTACGGGCTCTACTGGGTTTCAGATTATTCTGATATCGTGATATTGGTGCTGGACAGAACCTATGGACAATACAAACATCGTGGAAGCGACAACCTAGTAGGCTGGAGATTTAAAACCGTAACAAGGTATGAGAACCGGTATCTTCGTGTATTTGGAAGTTTTTATTGTTGGAATGATGTGTCTGCATCAAATATATCTCAGATAAGTATCCTAGACTTTGAGACAGGGAAAATAACGTCGCAGATGGAAGTGAACGGACTGAAGAGTTTTGATTTCATATACAACGACGATCCAAGCTTAAGTAATAATTTTACTTGCGACAGTTACTTCCTCTGTATAGGGGCAGAGGAGCTTCCTGTATGACCGCATTTTAGTTTTCCGGTAGAGAATTATAAAGAATCGTGTGTGCCATTGCAAATTCTTACGACGATAAACACAAATAACGGAAAAATTCTGTCACTCATATCTCTTGTTCCATCCGTTTCCTCCCAGAGCGATCATTCCATTAACTTTTCTGCAATAGGATTTGGATTTGAACCTTTGCAATTATCCGTAAGTTATGAAACAGGAACTTTTTGTTGGATAAATGAAAATATGGACGTTGTAACCTGCTCCAATAACTTGGGTGTTCGACAAGTATCCCCAGTAAGTCGTTCCTCAACTATGCTGACGCTGAGTCGAAATGGGGAAGAACTGTTTTGGAATACTGGAGAATGTGGGAATATCTGCATGGGAATCCTTGACGCAAACATAACTGCCTGTTTCCCTTCATTCCAAACTTATGCTGCGATTGCTACAGCCTTGGATACGGAAAAGAAGATATTCTTTTGGAGTAACAGATTCAATCAGATCCAATACCAGGTTCTTCATTCCGTGAATGAGTCGGGTTTTGCTACATTTCCACACAAAGACGCTCAAATCACATCGCTGGCATTAGATTACGCTGTGGACAGTTCGTTGTATTTCCTTCAAGGGGATCACCTGTACAAAATCTTGTACGCGAATCTCTTCATCCCTGAAACTGATCAACATAAACTTGGCAGCCGGACGGTATTAATACGAGAGCATCCTCTCTTTGTTGGAGTCGAAAACCTCCAGTTCATTCGCAGATTATTGGTGGGTCTACTTCCTGGCACTTCTCGTAGTAATCGCAATGTTCTCGTTTTTGATATTCACACCGATTCCGTGAAAACTCAGGCTTACAATGGGAGCAAATATCATTTTCACGTTGTCGGACCTAACGACTTTGAGCATGATTGGGCAAGCCCATGCCAAAAGTTGTCACAAGGTTCTTGTAAGCAAGCGTGCTTTCCGGAATCACCTCTCAAGGTCGACAGTGGACCTAAGTGCTACACAGTTAGTGAAGGAATCTGGGTGATGGACAAAATTCAAGGCCATTCAGTCGAACTCAACATTGTCATTTGTATTGCCGTTACAGCATTGTTACTGATCGCTAATACGGTGATGGGCTACCTAATATTTTGGGCCATCTGCAAGGAAAAACGTAAGCAAAAAGTTGTCAATCCAGGAGTTGGCGGTCTGCCTTTAGATTGTGTTATCTCACGTTCAGAGCTTGTTGTAGACGAAAACGAGCCGTTAGGCGAAGGTAAGGCGTCACGGATCGGACGTCATCTACAGGCATACCACTGGAGCTACTGATGTCTTGGTCTGAACAAATTGCCCGCGGCATGTTACATCTTGAAGAACTGAATATTATTCATGGAGACCTTGCTACAAGGAACGTTCTCGTTTTTGAAAATTCCGTGGTCAAGTTAAGCGATTTCGGCCTTTCCAGAAGCATGTACCAGTACGACATGTACATGAAGAAAAACTTGGGCCCATTGCCATGGAGATGGATGGCGATTGAGTCTTTACAATTCCTGCAATTCTCAACGAAATCAGATGTGTGGTCTTACGGTATCACCCTCTGGGAGATCTTTTCCTTTGGCCTTGTACCTTATCCGCTTCAGAACTGGTGTCCAGAGTTTATCAAGATGCTTAAAAATGAAACTCACCTTGAAAAACCTCCAGAAGCGCCCGTATATGTCTACAACAACATTATGCGTCCATGCTGGAATTTGGTAGCGGATGATCGACCGGATTTCGAAGAATTGTTACAGCGAATTCAACGTTTTTGACCATTTTATATTGTTTTATTTCAAGTAAGGCGGGTAGTTATAGTCGCAAAAATACTATCACTTTTAAACGTAAATATGCACTGTCAAGTAGACGGTATAATTATTACCCATGATTCCGTCACATAACATGACCCCAACCTCTATTGCTCCCCTCCTGTACCGATATTCTCTTTAATTATATGTTTCGTATTGAACGAACCGTTATAAGCTTGAAGAATATGTACAGAATTGCTTGTGATTATATCACATTAAGTAATTCTTCTCGATGTAATACGCTGAGCGCTTAGCCCACCTACCTGAATCTCAATCAGTTGGAGACATTTTAAAATTTTGCTCTCATTACTACTCACCAAACTTCTACTTCCAGGACGAAAAATAAATTCTTCCGAAAACAAGCTCATACGCACTCATCTTTTGCAATCGTTTCTATCGCACCAACTACGAGGACAGTGGTGCTGCTACGGATATTCCTTGGAACTAATTTTAGATTGAATATTGCATTGTAAGATGCTAAACCTTTGTATAAGCAACGTGTCATTGCCTGTATTGTTGGGGCTGAGCTTCATTTTGAAAGCGGCCATATCAATCGGAAATAAATTATTATTATTATTATTATTATTCTGTGGAACTAATAAAATCCTTTCTAGTTATCAAGGTCGTCCCTAAAGAGCATGATATCATCCGGTGTAGCTGCGACCATGAAAAGAAATATTCCCCATAGACATTCGCATCCATCGTATTGCAAGATTTTGGCACATGCAACATTGTGAGATGGTTATCTGCGGAAATAATGCAGAATTTTAGGAGTTTTCTAACCGAATAGAATTCAGAGACTAAAAGCAATTTTGTTAATAATTTATATAAAATCAGCATACAATTCGCTTTCTGCCCAATTCGCATTACCGGATTAGTGAGAGGTAACAAGAACAATATGATAATGAAAATAAGGCTTTGGATTGCATTTTATACTGGTAAGTAAATAAATAGTGCTACAGATGGTACTGAAAATGGAAGCATCTGTATTTAATAAAAAGTTTATGTTCAAATGCATCATACGCTCATGCATGGCTGCTGATAATTTTTTGGGATTACTGCTCAACCTATGAATGACGGCAAAGGAGTAAAAAAGCTTCACAGAATCTAATTTATATATAGCGTCGAATATTTAAAAAATAGTATGGTTATAAATATTAAAGAACAATTAATTTTCAGCAGAAGTTTAATCAAAAGTTTAAATTCAAACACAGCAATGTTTATCAATAGCTTCGAAGTATTAATTTTGAATTTAGTTAAAAGCTAGGAACAAATTTTCCGAATCAACTATTTCTACGCCCAGTTTCATACTAATCAAAAGTTATAAATTCTGCTGCAAATTTTGAAAGGACCCACATCTGCTGTTTTTGCACGCGGATGGACCAGTGTACAAAAGTTAGCAGCTGTTGTGACAATTGCAATGGGTTGAATCACAGAAGGAGCACCTATACCCGTGGAGTCCACAAACATCCACGCACTCTCCCGATGTAAAACCGCCGCAGGATGCAGCGGCACGTTTCTCCCCAAAACTGTTTCCACTTTCTCTCTGCAGAAAAAGCTTGTCGCCATCCCCAAGAACGCCCGGTGCTGCCATCCTGGCTGCAGCTTTGGCCACGATGTCCATCTGTCGGTAAGCATACAAATTACACCGTTAGAACTGTACTTAAAATATGCATGAAGGGATTAAGTACATAATGTCTAGGAAACTAAGATGGCTACTTACGGAATTGCTGCCTTGGACCAAAGCAAGGGTTGCGACGAAAAGGAACGCGGCGATGGTTGCAGTCTTCATTTTGAAGCTAGGTTTTGATATTTTAAATTCCAACGAAGAGGAATGTATCAGGTTTGGAAGTAAAATGTTAAATTGTTTTTAACAGGTGAGCAGAGAGCGGTGAAGTGTGAGTTGGGTTTGCGATGCTTAGTTTGATACTAGCGTCTCCTTTTATATTCAAAGATTGAGGAAATTAAATCCTCATATATTTAGTTGATTTCCCCAAACTTCCACCAGGAAGGCTGTCATTACACGGAAATGATCTCTTTACCCTGCTGTGAGGCTCCCTGGCAGCTTTCCTCAACAGCTTTTTCCAGGATTACTGCCATCATGCGGAAACATTCTCACTGCATCTGTTTTTTCCATAAACCAGAAACAGTCATGTTGATTCCGATTGGTGCGTCTCCCAAGCCAAGCAGAACAAACATGTACTGCGAAACAAGTGATGTTCACTTATCAGTTAAAACTCGATGAGTTATTTCTTGTCTGCGGTAACCCACTGGATGCGTTGCTTGTATATTTAAATCACGACTTTGGCTTAAATCATGGGCGGTTTAGAACATAATTTATTAACATTACAAGAAAATGTGTGAAGGCAGTAAAATTAAATTATTTCCTAGCACTAGTCATATTAATTAACTTTTGAATATCGCCTCGCACTTCTTCATTATCTTCATTTTTAATATTCCGTGGTTTCCACGTATCCAAAATAAATTGTACACCGCGCTCTCCGATCAAAATGGTGGGAGCATTTGTATTAACTGTAACGACAAACGGCATTATACCAGTATCGATGACCCTAAGACGCTTGGCTCCGATAACCCGAAGTTCTGAATCAACAACAGCATTCGGACAGCCCGGCCTACCCATTGCCGTAGTTCCAGAGTAATGATAAATAGAGACTGAATAGTGTCTGGTAAAACAATCCCAGTAGGCGTCGCTTCTGAAACGATGGTGGGCGCAGGGTGGGTATGGGATTGGTGACAAGCGGGCATTGAGGCGCCTAAAGCTGGGAGCGTTTTCAGAAATATAAACTGCGCGTTTGCATCCCTCAACCATTACTTTGATGTCCTCTGTGCTGGGATCTTCAAAATACTTTGGATCCATAATAGGATCATCTTTGTAATTGGCGGAGCGCAATTTAATTTCTCCTCGCTGCTTAGGCCGACTCAACATAACCGTGTAGAAGAAGGCATCTTCCGTCATAAGAGGACCTACAAATTGTTCCATGATGTCCTTCCGAAGGTTAAATGCGTGGGAGTATTGGTTTATGAATTGTGAGCTGGCTCCCACCCCTGAAAACATCCATTGAGTGTCCGGCCAATCTCCTTCTCCCTCTCGCTGGGCGCGATATGAAGTAAAAAAGGCGTTGGCATGGATACCGGTTGTAGTCATTGTTCCAGTTCCGTTTGCAACGTACGTTAAGAGATTTGCATGGGAAATGTCCCGCTCGGTAATGAAAGATGTCCTGGGTTTGTCCACTATAAATGGGCCAGGCATTGTTCCCAAATGGTCTTGCAAATTTTTTCCAACTGGTAAATTGAGTAACGGTTTGATCTAAATACGGAAACGATTGGGATTAGCGATGATTTAGTTGAAAACAGTAATAACGCTCCTGTCACGCAAACCCTATGTTTCGCTTACTCCAAGGCGGGCCAAGTCAAAAGCTGGACCGATTCCAGACAGCATGAGGATTTTTGGCGAATCTATTGCTCCAGCACTGAGAATAACTTCTTTGCTAGCATACGCCTTGTGGTGAACACCAAGTCGATCGTAAGCTACGCCGTAGGCTTCCAGGGTGTCCTTCTTGAAAAGTACCTGTGAAACGGGAATAGATTTTATGATCTTGCACTAATTATATTTTGATCAAGAGCTGACACAACTGTTTTAGTTTACGTACTTTGTAAACTTGCGCATGCTTAATTATGTGCAAAGTTGGCCGATCTCTGATTGGTTCAATGAAAGCTTTGTATGTGCTCCAGCGATGGCCAGCCCTTTCGGAATAAGTTACCCGGGCAGCTCCTAAAAAGTCAGCCAAAAATTGAAAATCGTTTTATGTAACTCAACAATTATTAATTTGCTGGTAAATTTTGCAAGGCGAACCTTCTCGATAAGGTCCATTCAAATCTACAGTCGGTATTCCATTCCAAGCTGCAGCGTCCAAGAATTCATCCACCAGAGGGTTGTACGGTGGCTTCCCAATGTTCATTGGTCCTCCGCGTGCATGTGAATTTACTAATTACATAATCCAGATTAAAATATGATTTCCTTTCTGCTTCGTTCAAAAAGCATATTTTGGATAAATTGTAAATCGTACAGTTTAGCACATCTCCAGGATATTTTTCGCAGTCAAAGCAATAGTTTTCAGATTTTTTGAAGAAGGGCGTTAGATTATCGTAACTCCATCTACTGTCTCCCGTTAGATTTGCCCAGTTGTTATAATCCCGAGGATGTCCGCGTAAAAATACCATAAGATTCAGGTTACTTGAACCTCCGAGTCCCCTTCCTCTAGACCACGAGCTTTGCTAGAAGTTTTAACAAAAGTTCCTCAACATGATGATAATTCCAACATTCCAAAAGTTATAAAATAAACTTTTGTCACCGCAAGCGCCCTCTGCACTCTCTTGTTAAACTTACCCTATTATTCAACCCAAGACAAGATCCTTTTTGCGGCACCGTCCGATACATGTAATCTGTTTCCGGGTAGTTCAGTAACGATGGAGCCAAAGCGGGTATACAATTCAAAGGGTGTGGCTCCCCTCCACGTTCCAGGAGCAATACACTGAAATGCTTCGATAATCTGTTTGCGACCACAGCTCCAGCACTTCCAGCGCCAACTTTTAATAACATAACAAATAAAAATGCTTTAATTTCACACCAAAATTAACTTGATCGGTGCTCTTCAGTGGCCTGAAACTTACCTACGATAAAATCGTAATGTCCTTTTGCCGGTTTCGGAAGAGGTTCTACTGAGTCTCGATTAACTTCAACGGTTGCAAACAGTCTTAAAAGCGGAGGAATAAATAAGAACACACTAGAAACAATGGGGTAAATCAAAGCAGTAGCTGCTTCCATCCCCATTCCAACGCTGTTGCCAATAGCGTTGATTATGTCTTGATCAGCTGACATTTTAATAAATTAGGCAATTTGCCCAATAACAGAGAAATTTGCTAAAAACCCCAATGTAAATCACCAACCATGCACAATTTTCGGCAGTGACTTTCTGTTTCCTCCAGAAGTACAAGAAAACTAACATGAAATGTAACAGAATCACAAGTATACTCACACAAGAGTATTCAGTATCTCTTAACATGACTGTTCCAGTTACCGGAACCGTTACAGCTGCCATACATTTTCCAGTTTTATCGTAGGTACTTGACTCTTCAGAACATACAAATTTCAGTCCACACGTATATGCATAGTATTATTATCAGTCCCAGTGCATTTCCAGTTTTACCGTCTAAATTTGGAACTTAAACCAAACCGTGTTTCATAACAGCAGCAGCATCAGCCGCTGATACTGGAGAATCCAACCCTTTGATTCCGTCTTATTCTTTGTCTTGGTTTCATTTATACTGATAATCCTTTCACAAAACTGTAAATCCTTATTTTGCCTCCAGGCCCACAGCAAAATATGATTTTCAATACTAAAACAAAAAGGGAAAACTTCAACTTTAACTCTTTGTTTTAGGTCAAAGAAGGTTAAGAGCCCAAGATTAATTTTAATTTAAATCTGAATTAGAATTTACATATTTCATATTTATGATTAGCCTTTTTAAAGACCCTAGCACAGTAGTTAACATACTTTCAGCGGGTGCTGTCATGATAGCTTTATTGGCTGCGTTTATAAAGGTTCCTCATCCGTTCTACTTCCGGTTGCGTACTTACCCTTTGCTAGCGCTTTCAGCAAAGCCACATCAGCAGCATAATGGCAATAATAAAGATATTTCACAGCTGCAGCTAACTCTTTTCTTGGCACGTACTCCATATGGCATTCTTGAACTTGATAAGACCATGGATGCCTGTTCACTATTCAGCAGCACTTGACGTACTTATCAAGATTTAAGCTAGCCGTGAGCTTGAGCTATTCTTATTTTCAGCATGCATACAAGATTTATGTTAGTTCAAAGCGACGCTGAAGCCATTATCATAAGCGTAGCCTGAGGTGGACACTGCTAATTGCTCTCGCTCTTGTGAATTTAATCGCATTGTAATTACAATTTGTGCAGGCAGGCAATAAATTAGCGAGAAAGTTAAAGCGTTCAAATCTTTCTCAAAGAAAAGCGTTATTATGAGTGCAATGTATTGTAGTCTCGGCAGACAAATACGACGCTGCTACGCATGAATGCTATTAAGCGTAGCATATGCCACACAGCTTTAGAATTGCAATCTTAATTGCAAGCCTGTCTTCATTGTCTTCTAGGAGTTCTTATGTACAGCTTATAACGCTTACCCTAGAGCTGCCAAAAGCGTCGCTGTAAGCGACAAGAGTCTTGTAGCATTTGCTGCAGACTATTTGAATAAAATTCTCCCTTGGAGCTATATGCGGAACCAGACAGCCGTAATGGTGTAAGGCTACATTACGCTCCTGTGGGGCACCCTAGCCCTCAACGGTCTTACTGCCTTCCCGTCTATACAGTAGAACACACGTAAATGAGATTAAGGATTTAGTCCTTGTTAAGCGCATCCCTGCTGTTTGTTTCATTTACTAAGCGCAGCGCTCCACTGAAGATCATGAGCAAGAATAAGCTTGCCTACGTTTTCAGCATGCATACACAGCACCCATAAATCTGCACATATTTGTGGAAAGCAAGAATGAGAAAGTGGTCTAGTTTGCAGCAGTCAAGTGAATCTTATGGCTTGTCAAGATCTCCCAGTACATTCCTCCCAGTTTGCAAAAAACCATAATCATTATTCCCCTTAATCATATACAAGAACTTGACACGTGCTCAGGCTGAGGGAATATATTGAACAATTAGTAGGAAATCACGACGGAAGAATGATTCATGCGCTCAGCTTGGGATAAGTACAACTTCCGTCGGGCGAGAGATTTTTGAATTTGGAGAGGGAGTTGAGATATGCAAGTAATCAAGTTTCCCTTTCAGCTAATCAAAGAAGTAATCATAATTTTCATTTCCTTTTTATTTCTCATAATAAAACGTAAATGCACCCATGAATGACTCAAACCTAACGCGTGCTTAACACATTTGCTTCACACAACAAATGCTTGAAACCACCAGCGCTGTCAGTATTATAACTGCTTATTGGTGGCAAAATCTGTGGCGCTTAACGCGTTCCTACGCTCATGCTTCTTAAATAGCCAAAGGCTATGATTCTGCCACCTCTTCAAGACTGTTAACATTTAATGTGAAGTCTTGTCTCAACGAACAGAATTATCATCAAGATAAAGGAAAATAGATAATACAATTAAATCAAAGTTAATCCTACGGATCATGCCTGCTTTGGTTCTAACAGGTAGTCAATAATTATTATGAGTTGCTTTTGATTGCATCTGATATAGCTACATTTATAAACCTATTATCACAATATCAGTGAGGGGATTGCTTTTGCTTCCTCATCTGTCTGTAGTTGCATTGGAACTTACGTGTAAACTTATAGAGTTAAATACAATTAGACCCATTTCACGCTTCTTACTTTACAAGATTACTATAGTAATTCTAATTATTTACACTTGATTTTAAGTCTGACTGACTTGTCTGAAAGCCTAGTGTTAAGAGAATATTAATAGCAAGAAAGGTTTCACAGTAACTTAGTCGTTATAATGTTTTAAAAAGTATCCTTTGAACGCTGCGCTTATTACAGCGTCTCTCCCACCTGAACATTTTTTGTATTAATGGCGAAAATTAAACCTGTGATAATTTTGCACTTCAAACATTATTATTACTTAAATTGCCTTATCTTAATTTCCTTCCTTCCTGATTTGGCCTTTGGCAAATACAATTTTGTTATCACAGGTCAAACAAGCGCTTTCCATGTTTGACTCAATTCTTTTAATAGACTAAATGAAGCCTCCTTGCTCTTTGCAATGGGTTCAAGATGCTTGTGTATCTTTGGCTGTTGGACCAAGCGTCAAGTTAATTCATACAGTCGGCCAAGGGAAAAGTTGTAGAGGTTAACAAACTAAGAAAGGTCAAGCTATAACTTGGAGAGATACATTTACAGTGGAAATTGATTTAAATTAAATGCTAACAAAATCTATTCACTCTATAGAATGTATTTAATAACTAAATTGTACAAACGGTATTTCAGAGCTAATTTCTGAAAAATTCGGTCCTGTATTTCTGCCCCTGTATTTTTATTCTGTATTAAGGCTTAAAACTCGCAATTCCTATTGACTCTGTAGTGTGTCATCAGCTGAAGATATTCACCAATTATTCGCCAGTTATTCAATTGCAAACATGAATTTCCTAGCAAACTACCCGTTAAAATTCACGAATTCCGCGAAATTATCTACACAGTCACCAATTACGCTATGGAACTTCTGTGTTACGCGCGCACTTTGACTAATCTTCGATTATAATTTACATGATAAGATGGATGATCAAAATCCAAACTTATTGACAGTCAATCAATCAGATACCTGTGTAGCCCACCAAAGACTTATCATTATTGTCAATCAATAAGCTTATCTTGTATCTAACTTAAGTTAGCACGTACATGAACACATGCAGACAATCCCGACGGGGGTGCTAACAAAATTCCCCGTAACAATCCAAGCATACTCATCATGTAAAAATGTCTATTGACGCACATACATTCCATCGGTCAGGCATGGAAGGCATTCATTATTATCCCCGTCAGACATACTTGATGTAAAACTGTAACCAAGGAAACGGATGAAAGTACATAGTGTAAATAACAAGGCCCTGACTTTGAAAAACCCTATAGGAACATTTTTAAATCTAACATTCAAAATTATTATCTTCCTCTGAACAAATTCCTAGTAAACCTATTGCTATTAACATCGTTCTTAGAACTGATATAAGAACTCCATGTTTCCAAGACAAATTGCGCTCCGCGCTCCCCAATCATAATGGTAGGTCCATTAGTATTGACGGTAACAACAGTGGGCATGATGCCAGCATCAATGACCCTCAACCTCTTGGCGCCAATGACTCTGAGTTCAGAATCGACGACAGCTTCTGGAGAACCCACACGTCCCATGGCAATCGTTCCAGAGTAATGATAAATGGACACTGAGTAATGTCTTGTGAAACACTCCCAGTATGAATCACTTCGAAATTCAAGATGCGCGCAGGGCGGGAAGGGGACGGGTGATAGGCGGGCATTGAGCCTTTTGAAACTCGGCGCGTTCTCTGACATGTACACTGCCCTCTTGCAACCTTCAACCATAACTTTAATGTCGTCAGTACTTGCGTCTTCAAAGTAGCGCGGATTTAATAGCAGATCGTCACGGTAATCCGCAGATTTTAGTAGCAGCTCTCCGCGCTGCTTCGGTCGACTCAACATCACGGTGTACTGAAAAGCGTCTTTTCCGCGAACGGGTTCTAGGAACTTACTCAAAATATCTTCGCGGATATTGAAAGCTTTAGAGAAATCCCGCGCTAATGTCAGACTGTTTCCAAGGGCGAGGAACATCCATTGTGTGTCCGGCCATCCTGCTTGCCCTTCCTTGAATGCACGGAAGGAGGAGAAGAATGCGTTGGCATGGATACCGGTTTGTGTTAGGGTTCCTGTACCGTTTGCCACAAATTCTGCAACGTTTAGTGGTCCTACGTCCCGCTCCGAGATGAAGGATTTGGGACTGTCGATTATAAATGGTCCTGGGAATGTTCCGATGTGGTCTTGCAGGTTTTGTCCCACAGGTGCATTGATACGGGTTTTTATCTGTGGAAATTAAAAAATAATTTGAATTTTAGAATAAATGTGCAAAAACTTGCTATATTTGCAACAAAGTCGTAAAAATTTTGCAACAAAGTCGCAAAACGTTTGCAAAAATAACATATACTTACGCCAAGGGATTCCAAGTGCTCACGTGGTCCAATACCAGAGAGCATAAGGATTTTTGCAGAATCCAAGGAACCTGCACTAAGGATGACTTCTTTTGTTGCTAACGCAATGCGTCGGCGACCGTGACGCTCGTATTCAACCCCATACGCTTCATTATTCTCTCCTCTGAAGAGAATCTGAAACATGATCAAAATACTGGGTCAGTTATTTAGTTTAAAGTTAGGTAACTTGAATCAATCATTGAGTTTGTAATTTGCTGCGCAATGTTTCATTAATTGAGTTTAAAATAGGCTCAAATTGCAGCTACGCTTTGGAAAAATGAAACTTACTTTGTAAACTCTTGCATGCTTCTGAATCGTGAGAGTCCTCCTTCTGTGTCTGATGGGCTCAATGTAGGCCCTGTAAGTGCTCCATCTTCTGCCACGTCTCTGCGAATAGGTCACGCCTGCTGCTCCTGTTGTTTTCATAACAAAAGGATTTGATTTAAAAACAGAGTAGTGTATGAAGTGTCGTTACTTATTCTTGGTACACACATTTCAATAGTTACAGCGTCAGTATCAGCGCAGCGCATTGCAGCAAAAATATATCCCTAGCGCAGCGCACACTTTGCATCGAAATACAGTATGCATTAAATGGTCTAAAACCCCAATAATTTTTTCAACCTAGTTTTCCTTATGCACCAACGCCACTAGCGATTGTAAGTCTAAAGTTACGTAAATGTCATCATGCCGTCCTCATCCTCTCTTACCTTCTCTGTAAGGTCCGTTTAAGTCAGCACGTGGGATTCCATTCCATTCAGACGCTTGGAGGAATTCTTCGACAAGAGGATTATAAGAGGGTTTCCCAACAGTTTGCAAGCCACCACGTCGATGAAAAAAAGCTGCAAAAATCCCAAACGTCATATTAGCATGAAATTAACCTTTTCTTAACCTTCGAAAGTGCAGAGAGAATAACTCTAGCAAAAACAAATTGCTACTGGAATCTCAGACAGCAAAGTACAAAATAAATGTTGCAAAACCCAAGATTCTCTGAATGCGCTTACGTTCCAGGACATCGTTCTCGTTAGTTTCACATTCGAAGCAATAATCCTCAGATTTTAGGAAGAAGGGAACTACGTTATTGTAATTCCATCTGGAATCCCCGGTAATATTTGCCCAGTTGTCGTAATCTCGTGGATGGCCCCGCAGGTACACCATCAGATTAAGGTTACTAGAGCCTCCAAGACCCATTCCACGTGACCATGAGCTTTCCTGAAAAAATGATAAAGAAATTTCCTTAATTTCACTGTCAAGAGTGCAATCTCATACCGCATTTTACACGCAATCAAGTATGTTGCACTTGGTGTGGCGGCGGCGTATCTACACAGACAGTACGCGAGTCAATAAAGTTTACATGCAAGTAAGAATTCGCGTAAGTTTGCAACTGTTATCATGTTTGACATTTAAGAAAAATGCTCTCCTAGTTAACATGTCGTTTAACATGATTAAGCATCATATTTTCCCATAACGTACACGCATTAAATCATCAAGTCTTTGACTCTTGACTTGACGTCTTTAGGAGGGCCTTTCTCTCTCTCTCTTGTATGATGGTGCTGAAGATGGGACAAAGCTTGTGCAAAGATCAGATTGTCATTGTTGCTTAAACTTTTGGTGAATCAGTCGACCTTATTTGGTTAAGTACCTGTCATTCATGCAAATGTGACACGTACTTTGGTAAACCACAGTTGGGAATGTAAACCGTTAACGTAAAAATGTATGCTTTTCAAAGGATCGCAATTTTACCTTCAAGGGTTTTTTTCTCTTCTTAAGTAATAATTTTACCACAAACATTTAGATTCAAGATATGCATGAAACAATCAACCCATTTGAATTGCACGATTTTCAAATTAATTTAGTTCGAAAATTTCGATCAAACTTACCCGCTTATATAAGGAAAGACACGATGAAGTCTGCGGTACTGTCCGGTACATGTAATCAATTTCTGGTGAATTCAGTAAAAGAGTTGCTAACCCGGGTATCGCCTGAAGCGGATGCGGTTCTCCTCCTCTCTCAAGCAGGAGGACATTAAAATGCTCCGATAATCGATTCGCAACTACAGCTCCAGCTGATCCTGCGCCCACTGTAAAATTCAATAATAATTAGTCTCGTCGCATTGTAGGCCAAAACGTTCTTTCAATAACCTTTTGAAATTAATTTGATAATTTTTTACGCAATCCTAAAAGTACTTTCTACCACCCGTCCTTGCCGTTTTGGTGTGCAATAACTGCAGACTGAAGCTTTAGGAATTTTTTCTAACGTTATCAATTGACTTTTAACCCCATAAAATTATAATGTCTGCATAATTTTAAATCGAATAAATCTAAAATTATTTCTGAGCGCCCTATACTGCTCATATGCATCCGTAAGTAAGCAGGATTGGCAGCACATTGGCTAGACACATGAATCGGTAATAAATCCACCTTCTCTGTTTTACGCACTCACTTGAAGCTTAATTTGTGCAAAGAGAAAAGAAGATCCTTCACGCACAAGTTGCTAATATATTTCTCTTTGAACTTCATCTTGAAGATGTTGACAGAAGAGAAGGACGCTTTACCTGTCTACATTCTATTTCCTTCTAGTAATCTTTTCTCTTGTTAAATTTCTCCTTTAATAATTCCCTTCTTCCTCTTCTACTGTCTCCCGTATCTTATGCCTAATACTATTGACGATAATACCACCGCTCACTCTCCTCATCTCTCTGTTTAACAACAGTTTAAATTTTCTCGACAGACATTCAAATGGGATCTCTTCTGTGAAACTTTCTTGTAAGCTGATGCTAATTTCAAAAGTAGGTTTACCAATAAGCATTCCGGCGTAAGCCTTTCTTCTTCCTACTCATCTGCATCTCATAAACATTTTCTTTTAAATGCCCTAGCCTCAATGTGGTTAAATATTTCCAGAATTAATGGCGATTTTAAATAGAAATAGTCTCAGAACGTTTTACTTGTAAGGGTAACCATGCCAACTGGGATACTTATCTAGTGATTGATGCATATATTTTGCAATATTCCGTAATTTTCAAAATCCTCAACTACTCTAACCTTATTCTTGGTAATTGAAAAATCTTTTAGCTTTACCACATCAACTAATTTAAGAAAACATTCAGTACAAGAACGTGTATTTAAAGTCTACGCACAAATCCATGTCGCTCTTCTCTTCTCCTAAAATGAACCACTTGGAAGAGCGTCTCTACCTTGCAGAGCACGTAGTCACGACTTGTTCACAATCTTGCAATGATATTGGGATTTGGTGGACCAATTTAAAGACTTTGACGTTTCTTCCTCTTATTCTCTATGTATCCTTCTTTAGTATACCCTTGTTTTGTGGAATGTAGATGTATCATTTTAAATTGTATGTCCGAAGTACTACATTCTTATGTTTAAAGATTCAATCTGTTTTTTGTGCCTTTCCGGTACAATTTATTGTACGTTTCCTTTTTCCAAACCGTAATGTACTTGCATGTAAAGAATATATTGAATTTGAACTCCCATCTCATTGTTCACTTACCGACAATAAAATCGAATACATTTCGATTATCTTGAAATGATGATCTGAGGGAGTCGTGATTCCTCTCCAAGTCAACGTAGAGTGTGAGAAGAGCCGGTATAGCTCCTAAAGCTCCGTAAAAAATTGGCAAAAACCATCCCGCCAATCCTCCCGCTCCAGGAGTCACTCCTCCCGGAAGGCTGTTTATTAAGCTGTAGTCCATGATGAGATAATTCAGTCTTGCAAGTATGAGTCGATAAGAAATCCCTTTGTCTTTACAGTTTTCTCGGTGTTAATTCGCAGGTAGCGTAGATTGTAGATGAGACGGGTTGGTTGACTATAGCTGTTCAAGCGGATACAGTATGCAACTCCTTTGCTCTGTCTCCTGGGAATTTGTTGTTGCCCTTAATTAGATTACCTGTAGATAAAAGAAAAAATTGCCTTAATTAGTATTCAATGCATTTGGATTAATTTTTATGTGATAAACTCTGATGACCACCTCTCTCTTCACTACTTCCGTCCAAGTTTCTCTCCATAATTCGTATTCAAGTTGGAGCAGCTGTAAAGCTCCTTATTCAATTCAACATATCCAATGTTTAACTTACATCCTGAACGGAACTAACTAAATGAACAGGTTTTTCCTTAGATTGTAGTTTCTTCCAACCGGCCTACGCCTTTCGCCTCAGAGCTTGTTAACTTCCTAGGTTAATTCATCCGATGCTAAACTGGGTGAGAGTGCATATGTAGCATACGACATGAAAAACGGGACAGGGTTTACGAGGCATCGCACAGTGCGATGCTGTGATGGCCAGCTAAATGGTGATTCGCAACAAATTAGCAAAAACGTTGGAAAATGTCGCCAAAACCTATTTGGTACATGAGGAAGAGGGGTGCGCGGATGAAGATTTATGCGATTAATTGCGATAAAATTCATCTTGCATCCTTTTTAAATAATTTCTTACGCAATTTTCTTATGCCGGCCCTCTTCAACTGATTTCACTTTCTATGTTTACCATATCTGTTTGCCTTATCTCTGTCTTTAGTTTTTACATTTTAGGAGACGCTGCTTCGTATTACATATCCTCTTATTATCATTCCTTTAAGTTACAATGAATTGGTCAGCTCAAGCTTGAGTTGTTTGCGCTTGCTTGGCCACTTCCTTCCTTTCGAAAAATTCTTAAGGTATACTTGAAGATTATTTGGCATTCTGCATGCACACCTTAAATCTCTTTGAAGTTACATTCATACGATACACAGAATCAAAGAACAAGCGCATTACCAGTTCATCATTAAATAACCAGCATGTGCGCGAAGAGCGCTGCGCTATCCTGCTCTTGATTGACCCGTATACCGACGCCTGTACATGTACGCCTTCAAACATTTGATTATTTCATCAGCGTTGTGTCATAGTGTTAATATTCATTAGTGTACGTACCTAGATTTCAAACGTATCCGGTTTTTCTTCTTGGATTACAGGCACATAGTGTTATGTGATGAATGCTATGTGTCTTGAAGGGATTATTGTTGCAAAATTTAAAGGAAGATGCACAATTTTTTAAGTATGACACAATCCAATAAATCAAATTTTAAATTGGGAATGCAGGTAAATGTCTCCGGCGAAAATACTATTTACTGCCCGGTGTAGGTCGTCAATTAGATACGTTAAACGTTGACAATTTTGCAATCACTTCCACGTTGTTGCTTAGCGTTAAGTCCACGTTTCACTTAATTTCTCTCTTCTTGAAAAACTCAGCCCTTCTTTTTGACGCACACAGACATTCTTTAATGAAAGATTGCTGGGTTGTAGCCAAGCATCTTAGGGTTTAAATCAAAGCAAGTTAACTGGAAATGATAGGTTGAAGTTGAAGAAACTGTGAGCCGTACGCTGGGTTATATTTTGTAAAAGGTGCACGGTTCCAAAATGTTTAAGTAAAAGTCACAAGTTTTGTTGTAAAGTTCAAGGAAAATCAAAAGTCACCCAAAAACTGCAACGTTTTTTCTCCATCTTTGATCTTTTTCGACACGACTCATCTCCTGCGTTGGAAAAGGAAAAATCTTGTTCTATAGCTTCTATCGTCTACAATAATTTTTCGCTTGTAAGTCTCTAATCAGCGTCGCTACTCAGCCTTTCTGTATATTTGACAGAAAGCGAAGGATGCGGCAGTGCCAGTGCTCTAGAAATTTTACTTAGTTCTACACGTTCCTGTATTTAGCACAGCGTTAACGGCTCTGGGTTTACCGCTGACAGCGTCTTTGAACTTGAGCTCATGCGACGCTTCCTCCTTGTCTAGTAGCCGACGCTTGTTGTAGGGCCAAGTTTATTTTTAAGTTGGCTTGGGACAAAGGGTAGCGACAGGAAAAGTAAACCCTTTGACCACTAACAATATGATTGGCTCACTTTTTAAAATTGTCAAGGGATTTCTCTGACGCACTTTTTAAAATTGATTTTAAAGAGTTTCAAGTATTTGCTTTGATTGTAACAGTAAAGAATTTCACTTTGTCCTCTTTCTGTTACAGCCGGAGGATGTACATTCCCACGAGGATTTGAATCAATTAGCGAAGAGTATTTAACACACTTGCCGTTTCACTTATTGACGATATTTATTTTTAAATTTGACGAACTACTAAATCAACCAACGTGTACTCAGTGAAGGTAGCTGATTGCCAAAATTTCAGTTAAGTTAGCCGACTATTTGCGGACAGAAGAGCAAGCAGATCATGTCTTGGCCAGTTCAGTTTAATCAATGAGCTAATATTTCACGTTGACAATCCTTATGAGGATCTTCCTTGGCCAGGTGTCACACGTTATACTAGGGAAAGAGGACAGGATGAGTTGTCGCCGGTATCCTGTTAATAATTATAAGGCAAGTTATATCTCGCAGAACGTAACGTCTCCATCTGATAACTATCTTTAAAATGATACTGAATATATATGTAGCTGGCCCTTGTCAGGCACGCACCCACTACTTGATGCAGTGGTTATTCAGCTTATTCCCCGCCGTTCTTGGCCACTTGCACTCTCGTCTGACTGATGGAAACTGAAAATTTGTTAAATGTGTAGTTAAAAGTGGGAGAGGAGTAAGGTAGTCTCTCTTTTCCCCGTTCAACTCACTAAGAACAAGAGGTAAAAGAGATGCTTCTTTCAAAGCTAAGGAAAAGCTCCTAATTTTGTCTTTGTACGTATATATTGCTAACTTATCTTGTACAGCGCTACCTACCTCCATTACCTTACGTACTTGCCTCCTACCTGTGCTTTGTTTCCTTGCTGCTGGTCTGTGTTGCTTGTAACAGAGTTGCTGTATCCTCTCGTGGGATTACACAGGCACAGATCCTGTTTTAGGTTCCTCTCTTCCGTAGTTGTTGCATTATTCACTACTGCCTTACTGATTATTTTGCAGGTAATTTGCACACCTTAGATATGGCCCGAACAGACGCTACCTTCCTTCCTTCCGTGGGTTTATGGCTATAGTATGCAATCAAAAATGTAAAGTTATGCAGAATATGCATACATACAATTGTACAGCCTATAGACCTAGTGCTTGGACGTCCCACATGCGAATTTTTGCTGCAGTTTACTTGTACTTTCATTCTGCATCCTTTACCGTTAGGTTTTGCATCTGTCCGTAGTATATACAACTGTAAATCAATTGAAAGAACAAGTAGTATATGCATTACGGTTCGCTGCAAAAGACGCTTCGCTTGGACGACACTGCAGCACGACGCTGATTCATGAATCAAGATAACGCACACATCATTTACAAGAAACACTTCTTCTTCCTCCCCCACCTTTCTGTAATTTATCATAGCGGAGGACAGGAGGAGATGATTCCTTGTTATCGCTAACTCTAGTTCCTTGCTTTTCTAAACGTTTCACGCATGGGCTGGCCAAAGAAGCGTTGTCGTCAACTCTTTGTCCAAACACACACGTGGAGGCGTTAGCTCTCTCATCAGTAGCTTGTCTTCCACCCGTATTGTTTTAAGCATGAGCCTATATTTATTGTTCCTTGTTCTCTATGTCAGACTTGACTTAGGGAGTCACGTAACCCTTGGCACTTACAGACGTATCAAATTTCATGCTCAAAGTTGATATGGCGCACTCGATAGGGTGTACAGCCCAGAGTTTGCTCCCTCTTTCTAGGGTATGCTAAGTAGGGAAAATTAAACATGGCATGCCAAGGCAGTAAGGCGTCAAAGGGTAGGGTTCATGTCCATTAAGTTGTTATATAGTCCTCATCCCGGTAGTTTGACATAGGTGTGGACAGGTGTCAGAATGAGAAAACAGCAATTATGAGCTCACGTCCACTTCGTATGATTCATTTTAGCAGGTGTGAAGGAATACAAATATTATTTCAATATTATTCCATCAATATAAATTCTTTGGCAATTAGCATATGTACCAAGAGAGAATTTGAATTAACAATGGTATTAACTAACGGCTGCTAATTGTTTCTTCCAGTAGTATTTTCGGATTGGTGAAAAGTAAGAGTATAATTAAAGTTTAATGCATTGAGTGAATGGAAAACGATGAAATTCCCATGGAGTTTACTGTTTATTAGAAATAAATTGTATTAAGAATTAGCGCGGCGCTATCTGCGCTAATAATCAGCGTTTCCGGTTTCTATTATTTTCCCACCTTGGTTCTTGATACTGCTGACTCTGACTGAACTGGCTAGGGAAGGGCATTGCCAAAGTATGTGTGCCTGTCTTGGTAAATGGAGTATTTTTAATTCAATCAGCCGCCAAGTATGTAATTTGTACGGGAAGTAAAAGGAAGGACGCACCAATTATAGTGGCTTTCTATAGTTGTTTTCTCTAATTTTCTTCCACGGAAACAATGCTCAGGTGGGTAGCTTGAATGGCGTAGTGACATGGGAATCCTAAGATGAGACTCGCAGATGATCTAGGGCTGATCTATAAATTATAAGGAACTGCTTACAAGTGTTAAGGAAAATGAACAATATTGCCATAGATTTTTAAAACACACATGTAATCCGTGATTCTTGGGAGTATAGCTACTAAGTACAACATTACATTAGGAACAATCAACAAATCCTCACTTGCTCAAGTACCAAGATCAAGAAGCAAGCAGATGGTGCTTTCAATATATTTGTAAAAGTTTTAACTGAATACAGTTGTAATTAGAATTAAAGGCATTATGATTGCAAGAAAAGAGGGAGAAAGAAGTTGACAAATTAATTGTAAACTGCATTAATATTGCAGTTCTGTGGCAATCCTAGTAGTATTTTCTCTCATGTAAACAATTTTTAAATTATCATTCCATTACTTGCAAACATTGGCGTATAATATTTCGTGCCTTACAGGAAATGGTCGGTCGTTTGAAACTTTCCGTTCCTAAGTATCGCTTAAATAAAATTGTGCATTAATTTGTTTTAAAGTTTTTAAAGAAAGTTTACTTAAAGAAAGAATAGGATGATCTTTACCTGTTTTCAATGGATACTTGTGTATATTTATGGATGAATAAATTATATAATTTATAATGTATTAATAATTTCTAATAAAATTCAGAGAACTGTAATATCCCATCGGGAATTACTTCCTCCATATCTTGTATAACGCCCACTACCTGCATGTACAGCTGAAGGAAAGGCAACAGCTTCATATTTCATAAATTCGCATTTTCTTTTAAATTAAAAATTACAATAAAGAAGAAGTGAAATCCTATTGGATTTTCTTCTCATTCCATAAAGCATGCTATGACTTGGAGCGACTTGGTCCGGAAATTAGTCAGCGGTATATTTCTCGCCCCCATCCCGAATTATTTACAGGCTTGTTGGCGTTAATGGGTAAAGAAATATTTGCATGAATTTCAATGAATGCGTGTTTTGGCGTTAATCATTAGCAAGTCTTTAAGTTTCCTTTTCCCGTCCACCCTCGCTTAGAAGGGCTGGGGACAGGAAGGAAGGAAGAGAAAATAGGAAGAAGAATTATGGTTATTGGACATAAAGTTGTCACCGTCGTTTTTAGTTGGTGCAGTTTTGGGACACGCAAACTTGGGTAACCTAAAGGAACTTGGCCATAAAGCGGTGGGAAAACATGTATATACGTGATTTACTAGGCGTAGATCCCCGTCACAACCCAGTTTAACAAGTTATTCAAACAAGAAAAGACGTTAGCATTAAAAATATAACGCGTCCATCCTTCCTTTCCGGTCATCTGTCTTTGTTCTTTTCGTCGTGTAATTCGCATCTTTAAAGACGCTCAGTCTAGGTTAGGCTGTTCATGTAAATTGGCATCTTTGTGTGCGAACTTTAATCTTGGCATCTTCACCCTTGCGAGCACATGGCATGACTGTGCTACGTGTGTGCGTGTAAATAACGGTACTGTTTCTTCTGCATATCCGTTTGACACAGACACACTTCCTTCTTCCTTCCTTGCATGTCTACCTATTCTTGGTCACCGCGCGGTCAGTGTCAGTTTTCACACTACTTGGAGATTTACTTCCGAGATGACCGGTAGCAC
This sequence comes from Sminthurides aquaticus, assembly GCA_906901655.1. Lineage (NCBI taxonomy): Eukaryota > Metazoa > Arthropoda > Collembola > Symphypleona > Sminthurididae > Sminthurides > Sminthurides aquaticus. The sequence continues at coordinate 479,259 of CAJQTT010000023.1, read as the reverse complement.
TCGCAAGACACAGTTTTTCATGTTTTACCTTAATTAGAATCCCTGTTAATGCACATGAAAGCATCTTCCTCAATTTATGTATCTGTATACTGAGGCGGTAAACTATCACATCACTGCTAATTAAAAACTTTCAGTTCTTATTATAGAATTTAAATTAAATATTTTAGCTACATGCCTACTGTGAGATTTGTAAAGGATCGAGCATTTTCATGATTTGAAAAATAGTTTCCATGCTAAATAAGTTTCTTATAAAGTCTAAACTTATCATTTAAGAAGTCAAACAAGCTGCAAAGGATGCGAAGCTGCAAAGCTGCTATGGTATGAAATAAATACTCGGAAAGGGATTTCCACAATCTACTCGCACAAATTTATAGATAAACGATTTTTTTCGCAAATGGTTAGTTGAATTATTTTAATTGCCAGGTAGCCAATTACAAAATCATGCAAGGTTTCCCCGTTTGTCTTGAAATTTCCACTCCTTAATTCTTAGATTTGGTATTACTTGAAGCTTTGATCACAAGCACACATTAAAAAAATACCGGCTGAATTTCAAAGGTATATCAAATTACAAGCTATATCTGACCTTATTTTCGCATTAATTGCTGCATTTATGCGTGCAAATAAAGACTGCATCACGGACTGGAGAGGAAGCTTGGGAGTGTATTACGCTTTGCAACATGGAGAAGAAGTCAAGTTATTCTTTGCAAAAGAATCACATGACAAGGACGTGTCAGGTATTTAGAAAGGTAATATAGATGAATTTTTTTCTAATTGCCAAAGTTAAATTATTCTTTAATCTTTAGGCACACGTGCAAGAGTGAAATGCTGAATATTGTAATTCCCCAGCTTCCCGATAAGATTGACTTTATTGGGATGGTAATCGAAATACTTGTATCAAATTCCATTGGACTTAATTGAAAACAAGCTCGTTGTTTTTCTTCTCTCTAGGTTGATGACAGCTTCTAGTTTTCTGGTTCATAAAAAATCCATTTGCGTGCGCGTTTGTTCTTATGGATATGCAGTGTATGATTTATCCTGTATAAATAAGGAAAAAAATTAATTTTGATCTACAAGACCAGAAGTCGAGTATCTTCAGGTCTGAATCAGTCTGCAAAACTGAGAGCGGTTCTCGTTGGATTGATTTATGCATTCAAGGAAATCATCTTTTCTTTTTTCGTGCCTGCCTGGATTCTGCTTCACATCTCGCGAAACCAGCTTTTCCACAAAGAAAAGCAAACATGTGCTCATTGCACATGCAATCTTGGCTTTTTAGCTTACTGAGAAAATTACAAAAATAAGGAAATATGTTTTCGTGAATGGGTGCTGACCGCTGGATCAAATGCTACAGTCGTGCATAATTGCTACCGGCTATTTGGTTTCATCACACAACCAAGTAATATGTATTTTATGGTTTACAGTTTTTGTTCTACTTTTTTCAAAAGATAAAGTTGAAGGTTGTTGAGTTATGGGATATGGCAAAGGTTTTGATATTTGATTTTTACAACGTATTTCTTTTTTCGCATGCATCGTAAACTTTTGCAAATTATTTCTCCAGTTTTTAAAAATTGCAGATTTTATAGGTAGAAAATTGGCACTAATAACCGAAAGACTTGTTGAAATTAGCGTGTCGCATGCGACCGTAAAATCTGTAGCTTGTGTACGTGTACTATGTATCATGTGGACCATGGTGCAGAGGAAACGATTAAAGTATTTGAAAATTTTACTTGTTCCTCGCACAGTTTTGCGTAAGACATAAACATAAACATAAAGCGCGAAAAAAATTCGCCAACGTTGCCAGCATTCCTTCTTATCTAATGAGGCGAAAACAAAATCACGCTTTTACGGAGAAAGTTCTCAAGTTGGGAAATTTTGAAAAATATTTCCTACACTTGAATGTGCCGGCTGATGCAATTGTGAGCCATACTTTATCTTAAGTTGGATACAAATTCGCACGCAATCCTCACCATCCGAGCCAATGTGTTTTTCTTAAAATTATGCAATTGGTGGACATGATAGGGAGAGGGCAAACTAAAACATGAGGAAGTTGGGAAAACAAGAACAATTCACCCTAGTGCTAGTACTTAATACTCGCTCAGAAATTGTTATTTTTCCACTCTAATTACTCTCCCTTGGGATGAATATGAATTTTATTTGAGGATGAGCTAATAATGCTATGCTTCTTTTGCTTTATTTCATCCTTTTTCTTCCTCTGTTCTTGTTGGACGGCGATGCTTCAGATATATATTCTTTCGGAAGGTGATGCTTCAAATTGAAGAATACCATAGAACGTTACTTGTTATTATGTAAGCTGACCAAAGGCACGCAGAGGAGATTCAGTCATGTCTTAATATCCTCCTGAATAATATCGTTCCGCATCCATATCCTCTGTTGTATATGAATTATATAATTCGTTGAATTCGTTTGTTATAACCAGTGCCCGCAGTTGTTTGCTGGTGGAAGCGGCAGTGTACATTAGCAATATAGTAATCTTGGAGAAAGTGTTAAATAAGGTAGTAAATATTATAAAACTTGCATCATGCGGAAAATTATTTAGATTGAGAGTTGCAGCCAAGTGTTGCAAGTTTCCTTCCTCTTTGATTCAAATTGAAATCACTAATCTTAATGCTGCTGCTGTAGCTGTACTCAGAGTGTCGGTCTGCAACTTTGTGGTTGGGCTTGTTGACTAACATTTGCAAATGTTTTCGCAGTATTCGCCAAGCTTCTGCTGCCGCTTCAAGTTTCGCACTACTATGCGCACGCTTTATAAACAATTACCGGACCGTGTCCACTCCTTAATCGCGGATCATTTTCTTGATTCTACGTTTGTAATCTTACTGCACATCACGATCTTCTTTTCCAACAACAGCAATATTTTTGTTAGTGCGTGTGCTAGACGTAAAAACGGTATTTAAAAACTACTTGAATCATTTCGCGCGCTGTTGTGTTACTATACAGGCATAGGCTTCACGAGGGACGGAGGGACCTGATTTGGCACATCAACAAGGCAGATTCTACCAAAATTCATTATGATTGTCCCTTAATGTACGTTTTAACAATGCTTGCGAATTATGCAGTTCCGAGTTTTAAAGAGATTCAAAAATTAGGTCGACAGACGGCAATTTTTTTGGGTAACATTTTTGTTTGTTGTTCCGCTTCAGGTGGAACTTAAGCTACAGTTTACTGCAGATTGAAAAACCATAACACATGCTTCTTCAACGTCAGATTGTCAGATCTTCCGTGATTGTCTAGCTAATGCTTCATTACCTCTTCCTTCCTATCATAACATCCTGGGAAGGAAAAACTTCCTTCCTGGTAATTGAATTTGAGGAATTGTTAAGATAGTATTGCGTAAAGCATATTTTGCATCAACTTTTTGTACGTTAGTCAGCACAGCTTTTGCAATTACTATTTACCTATACAAATCATCCGGTGGTCCTCAAGCCATGTATCCAGTTCTTCCTGCCACCAGACAAATAAAAATCCCTCTAAAAACTTACACTGCATGCAATTATGGATGCGATATCCAGAAGGTGATCCCAGCAGTCTTAGCAGTGAAAAATTCTACTAGTACAGATACTTTCAGAAATGTTTTGAAAATATGAATACTCGGCCTATACTTACTAAAATCGCTGATTTTTAGTTTATAAAGAGCTTATTAGCATGATTTATAACATTTAAGCGTTATCGAGTAACTTTTAACGTTCAACAGTTGCCATAGAACCAAAATCTCAATTCGCCTGTAATTATTTAATGGTTGTTACCGTTTGAAGGTGATTGATTAATCGGTTCGTAAGCGTTTATTAATAAGAGGTGCAAGTATATACTTCCTTTTCTTTCATACTCACTGTTTCAGTAATTATTCAAGTTGTGCGTGAAAGCATTGCATTATTTTGAACATTTAAGAGAAACCTTGCTCAGTCAAGTTGCAAATTTGAATTGAAAGCACCAACAAGTTCTTCCCTCATTAGTCATTAGTCTATGCTCTTATACCAGGTCAGTTTTAGGACCGTATAGAAATTAGGTAGGAATGAAGCTAGTCCTAAAATCAAATACAGCTTTCAATGGGGTTTACCTAAACTTATGCCGATCAAGCATGATGCTTTGGTATAACTTGAACCGACAATGAATCAGTTCTTTATTCATTTTTACCGCAATTATACACAAGCACCTCCAATCTTGTTGGAATCTCGCTAGTCAACTTGTTGCAAGCATGCCGGTGCGTTTGCTACGCAAAAAATAGGTTCTCATGTCCGTCAATGGGCTAGCGTAGCGAGTGATTCGCGGATAATTTTGCCAATTATATTTTCACGCATGAAGCTCAATGGGCTTCATCTCACCCATCACGTATCCCATTGAAAAGCTGGACATATTCTTCAACGCTCTTTCTAATGTGTATGGTAGACAAAGGTGTGTCCTAGTGTGTCTGCCTGCAAAAGAGTAAAACTTCATCTCTCAAAAATTTTGCAAGTTTTTCCTAGCAAACTGATTCCTCGTCATAACTATTTCCATGGTAAATACTTTAGCGACTTCCAAGTTTTTACCTTGGATATTATTATTTGCCACAAAACTCGTTAATGACAGATTGATGTACTTATTACTTCCTTTTGCCCTCGTATAGAAACAAGAAAATCCTACTGGCGATGCATTTTTAGTGGATTTCTAGTTAATTTTACACTTCTTACCAGCTACATGAGCCTGTCCTAATTGCTGGTTTTTGAATGCATCTTCCTTGGAAGTTTCCCTGTTGGTACTTCCTTAATTATCAATGGATGCAGTTATTATCAGTGTAGCATGTTTTTGTAGCGTCGCTGCTGAATGGGGGTTTACAAGATCGGATACAGGAGCTTGTTATGAGACTTCTTTGTACAATTACTTGACAGGTTTCTTGCAGATTTTTCAGGTTAGCTGGCATCGGAGGCCCTAATTTTCATAATTAATTCAAAAACTGGGATGGAGAAATTTAAATTTTCCGGTCAAACATGAATTATAGTTTCGCTATGAATTATATTCCATTTCAAATTCAAAAATTTGAATGTTCATCAAATATTTAGAATTCAAAAATTCAAATTCAAAAATTTGAAATTCAAGTTCAAAAATTTGAAATTCAAGTTCAATAAATCATTCACGTGGACCACTGAATTCTTCAGATCAAAACTAGGGTGCTATATGTTATATATATTTTTACAGGGGCTCTGTGAATAGAAAATTTCTTTTGTCGTAACAACTAATTCGAATCTACTTCTACACCTACACAATCAGCTGCTTCCCCAATATAGAAACAAGCATTATTGCACGGCGTATAATTATATGTCTCACTGACATGAGTGAGAAGAGAAAGAAAGTTTTAATTGCCAACATAATATGTATCATATAATCATCTTGCTGAAAATGTAATGAAATCAGTTTTCGCTAATGCACTAGAGCTCTACCCGCTTGAAACTTCCCCAAGCGCCTGGTCTGTAAGCAGCGTGTCATCTATATACGTAAAGTAATATTCCTTAAACTTTGTTCCATGAGCTATCCTATCCTCCGTTGTATGCGACGCTTTCCTTCGCTAGGAAATATTTTCTCCTAGGACAGCAATTGAAGACCGAGCAGAAATTATGATTCGGCAACGCTGACATCAGGCGCTACTGCTACTTAGATGAAATAAAAACGTTTTTTCTACTATTTATCAGCGGAAGACACGTAGGCAAAATATGTTCTGATAAAAGAAGCAGTTTATTAAGGCAGCAGCGGGAATAGCCTTTGAAGCGCAGCATAGCGTTTAATCGATGCGAACACACGTCGCTTTTAGTTCCGTATTTATGTTTGCAGCAACAATGTTTGTGCAGAAAACCCCATTTCCGACACTATAGCATATCCGTTTTGGTCCAGCTTCCTTCCTTTAAGATTGTATTTAAGATCCGCACACGCTGCAAGAACAAGTCTCTAATTGGGCTTCCTCAAAGTTTCTACGTTCTTGTTCTCACATCCACTGTCTTGACCAAAGCCTCAAAAATGGCCTACGTGTAAATCAGTGCTGAAATTCATGTGCCAAGTTGAAGGCAAACAAAGATATCATCATCTCTATTGTCTGCGGCTTAATGCTAATCATATCTCCAACTTGACTCACTACTGTACATGTGAGACTTGCTTTCTTTCTTCTTCTCTTCCTTGCAATAAAATGCACACACAAGTAACTGCAACGTTTTGATACTCTTCACCTCTCAGATATTAAAAGTGACAATAACTTTTTAAAAAAATCACGCAATCCTCCAAGTTCTCAAGCTGTAAACGTATACTTTGCTTTAACGCCCAAGGTCTTTTTGACCTCTGTCTTACAACTACTCCAGAGATAATTACTAATAACGTCATTACTAATGATATTCTCAGGAGAATCATCTTCATCTAGCATCTGCTATCATTGCTTTCAGGAAGAGCATATTCTGAAAGAATTTTAATCAATTACACATCTTGTAAGGAAGAGTCCAGCTACACTTGTCATAATCATAGAGAAGATGGGAAGTGTGTATTTAAATTGAGATTGCTAAATTGAAGGCAAATACTTAAAGACAAGACAGTAAATATTATCTGCATCTCAAATATAAATACAAAAGAAGGTTTGGCTTGACATAGAGCAAACATTTTCAGTTTTTAAAAACTCCGTATCGTAAAATAATTTCTGCAATTAGATCCTCCAAGCTCAAACTGTCGGCAAACAGGTACATGACAAGGGCGGGAAATAATTTCTTAATTTAAGGAAAGAACCTTCATAATAATTCAGCACGCACGTGATTAATTTTTTCCCATACCAATTCCTTGTACAAATTCTTAACATTAAACGTCCATGCAAATCCATGAAATTTTCTAGTTCCACCAAGAACTTACATATATAATCGCCTTCGCAATTATGCCGATAATAAATCCTACTAAACTCGTAGAAATCAACTGTTTGCAATGCAAACTTTGCATAAGTTTAAAAAAGTTAATAGCGCTACTAAATATTTTAAAATGATCGCAGGCATTATGGAAACTAAAGCTTTTCTTTCCTCTCCCGAACTTGGAAATCCCTTAAATTTTTATATTGCCCGATTGACTTTGAAGTTATCACAATTTTAGTTACAAATACGGTGTGAAAATGCATACATAAAATGAAGTTACAGCGGTCACAGTAATGTGATTTTAGTATGATCGTGAGCTATAAATAAAAATATGAATAAAACTAAGAGACAACCGTGAAAATTGTAAGCATGAATATGCATATGTTTCATGTTATTGAAAGAACAAGAAATAGCAATAATGATAGGAGGATTTAGTGTTTTCTGCCACTTTTAGGATTAAATTTTGAACGAGGAAAATCTACTCAGGATTTCCCAAGGATTAAAATAGTAATTTCGCAAAATACAATTAAATTGTTTTAGCTTACAATCATCGGGGAATATGGAAACCAAGTGTACTTACGGTTCACGAAGTAGCCTCCGGAAAGTCATTTAGTTCGGTGAGGAGTGAATCCATTCGTGACATTTTCAATTAACTATATTTCCATACTCGAGGAATCTATATAAAATTCCAAGGTCAAATGAATTTGCTTGGGCTTGTGTTTTTCCGTGTTTGCAAATTAATAGTTTACACGTGATAAGTAAATAATTATTGGTCCAACGAAACTTGAAAATGCAAATCACTGTCGATAATTTCCAGTATCGCGGCAAAATGCATCTCCTGAACTTTAAATTGGCAATCAAAGCCACTTTTTAATGCTCTGCAAGATTACGCAACGGCAGTTCGGAAAAACACTTTCTTTACACCAAAGATGGTTTTAACCCGTGGAGAACAAGAGCACAGCGTTTGAAGCACGAACTACTCAGCTCCCTTAGGAGCAGAGGATTTAACGCACAATTAGGCATTTAATTGTACAAGGTTTCATGGATTAGCGAGAATAGCTTGTATTGAAAGCAACCAAGCTGACATGTCCGCAGGACAGTTTAAAGGATACAATAGGAAATTGTATTACAAGATGACAAGTATGCCGGTGAGATTACAGCGGAACTGCTGCTTGGCATGATGCTGACGCTGCTGCGCTGCAGCGATCTCCCGTCCCCTGGCATTGTTATAATATATTTGAAAAACGGTGTCGTTCCGCTTTTTGACTATTTTCAATCCTCTCCTGTCCTGTTCCATTACAATTAATATAGATCATGGCCGGTCAGTGTCTCGCACCGCTTTAGTTGTTATTTAGCATTCATACTGAAGTGAGCATGAAAAGCGTTTTGATTTAATTCTAAATTACGTTCAAGCCAAGGCCATCTCCGCTTGACGCGTCTAGCTTGTCCTTTCTACTTAGGAGCTTGAATGACAGTATAAGCATAAACTAACATGGGGCGAAACTTGCTGCAATCGTGCCGGCTTTTACCCCAAATTACGACACTTTTGCTTTTTATTCTAGGTTGGCTATTTTCCTCCTTTAAGTCACATTGTCATGCGTTAGCACTTGCAATTTTTGCAGTCAGAGGTAGTGGGGAATAATTTTAGAATTAAACCATTTTAATCACAATTATCAACTGAGGCAGCCTTTGCCTTTGACACCCAACAGAAGGTTGGCTTTGAATTTGCGGTGCGCTGAACTTAATTAAATCCCAGCGTTGACGCTTTTGTCTGGTATGCGCTCCACGCGAAATAAAGCCATTCTCTTATGTAATTTCACAGCTGAAATCTCATTTCTAATTTAATTTAAATTAAACCATGTTTTGTCTCGCTAATTCTTGCTATTTCATTACCAGCCCTTCTCTAGTATAATGCTCACTTTGAACACTATTTTAAAATCGCTGCGAATTTTGTACTTTGCTCTTGTCAGCTTTAGGTTAGCTCTCTTGTCTTTCTCAACAATGAACTAGAGTTTGACAACCGTGTCTTTTTTAACTTCTCCAATAAATCCTCTGTCACACTTTAACTTATTCCGTGTAATTTCTATCGCCCTTTCAGAGGAGGATAGTGCAATCCCAAATTTTGTGCTCTATTCTTTATACCAGATCTCTTTGATTTTATTGGCTTGAGCCTGCTGTGGGCTGTTCTGACGAAGCAAAGAAAGAAGGGTGTTGCAAAACTCATTGTATTTCAGAAATTTTAAGCATATTCACTTAAGTTAGGGCTCTGCGCTGCACTCTAGATATTACTGCTGCTGTACTGTCATCTATGAATTTTGAGATGCGCTGATTGAAACTGGCAGTTTTAGGCGCGCTTTTGTTCAGTTACTTAGCCTGAATTCCAAATTTGAACATAAGAAGTTTGTTGCAAAATATAAATCATTTCAGTCAATCTTATCCTGATGATTCTGGGAATAATACATTGCCAAGAGGTTCATCTGCTTTTTGCGTCTAAGTGAGACAAGAGCAATAACTTCAAACTTGGAGGGAAACAATGCTCACTTTGGCGGCAGCGTGAGACGTTCATTATGTCAGAAAATAATGATTGCCGATTCGGATTCGGACATTCAACTTCTTCAAATGCTGCTTCTTTATTTAACTTTTTAGAATATCCGATACAAGCGGCGAAAAGAAAAATAAATACAGATGCTATTTATTACAGCTAAGGATATTTAACTGCTTTGTAACAAATCATGACTGGTGGATGTTCATGGGTGCTGAGATCGGTCCAGGTGTGATCTAACATGATGAAAAAGCTAATGAGCTGAAGATGCTACAATCCAGAGCGTGTGGACAAATTCTAAAGCGTTAAAAGACCAAAGGCTTTGTCTACCACTACTTTGTTTTTTCATGAAGAAGCTGGAGACCTCTAGCGTAGGTTCAGGGAAGTCATGCCGACTGCCGGCATTGTAAGCAAAATTCGCGAATATTCCTGTGCTCTCCTTATATCTGAAGGCTAGCGTTACACTGGTTATGGCTGGATTAGCCGCCACACTGCCAGTGCAAGGAGCAGCAAGATGTTATATGAAATATAATATTTTGCCCTAGGAATAAATGAATTAAGGTGAGTCATGCTTGCGATAAAGGAGGAACGAGGAACAATACATTTGATATGCTTGCATCTCGCCATCTTAGTCATAACAGCCATGCTTTATGCTTATACAATCCCTCATATTTGAGCGTGAGATATTCTGACGTTTTTTATCATCTTCACAGATGATATTAAACTGCTTTGAAAGGAATGAGGGAAAATGAGACCTTTTTTGCAATCATGTCAAAATAAAAGCATCGTGAACTGGACAAAGGTGATATTAGCATATCAAAGTGCGCGAAACATACGCAGTACCAGTGACGCTATTGCATGTTCACCTTCACGTCCTGCACTACAACATACACGTAACTAAGCCGCTTATATATTCCCTCTTTCCATGGGATGTTTCTTTTGGTTTGATGCCAAATTGTAGCGTGATTTGCGTGGTGCGGTGAGTAATCAACCTTGATAGATAGGGTTAGAAGTTAGGAGGAAAAGATAAACAATAAAATCACACACTCCTTGCTATCGGTATACATAGTTTTCCTGTATTCCGCATCTCCACAAAAACTGCTGCGATTATAATTTCTCATCCTCTGTAAGCTGCGGTAGTTGTGTGATGCAACTTTTAAGAATTCAACCTTCATTTCCAGCATGTTCTCCAAGTTGACAGAGTATTTGAATTTATAGTAGTAGATTTTCGGGGCTGAATAAATGCTACAGAAATTCGCAAAATGAAGTTTAGTAATTTTAAGAGTTTGAGTTCATATTGCCTGTTTCTTCTAGGAATTTTAAGTGCTGTGAGAGGTGGCAATTTTGAGGATGGATTTACTTCAAGTGGTGAGTTAAAATACAAGCGCTTTAGCGTTTCTCAAGTTGATTGGCAGAGTAATTGAGTTTAGTTTTGGTTTTACATGGCTTGGGTTTGCAAAATTGAATTATTGAGTTGAATTATTCACATTAAACTGCGTTTTATGATAGCATATTCAGGCAATTTAAAATTGAGCTCTTAAAAACGTATTATAATGCATTTGTTATTGTTTCCACAGAATCTGATGAGGCCCGTTCAGTTGTTTCTCCGGAACTGTTTAACTGGGAAGCTGCTAAAAAAGGTATAAGTTCCTTCATAGTCCCAATTATTCCGGGAGGCAGTAACGCTAGCAGCGTTGGAAACGCTGTTGAAAATTTCCTCAGGACGGGTGCCAGTCAAGTATCCTCGGCAATAGAGGGCGCAGTCCCAGAAGACGTCCGCTCAAACGTGCAATTAGCGTCAGCAATCGTACAAAGCTCTTCCAAGAATTTCGGTGACTTGATTTTCCCAGAGGGAGAAAACACAAGTTTGGCAGATGGGTTTTCTAATGCTGTCAATGAGATTCAAGCAACAGCCAAAGAACTTCATGGCATGGGCCTGCATGAGAAGATTGGACAAAGTCTTTTGGCAAAACTAATGCCCGCTGATGAAGATGCTGAATCCGTGGAGCAAGTGCATAATTCCCATGATTTTGCATCTCAGAGAGCAGACGAAGAAATGTATACTTCCTACGGAGACAATGCGGGAGTTAAAACTTCAAGCACGACTTGGACAATAGTGACGATACTTGTTGTTGCTGCTATTATTGTTAATGTCGTAGTTTTTTATGCTGTTTACAAGAGAAAAAAATCTACCCGGAAAACTACACAGGAAAGTGATCTCGAAGTGGAGGATGCGGAACAAAAAGAAAAACTTAATGCTGGTACTGACTTGCCTTGAAATTACTTTCAGACTTGGTTGATTTGAGCCTGCAATTTACAATTCAAGTTCCTGGTAATTTAAGAGAACATGTAAATAATAAAATTATTAAAGCGGGTTTTGTATCGCTCCGAGAGTGACAGTATTCTGTCGGGTATTATTGATGGATGCCTTTGGAAATAATATAGTTATGTAGCTAAATAAAATAACTGTTTATTTTGCTAATTAAAATTAATTTAAAGGTTTGTCATGAAAATCACAGACATACTTTATAGAACACACAGTTTACCCGGAATCACAGTTCATGAATGGTCTATAATTTTTCTTCTACACAATTACAATTAAATACTTAGCGTAATTTATTGCTGCTATTTTCAAGTAGCAATTCTGCACCAATTTCAGCTATCATCACAGATACTGCATGCGTACTTCCAGAAATAATATTTGGCATCACAGAAGCGTCAATAACTCTAAGATTCTTGGTCCCAATGACCCGAAGCTTTGGATCAACTACTGCGAGTTTTGAGTCAGCTGACCCCATGGCACAAGTTCCAACTGCTCCGTGCATGACAACGGTGTAATGGCGAATATAGCACTCCCAATAATCATCGCTGCGGAATTTCGTTTTTTCACATCCTGGAAAAGATTTTTCCATGAGCGACGCATCTAAACCTTGTAACGTTTTACTTTTCTCGACGATTTCTACAGCTTTCTTGACACCTGTAACCGAAAAACATCCGTTAGTAATCGAATTATGTGCGGATCATGAAACATACTGGAAGTTTATAAAATTTACCTTCAATTAGCGCTTGAATGTCTTCGGGATGGCTGTAGAAATTAGGATCAATAAAGGCCGGATCGATGGAATTTGAAGACTGTAGCCTGACACGCCCTCTGGATTTCGGACGTCCCAAAAGCGTAAGGATTTGAAAGGAATCTTCGTCTTTGGCAAGATCAAGGAACTTTTCCAAAACACCGTCTCGAACGTTGAATGCCTTTGAAAAGTCCCGAGGCATGTTTTCATTCACAGCGTTACCCAAGAACAATAGCTCCAAATCTGGCCATGAATCGTTTCCTTCCCGCTTGGCGATGGACGACATGAGGTAACCTCCTGCTTCAAGTCCAGTTGAAGTCAGGGGTCCAGTACCATTTGTGACAAATTCATGGATGGTAGCGGTATTAACGTCCCGGTCAACGTTCATCGTCACTGTGTCATTGACAATAAATGGACCTACAAACGTGCCTACGTGTCCTTGAAGATTCTTACCCACAGGAAGGTCCGCAATCATTGATATCTGTAATTTCAATAAGTGCAAGTAAGCATTAATTCCAGCATGGATACAAACGGTATTATAAAAAATGAATTTCGATGAATACAAATAATAAAAGAGCTGTAGTTCAATGGACTTTGCTGCCAAGTGTACGTTTAAATAGTCAAGATGGTTTCTAGGCCCGATTCCTGACAAGAGAAGGATTTTGGCGTTTCCAATGGCACCCGCAGATAAAATGATTTCATTTCTGGCAAAAACTATTTTTGGCACTCCGTTCTTGAAGAAAGATACAGCAAAAGCATCATTATTTTCCCTAAACTGTACTTTGACAGCTTCAGCGTATTTAAATATGGTTAAATTAGGATTATCTATTTCGGGTTGAATAAAGGCTTGGCATGTGCCTAGACGTCGTCCTTTTTCTGTTTGCACGTTAGGGATTTTGTTGAAACCTAGATTTTAAAGAGATAAAAATTGAATTTCATCTTTGCCGCAGTTTCTATGGCAACAAAAAATGGATTGGTAAATAATACACCATTACCTTCAGAATAAGGTCCATTGAAATCAACTATATTATATCCTGTATCTGTGGCAGCTTTGAGGAAAAAATCCGCCATTCCTTTATACCCAGGATACGCTATACGAAGCTCACCCTCGTCGCCATGGTATTCTGACTTTGAACTTTGAATATATTTCTCCGACTTTTTAAAATACTGCATTACATTCTCAAAACCCCATCGTTTATCCCCCGTAATTTTGACCCAATTGTCATAGTCTTTTTGATGGCCGCGCGTGTACATCATGGAATTTAGATTTGTGGAACCTCCAAGGCCTTTTCCATGTGACCAGGTGCATTCCTGCAGTTTGAAATCATATCATCATATAAAATTTGCATTTTTTTTATAATTTAATTAAAATTAAATGCATTAAAATCCTTACTTGATTCTTCATTGCTAAACATGAATTTTCTTGTGGCGTAGTCTTAAACTGCCAATCAATGTACTGTTGGTTCATCAATAACCATGACAAGGCAGGCACATACGTTAACGGATTAGGCTCCCCTCCCGCCTCCAGTAACAGGACGTGATACTGTTTCGCTAACCTATTGGCGATGACCGCTCCGCTAGAACCACCTCCCACTGTAATAATAGGGAAAAGTTACAGAATTAATTCTCGGGATCTTGCGAGCCTCTGAACTTGCTGTCCTTGGCATGTGCCGGAGTTAACGGATGAGTAGCGCTAATACAGTTGTATGGAACATGCGCTACAAAAATACGCTGACCAACTATCGATAGTAAATAAAATACAAGAAGGATCCTTACCGACAATATAGTCAAACCTCTGGGGACTATTATCGTTGAAAGTTGTCTGGAACTGGTCCGCCATGTGATCCAAGTTATGCCATAGCAAAACGATACTACTTACAATCCCTAGAAAACTATAGAGCAAAGGTGAAAACAGATCGTTTAAACGGTTAAAGTATCGTTGATAGTCCTCTAAAATGAAATCCATCTTAAATTCTAAAAAAACTCTAAGCTACACCCTTTAGATACTAATTGCACTGCAGTCAGCCGGTTGTTCTGGCAGTTTCACCGAGCCTGGAATGTCCCTAGTATCGACATTCAATCTCTCATTACTACACTCAAACTGGACACACTGTTGTGACACTGGTTCCGTCGTCCTGAACACAGACACATACTGGATTACGATGAGTCCAAATTCTCTTAGCCACATAACGTCTCCAACCCCTCAATAACAATTATTGGCATACCAAATTCAATTCACAAAGAAAAAAACACATATCTTTCAACCTACCCCCAAACTAAATGAATCTAGCAGGGTTTGGGTGTCAATGGCAAAAATATTTCGCAATCTGTTATCCCTTCTCACTATCACTCTTACAGACACCATAGACCAGGCAGGTGCTGTACTTTGCACGTAAGGAATTTTTGTTTGGGGCTTCTAACAAGTATAACAAAGCATGTAAATGCAAAAGCCAAAAGCTTTGACGCAAAGGGCAATTATTACGTCATAAGTCGCTTGGTAACTTTTGACGTTTGCCCAGCCCAAGCATATGTGTGTTCACTAAAGAATCACGTGCATCCTCAAAACTAGCGTGTAGGTTGACACTGTAACGTAGCTATATGTTGCAGATTGTGCATCAACTTAACTGAACTACGATCGTTTAACTTCTGCATTTGGCCCCAAGAAAATGATTTTGATAACTGATCACTCCCTATCACAGCTTTGTTAAAATCCTTTCACTTTTCTAAACCAAGTAAACTTGACCTCCAAAGGTGGTCGCGAATTATAATTATGCTATATCTTGAAAGTCCATGCAGAGACTAGTAGAAAGTCATCTGTATGCCCCACCATAAGAGGCATTAGCGTATTATTTCCAGGGAATTTATGTGCTACTTTGTAGCGGAATTCTGAAATAACTTAAATAGATTCTTTGAACTGAACCTCCCATGGATATAGGCAAAAATACTACTGCATACTGTTTCTATTTTTGAATAAAAGTCCACCGAGATGTTGAATAAAGAAAGAATTTATTACTTGCAATCATCTTTTATGAGTAGATATTTTTATCTACAATAAAAATTGGCAGATTATCCGAGGTTTTTAAAATTTTACTTTTACTACCCCCAGCTGCCACCACTCATTTACTTCACCTGGTAGCGGTTCTAAATAGCGACGTGCGAATCTTCGAATTCGCCACATATCAACGTTGGAGAAGAAAGAAAATCTTTAAGCTAACATATAAGCTCTTTTGGCAAAAGATGCCATACTGTAATACTAAATCTGCTAACTAATGTTGCCTCTGCTTGGCGTCAACGGTAGCGTCATCTGGTTTCATTCAGTTCAATGACGGCCTTCCATCTCCACCAATGTATACTTTTGGATTCCTAGTAGATGCTGATTAGAATTAAATTATTATATACTATATCAAACTTCATACTACTGAACATTTTGAAAGTGTATAGAAATGTACTTAGAGCTCATGAATATCAATATTTCTTAACATGTATATTGGGATAGTTACAGAGCACATATGATTTTAATTAATGCATTTTAACTCTATTTTTGTAACTGCCTTTCATAACTAAAAAAAACTAGACATTACATCTAACACACTTTGTTTTTGGTACGAACGACTTATTCATAGCACATAAGCGCAAACATGGCTGCCTGCAATGCCAAATGATTTAATGTTAATTATAATTAATTAATGTCTACTAAAAACCCTTGGATTCTCTTGAATAACTAAATTGTACTGACCAGAAGTTACCATAAATATTAACTAAAATTATCTAATAATTTCATTTAGGTCTCCTCCAAAAGAGCTTCTCCAAGTTCGGAGTATCATATTAGCTCCCTTTTCTCCAATCATTACCGATGGAGCGTTAGTGTTGCTAACAACGACGGTGGGCATGACAGAAGCGTCAATTACTCTGAGCTTAGACACTCCCATAACTTTGAGCTCTGAATCTACAACTGCATCCTTGGAGCCCTTCTTGCCCATTGAGCAGCTGCCAACAATGTGATGAAGCGTTATGGAATAATGTCTAACGAAGCATTCCCAGTATGAATCACTTCTGAAAGGGACGAATTCGCATCCTGGGAAGGGCACATCCGTGAATCTGCCTTCAAGCTGGTTAAACGTTGTTGTATTCTCCACCATGTACACAGCGCGCTTGACACCATCAACGAAAACTTGCAAATCGTGATCGTTATCCAAGTAACGCGGATCAATACTGAGCGGAGCGCGGAAATCCGGGCTACTAAGACGGATTTCTCCACGGGCTTTTGGCCGAGCAACAGAGACGATGATTTGGAATGAATCCTTACCGATAGCATGGTTGAGATATTGATTCATGACCTTGGGGTCAACGTGGAAGGCGTGAGCAAAATCAGGAGCCATCTTTTTGTAGACACCGGTTCCTAGTAAAATAAATTGAAGATCGGGCCAGTCGGTTTCCCCTGCTTGTTGGGCTTTTGTCGATGATAAGAAGCCTGTTGCTTGGCAACCGGAAGTTGTGAGGGGCCCTTTACCGCGTTGGGTGAACTCCAAGAAAGCTCCAGGTGTTACATCCCTGTCCATGAGAAGGGATAATGGCTGGTTTATGAAGAAGGGTCCGAGGTAGGTCGAGATGTGATCTTGAACGTTTTTACCGACGGGTAGGTCAGATCGAACGGGAATCTGGAAATGAAATTTTGAAATTCAGTGGAATTTTTTCATTTAATTATAATTTAAGTTTAGAATAACTGGCTATCTTTAACTCACGCCATAAGATTCCAAATGATCTTTTGGTCCGATACCAGATAACATTAAAATCTTTGGCGACATAATGGATCCAGCTGATATGATAACTTCCCTGGTTGCGAAAGCTTGTTTTGTGACCCCGTGTCGTTCGTACTCAACGCCGTATGCTTCGTTGCGAGCGTTTAGCAGTACCTGTAAGACGATCATTTTAAATAACGATAGATTTACATGGGATGTTTTCCAGCTATTTGGAAAGCAGTGTGGTGAGGACACACATGTGATGAATTATAAAACATTTCCTCGAATTACCTTGCTGACCATTGAAAACTTGTGGATCGTTAATCGCGAGCGCTCCCTGGCGGGTTCTATAAAAGCTTTGTAGCCTCCTTCTCTTCTTCCGTTTCTTGCAGGGTAAAAAATCGGGGAAAATCCTAAAATGTTAATAGATGTTCAAAATTAACTTCCTGTACCATGACCTCGTATTATAGGTAAAAGATATAAGTTTTGGACCAAGAGATCCAGTTTTCGCCGGTCGAATTCCGGTTTAGTTAAAGTAAATAACTGCATCATTACATAGCTTTTTTGCTTCGAAAATTTGAAATTGCAGTTTAGCGGAAGATTAACATCCGTGAAATGCATTTCCACGCTTTGTATAAACTTGTTCCCTCTACTTTTGACGAGTAGGTGTCAAAAGGTTTCCCCTTGGAACCAAAACTATACGTGAATATGTTAATTACCTTGCTTGAACCTTCCATTTAAATCAGTTCTCGGATATCCCAGCTCTTGTGCTGCTTGAATAAAAGTGTCGGCCATGCCTAGATAATCAGGTACTGCAATCTTCATATCCCCTGAATGCCCGTGGTAGATATCTGGAAAGATATTCAGAAAAAAAATCAGTTTAAAAATAACTTGCTCAACTAGCAGCTAGAGGGCTCTGCGGTTAACATGGCTAGCAAGCTGATATGCGTACCGTTGTCAAACTCTCCTTCATAGCTTTCAACGGATTTGAAATGTGGCAAGACTCCATCATAACTCCAAGAAGGATCTCCAGTTATATTTGCCCACTGGTCAAAATCCCTGGGATGACCACGGAGGTAGATGAGGAAATTGGCATTACTTGTTCCTCCAAGCCCTCTACCGGCTGACCATCCAGCTTGCTATGATTTAAAATAAATTAATTACATTATATTAGCGTATGTCTCATGTCAGTGCGCCGTGTACGAGCAGTGCGAGGTTCAAAATAGTTTAAGACTGGGGAACACAAGGGAGATCCGTGAAAAAAAACAAAAGCAACTCACGTGATTTGGCAAGGCAAAGCAAGCTTGTTTTTGAGGCACAGTCTTATGAAGCCAATCAATTTCCGGATGACTCAGCATGAGAAAAGACAGTCCCGGTACAGATGTAAATGGGTTTGGCTCTCCACCGGCTTCAAGGAGCAAAACATCGTAGAACTGAGACAATCTGTTGGCCACTACGGAACCAGCGGATCCAGCTCCAACTAAAAGCATATTTTGGAAGCAATCAATTAATTAAATACTTTTGTGTGAGAAGAGCCTTGCAAAGTATAAAACCGGCAAGATCCTTAAGAACCAGCCATTTGCATTATTTTCTGTGAATACTAGTCGTCACATTCGCTGATATGCGGATATTTTACTAAATTGAGTGCATCTTACCGGGTCAGATTACGTTATTTCTGCATTTTTTCTTGCAGATTGCTAATAGTCTCTCGATATTTTTTCAAAGGATTCACTCCTAAGTGCAAAATAACTTTACCACGTCTTTCCCAGGAAATTATTACGCAAATAGCTAATAAAACAGCTGTTATTCATTGCCAATTCAGATAAACCATCAGCCCTTGATTCATTTGTATTCAGGTAAGTTCGGCGGCCGGTTTGCGTGGTCTTAGAAACAATTTGCGAATATTCGCAGAAACTACACGAGTATCCTCAGCACATAAATTGTGCAAGACAGACCCCCTATCGTATCATACCTTTATCTTGGGTGGTCCAATTAAATATTTCAATATTAGCTCGCGGGCAGATGCAGGTGCAATAAGGATGCAAAAGCATCAATTAACCTGACGAAACTCCTCATCCAGTCCGTGCTTTTTTCTACTAGTCACCCTCATGTGGATGGTTTGTAAGCGTTTTCCATGTTTTCTTTGCGCGGCGGTAAATATAAAATACACAAGCTGTACAAGGAGCATATGGAAATAATGAATACCCTTCTTACCGACAATGAAATCGAACGTGTCTCGCTGATCCCCATACGAAGCCCGGAATCGATCAGAAATCTCGTCCATGTTGTTCCAGGCCATGACGTAAACAGAGAGGGCGCCAATAAAGCCGTAGAGGATCGTAGGAAACCACTGGTTCAACCCATTGAAGCTCTGCTGAAGCTGCTGGACTAAAACTTGGGATTGTGGCGCCATCTTGAGTTCCTTGTTTCTCGCTGCTAATTATATTCACCGGTATTTCCTAGGCGGGATTCCTGGATCTTGGATTTAATAGGCTTATAGTTGTTAAACAATAACTTAAATTGCCCACAGGCGCATTAATTATTGTTACCAACTGCAGATGAACTGACCCTTCCAGAGGGCACTCTTTGATGCTTGACCACCGACTAGTCATCTGATACTGATGATGTTTAGTGAAACAAAGCTAGTTAAATAAGTTGTAAACGCTAAATATTATTTTTACTCCTGTATAGACTGTTTCTAGCACCCGCTGACGCCACCTCCCAATCAGTATAGTTTTCTGAAGGAACTTTGTTTATTAATTAACTAGCTTTGTGTACGTCCCCACTTACCTTCCAACACTCAGCTTTACTTCTCACAAATATATCTATTAAAGGTCATCCTAGTTATACCGCGCTCGCTAAACAAGTCTTCAGGCCTGTAGTAACGACGAGTGCACATGTATCATCCAGGACTCCCACCAGAATGGCGGTCCCCTTCCCCGCCCCATGTTTTCCTACTAGTTTCGCCCTGCTCAACATTTCATAAACAAACCCCTGTAGTTTACGATTACTGAATGTTAGTTAAATAGCGATAAAAATCGCAGACAAAGTACGGTGCAAGGAGAACAAGAAGAAGACATAACACACTCTGTACTGTAAGCTTACACCAAAGCCACTGACCTGTGAATTAACCCTCAGAACGTTTGCTCCCTTGCGTATCCTTGCCACGGAATCCTTGCGAATCTTTGAATGCAATGTCATGCATAAGATTCGCATGCACTCATCCCACAGAAGCTAGTAACACACATATCCTCTACGGCATTGCTAACAAAGATAAATCGCCGTCCACTTTCAATAGGTATGCTTAATTGCATTTACGCACAGTGTTCGCATATTTGGATTCATCTACATGTACCTGTAAAGCTGAAAGCGAGTTGCAAATCTTAGAAGCAAGAAGCATACAGCAGAAGACATCTCCTTCGCGTAAACCCTGAACGCGTGGGTACGTCTCCTAGGATATTCGCACGGAAATTCATTTATGTAATCTTTTTATTATCTTACAAGTTTATAAGGAATATTTTGTAAAACACAAAAATTATACGCTGAAATATTACACATAATTATATACACCCCTAAAACTACAGCATATCCTTGTTTTTTTTCTCCTTGTAGATTACAAGAAGAAATTGTTTGGAAATTAGAATTATTCACGAAATCTAGCGCTCTGGACAAACCAACCCTAGATTTCGACTCTATTTGTCATTATCTTAACGGAACTTGGTAAATTGATTGTATGTCAAGCGCGAAGGGCAGGAACGCTGAACTTGATGTCTTGGTCAGATCAGCAACAAGGTCTGCGCGCTGTGCTCCACACTGGGCCACAGCCACAGCGCATGACTCACGACAGCAAAAGCCACAAATAAAATGTCGAATACCAATAATCCCCTTGACAATGAACTGATTAGTTGTAACTCAGTATTGAATTTTTTGATGACGTAACGTTAACAATATTCCGATTGTGCCTTATGGTATCTCAGTGCTGACTTTACGCAAAAAGTGACCTGAAGCGGCTGAACCGCCAAAGTTAATTACTGTGGGCGCAAGATTGGTTAATGCATTAATTACTTAAACTGCGTGTCTAACCGCTAGAGACTATGGTAAACGCTAACGCATTTTCAAGAAAAGAGCTGTCTCAAATCCACAGGTCACAACTAGTGATCTAATACGATGATGATAGGCAGTTAGCGCGATCAGTAGCCGTCTCGATCGTCTAGCCCTTGTCATCGTTCATGCGACCACATATTTCAAGAGGGGTGCGTAATCTGAATATATTGAATATTCAGTGTGCATATAAAATGCCAGAGAACTTGATTATAGGTTGTCTTACGACAGCGTTTCTGGTACTTTCTTCTGCAGCAAATGTTTTAGCTGTAGCACTTCAATTAGCTAGTGGATGGAGATGCAGCAATCAGTTGAAATTTCGTAGGATGTGGTCCTATATTGTTAGCAAAAAATGGTTCGCTGTAACTTGTTACAAAATGTGCAGTTTTGCCAAAAGCGTACATCGCTTGCTTTACGAATGTCTTCAGCTACAATAAAACTTTTTCCTCGTCCACCCATACTTAATCTGTCAATCTTCCATCAAGCTTCTCTTTTGGTAGCCTTAAGGAATGGTGTAATGTGTGTAGGAAGGCAGCCTGGAAGCGAGCACGGAGATCAAATTGCATGTATTTAAAAATGTAATTAATTTTTAATTCAACACATGTTGAAGCAAGGTAAACACAGGTATTTACGAACTACTACTGTGAAATATTTTGAAGTGACAGATTACAGACACTGTCGGATGATTATTTTCCCTCTTCTGGGCTCGCCAGCAATTTAATGCATATCATTTATTTTAATTTTTGGAATGTGCGGTTTCTGCATCTTTTCAGATTAGCGGGAAGATGCGTTTAGCCTAAATACATCTGTCATTCGTCTATCAGAACGAAGAAGCACCTGTGCCATAGACTCATAATTATATCAAAGTCTAGTCAACCTAATAATGTGTAATTGTACAGTTGTTAGTGCAATTCCATCAACAAGTTGTTAAACATACTGGTGCTTTGCCTTCCATGTTGTAATATCAAATATCACTAAATGTAGCATGTTCTTAAAGTACGAAACAGTTTTTTACTCGAATCAATTTTTTTTAAACAGTTTGGATTTAAATGAAAGCAAGGCATTCTTTCGTTCCTGCGCTTCCTCTCGTCCTTTACCTTGGTTGAGGGCTCGTTACGAAACAATTAGATCAATTTCATCACGTGCTCTAGCTTCATTTGCAGAGTGCGAAAAAGAAGCTAAAGGTTAACTCTAATATGAACTTGAAAGGAACAAAGGAAGCAAGTAGATAGGAAATCAAGGAAGGGTGCATGCTAGTTTTAAATACCTTGGGACTTAATAAAGCTTTAACTGTGAGACTTGAATGATGCATGACTTTTCTTTCAAAATAGATCCGCGCCACGTTTCAAGTTTGAAGAACCAATAAAGACATGAGGAACTCTGGCTACCTGGGAAAGAGTCAGCTTGCTGACTTAAATGTCTTCTTACGTGTGAACCGCCTCTCTTCTTTTCTCATAGCCAAAGGTCATGACATAAGGCTCATCCTTGCAGTACCTGCCATTAATTATTAAATGAACGGTCACGTTGTAATTATAATTTACACGCCTGTCGTGAAATATTTTAAGTTATGAGCTTGTTGTGTAGCCAAGGTATTGCTGCACCACACTACACAGAGTGGAATAAAGAAAAGAAATTATAAGCATTAGAGGACGCTAAATAAGTTACTGCGGCTTCTGTAAGATTTTATTATTATTTTAAGAGCAGTTAGCAGAATTACCAACAGTATACTTCTTAAAGGTTTTGCGGTACATCTGAAGAATGCAGATCTTTCTATTAAAGAACCAAATGCATTTTTTGCTAGCTCTGCTCATGTGTGGAGTTGGGGATGAAGTTCATTGAAGAAGATTTAGTGAACTATTGGATCTAGATTGCGAAACGATACGCAAAATATGGAGGGATTAGATAAGTTATTGGGCGACAGCAATAAATTCCACGAATGCAAAAAAAGAGGATGCAGTACTACTAATGTGTTGTTCCAATATGCGGACGGATAAGAAACTGAGCTTCTGCAATGCAACATGCCAAAAACAATGCAAAACTTTTTCTTTGAAAGCGACGGTAAGGTACTATCCAAGCGCTGATGCGTTAAAAAATTCAAACGTATGCAATGCTACGCTGTCTGCATGGATGAATGGATGTTCACCGGTATGTATGGTGTTTTAAAAGAAAACCGGTTTCTCCTTAGAAACAAATTCCCAAGAATTCATGTACAAATCTTTGCGTTACCAATGAATATTTTAAATCTAAAAGGTATAATAAAAACTGACCACACATGGGAAACAGAGAGACGAGTCCCCTTTGGTACTCTGGCCGCTTGGGTTTGATGGTGCAAAAAATCATGTTTTAGTAATTGCATTGGCTCAATTCAAATGTAGTTGGAATAATAAGTAAGGGTAATAATAATCTGAATAAACTAATAATAAATTAACAAATGGTAATTTTAACAAGAGTCGTTTCGTTTGGTCCTGCATACAAAATTAACAACCTGCCGTAGCTTATTTACGGCGGACCATATCAATCCAATCACGGTATCTGTCAACTCGAGTGTAAACCCCCGGGTAAGTTCCACATCCGATACCCCAGGAAACGATTCCGATTTGTTCCATTCGTTTGCTGTTCAACGGGCTGGGTCTTACAAGTGGTCCGCCGCTGTCACCCTGGAGACAGAAAATCATATGCTCTTGCATATATTAATTCCGACTCGGTATATTCGAATTGCAAAAATTATGAAAATTTAGGAATTTTTACCTGGCAAGCGTCACCTCCGTTTCCACCGGCGCAAACCATACCATCAGTAATTCCAGCAGGTGGTTTATTCCCATAAGTAGTTTTGCATTGACTATTCTTCCAGACTTTAAGTTTGACCATGAGAAGTTGCAATGATTGTTGCCCTCCGTCCCGAGTCCTGCCCCATCCAGAAAGGGTCGCAAATTCACTTCCGGTGTCGTAAGCGGGAGCTCCGGTGGACAAGCAGATAGCTTGAACGCTTTTGTCAAACTTTGGAACTTCTTTGGACAATCTCAGAATGGCAACGTCGTGGTGCTATATGAACAAGAAAGTATTAAATTAAAAGCATCTGTGTATAGCAATTAACGTTATAGAGGGCGCTGGTGAAGCTTGCGAAAATAACTTACAAGAGTTTGCATGCTGAATCCTCTGTGGTACCAGATATTTGTTACAGTGTAGACTTGACGAGTAGATTCTACAGCAGCAAGATTCGTAGTTCCTAAGTAGACGTTGAAGCTCGCAATATGCTGGGATGTCATGCTGTGAAAGATAGCAAGTAGGCATTTAATTTGAATTATGACTAACTTGAGGGGAAATCAAAACCTACAATTATGCAAATAAAACAATTACAAAATCAACATACTGTGAAACACAATGTGCGGCAGTTAGGATATGCCGGCTGTCAATCAAAGATCCTCCACAAAACTGTCTTCCTTTTTGCATTAGCGCAGCCTGAAATTCGAAACAAAATGGCAAATTTAGCCAGTAGTTTAAACTTCAACATGATGTTCTCAAAATTATTAAATTACCATCCACGGAAACGTATTTGCTGCAGCTGGAGCACCTTGGACTACTCTGGTGCTGCAATCTGGAACCCTGAGGGCATCAGCTTTGATATCGGCAATAAGCCTTGTTGTGTACTCATCTTCCTGCTTGCAGCAAACGATGTTGTCTGTGTAGAAATAAAAGCCAATTTTAAATCATCTGTATAACAGATTCGGTAATCTTTAGGTGGGAATTCAAAAGAAGCTTACCTTTTTCACCACCTTGACAGACACCAGCAGTTTCCATGAGCTGCTCCGCAAGGTCTAGGTTGGTCAAATTTCGGACACCGCTCTCATCGACCCTGGTGTAAAGAACCGGGTAACATTCGCTAAGGGGCTTGCAAACTCCACGTTCACGGGTGTAAAAGGTCTCACAAGAAGCTGTTACGACAGGGGCTCGTGGCAACTGGTAAGTCGGGTAAGATGGGACCACATACTGGATTATTACTTGACGCTTTCCGCGCGGCGCTTCCTCAACGCTAGTAAGATTTATCCCTGGAAATATTTGCAAAGAACAACGCTGAAATCAGCTCAAACTTAGTGAAACTTTTTTAAACCTGCCAAGGAGCGGTATAATAATTAGTCTGCTGTTTAATCTTACCTGATCCCTGTGAAGTAATTTCAATATGATGTTCAAACAGTGCTCTTCCATATGGCTCTCCGGATACAGCGACAAGAGCAACAAGGCAAGCCAAAAGAAGTAATAAAATTTTTGCCATTTTAAAAAAATTGGGTTCTTTTAGCACAAACACTTGACACCGGACGGAGCGCGTTACAGCGACTCCACACTACACAAAACCTGTGGCGAATCTTGGAGCCGCCGAGCGGTCCAGCTTTGAATTTATACTCGGGTGAAGTAGCCAGGGGCCAGACCAGAATCGGAGTCCAATGATCCAAATAATAAATCAAGAATTAATGATGACAAGGGTAGGAATTTCTTTACGCCCCAAGATATCATTGTGTAACATCTGCTTCCGAAGGAGGATGCTAAACCATTATATTCGCAGTATTTCACCTAACTATAGACAACTCCAACAAACATTACCGATTGACCCTCGGGACAATAAGACCTAACTTAACCTTGGTTGCGTCTTTTGGCCTCGGATAGGTCATTCCTACCTCCTTCGGGAACAAGTTTGCCAGCCGTCAAGCCTCATTAAACCCGAAAGAAATCATCTTTGGTATTTTGTACATCCAAATATCCACCAAGGAAAAGTAGCAGACGGCCGTATGAAATATATTTGCAAATAATTTAATTGACAGTGGCCACAAAGAGATCTCATCGCAAATCTCTTGTAGCTCCTCTGATCCCAATCAGTTCATTAACCAGTTGATTTTGGTGTGCAAATTTTACACCTTCAGCATTTGACCTGCCACCTCAGAACCTCAGAGCGCTCGCCCTGTGAATGAATAGTAGGTAGTATTTAGCCCGTCAGTCAAAGCGGAGCTTCTGTCCAAACCATATGGCATACAAGATGACGACGGAACGACTCATGTTGACCAGTGGCTACTGACGACGAGTATGCCGCAGCGTTCCAACATTCCAATCTCTATGATAAAGTCATCATCCTCTAAGATAACCTGAGGCAGACGGCACGAGGGATTTTGCAACATTTATCACCATCGTCTTGGATTGATCTAAATAAATGGCATTACACAAAGGTTGAGTCAGGCTTAATTCGCAAACAAGGGTTTGCCCTTCCAGTGTTTTTGCAAGCCTTATATGTACCGTCCGTGTGCTTTGCTTCTCGGCTTGCTAATTTTTAAGTCTGCCCAATAATTTGCATAAGACAATGTGCAAAAACTCTTTAGTTTTGGGTACTCGGGAACATATTTCTTGTACAGGACGAAAGCCTCAAGTATTTTTGTTATTGCCTCCAGACATTAATACTCGCGCGTCAACTTCTCCTTTAAGTTGTACCATGAATTTTTGCTTGGCTGTTGGTGAAGGGCAAAAACAGATTATGAAATCTCGTTCAAGTTCGAATAAGTATTTGTACGTTATTAGTGCCTGCACAGACGC
Source organism: Sminthurides aquaticus (assembly GCA_906901655.1). NCBI lineage: Eukaryota > Metazoa > Arthropoda > Collembola > Symphypleona > Sminthurididae > Sminthurides > Sminthurides aquaticus. Next base: position 452,369 of record CAJQTT010000023.1, on the reverse strand, counting down.
TTTTTGAGGAGCAGCGCAGCGGCTGCTCTGTTGACAAACCATTGACGAGGCATTTAAATTTCTGCACAGGCTCTCGCCTCATAATTAATCCAAAACCCACGTCACGCAGGGCACTGCTGAGCAATGACCATTGACCGCTCCTCCGACCGCATTCTTTTAAAAAAATGAGACTAGCGGTTAAGTGATAGGCAAGCTGACAGAACTCCTCCAATTAAGTAATGACATAACTGTTGTATACAGCGTGAGATACAATGACAGACTTATTGATCAAGTTCTATGCTTCGTTAAAATTTAAAATAAAGATAATTTCAAACTACCGTACAAGTTTCGTATCTTCTGCAGGTCTCACTAGACTCTTTTGAGTATAATTTTATTTTATCGTGCGCATGGCGTGAGGATATTGGCGTATATTTATATAAGAACTATATTTTGTTGCTTCAGTTCAATGATTGATTTAAGAATAAACACCCACAATTTGTGTGATTTTTCTTCGGAAGTACGAGTATAATTAAAAAAACTCTATCGAAGCTCAAGGCTGTTTTCACACAAAAAATCCAATTTTTGTGAATCTTCACGTCACATGGAATTGGTAAATATACGATTTTTGTGTAATGAATACAAAAATAACTGAGTGAGTTACAAGTAATTAAAATACTAGAAGAAGGGCTAAAATAAGTTTGTGCAAAAATTCAAGTCAAATAATTTATCATGTACTTAAAAGAGTATTGCGATTAATTTCCTATAGCACTAATCCTGCATCGTGAGCGTTGGGAAAACTCAAGTTGTGAATGAAAAGAAAATTTCAACTTTGCTCATATGCATAAACTTCACGTTTGGGGTTCCATAGGAAGCCCTGATTACAAAAGAAATTGCTCATCTTTTTCAAATTATGAGCTCATACTGGATGAATTTATGCAAGTTACAGGAATAAAATCCACGCTGATTTTCATACGTATCTATGTAGTATCTACAAGAGTAATCCTAGAATAACCTACTGGAAGGACTACCGGTGTGATTGCAATGACAGAGGTACAAAGTGGTGTGTTTCTTGCTTTTAAAGTAATCTTTGCTAAAAATATTTTATACTATTGACTAACATGTTCTGGCCACTGAGGCTGATAATAGGCTATCCGAAAATGGAAAATCCTAGGAATGTATATTGGAACGATTGTTTTGTAAATAAATTAATGGCAAACTTGATGTTTCAAGTTGGGTGGCAATACTGCCATGGCCACGGCTAGGAAATAGAATACTAAACCTAGTTAGTCTTCAGAATACTAGTTGAAATGTGTGTGTGCATAGTGGAGTAACTATGCTTCCATACCACCGATAGATTCTAATTAAGCTATGGCATTACTACCGAAAAGTCTTGCAAGTTTCTTGCAGGCACTCGAAAGTATTTCAATAACTTTACCCTATATTGCTCAATCAGAGGCAAGTTATTGTCTCATACTACATCATTGTGCTACGCTATGTGTTACTAGTGTGTTTCTGCTTTACAATTGAGAGAATATGGATCTGATTCTGCTTATGAAGCGTTAACAGGCTCAGCTATGGTTTCTTCGACTTGGGATTTTGATTTCGATTTCTTCTTCTTTGAAAAAAATGGAAATTTGAAACGATCTTTCTTGACATGTTTCCCGTCATCTTCTTTTGTCTTCTCCTTACTTTTGGATTTGTTGTCGTTTAAATTGGTATTTGAGCTGCTTTTGTCTGTTGTCATATCGGATAAAACAGGCATGACGACAGGAGTTGGAGTCTGAGTTCGGTTCAAAGATGAGAAAGAGGACAGGGAGCTGCTGACGTACACGTCTTCCTCTTGCTCGTTTTGGCGGTGATAGTCCAGCCAATCCACAACCTCATTTCGCTCGTCTACGATACGGAGCAAACTGCCAAAGAAACAGGAAATTATAAAATTCCGAATCTACCTCTACCTGTCAGTTATCAGTAGTAGTTTTCTGAATATGAAAACCAAATGGATTACTACTTACTCTTCCAATAATTCCTTTTCCAGTAAATCATGATCGTCCGTACGCTGATCAATTGGAGTTTCTATTAAGGTTCTTAGTCTAAATTCCACATCAGATTGCGTTTCCTAGAATTAGACAGAATTAAACAATTACAACCCGTTTGCATCTTCATACAGGTATGCAATAATAAATCTTTAAATTACCTCTAAGCGATGACCTCTTCGAAGATAATCCAACTCAGTCTGACGCCTCAAAATATCATTCTTCTCATTGACTATGTTCCACAACTGGATGACCATTTCATCAATCTGTTCTTCTAGTGTAGGATCTTCCTGTAAATTACAAGCAAAAATATGCATTGCATTAATCCGCACACTGAAACGTAAGCTTAACATCTTCTTATTAATAAGGTTGTGGTTCGAACGGACCTGGTCCATCAATCGACGGATATTGCTTTCCAAAGTGACTCCTTGCCTTTCCAGTTCATTCTCTTGAACCGACAGATCAAGAAGCTCAGTCTTAATAGCATCTTCTGGTAAAGCTGGAACGTATCGTTTCGGAGGAGGCGCCCTTCGCTTCTTCCTCATTGTTGAAGGCTTCTTAGGCGTTAATCCTTTTAGCAAATCTGGAGGTGCAGGTATCACACGCTTCTCACCACTTCCTAAGGTCGGGCTGCTAGAGGAATGCTGCGGTGCAGGAGTAATTCGTGGAGGTGGTGGGGCTGGTGCCTTGGTTTTAGATTTTGTTGGAGACGGCATGAATGATGGTGGTAGAGGAGCATGCCTGCTTTTGCCATGCCTAGATCTTGTAGATCCATTGATGGTATCTGCAGATTTTACAACCGGTCTCACAGGGGAGGACAAAGGTTGAGGAGGTTCATTACCATCCTCATCATCTTCAAACGGATTAGACGGAGTTAATTTCTCTCTGGACGGTGCTTTCTTCATTACAAGAATGTCACTAGGTTTTAGAGTAAAGTTATCTTCGGACTCGAAAGGATTCAGTTCAGCTGGGTAGTAATCTTGCGTTTTATAAATTTCATTTGTACTAGTCCGTTTTTTAGGTGTAGGTGGCAAGATAGAACGTTCGACCGCAGGACTTACAGACCTACGTTGGGTTCTATGTGTCCTTGGAACCGGTTTTGGTTTTTCTTGGGACTCACCCTGGGCACCAACCACATTTCGTACAACAGTAGAACGTTTTTCTTCATCCTCACTGTCTCCTCCATTCGGCACTTTGTCTTTAGAATCACCGATGGATAGATTGATAGAAGTGGTATCGGATTTGGCGTCACTTGTTAAACTGTCACCGACACCACTTTCGTTTCTGGATGTGGCATCAAAATTGTCTTCCTGATCAGCGTCGTCATCGTCTTCCATTAAAAACGGATTCAGATCTTCCTCGCGCTTAGCTATAGCAGCAATATTTTCCCTCAGGAGTTCAATAGTATTTTTACGTTTAGTTTCAGGTGATGGTTCCACTACGTCTTTGGCTTGGTTTACATTATTTTCGTCTGCCGACTTTGAAAGTATAGCTTTTTCTTCGGATGCTTCCAGAATTTCGACACTGCTTGGAGTTTTAATCTCGGCTACTTCGACTACAGCAGAGAAGCTAACACTTCTGGACCGAGGTCTCTCATCATCAACATCTTCGATCCGGAGTCGATCTTCAGAAACTTCAGGACTTATGCCATTATCCTCCAAACGATTAACAGTTGTTCCGTCTTCTTTCATGGTAGAATTCATTTTTCCTGCATCATCTGCTACTGACGTGTCCGGGCTCAGCCTATCGTTCTCTTCTTCATCGGTAGCTTCACTCACAATACTGTGATCAACAACAGGCTGGATAGCTTCTATTTCAGTTTCGACAATACCAGAATTAATTAATGCATGTGAATGGTGAAGCCGTTTGGGTTTTTGTGGAGTCGGTTGAATAATTTTGATATACGGTGCAGTTATTAAAGCATTGTTAGATTCTTCTTTAATATCTTCAGTCTTGAATGCTTCTGATCCATCAGCAATCCGGTCTTCAAAACGATCTGCTTCTTCCTGAATACTTGCGTTGGTAGGAGAAGCAGGAAGTACTGCCGGAGATGGGGATCTACTGGATGTATTGGAATGCATATCGTCGCCCCTTTCTAATACGTTCTTATCAGTAGAAGTTGCTGCAAAATCAAAGGTGTCTCCGGTAACTGCATCATCTACAACAATGGTAACTTGTGGAATACTGGTAATTGGAGTTTCAGAAGTGTATTTTGCAGGAAAAGCAGCAATCTTGGTATCTTCTACTACTGAAGATTTAGGACTATCGGAGTCTTTTAAGGACAAAGTAGGACTCTTATTAGAGTCTTTTTTTGTCGATTTATAATTCTCTTTAGCAGGTGATCCAGGACTTTGGGAACCTTCCATTGAAAATGCAGGGCTCTTCTCGTCTTTTTTGTAGGATGCTAACCTGGTGGCTACATATTCTCGGGGTGTTTTGCTTGGTGGCAGTCTATCTTCATGATTCGTAATAGTTGTACCATCAATGGCTAAGATTTCTTCTTTGAGATGATCATGTTTTTTACTAGGAGAAATTTCTGTTTCCTTCTCTTTTGAAAGTGGAGGCGATCCTTGAATCTCTGGGATATCGTAAATCTTTTCAATGATTTCTACAGGAGGAGGTGTGGTCCTTTTTTGAATAGATGTAATTTCTTTTTGCAACTCAGTAATCACAGGACTGACTTGTTTCTCATCAGCACTCTTGTTAACAGATTTAGGGCCATTGCTTGCATGTTCGCGACTGGTATCTGGGCTAGTATGTGCAAGACTGGTTTTCTTCTCTTCCTCAATTGGCAACACAGGGGTTACAGATCTACTGTGAATTTTTTCGATTTCAGGGGCGGGAGCGCTCGTGGGTGCTGTGTATCCATCTTCCATAAAAGCTTTAAAATTCGTTCGACTGCGAAAAGATTGTAATTTCCAATCATTAGAATGTAGTTCAGTCCCAGCTTCATCTTTGATTTTGTGTTCCCACATTTCACGTAAACTGTTAACTTTCGGAACTTGGGCACCATTATCCACTGCACTTGCATTTTTTCTTGTTTCATCCTCCTGTGGCTTATTATCCGGAAGGATCGCTGCTGCTGTAGGTGGTGTAATTTTGCCCTGCTTATCGTCGATTCCATTGATTCTTGTAGCAATCTTTGCTGGTGGGGATTTGGGCACACTTTCTACAATTCTTTTAAAATTGTTGGTTTCGGTCTGCTGTGTACTACTTTTCTCCTCCTGGCCGTTCATGACTGGTGAGGTAACTTTTTTAGGTTTTTCCCATAACTTGATATCTGAAGCTAAAGCTGACTGCCTCGAAGGTTTCCCAGATGGTGGACTAACCAATTCTTGGAGCTTACGTTGGCAACCACGATCTAAACAATATAGTTTTCCATCCGGAGAGATATCTGCAGTATGTTGATTAAGAACTGTATCACAATTAGCACAACGTAGACACGACTTATGGTACAATTTCTTGGCAAACATGACACGCTCAAGGAGGAATACAGGATTCTGGCATGCAGTACACACAGTTCGCGAGGTTAGCATCGGCTTCTTGGATTTCAAACGGGCAGCTTCTATTATGTCGTCCGCATCCATCCCACGTACTCCATCATTCTGCAAATATATATAGCATACACAACATTAGACCTCCGTAGCCAACCGTACATCAGCTCATATTTCATGCAACGCACCCGTTTCAGGGTTAGTATTTAACAAAAATCGTGATATCCATTAAAATATATGTGTCAATTCCGAAATTTTAGATTCCTTGAGACACACCACAGCACGAGCCACACCATACACTGAACGATATTAACCAAAACCGCGGCAAAGCAAAGCAGCGGTCACCTCTCAACCTAGCTGTCTACCAAGCTGCCACAAATCCCTAAAACTCACGTGTCAACCTTGATTGCTAGCTCATTAAACCCGTAGATCTACAAGAAAAACTTCGGAACCACAAAACACATTCACACGCCAAGGTTTAACTAATGCAGTCATTAGCAAGAGCGCAATAATATTATTCCTAATTACTGCGGTGAGCTTAAAGAAAACACATTCCGTAGGAATTACATACACAACTTTTTTCACAGCAGCTGATACGAGGAAAAATAATTTTCCCTACTTGAGGGCACGCTAAGTACAGGATTACAACTGCTGATTTTAATTTCTAAGAACACTTCTCAACACTTCACCTGCTTTTCAAATAGCTTGATTCAAGCTAACACTTTCGAAAACCTCAAAAAGAACTACACGTACAGCCTGTTCCATTTCAAAGGACTGGGGGAGCTTAAATACTTACAGATTTAATCCAAGTTGTTTTACTTTGGCACGTCAGTGTCTGTGCGTAGTCATAAACTTACACCACCACAGAGACAGAGAAGTCTCTAAATAAATCCCTCTCTAAAACTTAACCGCAAAGGAGGATGAGCAAACAATGCATGAAGGACCCACAATGTTGCAAAAGTGTGCGCAAAATCTCATGCCATATTTTCTACTCCGCTTTCCTTTACCTAAACAAACTACACTGACAGCTATCTTTTTTTTGTATCTGGCAATCTTCGTATTACTATCTGCCTCTCTGGATTGATTTCTATCAATTTATTGATCGCTTTCTTATAATACTCGAGTACCGAAGCGTGAAAGAAGCCAAGTAAATAAATAAATCAGCAGATTCGCTGATGGACATAAAACGGCTGACGCTACCTTGTTGCAACAAAAGAAAGTGGCTGCAAGGGAACATTTTTCTCGTGAAACCTACAGAGTAAGAATACAATGAATAATTTTTATAATCATATAACTCTTCACTCTTTCTGAAATCTTCAGCAAGCAAGCTTGTAACACTGACAGCTAGTCCAAGGAGGGAAATGCACAAGTTAAGAGAAATAGAGAAGAGAGGACTTGTATAGTAACTTTTGTCCTCACTAAACGAGGTTATAAAATGATCCAAGCGTATTACTTGCAACGCAACTTGGCGGAAGATACCAGATTGCTATGTTGATAAAACTTAAAACAACAATAAATAACTACAACACTTTCCTATTTTCCACGATATCCCTGAGAATATTAAGACACGCTGAGAGGAAGAAGATGATCAGCGTGGAGGAAACTCAATCCATTCACACAGATACATGCATGCACGCAATACAACGTTTCACAATAACCTAGTTGCTCGTAATAACTTACTAATTGCTATAAAATCAATACAAGTTATGTATAAAGGGATACGAGTCGTTAATCGTAGTCACGCTTGAGACACAAAACTATTAATTTCACCTTCGCAAGTAATCCACTGAAGATCCTCTAAAGTTATATTTAACTTCTGCTGTGAGTTAGCTCTCACTTGCAAATTCAGTGTTGACTATGGTGCAGCCTAATATTCGACTGCATTCTGCTGCGTAAGCTAAAGAAGAACAATCTTACGAGAAACCTTAGCGTCAACTAAAATTAAGCACTACCACTACCACTGCTCTGTCTCTCTCTGTCTGAACAAGGACAAAGTCCTACAGGGAGTTCACCCTTTGCTCGAGCCTAAGGCTACTGCATTAACTATCACTAACTTCTTCATCAAGTTCATCGGAATCCGCTGCAGTGTTTAATGCGACACATGTTTAAGGAAAGATTGCTTCTCTCGTACCTCTGCGCGGATATTCCCTTGAGATTTTTCATCACACGCAATGTACCATACCTGCTTGGTTAGTTAACAACCCTGCTTGAGCTAGGGATAACTTGTCTGGCCTAACAAGAAAAATGTGAAAGTACAGTTACTTATAGACAGAGAGTCACTGTGTCATAATAACCTGTATTATGCACCCTGTAGGGAAATAAACACGAAGGGGGATTAAACTTCCTTCATTCAATTTCGTCTCTGGTGTTGCGAGAGTAATGTTAATGTGGCCATTCCACAATCCGTCTTCTTGCAACATAATTACTCCATCGGAAAACCTGACTAAGCATAAAATCGCCTGAGAATATGTGTTCTTCAGTTTTTCTTCTTGTACGTAGTCCTTCCTTTCCTTTAGGAATGGCTATAAATCTTTATCTTAATCATTATGGCCATATGAATGATTTCAAATATTCAAATTCAGAGAAATAGCTGAAATTTCACCGGCTATTTATCTGTTCCGATCTGTGGCTGTAACAGCAAACACTATAGAATGGATCATAACAACCAATGAGAAACATAACCTTTTTAAAGTCCCAATAACTATTAAACAACTATACGTTTTAAATTTATGACCTTCAAAGCCCACTAACTGCCTTGATAAAGCTTATCAGTTCCTGCTGAACTCTTAGTTGCGAGTTAATGGACTATAAGCTCTATGTAATCCTAACATATCTCCTGCAGTTTGTTCATGAGCAAGAAATACAGTGTATTTTCCAATCTAAGCAATTATATTGCTAGGCAGGTCCACTCCTTACACATCAGCTAGCTACGATCATTCAGGTCAGAATTAAGGACTCAGCAATCAGAAATAACATTCTTTACAGCGTATCGACTAAACGAGAATTCCACAAATACTTTCCCACGACTACAAACGCGCTTTCAGGTTTCCAGACAAGAGAGAATGAAAACGGTGAAATACTTTGATTACATCAAGTGCATTTCATGTTTGAAAATATAACAAGAAGATGAATACTGTCACAACTTACAACGTCAGAATTCCTCGGCTTCTTGCTTCCACCAATAGGAGTTACAGCCGACCTCTTCTTTTCACTCCGCAAAACATTGTAGAGGGTTGAAACATATGTGAGAATGGATAACCGATCTGGAATTTCCATAGCTACCATATCCTCCGGATCCAACAGAGCTGGTACACCGAGCTTGCTTTCAGCGACTTCAAAAGCCAGAGAACAGTTTCCCAAAATATCTTCATCTTTTAAACTGTTGTAATCTCTGCAAATTAAATTAAACTTTCATATTATTTGCAGTGCCTATCATCTTGCTGATATATGCCACAATTATTTCTGCTAAAATACAGTTACAGCATGGACTTACATCAGTTCTGGGTGATATCTGTGGATAATAGCACAAAAAGCCAACCCGTTCCTCCAGGATGTTGTCATATTCTTTACGTTCACGCCACGGTATCCGCTTGTGGCGTTCCTCGCCCATTCTTCCAATGCCGCTGGCCCTGACCTCTCCATCTACATAAAAAAATTAAACAGTTGCTAAATTAAGCTTATATGCGGACATTAAGATTCTTCAGTATACTTAGTAATTAATTAGGTTATGACATTTGCAGCACTTATTAATACAGTAACTAAATCCTGTTAGTCCTTACTTTCAATTTTCCTGTTTGTGTTACTACCAGCTAGCTTGTGGAAACGAAGGCTTGTCAGCTATCAAATTGCTTTTGCTATCCTGTTTCCTTTAAGTGGTGTAGAAGGAGGGAAAATATTTGCTTGACAATTAAAGAAACGCTTACAGTATACAATCATGCAACCTGAACGGACGAATGTTTGTCTCTCACTGCTACAAGATACTATTATGGATTCACACAACACAATTGCACCAAAATGATAGTGACTCGTATGCAAATAGAGCATGTGACTCATCTTCAAATTTAAATCCTTGTTTTTCTAGCACATAAGCAGGACTTCACTCATTGACTCATTGTTTGGCTTGCAGCTTTACAGCGATTCTAACATATACGCTAGCAGTAAGCAATAAAACACTTCTTGGTATTAACCAAGCTACTATGATTAGCTGTGCTACTTTAAATGCCATTACACAAATTTTATGAGACCACTATAAACACTTTCAAAACCTCATACTTTCCGTCCGGAACAGTATTGGTAAGTAGTTACATCAATAGATGCACAGAAAGTTCTTCTTGTGAATTTAAATACTTGAAAAAGATTAACCATTTATACTGCATTGACTTGACACTTCTAAATTTTGCCAAGCATGTTTAATACTGCTTTTACGGGTATCAACTAAAAGACAATCACCGGCTAATGGTAGAACCACACGTACAGCAAATAATCTTGAGATCAGACATTACTCTATAAAAGTAGCTCACAGTGCAGCAGTCTTGTAAATACAAAACACCCACTCCAGATAATTAGTAGAACCTTTCACGTTGTTATCTGCTTTCTATCAATGTCAGCTGTCCCTGGATAATAGCACTGCACCTTTGCCTGGTATCACAATGACTTTTAGCCGTTTGATTTTGATATTCCGAACAATCTTCAGAGTAATAAAAGACAATTACAATTCTACTACAGCTGTCCAATTATATCGGCTGCAAGGCGTTTTGCAATTGCAGCTAAGCTACACATTAACCTTGGACTTGGAAATGAACTCATCTACCTGCAGTATTACATATGTACTTAACGAAGCAACATAGAGTATTCCTATTAATTTTCGAAATAAGCCTGTACGCTTGAGTCGTTATAAAAATCAACTAATTGGATCCTTTTTTCATAGCTTTCACAATTCGCGATGGTAATATCTTCCTGACTGACCGTATAAATGAGTCGCACATCCTGAAGGCGAATCTTGTGCCTTCGGGCACACACACACACATTATTTGATGTAACTTAACATAATTATTGTAAACGCAATTTTAATTCCCTCCTGATAACTTACGTTAAGTAGACGTTGGTGCTAAACGATGAACTGTTAACTGTCTCCGGTTAGTAGAATCAAGTATATACGTCAACCATAAAACTGCCAACTATGAAGAGTAAATTCAACTAATCTTGAGTAGAAAACATGTTGTGCACTAGAGCGATATCGATTATCCGAATCGAAACCATCGGTGATTTTATATTTCTTATCGTGCTGCTGATGACATGTGTGATTCCTCAATGCTGATACTCAACTACCACCTGTTAAATAAAAAAGGCTAGAATTATTCATCTTTCGAAACGATGCATTATTGTCTTCAAATCGTGGAATAAACCCGCAATACCGCTAGTATATATATATACGGTTTATACATTTACCTATCAGAAATCAAATCTTCTTTCAGCAACTTAATCCCGTCTATGAACCGTTAATGAATTCTGAATCATAAATCAAGTTAGTCCGTCTCTTTGTTGAATTTCAATTGTATACACCGAATCCAAATTCGGTCAGAACTGTGTTCCCACTTCAAAAATAATTGAACAATACATTTCACACTTACTTGCAGGAAAGCACTTCGACGTCAATTTTCTTCTAAAACCAGTATGGAACTTTGTGCGGAATTAACTTCAGCTTAAGTTTTCCTGTGTTTAACTCCAACTATTATTATTTCAAACGAAGCACGAGAGAGTTCCCAAATAGCACTTTTATTAAATACTAACTCCACTAAAATTAAACTTGTTGCCAAAATTAATTATATACAATAATGCTTGTATCACTTGAAAATTTAAATTCATGCAAAAGTGTAAGCACAAGACCATACATTTAAATCTCACCAATTTAAACTTTGCACCTTAAATGATTTCCAGTGAATTTTTATGAAGGCACTGTGAGCAATTCATTCAAAAAATATCTCCAGTTTATAGTATACATGGATTGATATTAAATCTACATTAAAAGTTTCGAAATACTAAGCTAGTTGGTTAGTTTACTTATTTGATAAACTAACTAAATAAATAATTATATAATTGTGGTTTTAAATGAGTTACTCCAAGCGTTCTAACGCTTAGGAGTTTAATAGGGAATGATTCCGTGTCTTTCTACATGATGCTCTAACCTTGAAATTCCCAAACTTTGCTCCTGTCTCTTCCGTCGTTTAAAGCCCATGGTCGTACATACTGGACACGGGAAGGGAGCGAAGTGCATTCTCCCATAGATCCCATTCAAACTCCAACAACACACTCATCCCCTCGGGCTTTAATTCATTTCATAGACATGACGCTTACGGTTAGCTTTGTCTGCTCCAAATACTGACGTAATTGTAGTGTTCATCGCTTGAATGTATTGCTTGCAGACTGTAGTCACATTTAAAATATATTTTAAATATGTGATATATATATATTGTCAAGTCCATCAAACGCTTTTGTAAAGCGCAGCGTCATTGGGCCTAGGAATCATGATAATCCTGTTCCGCTTAATACCACAGTTTCGCTCCACATGCCTAAAGCTGTGTTGGAACAGGTACTAAATATAACAACTTCGCTTCGAGATTCATTTTTGCAGCAAACTAGGGTTGCTCCTCTGTCAACTTTTTTATAATCAAGGATGCATAAATGATCATTTTGATAACCATCATAACACGTGCTCGTTTCCATTCATTGGTTCCCGAGGCTTTCTGTTTGCCGCGGCCGTTGTCCCAAAGATTGACGGATAGAAAAAGGTCTCCTCCTCGTTCAAAACGGAATGGATCCGCGCCATCTGTAGCCTATCTTAGAACCAGCAGCGCTTTTTGGTTGTTATCGAAATATCCTTGAGATTTGTCCACGATTTGTAATGCCAGACGATATGATACACACACGCATTTCCTAAATTTTTCAAAGAGACGCACAATTCCTTTATTACGCATGATTGATTTTTTCAGAAATATGCGTTGGGCATGAATAAAAATGTGATTGGGTTTTTAAGCGTTTTTTATTAAAATCCAAATTCTAAAGTAAGACATTCCCAATTATCCTTTGTAGGGTTTTAATTTTTATAAAAAAATTACTTCACGCTTAAACACTGCAAGCATGCATGCACATAACTAAAAGAATTTGCAAACAAGGCATTTAAATACAATATTGTAACGCAGAGTATATACGGACTAAACTAGCATTATTATTAAATTTATAAAAATCGGGAGGGATAAAGAAACTAATCATAATTTCTCAAGACTTAATTTCTATTCTACATTGTGTAACTGAGCAAGGATAATTCTGTAAAGGACAGCATAAAAAACAAATAAGCAATTTAAAGAAGAAAACAGCTAAACATGCCAGTACACACACTTCCTCACATCATCATAGATCAAAACTTCATCTTGGTGTTAGTAGAAGAATTTCCGTCACAGTATAAAATGAGGCACAGCCAGCTTCAATCGTAGAATTGCGAAAAATTGGATCCGCCAAAATGCTCATTGTCGCTGATAGTTTCGTCTTGAGTCTTATATTTATCAGGCAAGACTCCAAGTTGCCGCAATTTGTTCCAAACTCGAATCTTGTCTTCCTTATCAGAGGCCTTATATGTCTTTACACATATAACGTAATCTTCCTCATACTTCCCTCGAGACCGGGCGTACTCTGAAATGCATACAAAAGAATTCAAACTTCAGAATGATTCATCCGGGGAAGTTAACATCAAACATGCATGCAGGATTACAGAGCTCGGTGTGTATAAGCACAGTGGCTGTGGCAGCTATAAAGCATATTTGACAAGGGCCAAATTGTTGCTAACAGAGAGGAAAGTCGTGTAACGAGATGCTCACTAACGCATCACGTAATACTTGCTCCTGAACGTAACAACAAACGAGAGTGATATCGACAAGAGAGGGAAAACCACTAAACCACCCCTCTATTAGCATCATCACCCTGGTTCTGGGCTGGAGAGATGAGCAAATCGGAGCAATAGAAGGGGAAAAAACCTTCAACTCTTCTCTACCCTGCTCTCCCACTTAATCGTTAACACAACAGTAATATTTACATGTAGCCTAAACTTTCTCTCTCGCTCTTCTTTCCCATTTCACCCTAGTGTAGTAGAGGAAATAAATCTGGAAAAACTCCCGGGTATCCAAGTCAAAATCGATTAGAAAAATAATATGTAATACGGCATCATATCATCCTGCTTTCAACCCTCGACGGCTAATAAAAAGTTACTCTCATTTTAAAAACGGCGTAAAGCTCATTAATTATGTTTGCCCCTTAATTGACGAGTACTAAATGCAAATTAATCTCTAGCCACTTTTATTTCTTCAATCCAGTTTCAGTTTGAAATTCGCGAATGAATCGCAAAAAACAGCTCAGTTTGTAAAAGCTCACCTTCGTTTCTTCTCGCTGTTGGTATGGATGACGCATATCCCAACTCGCCAGCTTTAGTCGCTTCAGCGATAATTTTCCAAATCTCCTCTGCTTCTTCTTTTGGTAAAAATATCAGCCAAGATCCACCTTGGTAGTTTGTGGGCTGCGTAGCGTTATTTTCAGTGTAATTACGTGCAGTCACGTAACCGCGGCTCTCGTCTTCCGCTGCTATCAACTCTTGTACCCATATCGGCATCGGCACACCAGAAGGGCGTCCCATATTCCTGTAGGAACCAATGAAATACAAGCTAGTATAAACGGATTGTAAAAAGGCAACTCCCCCAATCAACCCCCGATTCCACCCCCTAGTCACTCTGCCTTATGCTAAGAAGCACATATCGTTGTTGTTAGGTACCTTAGAAAAACTGCGTAAACCAGCTTTCAGATGGTAAGGTAAGAAAAACGCACGAAGAAATCATATATGTTCGAAGTTGTATACATACATACATATTTCGAGAAAGTTTACTTACGGAACTATCTGTTCTGAAACGGCAATCGGTGTTGAATCCATTTTTCAAAAATTCACCACTTGGTCGTAATATGGTTGCAGAAGGTTAGGTCGGCACTTGTTGATAAACACTTGTTGTCCGGACGAGCTCTCGGGGGTGACTGATGAAATTTCTGAAATGTTTCCCCTTTCGGGCCTGTTCCTCTTCATTTCCCTACCCCACAGCTAGTTTAATCCCGCCCTTGGACTTTCCCAAACTGCGTTTGCAGCCAACTTTACGTGTTTCCAGTGGAAACTTTCCACCAATGTTATGCGGAAAAATATTAGCACGAAAGGCCGTTAAAGTGTCGCTAAGGAATATACCGATGCACCTGTCCATCGAGCCTGGGAGGGGGAACTCTGAGCTGGTGTTTTCGAAAGTTCTAGAAATCTCCCTTACACAACGTACCCAAAACGTTTCAGTAACTTACGTCATCCGTTGAACGAGGTCAGATAAATGGTCTGGCGCATGGGGGGCTCTGTCACGATACCAGAACGTGATTTACGCAGTCTGGGGCAGAGCATGAGAACTTGGTACTGCGGGGGTTCATCACCATAAGTGGGGAAGGTACATACCCCACTCTGGGGGGGGGGGGTAAATGTCCCCGCCCACGGATGGGGGGGGGTACCAAAAAAATCTTCTGCCTCGGGGGGGGATGAATACCCGACCCCACCCAATGACCCCCCCCACAAGATGGGGGGGGGCATTGGGTGTAAGGGGACTCCAACTGCGAGTATGCACGCTTATAATTTCAATATAGCTAGTTTGAGGATTCAAAGGGGATGAGAGTGGGTGAAACATTGATAAATCTCCTATTTTCACTCTCATCCTCATCCCTCCATCAAGAAGTAACTCCGTTCGACGAGGCTGGAAGAAATCTTCTCTGATGCTTTGAAACTCACTCTTTTGTGTTAACCCTTTATCTTAATCTCGACATCGCAATTCTTTGCAGAGATAAAACTTGAACAGACCTTTTTGTACCGCTTCGATGATTAGCTTTTGCCTTCGCATACAAAGCCTCTTACTATGTATGCTCTTCTCTTCGCTCCTATTTCGAGAATACGCAAGGCGGCTGTTCACTCTTTCCATGCACAGGGGCTAAATTGTTCGCTCTGGGCAAGTTTCCGTTTGAATCAGCTTTTTTCCTTTTCCTTACGAATGCGAATGTTAAAAGGTGCATAATACATGATCGTTCAGACTTTAAACTCACAACCTTGTGTACACTAACTGTTTCTAATGTTAGTTTGGCTGCACGCCTAAAACTTAACATGATCAAAGCATAAGCTGCAGGAAATGTGCAATTTAGAGGATTAATGTCATTATTATATTGAACTAGAGTATTGCTATGAGCAAATTTTAATCGGGGAACATCTTATTTATTCGCGTATTAAGCTGGAATTAAACTTAAAGAAAACTTCAAGAAATTACACGAATCACAATATTTCTAGGATCAATAAGGTATGCCCGCCATAGTCTCTTTTTGAGTTTTGTAACGTGGTGTGTCCAGGATTCCCATGCTTTCTAGTTCGCCTTCAATCCGCAAACGGTCCTGACTATCCTTTGCGTCGCGGGTTTTCACACAGATAACATAATTGGCACTGGCAATGCCCATCCTTGCTGCATATTCTGCAAAAATACAAAACACGGAAGATATAATTTTGCCGCGGCTATGCGCTTGAAAAAAGCAAATATTTCCTTGCAATACTCAGAGATTTAATTACATAATTTTTACACGGATAGTATATGCAGCTTTTTATAATAAGTCAATTTAAAATTATAAATGTGTTAAAACTTACTAGCATTTTCCCCATAGCTGGACACCGAAGATTCGTAACCTAGGTTACCCAGGTATGTTGCATTTTCTATCTGCGTCCACAGATTGTCGACAGTATCTACTGGACGAAAAATAAGGAAGCATCCGCCCCCGTGCTTGACTGGTCTCTGGAAATTCCTATCCGTGTTATTTATAGCCAGAATCCACACGGGCCTCTTTTCCGTCGTGGGCAGAAGCCCAGGCCATGCTATCGTTGCACAAATCTCAACGCCGTTGCTCGTACACCAGGATATATATTTTACTTCACCAAGCATATTCTTGATAGTTTTAGAGAATTTCGTTGACAAATAATCTGAAAATGAATGGAAAATTGGAAATATCTGATTTCAGAATTTTCAGTTTATTTAAATCTTACTTGTTTTTATAAGCTCAAGAAATAATTCACCCTTAGAGTTTTCCTAGTTTACTTTAGTAATTAGTTTATTAGCCAGATCAACAAGTATTACCTGTAAAAACTAAAAATGCTCAACTAATGCTTACTTCACTTACTGCGTTTATAATCAATGAGGTTGAGGACCAAGTAACTCCATCAACTCCAAGCTCCGAACCCCGCTTCTTTACTCTGCCGGTAAAAACTGTCACACTGGCTGCTTTCTTTTCAGGATATTCTTGAAAACCTTCACTCTTCGAGTATCTCGGTTTGAACGTATTTCTTGAAATGGGTATTTCAACTAAACGATGCACACCATCTCAGATGTCGCTCCTAAGATTTATTTTATCGATTCTTATCTTGGCTGGTTACAAAAATAATAATGAAGCGCAATAAGAAAGCCTTTGACGTAATACGAAGGAAGAAAACAAGAGTTAGTGCTTTCAGCAAGCCAAGGCTTCTATGGACTACAAGATGATGGATGCGTATGACTTGAGCGTGAGAGGATCAAGAAAAGCACATACTCTTATATCACAGCTTATATAATGGAATAACTGGGTCTGGGTTTGCTCGCGAATGTTCCTCCTCACTGGTCATTGCATTGGTCTGCAACATGAACCATCATTGAGGTAGGCACTTGCACTTGGTGCATGTGTTGCGACTTGGTGCATGTGTTGCGACTTGGAGACATGGAATTAAATTGCAGCTACAATAAAAATTACACGGCTGCTGCGTAGCTTGCAAAAGCAACGTTAGCATCCACCCATACAGCTCCCGCCTCTTTTACAAATCCTGAGATCTATCAAATTCTCCGCCTGCTTACCTTGTTGTTATCGTCATTTGCTCATATACGTGTCTCAGACCTCACCTCAATGGGAATTTATACTTGCCTTAGCTTAAAAAACTTCTTTTTTTACCAATGAATTGCAAACCATAAAGTACTCTTTCTCCTACCGCTGCCGGCTGTCCATACAGAGAAATGCTGTGGGTAAGTGTGCTTAAGATATAACCTTCCTTAACGACTTTAAACCAGGTAGGAGAAAATATCTAAATGCACAGTATTATTACTTCCTGTGTTGTCTATGGTTTACTGTACTACTGTTGGAAGCAATCCTGACTCACCTTCTTTGCTACATTATGTAACCTCCGCACGATTTTTATCAAAACGTTTAGTTCAAGGTTATATTTGCAGTAGCAACAGCCTTGCATGGCTAGATCGTAATTGTACAAGCGAGATCACGCTTTCTGCTTTTAACCAACTAATCCACATGCATAATTGTTTATGGAATTTACTCGTCGCAGACTGTGTATTTATTTGATTCAGCCTTTCTTGGACTTTGCAACGAATGAAAGTGCTCTTAGATACTGCACTGTGAGGAAAAACTATCACAAATGCGTACTGTCCTACTGTTTTGCCGGTTTTTGCGAACATTTTTTATCATTCTCACCTTTAAAGAGTTCGTCTGTCCTCCTATTCCACTCCAACCAACATGATTAAAACTTATAACAGTAGTTTTAAAATAATTGACTAATTACCTGAAAAATGGAAATGCACTCGCAAATGTCTGTGTGTATCTGTGTGACTTTGGCAACCAATCTAAAATCTATCAAAAATTGATCCTCATTGATTGTTTTATTTTTATTCAAACTAATTCTGGCTTATGAGTTCTTTTATGAGCAATCCTGCATTATTTAGAAACATGTTCATGGCTTTAAAGAACTATTATTCTCATATGGCGCAGGGCTAGTATAATTAGGCATCTATTCAACGGATAAGCAATTATTTTACCTTTTTTCACCACATGAGAATTGAATAGTAAGCTTGCTATCGACATCCTCCATTCTAACTTAACCTAGCAGAAAATAATGAAATGATGTTAGACGGCAAAAAATGGGTCTGATACCTTGCAGCGTTTACTAGACTAAAATTCTACAGCTAAAAAAAAGAGTTGAGTTACACATATAAAAACTTCGATTAGTGACTATGCTATGCATGAATGGAACCACGTGCAAGTGCAGCAAAGCAGGCTTTGTAACACACGTTTTTTGACCATGCATACAAGCGAAAACTGTCTCCAAAGCGTTTCTTAGTAGGGTATGCATGGGAAAATCCAAACACGACATTTCTCTTCCGCTCTGACTTATGCCTGCCATAGTCACATAGCTGTATTGTGAATATGGAAGAATACGCAATCGTTTCGCGTTTTGCAAATCTGCTGAGACGCCTGGATGAAATATTTACCTACGGGTTCGCCAGAACAGACATAAAATGTCGCTGTCGTTGGGGATTTATGCATATTGCTGTTAACCTCTTGCGTACCTCACCATTAGCACCAAATCGTAACTACAGCCCCCGTTTCTATGGAGAAAATCTTATTCTCAGCCCTCTCCCAAACGTTCAGTTTGAATCGTAGGCCTAGCAAATAAAGCTGTTTCAGGTACCTGGGCCCGCAGTTATTTTCATTCATAACAACGGATAGAGCAGACTTTTACGTGTATGTATTCTACGCGGTTATTAACTTCTGATGCACCTTCCTAGTGTTCATTTCCATTAAGTTCGTATGATGGAAGATTGCTAATTTGATCACAAAGAAATTGATTTTGAGGAAATTACAAACCATTGTCCCTCTCAAAGCTTTTGGAGAATTACTTGTGCAGGAATTTTTTTTAAGAGTTGCTACATCAGAAGCAGGAAGAAATAAGGGAAAGATGCGAGGCCTTCCCAACAAGTTCTTTCCTCCCAGCCTGTATTAGTTGCTATGGCTTCGCATATCAAAATGGAAGTATTAAAACTTCTTGGAAGTTTTTTCGTTACGGTTTCAACAACATCCAAGCGGAAGCGCTCGCGGATCAGGCAGGTTCTGGAGTAAAGATAGCATCCAACTGCCGTTTTGATTAGCATTGTAAGTAGCATCGACAATATTACTTCTCATCTAGTGTATAGTGGTAGGGGGCAAATGTAACTTTCTGAAGAAACATAACATGGTTATATGGATGGCAAAGGTAACTTGATGAAAATGTGGGG
Source organism: Sminthurides aquaticus (assembly GCA_906901655.1). NCBI lineage: Eukaryota > Metazoa > Arthropoda > Collembola > Symphypleona > Sminthurididae > Sminthurides > Sminthurides aquaticus. The sequence continues at coordinate 432,686 of CAJQTT010000023.1, read as the reverse complement.
AAATGTAACATGGGAGTTAGATTGAAGCACGTTGCTATGGCAGCGTCAGCGTATCTTCTGTGCACGCTTACTGCCCCATGTTACATTTGCCCCCGTGTCAACCGCGTTGCTTTTGCCCCGCGTATCATCATGTTCTTTTTCCTCTCCATGTTACGTTTGCCACCATAGACTATATATATGCCTGATCTCATTTCAACCATAGTTGTGCCTCCCCGGCGGCTACGCTCGGCTACCGTTTTTTCCTAATCCGATTATAAGGGTCGATTTTTCGTGAGCCGGGCTACTCGGCTCAAATGGTTAGCCGGGCTACTCGGCTAACTACACAATGACACTTTCTTGTTACTATATCGTTCCTACTATGGAACAGATGGTTTACAGTATATCAGTGTGCTTCAATTTGATACTTATTTTTTATGTGCTGCTTAAGTCTTGCATTTTTGAAGTTATGTGGTGTATCAACATTGGTCTTAATAAGCATCGACGCTAACTATACACATTCCCCTTGTGACAGTAAGGCATATACATGTTGAATTTGGCGCTTTGGTTATACGATATCGATAAATATCGTATCACATGTTTTACCTTTATATCAATTTCGCGGGAACTGTGAAAGCTTAATACGCGCAAATATAGTGTCCACAAAGAGATTCCTCTGTGTACTTGAGTTGTGTTAAAATGCAATTGATAGTGGTGTATTAAAACTATTGAGACTTTCGCGCCTTCGAAGAGACTATTACGTAAGAGTGTCGCCTCTTAACTAGTTATCCTTTAATTATTCTACGGTGGACGTTTTAATTGTGTTTGGTAGAAATGGCTAATCGTGCAACACGACCAAACTCTTCGATAATCTACGTTGATATATCCGGGAATACTTCCTCCTGTGAAAGTGACTCTGAAGAGAGGTCAATTTCGAAAGTTGTCAGACCTAAAACTGCAAAGCGGGTTAAACTTAGTAAAGAAAATCGGAGCAAGAACACTCAGATAACTCAAAGTGGGGTAGAGAATGTTTTACTTCCCCCTGGTAATGTGTGTGCTAGAGATCTGTCGACCTTTTCTCAGAATATGATATTTAGCCAGGAAACTACGTTGTCTCAGCAAACCGGAAGTGTAACGAGTGATTCCTGTTCAAGCGGAAGTGTGCATAGCGAAACAGCACCAACCTGGAAATACGATGTAATAACCGATTTTGTAGAACAAACAGTGTTATTACCCAATGATGAAAATGTCTTAGAAGTGACAGCGCCACTGCCCTTCTTCACATTCGGCAAGATTATTGCGTTTACAGATTTAGGGTGTACCGTATTTAAGTCAAATATTTGCGTACCTCTAGATAGTTGTCGAAATGCCTTGAAGCTAAATATGTTGGAGATGGTTATATTTGTTAGAGAACTCACCGATTTCAAACCTACCGAGAATGCTACGCCTACGTTAATATATTGTGTTAATCATAAAGTAACTCCGTCTAAACTAGAAGGGCATGTGCGTTATATAGGGCACAATGTGACGAAAGCCCTTCTGTTGGGACCATTGTCTTCTGCTGATCGTAGTTCCAGTGTTCGTTTATTGTGTTTGACTTGCCTCAAGGAAGGTGAGTTTTTGCGGTGCGTGGTTGCCGCTAAATCCACATCGGCTGGTCACTATTACGCACACTGTCGTCGGGTGAGTGCTTACAATCATTCCTTTACACTTTACCATATTGGGCTCCTGCTAACTGTTATTTATTACAGTTTCATAGCAAAAACCTACAATTGATGTCGCAACTGCAGCTCGTTTCGAAAACAAATTACCGGCAACTGTCTGAAGCTAGCTCGCTGAGGGGTGTCCCTGTGTTGTCACCGGGCAGACAACTGGAGATAATTGCTAACATCATTGTTTCCTCCCTGTCACCGCTCTCATTAGCTGATAACCGCGAGTTTATTACTGGACTAGCTGATTTTCAACCCGGATTCGTAGGACCTGGGCGTAAAACTGTAACACATTACATCTTTTCGGAGGCGAAGCGATTGGTAAGCAGACTAATCGGTTTCTCGTAATACATGCCCCGACCCGTGTTTGTGAGAATTAACTAATTGTGTTGTCATTGTGTAAAGGACACCGAGCTAAAAATGCGAATGATGAGAGATTCTGCCGCTTATTGCCTTTGTTCGGATATATGGACCTCTAGGGGGAGGGCAGGCATTATTTCGATAGCTGTTACGTATGTTGATGAAGACTTCAAACTTGAACGCGCTCTCTTAGCTATGGACAGGATCAAAGGATCCCATACAGGGACTGCAATCGCTGACATATTGTACGCTACGCTACAATCTTATGGGATACAGGAAAAGGCAAGTTGCATAATTATGCTATCATATAATCTACATCAATGCAGTCAAGTGCATTATGACAAATAGTTCTTTGTTGTTTATTTAATTGTAGCATCTGTATAGCTTAACCGATGCTGGTAGCAATATGCTGTCCGCAATTCGAATCCTTGAGTCGAAGCGTCAACCTCTAGACATTGTCGAAGATTGTGCGATTAGTGAGGATGATGTTAGGGGGGTAACAATCGATACTGACGAAGACGAGGACCTAGACGGCGGTATTGACGAGGATCCCATGTTCAGCACGCAAATTGCTCGTGTGCATACTGATAACGGGAATATTCCCGTAGAAGAGGTTTTGCTGTCTAGTTACGAGGTGCTTTCCCATCGCAGTACAGTGAATCCGCATACACAGTTCAGATGTGTGGCACATTCGTTAAACAGTTGTTTACGAACAGCGATAAACGAAACTGAACACGACATGATTCGTTTGATTATCAATTTTTCCAAACAATTGATAAGGTTTTTTCGCAAACGAATACATGTTCATGATATGCTGATTGATGAAGTCGGGAAGTCATTGGTCGCCGATGTGGAGACCAGATGGAATTCCACTGTGGATAGTCTTGTCCGGATAACGCAGGTCTTATTTATTGCATGTAATGAATTACTAGCATCCACAGTTGGAACTAAGTTTAATCGTGTTGTTACATTTCTAATCTAGGTTCCAGTTTTTAAGGCAATAGTTGCGATTATTGCGCACGAACACAAGACGAGTAAAAACAAGAAAGGAATACCTAATATCCCGAGTAGCGACGATTACATTATGTTCTGCAAACTCATTCGTGTCCTCGCTCCGTTTGCTATTGGTATCGACCGTTTACAAGGGAATGGTCTCACAACAAATGAAGTCTTACCTGAAATCGTTAACATATACTATAGTGAGTTTGAATACACAAAATGGCATACTTATTACTGACATGCTTATAATTATTTAAATGAAGCCTTGTTATGTACAGGCTTGTCAATCGTCCCACCAGACGAGGGAGGAGTAATTGGTGACTTACGTAAATCGTTGACAGCACAATTGTTATATCGCTTTACCTCCTTATTCAGGAGCGAACTTTACCTGGGTGCTATGATATTCGACCCGAACCACAAACAGTTTCTAGTTCGCTACCATGATGGTGACTTTCTAGACTTCATGTAGTTTTTGTTACACAACAGAGTCACATTAAAGGTAAAGATGTCTCGCCTCTTTTATTTGTATATTACAGAGTTTCCAACTAATCCCTTTCAAGCTCCAACGCATTCCGAGGCAATTGAAATCGTCCGTCGCGTCCTTCCCGCTTTTCTAACGACTCCTGGTGGTGAGTGTGCTGCTGGAACGTCTCTTGCTCTGACACCTTCCGTTGTAAGATTTGGACAAACATACGACACCACGGCATCTGTTTATGATCGATACCTGTCAATGGGAGGAGGTACTCATAGTATTCGAGACTTTTGGCTATCTGCAAAATCCTCGTTGCCGGGCTTATTCGATGTCGTTAGGACATTCTATTGTGTGCCAGCTACCACTGCCTTTGTAAGTTATTGCTACCTTCTTGACACTCAGCACGTCTTGTTACTTGGAACTACTAGGAAATGTAAGCAGCCCTGCTTTTGTGTCTTATTATGCAGGTGGAGCGCTATTTTTCGTTGAGTGGTAACATCGTTTCTAAATTGCGGAGTCGTATGCTGCCCTCCACAATGTCAGCAATTATGCGTTACAAGCTAGACAAGTTACGTAAGCCAGTAAGCGAAGGTCCCCTTAAGACCAAGCCAGTGGTCCCCGCAGATTATTTGTTGCGTATGATTAATGGCATCCCAAGCTACCAAGAATTGTCAACTATTAGTCAGGATGAATTAGATGAAGTCATTGTTGATTTTCAACGTAAGCACAGTCTTCAATAGCTCTGGACTACGTCGTTGAATTAAGCTAACACACTGTGGGTTTATTTTTATAATGCTATGATGTTTCCGCTTAATTTTAACTAGCACCACTTGATTGGTCATATCAAATATGGTTTGCTTGTAGTATGACAGTGGCATGTCACTTTAAGAATTTTTAATGAGATTGCCTTCTGTTTGTCTACATCATTCATGCTATTATTATTTCAGATTCGGTTTAATGATTCCATTCGCCACATTTGTAACATTTGCCCTCGAGTATTCACAGCTAACAGGGACTTGCAACGTCATTTTAAGACACACACAGGTGAGGCATAATCCACAATTATTGAAGCATAAATATGTAAATAACACTGGTCTAACACGTAGTTGCCAATTTGGTTAGGAGAAAGTCCATTCAAGTGTGTAATCTGCGAGTCCACATTCCGCCGCAAAGATATCGAGATAGACACCTGTACACCATTCATAATGTGCCCAAACCTGCTCAGAAAGGAAAGAAATTGACGTCAATAAACGTGAACGAGCAACAAGAACCTATTTTGAGCAAGTCCGAGACGTGTGAACCGTGAGTTCTGAAACATATCTAAATTAATTAAACTGAGTTATACAGGACATATCTTGTGTTGAAATTTATTTCTTGCAGTCCAGCTTTCGAAACTGAACAAAGGGAACCAACCGCTGGGTCAAACTTGCACAATAAAGAGAAAACGGTAGATAGCGAGCATGCATCAAAGGATTTTAGGTTACTTTGCTTGGCCATTGTCACAACAATCCCTCACGCGACAGACACTCGATGTGCATATTGAACCACCTTACGTGTCGAAGCCTGAATCCTGTTTGCTAAAGGTTATACACTTGTTATTCGACGATAAGGTAGTTAAATATAAGATCATTACTACCAATTCGGAAATTATGTGCTGATTCTCAAGGTGTACGATGACTGTCATGCTACTATGGAAATGGAACACACTGACTGGACCGATATCATAGGCAACGTCGATGCGTGGGGCGAGAAATGGTAGAGACGAGCAGACATGGAAAGGTTACACCCAGCATTTCTTCGTGTATCAATTCAAATGTAATGTTTAATACAGGATCTAAAGGTTTGATATCACACCATAAACAAATCACAGTGGATAAACCTCATGCCTATGCATACAAGTGATAAGTTGTTAATTATCATCTTTTTTTTGAGCAAGATAAATGGAGCACTGGCTCAAGTGTGCCGCCAGATTGCCACAAGTTTCGTTGCAAAATAAACAGTTTATACAATTGACCTCATTGATTTCGGTTATACCTACAGTAGGCTCAGTTGGCGCGGAGTTGTCGTGCTTAGGTTTCTTATAGCGCTTTGACCTTGATCTGGTAGCTCCTACTGCATTCCTAGTAGTAGTCTTCACATCGATAGAAGTTGCATCACTGCGCCTAAATTGCGTCTTGGTGGTATCCGTCCGAGTAGATGCTGGCATTGATAATGATGCAGAACGTGAAGGACCAGAGATATCTATATTTATATATATACATGGAAAAGCGAAACTGCACAAGCAAAAAACTTAAAAGCAAGATGAGACAGTAAATACTATCATGAAGCGGATTGCTTGCCTGGTATCGGTGATTGAGCACCCACTTCGTTAAATACGTCCGTCAACCTAACAGTCAACCCCTTAACATCAGCTGTGACAAACAAACTGCGTTAGTGGATGCCACTAAAACTATCAATTTAATCGTTCAAGGTATACTTACTTTTAGCACACTGAGTGTTAAGGGCAAGCATAAGTTTTGCCTGCAACTTGGAAGCGTAATCATCCATCATTACTGATATAGAGGCCTTCAAGGAATCAAGTAGCCGCTGCTCCAATGTTTCAAATGTACTTGATATGCGTATTTCAAACTCAGTTGCAACTGTGTGTCGTATTAACCGAGCTATATCTTCGCTGTTACCCAATTTCGAGTCCAAATCCAATTTCAACTGAGATATTTTCTCAGTAATGGTGTCCTGAGAGGATGTAATCATGTCACCAATCTGAATTGTGAGTGAATTATCCACAGCACAATTGTGCATACAATGTATCGAAGCTAATAAAAGATTAATCATTTCTGTTAGCACATTTGTTTCACAATAGGGAAAACATAAGCATTAAATTTAGCAGCATTACTCATTACCTGCACTGACATCCAGCTTCCGCAATTCACCCTCATCACTCAAATCCAAATGCGGCTCACCTGACGGGGACCAGAAACCATGATTCTCGTAATTATTATGGTTATTATTAATTATTTATGCAAAATTGTATTAGTAATTCATGAACCGTATAACATATACCGGTTATGGGAAACAAGTTCCTACTAGCACGGGCGATACTCTTAGGAAAATTTTCGATTGGTTGCGTCTCCGCATTGCAAGTATCTAAGAATGAAACAAAAAAAAGAAATACAAAGATGTATCCATATTTATAATCATTATTAATAATCAAAGTTACCGTTGGAACCAAAATCAGGTTTAACGAGACTCTTCCCAGATGATAGCGTAAATTTCGACGGCGAAGCCATATTCACAACTAACAATGCTTATATGATTTAGCAAAATCCACCCACGATACTGAGAAATGTATGGACGAGTAATCTAACCGACGATCACCCCCCCCCCCCACATTCTTATCGTCTACCTCGAACAGGAATAACACAAAATATACACATATCATTGGTATTGTAGGAGGCACCTGAAATTTGTTTTATTCACTGCTAGCCTTTTCAATTACTGAATGAGTCGAACAACATGATTTCTCTTTAAGCAACAAGATCCATTCAGATGCTGTATCATTTCATCTTGTCTCACACACACCATGCATAATACGCAGACAGTACCCCTTATTTTAAAATAATCAAGGTGAGGTATATATTTCGCATGCCTGGTAACGGCATCACGCCGATCAGCTCCATAGTTACACCGACTCCCATCAAAACGATATTTGCCACAGTAGTATTTTTTGTCTCTATACCGCTGCAGCCGTGCAACTTCTTCGTCCGACAAATCTTCCGCATAGCGAACATACTGAGCATGATTAGTAGTCTTGAGATGTTCCCCGAAGGCCGCAAATGTGGTGCTTACGTGATCACAAACTTTTTCCTCCGTATTTAGCAGGGCACAGACATATTGCATTGTCTCTAGGAACCAATAATCACAACCATAATCAAAAACATGATGCCATCCAATGAGTCCTATTTAAAATATTTCCGCCTCTTCTTACCTCTCAAGGCATTCCGAGGATGATCAGGATATAATTTTTCCAAGTCCTCAACAAAGCTGCAAAGATTGACTTCCATCTGTGTCAATTGATCTGGGGAATTAATCTTAGGTATCACACTCGCCAGGCGTGAGGTCAGAGCCAAAAGCCGATCAGTTATATCTGTTAAAAACAAGTAAACTACAATTAGTATTACTAACACTACTGGAAACAAAATTAAAAAGTACAATTGTGACATACAAATATTATTTATGCATTACCCATTATTTAAAGCTACGCACAGTAGAAAAACAGTTGTAGTTAACACAGTGTAAGTTAAACACAGTTCAATATTTCAAATGTGTAGTAGCTATGCAACAGAGTACTGTGGTATTCGACATTCGCAAAATCAAACACATTCTATTTTAACATTACCCGCCACATAACAATATTTCATAACAATCACAGATTGTCTTCACCCAGATTGTATCGCAGGACGAGGTTGTCTACCCTATTTTTAATGTCTGTATAGTTTACCATGCAGTAAATAAGTACCATATTCTACAATGTCAGGCGTAAACACAGCTACTACACAGTACAGTACTCTCCTGATTCGGTATGTATGTAGAATTGAAGGAGGTAATTAGAAATATGTAGGTCCAGGGACAACTGTATAGTATTTAATTAATTCTATTCAATTAACTGAATTGAATCAGTTAAATTTACTATGCGCATTCACATGCACCTATGCTTTACCTTATCCATTAAAGCATATATATTAAAATTACGGAAGTACTATCAAGTATCGGACAGCAAAAAACCCCCATGCAGGCAGCAACAATAGGAGGAATAAAGTTTGTAAACTTCTGATAATGCGTATGGAAAGAGTAATGTGCAGTCATTGTACCAAAAAGTGAAGGGTGGACGTCAGCTCCAAATGTTAGCCCGGCTAAAGTAGCCCGGCTACGTTAGCCCGGCTCACCTTTTTTTCTAATCGGATTAAAATCTCTCCCTTAGCCATCGGCTATCGGCTAATAGCCACGGCTGGCCCAACTCTGATTTCAACGCGGTTCACTTTCACGGTGTCATTCTACTGGAGAACAAGCTGGAGAATCCAAGTTATCATCTTCCTTATGGGGGAAGTCGTGAAGGGGAAAGTAATGGAAGAGAAAGTTGGGAGAAAGTAGAGGAACGATGAGCTTGGATTAGTAAACAAGTAGAGAAGGGAATAAGAGTGGAAAAAAGTTGTCCAGCAGTTGCGTTTATCCTAAAAGCTCTCTCGAATCGTGATAAAGCTGAGAACTACACTTTGATAAGTTTTTAAACCCCTTCGCACCAGGTTTCCCCCAGCCTGCGGAAACGTACTCGGTCCTCTGTATTTCTATGGATCGATGCAGAGTAGTAAAGAATCCATGGAAAATAGAAACGAGCATTGGAGCGAGAAAGAAAATTATTTTTACTTGGGTTGCCGCTTTTCTCATGGAACTTCCTCGTGCAGTTTTCCATGACTGCTACGAAGAGTCGGATGGAAAGGAATTTCAATGCTATAATGTACGTCAGACCCTTCAAAATTCTAGAAGATGATTGAAATGCCCACCGGAGTTGGCTTGGCAGAGATTAATTAAGGATATGTATGGATTTTTGGTGGAACAGAGTCGACAGCTATGGGGGAATCATGAGCCGTATGTGGTTTACATCCTTCTCTATGCTCTTCTCGTATACTGGATACCGTCGCTCCTCTTGATTAGAGGTAATCGTAAAATAAAATGCTAGAGCAATAGCTGTTGCAGAAAAACTTTGGTGAAAACCCATATGTATGGTAGGCAAACTTTAATTTGTTTTGGTCATCTTTTTATTAGAACTTGTGAAGCTCATCTATGCTTTTCACTCAGTTTTAGCTGCACCCTGTAATGTTTACATGAAAATGGTACGTTGGTATAATCGTAGGTCATGGTTCAACTCTTCCGTGCCCTGCCCTGTACCGCTGTTGACACAGTGGTATGCATGCATACAGGCGCATTCAATGTGTAAATGAAGAATTATATACACGAAATATTACTCAAGAGGACCTGATTTGTATTCACGCTGGTCAGAAACAAATTGCTTGTCGGAATGCTGTCTTGTTCATCTTTATGTTTATTCTCATACATCTTCCCATCGGTACCTGGTATAGTGTCTACGAGCTACCCCTTGGAGTAGTCCCAGTCTCTATAAGAGCTGTGGCTGTTCTTCTAAGGCCTTGGTTACTTTTCGTGTACTTTACGCATTATTCCCTGTATCCTATTTTGGTATTCTGTCTAAGTCCGCAAATCCGTAGCTACTACTGGAAGAAGGTTTGTAATTGAAATTAAGTTTATGTTTATACGCATACAAGGGAAAAAATGAATACACTGCTCATTGAAAAATGCGCTGATTTGGGCACACAAATGAACTGGATGAAGATTTTGAGACGTTTTTGTAGGTTGTACTTTTATATTATAGTAACATAGTGAACATAACATAACATAGCGAAAGCTGGGTACTCGTTTGAGTTCATTCAAAGTAAAGATGTATGAGTGTCCAGTGCATGCAGAACTTGAGAAAAGGGACACAGAATTTGGCTAATTCATTAAATGGATAATCAGCAGAGTTTTGGAATTTGTCAATCTGTCGTAATTGGAGTTCTTGATGCCATTAATGTCGTCATTAATCCTTGTTGAAAGACAAATATGATTTGCCTGGATTTGTTAATTAAAATCTGAGAATTAGGTTTGAAGATGATGAAGCTATTTTTAATAACCGCAAGTTTTGCTACCCCTTAAAATGTGTTCCCTTTGCATTAAGCTACAATGTACTGCTCTGGATATTTTTCCATTAGCTTGAGTGGATGTAATGAGATTACATGTAGCCATGGAGCTCAGGTATTACCGTTTAATTGCAATATCCGTCTCCCTCTAACTGGAGGATTTTTTTACTTGACTCCAGTGGAACTGATTTTTAGAACGGGTGGATAACAACCCGGGAGAAAGTACTTGAACAAATACCTCTATAATGATGGATTTTAAAGAATGAAACGTATGAAACGTATTTTAAGAAGACTCAAGTGGTACTTGACACTAATTCTAGTGGAAACAAAATCACAAATTTCAGAAAACATGTTCTAGGAATAGGAGAGATAAAATGTGAAGTACTTTTACCAGTTCATTACGTGTTTATTGGATGGCCGGACGGACTACACTCTTACTTGCACCGTCGTTAAAACTTATAATTGTCAGCCATATGTGCATCGGCTGCTGCTTTCTCTGCTTTCTCTTTCCCTCCAAGTTGCTCTTCAAGATTGTATTTACTGTAATTTTGGGGAGATGTAATGAAGTAGGAAATTATATGACTGACACATTCATTGATACCAACATTCGCAATCCGCTGGCTCATGTGTTTATTCAACCAAAAGTTGGAGTATAAATATCGTGCATTAATTCTTAGTTTCCTTCTCCCCTGCCATCGCAAAAGTTGCTTCCAAGCTCCCAGCTGGCTGCTTAATGCTTTGACATTTCTGACTAATCGGGTTACTGCAGGTGATTGATGTTATTTTTAGGGGATTTCGCAGGACAAAGTCGTACTTTCTCCATCCCCTCAGCCTTGAGTAAGAATTACAAACTCGTTATTGTCATTACTGCAGAACTTACATGGGGTAACTTATAAAGGTTATGTTTGAAGAGCTGCTTGACACCTAATCCCATACATTTTTTCATTCTCATGGCATCATACGCTGAGTGGATATGGATAAGGTTATATAGAATTTCTGTCAATTTCTGGATCAGTGATAAGAGAAAGTTCTACTTTCGCTTTGATGTGGGAGACACGTCAACGGCCTTTTGTTCAGTGGCTGACTACTTAGCTTTCACCTCACATAATAGAAATTAGAATCAGATCACCTTTAATGTATCGTATTTTCTATTAGCTTTGTTTGTTACTGATACGTGAAATATAACTTTTCATCTATTAGAGTACAGAGTACATAGGATTTTATTTGTGTGGGATTCAATATATGCCAGTGTATCATTGTGTTGGAAAACAAGCAAGAGTAGCAGAGTCGCCTGTACTCTGGATGAAGCCTGTCAGTAGAAGACAATGGAAGTGAAAGTTGGGAGAAAGCACAGAAATAAGGTTAAGGTTAGGGATTGACAGAGAATGTGAATAGAGGCAAACAAAGAAGGCTTCCTGCAAGTCGAGCTGCTGCGGTTTGTCTTATAAGTTCACTAGAATCTCGACCCGGCTTCGCCCGGGGAGTGAATTTGAAAGCAATGACCAATACTTATAACAACATTTTATTTATGCTTCCGTTACTTTCTCTCTAACCTGCTCCGGTTACTCTCTCTCTAATTGCACTGTTCCCGTTACTCTCTCTCTCTAATTGCTCCCGTTTCAGTTACTCTCTCTCTCTCTCTCTCTCTCTCTCTCTCTCTCTCTCTAATTGCTCCCGTTTCAGTTACTCTCTCTCTCTCTCTCTCTCTCTCTAATTGCTCCCGTTTCAGTTACTCTCTCTCTCTCTCTCTCTCTCTCTCTCTCTCTCTCTCTCTCTCTCTCTAATTACTCCCGTTTCCGTTACTCTCTCTCTAACTGCTCCCGTTTCCGTTACTCTCTCTCTAACTGCTCCCGTTACTCTATCGAAACAGCAATTTCAGCTGTAACTGGACTCTTAACGTGTCTAGTTGAAAGCCTTGGAGTCTCTTCAAAGCAAGTATTCGTTTCGCCGACCACTGTTGAGGCACGAATACGAATTTCCCTAACAGTCTCCAGAAATCGGTAAAAGTTAGATTTTCTCTTTAGGGGTATTTACTACAACCCTAAAGCTACATGTTACGCAAGTTTTTAATTTTCTACTGAGGTGACAATTCGCGTGGGTTACTGTAAGCTTGTTGGGAAATGGGAAGCTGTTCAATGCAATCCGAATTTTTAAAGTATTTCCAGTAGTTTTTAAAGTAAACCATTGAACCCAACTAATCAAAATCACTTTTGGAAAATCTTTTATTACAGGATGAAAGGATTAACTATTTAATACTTTATAGCTTCTTGGTTTGCAGGCGGGTGCATTTCATGTTTGGAAATCTTTCTATTTGGCCTCCTGCATGGTAGTAATTTGGAAGAACAAGTATGTCCCCCATGGTTCCACTACATGAGCTGGCTTTTTCGACTTAGTTCCGTCTCTAATGCGTAAGTTAAGTTGGGATGCTTTTTATTTATTTATAAGTATTTAAGTATTAAGTATAAGCATTTTTGATTCGCGGAACAAGTATACGTAACATAATATTATAATTTATAATCTGTTATACCCATCTTCGTGGTTACATTTATTCACTAGGGTTCCCAAAGTCTATGAGGTGAGGTGACGTACCAGCGACGCCGGGCGTTACAGAATTTATACTTGAAAGATTGAGACGAATGCTTCCCATGAATGCCAGAATGAACCCGACAGCAAAGAATATAAATGTTATAATTAACGTGTGAAGAGATCACAACGAAATTGAATTCATCGACGGTTTTAATAACTATATTCCTATGTACATGGATTGAAAGTTTGTATTTTTAATTAACGGAGTCGCCAGGTCTAGGTCCTTGCCTCTTGCTCAAACGTACAAAAACCCAAGGGAAGCAAAGGGTGCACTGTAATAATGTACTGCTCGAAATGCAACTCCATTGTTTTCATGCTCCTATTATATACTTTTGCAATTAGAACGGGTGAAATCAATTTAAACTATAAACTGTGTTTTAATCACACGTTGGGGCGTGTTTGTAACTGACGTTTAAAGTCCGGGTAATTTGTTGAAACACGTAGGAATGATTTCGTATTCGTTGATTGTAAATTATTTATTATTTTGAAGCAAGAGAGCCAATATGACATTTATAACTTTAATTATATACTATAAGCAGTTATTCATAACAGGTAAAACCAATGACTAATAAAAACGGAAATGGGTTAACCACAGAATGGATTTCCAAATAATCAGCGTCACCCCGTCATAGACATATTAGATATGTATGAAAAACTTCATTGGGTGGTTTTATTTTCCTTTTAGAAACCCCTCTCATATGGAATGCTACTAGTCATTCAAATAGGGCAACGAAGGAAAGATTAAAATATTACTAAGAAATGTAGCAGTCAATTGTGATACAAGATACCAGGAAAGTCAAATCGTAAATATAAAATAGAGAACGCAGCTTATAATAGTTTTCTTCAACCACGCCCCTGACACTGGAGTAATAATTAAATTATAATATTAACTTCAATCAAAATCAAAATATAACAAATGATCCAAATAAACCCAACTGCCCTCGTTACACATTAACTCTTATATAATGACGAACCAATTTTGGGTTCACGCAGTTTTGGTTTTTACGGCAACTGCAACTTGCGTCCGATGTACAGGTAAGCCAAAGTTATGGGCTAAAATGTACTCCTGGCTTTGCCGACGTGCTTACCATTAAATTGTTTCCTTTAGAGCACATCCAACTGGTTTATTTGGAACAAGATGGCAACAATAAAGCTGCATTGAAAATTTTCTTCACGCATAACAGTACGGAAACTATCCTTGTGGAACAGGTCCGCTCAGGTCAAAATCGATCCATCCTAACTGCCCACAAATCGTCCGGCTGGATATGCTGGGTGGGGAAACTAGAATCCGACTCTCATCCTGAGATCGACTGTTACAATCAGCGGATGCTTGTGAGTGATACATTTACCTTGCCAATACGAATGCCGCCGTCGAAACTAGCGCCAAAAAATCCAAACGTTTACATTTACCTTGAGTTGGACGTTTACGGGAATAGCATTTATTGGATTGATCCAATAAGTGCAAACGTTTGGGCCACGTCTCTCCTGTCCAAAGCCTCCAAAGTAATAATGTTCAAGTTTAAACGTCACTGGTCCTTTTTTAATCTGGACAGTTGCCACGGCTATTTTTTTGGGGCTTACAAACACATCTACGAGGAACATGCGTCCTCCGAGTTTGCTTCTTCTGCAAATTATGAATCTGGCGGATCCTATGTGATAAAAGTAGGAGAAACAAAGCTAGTTCAGGACAGGGAGGGAAGTATGTTATTTCATGAGGATAGAGCTACCCTAGCAGTTGACTCGTGCAGTTTAAACGTTTATTGGATGCAAAGTTCTAAAATATATTTCACTAGCTACAAAGATTCAGAAGCTATCAAAAAGAATTTGCTGACACGGGTGCCAGAGATGGACCAATGTGAAGCGTGTCTACAGTTTTTCAACGGTTACCTGTTTATGCGCTCAAACAAGGGCGAATTGTTTTCGCTTCACGTTAATTCAACGCGTATTGACCGCTTGACCAATGTCTCAATACCAAGTGATTATACTCTCTACGAAGACCGTTCTCCTGGCGAACTTAATCCGTGTGATGTCTTAGCATGCACTCACCTCTGCCTTCCAAAATTCTCCAAAGGATATACCTGCAGTTGCCCATCTGGAATGTCCTTGATTAATGGAACAAGTTGCAAATCATCTGTGATTGCATCCTTGAAGAAACAAAAGACCTCGCTGTATTATCCACAAACCGGCAATCTTTCTGAGGTTTATCAAGAATGTCGAATCCGTGTTCGAAAAGCAGGTGGCACTACTGAAGCAACGACCTCTGAGAAATTCCTAAAATGTCCTGCAGGTCTAGAATCACCCGTAGAAAATATTAGCAGTTTACCAACACTTACCAATCTAGATGAATTTGGTATCAAATTTCAACTGGATCCCTACGGAATCTCTATGTTATTGAAACGTGATGATAGTCGATGTATCGAGATATTCTCTTTGAAAACCCGGTCAACCTCCACCCTGCTCTGCGCTACCGCAGTCATCGATGCTTTTGTTGTGGATTACTTCAATTGGATTATTTTCTGGGTTGAAAAATCACCGAAATCGGACACATTTTTCGCTATCGGAAAAAACTTTCCAATTGGAACTCCAGCGTATAAGTTCCCTCTCCGAGACTACGATTACGGATTGGCGGTTAATCCGATGGAAGAAACGGTGTATTGGATCACGGGTGAAATAGCAAATTTTAAGCATACTATTATATCTGCTGATTATGAGGGTGGGGCTCAGAGAACTGCTTTCCCCGCCGTCGAAGCTTACCCGCATGTATTTTACCAGATTATGGAAAATCGTTTATTTCGCTACGTCAGCAAGTATGGTAATGAAAGCGGAAGCAGAGAAAATGCCGTTCGGGTGTACGACTTCGATACTAACGTTACAACAACAATCATCAAGCATGATCGGATCGGTATCCCGTTGGTCTTTGTCCCTGCCGTTATAGGCACACACCCGTGCTCAACCTCCAAATGCTCTCACACATGCGTACCGCGATCAGCATCACGCTTTACTTGTGGATGTCCAGGGTTTCTCCTCCCTATCAGCGACGACTGCAAAAGCTTCAACGTTGCCGTTAATTACTTCAGTCCTAGCAGCCGTAATTTCTCGAATTTGCTGCTTACAAGAGCTCTGGTTACGGAGCGAACGCTTGTTATACAAAACACATCCACTAGTCCGTTGATAATGGCTTTAGAAACTGGGCCATTAGTGCACCGTTACAACCATAGCGACGTTTGTTGGATGGCACATACTATAGCTACCCTGCAATGTACTGGTGACGCGTCGGTTGTTTTCGATCTTGCCACAGTAAATTGGTACACTTCCATGTTGGTTTTCAACGAAAATGGCAACGAAATATTCTACAATAATGGCTCCTCCTATGGCAATATAACACTCAGATCGTTAACAACAAACACTGTGTACAACTTCCCTACTTTTGAGCCTACTCAAGTTACTTGCTGGACTTTGGACACTCAGCGAAAAATATTCTTATGGAGCGGAGAACCAGGGAGCGTTCATTATCAAGTCTTGCACGAAACTAATCGTGGCGGTAACGTCGTGTACTTTCCGGGAACAAGTAACATTGCTTCAATGACAGTTGACATGTATTCTAGAACTTTGTATTTCTTCCAAGGGCGGGAAATTAAAGGAATCGCTTATAAGGAGCTTTTCGCTGGGAATGAGCAAGCAACGGCTATGCACATTTATGAATTCGAGCGATTCAAAGATCCGATTACAAAGAAATTATTGGTTCCGGAGATGCATGAGTTCCAGTATTTCAAAAAATCCTTGTACTGGATAAACGGGTCCTATTCCTCTGAACGCCATCTTTCCAAAATCGATATTCAAAGTCAAGGGTTCGAGACGTTGCCACTAAAACTTAGAGTTGCTAGCTTCCGCATCGTAGAGTCAACGGACGAACGCCACCAGGTGGACCCTTGTGCGGATTCCCCGTGCTCACATTTTTGTTTCCCGGAAAGCCCTCTTCAAGAATTCAGTTTCTCCCACAAGTGTGCCTGTCCCGAAGGTCTGACGCTTGTGAACGGCTATAGCTGCGAAATTGTCAAGGATCCAGTAGCCCCCGATAACACTTCGCTGATCACTTGGATGTCTTTGGTCTCGATACTTGGTCTGTTGATAATCGCGGGATTGGCTTTTGCACTTTGGAAGAACCATAAAAAGAACGCTCAGCTTTCGAATGTAATCGATGAAATCCGGAACGGAAATCCTCGAGGTCTGAAGTCTGCAAGGACCGAAGCAGATAGAGCACAATATCTTCCGCTAACTTGTATCGTGTCTCCATCCGAACTAGACGTGAACGAGAGCAAGGTCCTTGGAGAGGGCGCTTTTGGTATGGTCCTTCAGGGAGTCTTTATGAAGAACACAGTTGTAGCCGTTAAAACACTTAAACCTTCCTTCAATGTGAATCAATTATCCGATTTTGCCAAGGAAATTAAAATTATGAACTACATCGGTGAACACAACCACATTGTTCGATTCTTCGGAGCAGAGATTAGTAACATCAAGAAAGGATCACTTTATGCCATATTAGAATTCAGCTCACACGGTTCCCTACTCGGCTACCTCAGAAAAAACTCTCCCGTTATGAAAAGTTCAAAATCTTGCGATTACGATAACGAGGCGGCCGTGGAGGAAAACGAATGTGTCATTGAGTTACGACCCATAAGCGAAACAGATGACGTGAATCCTGGCGCCGTAAGTACTGCAAATACGCAGGATTCTGAAGTAACGACAAGGACGTTGGTTTCCTGGGCAGAACAAATCGCCAGTGGAATGGCATATTTGATGCAGAAAAGTGTCGTTCACGGTGACCTGGCGGCTCGGAACGTTTTGGTTTTTGAAAGTAATATTGTTAAAATCAGCGACTTTGGATTGTCGAAACAACTCTACGACTACGCCAACTATGTCAAAAAGAACAAAGCTCCCTTGCCCTGGAGATGGATGGCGCTTGAGTCGCTCAAGTTTATGCAATTTTCATCCAAGTCTGATGTTTGGGCTTACGGAGTAACGATTTGGGAGGTATTCACGTTTGGAGAAGTCCCATATCTCGAGCACGTATGGAACCAGAACTTTAAGAATCTTCTTCAGAATGGATTGATGCTGCCAAAACCTGACGCTTGTCCGGAGCAACTTTACGAAAAGATTATGAAACTCTGCTGGAATTTGGACGCTGAACTTCGTCCAAGTTTTACAGACATTCTAGCGGAATTTCAAAGTTTACATTGCTCAATGCGTAGTGATGTTCTTGCTCCTTCAGTTGAATACGAAATTATGTAACTCCTTTATGCTAAACAAGTTGTCTGTTTCTTGATATGGTTTTAAAGTGAGTTTGTCTCACAATAGTATTCTAAAAACATTATGAATTAGTTTCTTACGTAATTCTAGTTCCTATCATACAATAATAAAATGGTGTCAGTTAGTTAATTCATGTGCTTGGTTTGTACGTAAGTACAAACATATCCCACTTGAATCTCCTTGCAAAAATCATCATACAGGTAAGTGATGGAAACGTGAATAGAGGCGTCATAATATGTAGCGTCATCTAGCGTTGTTGCATACAAATATATCCACATTTTTACACATAATCAAGGTTTGTCTGTCTGGGAACCGTCTAGCCGGGATAATGCAGTGTTTTGTTTGTTTTATTCTTTTGACTAAGAAACCGCTACTGATTTATATACATAATACTATTAGATTGGATCGAAGGGAGCTCATAACCTGCAAAAGCTGAAGAATGATGCCTTCTCAAACGAAAATACAACCCTCGTGAAGCTGACATTATTTTCTGTGACGGCTCCCGTTGCCTGGAGGAGCGGATTTACAGTACTTTATTATTGTCGGGGTTGCAAAGGCATAAAAATTTCATATATTTTGAATACATATATATTCCACCGCGTTCGAACCTAACCAAAATGCAGCGAATATTATGTGTATCCATTCCAACTACATGGAAGATTGGTTTGTAGAAAGGTATTCGCTAAAAATCAGACTTTCACCTACTGCCAGTAGGCTACTGGTGGTAATATATTCATTGTCAAAGGCATTTACATTTCTTCGGATAGCCAGTCATTTTTATTACTTGGAGTGAGTGCGTCCATCATGTTCATTATGTTCATCCATTATGTTCAGCTTCCACAAAATTGATATTCCATTACCATTTTGAGCTACGCTTGCGGCGAATTTATTTACCAACGAGCCACTTCTTACACGGGTACTTATGCTTACCTTGAAAAGCAATTTTCTATGAATTTGAATTTGCAGAAAGTATTTGCAGAGGATTTGGTAAAGACGGGAACAGAAATACGAATACACCTGAACTCTTCCGGAACCTACGTAAGGGGACTGATATGCACGACACGGAAATCGAAGAAGTCGTAAATGAGATGAGATGATCTTGAAAGTCTAAAAGAGAGCTTGTATTTGATGGGAAAGAGGGAAAATTTGGAGAAAGCCCTCTTGTTGTCATTACTACTCTCTACCTAGGCACGGAGTACTTGAAACTAAGATGAGTAAGTAAAAGAGATAATGTAATTGGATTGGCAAGTTCTCTCTTTGATCTGTTGTTTTCCACAAGTACAGCTCAGTATTAGTCATTAGCTCGAGTATATATGGTTCCATTTCCGCTCGATTGGATTCTGCCATGGTGTCGCACGATGTTGGGAAGTATATACACCTGAGTCTTGGGATTGTCTTCATTATCGGAGGAGATGTCGGGAGGGAAAGCAGGGAGAAAGCATAGGTGCATGTAACAGCCTCAGGTTTGGATTAAGAGAGAAGGAGATCAAGTGAAGGGGAAAGATATAGATTGCCCTGAATCCAGTTGAGATTTGACTCTTGACTAATGCTCATCATGTGTTCCAGCAACTCTACAACAGAATATATGTCAGACATTTTTAATCAAAGCAGCCTTCTGGACTGCAATAATACTTCCACAGGTTCAAGCGGGGGGAATTCTACAAATCATAGACTTTCTGTCGAGAAGTTTGTGTCTCCCATCACAGTTCTTGTGTTGACAGTAATAAGTTTAGTGGGGAATGGAGTGTTATTCAGTGCAATCCGAGCATCAAAAATATTCCGAAGGTAAAACGCTTTTTAGCAGCATTTGTTGCAGAAAGATTCTAAATATCCATGTAGGAATATGTAAATTTCCTCTTTTTGTTCTTGCAGGCTTGTAAATTTCATGCTTGGAAATCTTGCAATGGCATCCATCATATCTACCTTTGGAGGAGTAAGCATGTATGGACTTAAATACGCATCACCCAGGATTCCTGCCTTTATGAGCTGGATTTGTCGGTTACTTCCGGTTCTAGGACGTAAGTTTACCGAATAGTAAGCTACTTCCTTGGAGCAACAAGTTGTTGCAAAGTTGGCGAGGATTATGCAGACACTTTGATATCCATTTCTCAGGTTTCCCACAGCCTGCAGAGACGTATTCCGTCCTCTGTATTTCCATGGATCGATGCCGAGTAGTTAAGAATCCATGGAAAATAGAAACGAGCATTGGGGCAAGAAAGAAAATCATCTTCACTTGGATTGCCGCGTTTCTTGTGGAACTGCCGCGCGCTTTCTTCCACGATTGCTATGATGAATCCGAAAGCACAGAGTTTCAATGTTATAATGTGCGTAATATGTTCAAAACAGAGAATCAGGATTCTTTCCCAAAATATTCATTGATGAATTGTTTAAATCTGTGGTTAACAGAGTCGGCAGCTGTGGGGACATCATGAACCGTATGTAGTTTACATGCTACTCTACGCACTTCTTGTGTACTGGATTCCGTCTCTTCTTCTGCTCCGAGGTAAGAAGAGATGAGAAACGGCAAACAAGATGGGCATTGCAAGGATGTTGCAGTTTGTGAGTAAAACGTTTTGGTTAAACACGGACTTTTTATTTGAATTTACTTGTAGAGCTTGCGAAGCTTCTTTACACTTTTACCTCTGTTTTAACAACACCTTGTGGCGTATACATAAAAATGGTAAGTTTAGCAAAGAGATGCGAGTATCTTTCTATGTGGTCAGAAATATTGACATTGTTGTACAGATTTCGCAAACAGTTTTATTGTGAACTCCTTCACTTTTTTCAGATTACCGAAGAAGATCTTATATGTATCCACGCTGGACAGAAAAATATTGCTTGTCGAAACGCTTTCTTGTTTATCTTTATTTTTATCCTCATACAACTTCCGATCGGCACTTGGTATAGTGTCTACGAGTTACCTATTAGCATTGTTCCCGCCTCTGTAAGAAGCGTAGCTGTTCTTTTGAGACCTTGGTTACTTTTCGTGTATTTTACACATTATTCCTTGTATCCGCTCTTGGTATTTGCTTTAAGCCCGCAAATTCGAAGTTACTATTTCAAGATGATACTGTGCAAAAATTCAGCGTATAATATTTAGCTACAGCAAATAAATGGGCTTCGAAATATTTTTTAAAAATAGTATAATCTTATTTAGCGGCGAATTCGAGAGACTTGGATTTAAATTACGATCATTATTCAGTATTTCACCTCAGAAAGTAACTTGCTTCATGCAAGATAGATTTCATATTACAAAATCCGTAAAAACAAAAGCATACCTCACAAAAACAAACAATGATAGGGAATAGGTAACATTTACTAAATGATTCCAAGTCAATATTTTGAAGACAGAAATCGTCATTAAAGTTTTTGTTAACACAGTATGTGATATATTAGATAAAGAAAAAATACCCCAGTATCCGTAGCAACACTACCTGTTCCTGGGCATTAATTCCGTTTTTTCGCATCAATGGCTAGCTTTAATGAGTATATGTATTGTTCTTGCTTAATGAGTAAAATTCCACGAACTGTTGCACATAACAGGTATACTGTATTATATCATGCGTATATCATATGTAAGTAACGACTATTCCTGGCAATCCATCATGTTGTTTCACACCGAAGCAAAGCCCCGTTTTCGTGCATAAGAAATTCGTTGTTTGCTTCTTGAATCGTAGAAGGGGATGACAGAGAAAATAAAGAGAAAGGTGCTCTGATGGATATTGTCGTAAATTCTGAAATGAAAGTGGAAACGCAAAAATATCCCGGGAGAACTGTTGCTGCGATGCCACCCCACATTGGGACCTGTATTTAAATTTCCAAGAATTAGTTTTTTTATTTCATTGTTGTTGAATCTAAAACCAATTAACATCTCATCTCAAGGAATTTGAGAGGATTTCTGTATTTTTGTCGTGTAGGCAGCTAGGACAAAAGAATACGAAATAAAAACAGCGTGGGGGCTTTTTGATGTGTTGCATTGTCAGCCAGATTGTTCGCAAAGGGGAAGAGAAAGTTGGGAAAAAGTCAAAATAAACTGAAATATAGGGAGAAGCAAGCGGAGGCATAAGGCTTGTTTCATCTACAATACAGAAATGCTAAATGTACATTTACCAGGCTTCTTACGCATATAAAAACAATTTGGTTGGGCAATTCAAACTGGAAGAATTCCAGCTTATAATATTTTTTCAACTGCTCATGGCGGTTAGGACATCATCACACTGTCAACTTTTTGCATCTTAAAGATTCATTGCTAAAACTCATCTCAACTGAATATAGTAGAGATTTGTTGTGAGCGTTCCATCTCTTTCTCTCTTCCACTTTCACTTCGAACCTCTAGCGTGCAACTCCAGCCAGATACAGGGGAAAGCCAAAGAGATTCCACACGCATTCCAACTAATGATGAAATACAGTTTTTTCTGCCATGCTGGAAACTGGGATGAGATTGGAATCGGAATCATGGCTCAAAACTTAACCAACAGAATATTGAGGGCGGCTACTGTTGGAAAACGTACTGTTGCCGGATTCGCTCCCGATTAAATCAGAAGTGGAATTTTTAAGTGCGGGGAAAGTGGAGAAATTCGTTAAATTTTGTGTGCGCGTGTAAGTGGATTTACCTAAACTGTAATTAGTGGAGCGGGTACGGCAGGGCAGGCGTCAGGTGAGGGTTTCAGTTTGTTGAAACTAAAGTTACGTCTGGCCTTGAATGGAGATTTCCAGGAATCAGATAAGATGGAGTTCCTTCGCTTAGACACTCATTCCTCCTGGTTACTGATTAATTGATTGCTTGATCTATCTATTTTTAGTAAAAAGTATAAGACCAGTATTCAATATGGATGCTTCTTGTAAATCCTGAATACCTTCATTCAGCTGGATTACAAATTACAATCAAAGACTTGAGCAAGTTCCAATACAAACCGTTGTGTCTGAACCAGTTAAATTTCGATGTAAAAGCACTAATGCTTTCGTAATGAAGTCTAACTGGTTCATATGAGAATGGAATGTGGGATACATTCGGGTACGCAAGATAGTCGAGTGGCGGGAGTTTTTGCAGGTTACCGACATGTTTTCTACGACGTTTTTAATATAGTTGCTTGGTTTGGGCGTATTCCTCTCCTTCCAGTAGTTCATGTGGAAGGAAGAAGAGCTGCAAATCCGGGAGTTTATCTCTGAAAGGCTTCGAGCTACATCACAAGGTGATTTTGGGCACTCATCTTTGCGGTAATTACCGGTAGTTGAGAGTTTTATCGCTCACTTTTTTCTCTAGCTACGACTGCTAACCTGAATCTCTTAAACAGGGATTGCTACGCGTAGGCTGGGGCTAGGCAAGCACTGAAACTAAAGGCAGTAATGCAGAAAATCCAGGTGACTTATTCTGCCAATTAGTTCAGACGTAGAGCTCGAGTAACAATATATATTTACTTGAAAAAATCTAGATTTCCGGTACACAAACCACATCTTACAGCAGCAAGATTAAGCTGGTGAGTGGCAACATTTTGTGAGCTCTCTCATCTGAAGGTTAGTTTCCCACTAGCCACTACAAACCTTATGCGCAATGTATATGATAGCCAATAAAACCCTGCCAACCTGCTAGCCTGACGGCAGTAATTGTTGGGAGGATCGCCTCAAGGATCCAGCAGAACCGAGCTTGTTGAAAATTAATCGCTATAATGAACAAAATAGTGGAAATTCTTCCGCCTCAAAAATTACTACTTGAGAAAGCCGGGTGAAGTGAGCGTACTATAAGGTTGATTTTGCAGGAGTTATGTAATGTATTAATTCTATTCAAGGCTGATTGTCACACAGAGGAAAATTATACTCGTTGAATCACAAAATTACAACAGAGGAAAAACTTGAGAAAGTGGAGTGACATATTTTCTATTGACTTGATGAGATGATTGTGGAAATATCCAGGGCGATATTTTGTTTGAATTTCTACTTTCCTCCGAAATATAATGAATAAATCCTATCCTGCATCGAGGGGATTTAGCCAGGTTAATGGATTGGTCCAATTCTCTTTACCCTCTAGGTATCATATTATCCATTATCTGGAGTAGATTCGACTTTGAATCTATTTCAGTACAGTGCGCTGCCATGGCATCGCCATCAGCCCCGCTGGAATACTGCACGAGTCTGAAACCATCCGCATCATTCGGGTATAAGACGTTGAAGAGATAGCAGGGAAGAAAGCAGGAAGAAAGCAGAGAAGGAAGAAGATCAGATTGTATTTAAGAGAAAAGAGTGAGTTCTCAGTGCAAGTGCACATCATCATGCATCACATAAACTCTGCTGAAAATTTGAAACAACTTTTCAACAGTATCAGTTTGGTAAATGTGAATAATACTACTGAAGAATACCTTACAATTGTTGATGGCAAGAATCCTAACGTTCATCGATTGTCTGTGGAAAAATTTGTGGGTCCGAGTACTGTTATTGTGCTAACTACGCTAAGTTTGGTGGGGAATGGAATGTTATTCAATGCAATCCGAGCTTCAAAAATATTCCGAAGGTAAGGCTTGGGAAAACAATTTTTCAACAGTATTTGCTGTAGCAAGATTCTAAAAATCATCTATACGTAGAAATATGTAAATATACGTTTCCTCATTTTGTATAAGCAGGCCTGTAAATTTCATGCTTGGAAATCTTGCAATGGCATCCATCATATCTACCTTTGGAGGATTAAGCGTGTATGGACTGAAATACGCGTCACCCAGGATCCCTCCTTACTTGAGCTGGGTTTGTCGTCTACTTCCGGTTCTAGGACGTAAGTTCACCGGATAGTAAGCTGTTTCCTTGGAGCAACAAGTTGTTGCAAAGTTGGCGAGGATTATGCAGACACTTTGATATCCATTTCTCAGGTTTCCCACAACCTGCAGAGACGTATTCCGTCCTCTGTATTTCCATGGATCGATGCCGAGTAGTAAAGAATCCTTGGAAAATAGAAACGAGGATTGGGGCGAGAAAGAAAATCATCTTCACTTGGATTGCCGCGTTTCTTGTGGAATCGCCGCGTGCTTTCTTCCACGATTGCTATGATGAATCCGAAAGCAAAGAGTTTCAATGTTATAATGTGCGTAATATGTTCAAAACAGAGAATCAGGATTCTTTCCCAAAATATTCATTGATGGATTTTTTGAATCCGTGGTTAACAGAGTCGGCAGCTGTGGGGACATCATGAGCCATATGTGATATATGTCCTTCTGTATGCTCTCCTGGTGTACTGGATACCTTCAATACTTTTGCTACGAGGTAAGTTGGAAACTAAACATTAGTGGCGGCTGCGGCTGATGTTACATGTACTGGCCACCGCTGCTTAATGCAAACTTTGGTAAATCCGTCTACATTTTTCTGAATTCTAGAGTTTGTTAAACTGTTCTACACTTTCCAAGCGGTTTTAGCCTCACCTTGTAATGTGTACATGAAAATGGTAATTACTTTGAATCAATAATTAACAATAGTCTTGCTTTGCAATGTTCGGACAAGTATTTTGACAAGTGATCCTGAAACAAACACTTCCCATTTTCAGATCACCCTGGAGGACTTGCTCCAAATTCACGCTGGTCAGAAACAAATTGCTTGTCGAAATGCTTTCTTGTTCATTTTTATATTTATTCTTATACATCTTCCGATCGGAACCTGGTATAGTGTCTACGACTTACCTGTTAGCGTAGCTCCTGTTTCTGCAAGATCTGTAGCTGTTTTCCTAAAGCCCTGGTTCTTTGTCTTGTACGCCACACATTATGGGCTATATCCATTGTTGGTATTTTGTTTAAGCCCACAGATTCGAAGCTACTATCGTAGCATGGTTTTTGCCTAAAATGGGTTGCATTAAGTTTGCTCGCTGGACAGGGTTGTAATAGATAAACTTGGGTTTTTTATGCCCCTTAAAATCATAAATGAGTTGTGCATAGTTAACAGTATTTTGCTAGCTTCGATAACGTAGAGTTTCTGTAAAGATTAACTTCTGGAGAAGTGTGATGTCTCGCGGAATTGTGAAACAACCACTTAACAATCGCAAGCACATGTATCATGCCGCAATGGTTTATTTGTTGCAGGTATAAGTAGAGAGAGTTGTATGGGCAAGAGTTTAGAGAAAGCTTTACAAGAATTTTATTAGTAGACAAGTATGTGAACGCTCTTAAAGATGGAATTATTTTAAACAATATTTAGAACAGTAACTTCAGCCATTTCCAGGTTCTCAATTTCTTCCACAATAAATTCTTGGAATTTATCCAGCTGGCTCTGAGTTTGGAAAATGTTATCGCGTACGATCACGGCAAATATAACGCTGCTGCAGTGAGATAAAGATGTAACTAACGTCGCTGTATGGAATACAATTAAATTACTTGAAGTTGTCTAAATTAAAACAACTTGTGTTCTCAAACCAATCTTGATTACATTATTACATTGCCGTATTTGTAACTTACCACCTGGAAAATTATGGGGCATTCCTACAGTAAAAAACGCTTGGTGGCACGCATTTGGCTCCAATGTGCCGGACTTTAGAAGAAGTGGCGAGGTCAATCCAGGAAAGTGGCTTACTCCAGCAGTCAGTCCTGGAATGTAGCCATGGCGATTGAGAAAATTTGGCGAAGCTCCTACAAATTGAATCCCGTAATAATAAAGTAACGGCACTGCGGATGTGGCAAGCGTGTGCGCATCCTTTGTGCTTTTCTTCAATCGTGCCACCGGATCTATTTCTCCTACGTGTAAATGTGAAAGCGCTCCGGCCCTAGGATTCAAATTAATCAATTTCAGATGCTTGGATATTTACGAAGTACACAAACTGTTATTGGTGATATCGGTTAATATTATTACATGTGAACTCGAAGGCCTCCACGATGATTCGGTAACGGTAGCGGCAAATAACAAGTTACTTTATCCGGCACATTCGACTCTGTTGCTTTCATCATCCTCCTCAAGGCGCCAGCAGTTACAGCTTGTAAGACCGCTAAAAAGCTTACACCAAACTTCCGCTTAACGTTTTTGATTCGGTCAATGGGTATAGGGTCCGTGAACGTTACTTTGTATGTGGTTGCCT
Source organism: Sminthurides aquaticus (assembly GCA_906901655.1). Taxonomy (NCBI): domain Eukaryota; kingdom Metazoa; phylum Arthropoda; class Collembola; order Symphypleona; family Sminthurididae; genus Sminthurides; species Sminthurides aquaticus. Next base: position 405,494 of record CAJQTT010000023.1, on the reverse strand, counting down.
TCGGATTGTATGGATGACTGAGCCAATCGTTACCATCGAGCTGTCGCTCTGCAAGGTGCACCGCCAGGTCAAAAATGGCTTTGAAGGGAAACAGAACCGGAGAAATTATCAAGCTGAATGTAGTCGCTTTTCTCTGCTTCGGCAGGGCTAAAGGATCACCTTCGTTGTCACAAACTAATTTTATGAACTTGAGTATGCTGTAACCGTCAGCTATCGTGTGGTGGAAGTGAAAGAGTGCAACTGACTGAGTTGAACCCGAAGAGTTCGAAGGTCTATAGTTGTTTAGCAATATGATTTCCCACAAGCTGAACTCTTTTCTCCACGGTTTGGTAACTAGGTAAGACAGGATTTGTTTTAGATCCTCCGGACCATATTCGTCCCGAACTGGTAAATGTTCGATTGGTCCGTAGTCCTTAATCGACTTCTCGTAGAGCCGCACATAGTCAGAGATTTCAAAACCTGGCTGCTTTTTCCAGAAGAAGTATCCACAATAACTCGTTACAGATTGACGAAGTCGTTCGTACTCGAAATCCTGTAACGTTTTTGTAATTAGCGAGAAGAAGATGTTCTCAAGCACAGTTTTCCGCAGTTCCTGCAGCTCCACCTGGTTTTCAAAGCGGAGCACAATAGTTTCGTTTTGCGTGGGGTGTGTTGTCAAGGAGTCGACAGCAAGTATGGCACTCGCCGGTTTGAGGATTCCATCGAAATTGGGCCGCAAACATTTCGCTACGAGCTGGACTATCCAACGCACGGTAAAGACTGGTATCGACAAAATGCAAACCGTTGGCAGCAGCACAGTGGAGATTAGGAGCGCGAGAATCAATTTGAAACCTTGCAAAATTTTTGCAAATGGGTTCATATTCAAAATGAATAGCAGTTGTTTGATCAGCACTAAAACAGTATATATACGTCAGAAATTATCAGTCCGCAGGATACAAATTATCATCCCTAACTGCGATATATTACGAGGATGAGACTCGAAGAAGTCAAGGAGTGAGTGATAACCGTAACTTCAGGATCATAACGTATTGTTAGTGTACTACATTGTACGACTCCCCCGACTCCAATAATTCAATTTTAGCTTCCTTACACCTACATGCATTAGTCAATAACGTTACCTGTGTATTTTACCTGTTTGACAGATCCAAGACCTTCAAAGGAAATTGTGTAACTAAGTGTAGCATAAAAGATTGACCAAAATATTTCCATAGGAAAGTTTCTGCAATTTCCATGTTTTTATTCAATTTAAAACATATAATTTTATAGATAGCGCTTTAGATACGCACATATCTAGAGCAGCAAGCAAGGCCTCGTGTGAATACCTAGTTTTTCGAGTAATAAAAGCTTGCTTATCCTCATCATAAAAATAAATCATCCTGCCCCGTACAGGCCCGCTGAGTTACGCTGAAAAAATGTAATTACATTTACGGCATTAAATAACACATGCAGAAAATATTCAATAAGTGAGAAGTAAACAAGGAAGAATTATTTTGAACCCACAGTAAAATTTTTCACAAGCTTAATTAGTCTTTGTAATTCACAAGACGAGTTTAAAGACGAACGCAGAGAACGTATTATGTATGGCTTATTTCCAAGCAATTTTTTAGCTTCATTCAAAGAAATAGGGTTTCCACATTTCCCTTCGAGCAACTTGTTTGTTTTCCTAAAACAATGAAGTAAGAAAATAGATTATGACCTTACCTTGCCTTGATATCAGTAAATGACCGGTACACGATGATTTGGAAAACAGTTTTATAGGTAATCATGGAAGCCAAAAAGCGAGCACATTAGTAACAATTACGCAGTGCTCCAAAGGTATTATTGTTATATTGTTTGATTGAACATATGAAATAACTAGGATTTTAAAACAGATTCGTTTAAAAGCATTTACCCGCTGGTATTTTTACAGACCTAATCACAGTTTGAACGCTACCGCTTACGCAGAACATGGCAAAGTTATCTTTTTTAAAAAACTCCTACGTTAGAGTTACGGATGCAATAACAACAGCTATGAACGTGAAGGCTAAAACATTGGATGTTACCTTTCTGTATTATCCTATCAACGTAACCCCGATCACAATATTATATAAATGATTGATTAAGAACATTTTAAGCATAAGTAAAAATCCTCCGTTTTTGCGAATAACCTTAATATATGTCCGTAAGAATATACAGATAATCATAGCCTGGCCGATTTAACATTGACATACTCAGTTGACTCTTGGCAAAAAAAAGTCTTGCACTGAACTATGTTAAAAATTTCAAATCAGAAGCAGCCGACCTGATCAGCGACCAATTCTGTGCCTATTATTTTGGTATCCATTGCATTCATTCACACTCGGACCTTTGCTTGGAATTGCTATTCGCTCAAAGATGATCCTGTCACCGAAACTTCGGGATTGCATGGATATTCCATTTAAATGGGCACAGCGTTTTGGAACACTCCCATTTGAATTCGATGAGAAAGAGAAGCGTGTAAGGATGACGCGATCTAAAACTCGAATGCGTCTGTGGATATCAAGCATAATATTCTTGGTCGCTCTGACTATCTTCCTGAACTATCGCCTGATCCACACTTGGAATTCTAAAATCATGAAAAGCAACCCTACGCTCCGTTACAGCTGTCTACTGACTGTTATCGGGGGCTATGCGTTTATGCAATACGGAATCTGTCTCGCTCTGGTATACAAGCATGTTCCGCAAAATTTCAACAGCATTACGGGCTACATTGTATTTTTTCAAGGTAAACATCAACTTTGCATTCAGTAGTAAGCACTTAGCTTTTCGTGTGTTGGAAAACATCACCCTGGTATATAACTGTTGTAATGAAACTTGTGCCTACAGAAAAATATCGCCGATTCGGTAACCGAAGTAATCCATGCATAAGATCAGGACGTGATTCCGGTTATCTGCTATCCCTCAACTATTATCTTATGTTCTTCATCCATGTTCCCATGTGGATTTATTTGATAAAAACTCCGGAACATATTTTCAACGTATCACCTTCCCAGATCCTTGGTATACCTGGAATTCCAATCCCTCACATGCCTGGACTTACCCTGGATAGTCTCCTCGCTACCGTTACTATGGCAGCTGTTTGCGAGATCATACTCGCGTCTCACATTTTATTTTGGGTGTATGCAATTCTCCCCTTACAATACGGATTATGCAGAATAGCATCACAGTTTCGGTATGGCTTCAAAAATAAACGCATTTCAGGTCAAATAATATTCATTTTTACGGAAACCCAATTTTGCAATGGAATTATCAATGGAATTACAGATTTCAGGAAGAAAATATTTGGGCTCGATCCGTCATACAAAATCCTGGACCATTTATAAAAACATCAAGGCAACTTGCATTGCTGTCCAAGATGATTAAGGAAATTGCCGAGCCGATGCTATTAGTTGTACCGATAAACTTGATCGTAGCCATGACTTATGCCGCCTTTCAGGCTATCAAAGAACCACACCCTGCACAAAAGCTCGCCGTAGGAGGAACTTTCCTTCAGCTACTTGGACTATTTGTAGTGCTGAATCGTGTAGCTGGAAAGTTTCCTCAAGTATTTGCAAGCAATCTTGACAGTTATTTGAAACAAGGACAAAGCCTTCTTATTGAAAAGACGATACGCTCAATTCCCGTGCCGAAGATCATGGTATTTGGCCTATTTTCTCCGGGGAACGAACTCATAATCACAGGTTTGCAAACTGTACTCGATAATATTATTTCCTGCCTCACGTTGAATAATGGATGAGTTTGTCGCAGCACAGTTGCGGCAAGTGAATCTATGGGAGGAACGCTGAAGAAATATGTGGGCAGAGGGCGCTGGATGGATTGCGTATATTATGAGCACTTTTTTAAGAATTTATAGAATCACTCTTTTAAAATAGAATCTATGACATTTCCATAGCAGTAGGTATTTCTACCTGTTCACACACACACCATATAATTTTTTCTTTCCTTTTTCACAGCGAAACATTTTAAGAAACATTGTGTTTACAAAGTTTTGTGTTTAAACAAGTTGAAACAAGCTTTGTGAAACTTTCATGAAAGAAAAACATAAGCTGCTCGCATTAAAAGTGTGATGTGATCCGTGTCGATGATGTTTTTGTGCTTGTGAAGTGAAAACAAACTTGTGGATGGAATGTTAATCTTTAAAGTCATGAAAAACCGTGGCCGTCTAATGAACAGAGGCTTCAAATATTTTGGAGAATGTTTGCAAGCTAGTGTAAACTAAGTATACTAATTAGGCTCCCTTTTCGCTTCATTCTTATTCTAAAATTTTAACAGGGTTGCAGTCTTGAACTAAATCAATGTAATAAATATGGAAGCCCAAAGTGCCCCATTCGAAAAAGACATGAAGAGCTCGTTCCAACTCTCCCTCTCTCTCCAACATGAACGCGGACATAGTGGAATCTCTTCCCCCACCACCCTTCTCTCTGGTATCAACACGAGTAGTGCTACAATCTCTTCCCCCACCACCCTTCTCTCTCTGACATGAACCCAGACATAGCGCAAGCTGCTCGCACAATTTAAATCGTAACAAACTCACGATATGATCCTATGCACTTAGTTGCGACGCTGCCAAGTTGTGCGTACCCTGCCTCCTGCCTACTCTTCCCATCTCTTTGTTGCCACCACTTCCCATCTTGCTTGTGCTAACCATGACTACAACAACGGCGTTAAAGGTTAATTGGAGTAAGTCTATGTGAGGTGTAATGCTTGCGTTTTGAAGCTCTACGTTATGCAGAGTTCATCGGCGATCCTTTATGAAACGTATCGTGAGGAATATAACGCAAAAGAAAATTTTACACGATCCAATCTGTATTGTTGTGGTACTAGGGTACAAGTTGGATACTAATCCTACAATGTAAAAGTGTATTAAAGGATATAAAAGTAACAATAAATATCATTATTAGTTGTGGAGTAGTTCGATATGGTTGTTGGTTACGCAAGAAACTATATAAGTTACATTTATGTGCACATCAATTTACAGATAAGTGTTGAAGTTATCTCTGTATTGACTGACAATTAAGGTTGTCTCAATACTTAGTAGAATTTTGAATACAAAAAGTATAAAAACATATCTTATGGTAACAATAATAGCTTGACGCGTAATGTAGCAAATGCTTGCACAAAAATATTCCATGGCCGGGACACGAGCATGTTTAAATTGTCCATGAAACCTTGTTGCTCTCGGCACGGTGAAAGCAAGCTGTAAAGAAGTATATTATAATGTTTAGAAAATTTTAATTGAAAGTTAAGTAGAAGTAGTGACAGTGTCGATAAATACATGAACTAACCTTGACAATATGGTGTACAAAGGATGCACTCCGAGTAGTAGCTAGGATTCTGAAAAGAAGTAAATATGATTAGATAAGCGCAATTTATGTTGTAATAGCAAAGAATAGATTAATTTAAAAGGTATTGAGGGTAATTGTAGAAAGCACTATGTTATACCTGCATACATTTTTACGGGAGACCAGCAAACACTAAATATATAAAGCTTTACGGAAGAACAATGGAAGTAAATTAGTTAAAGGGTGACAGAATAAACGATAAACATAATATTAGTTTGCATAGTATACATTTTTGGATCTCAAGGTAAGCAATTGTTACGCTGTAGACTATAACTTAAGAACAACAATACAGCAGCATTAGTTTCAGCATGAAAACATTAAGAACTCCGCGTAAACATTAAACTTTCGCAAACCGGCTTAAATCTTGTGGCTTCTGCTTTGGGACATCTGATATCTTATGCGCGGACAAGTGCGTTCGGAATCTGCTCCAGTTGTTTGACGAAAACCAACAATGCAAGCAGTGCATGATACGACTCTCATCATGTGTCGGCAAATGTTGGGCGAGTCTAGAAGGACTTTCAAATTTTTTTCCGCACTGTGGAAATTGGCAGATGTGTTTGAAATGTCCTGTTTGAATGTATGAAGATACTTTAAATACTTAAATATACTTAAGCAACGGTAAATGAATGGAAGAATGAGATGGAATATAGATGACTTACGTATTCGTTTCTTTTGTGATTGAAGTACTTCATTAACGCCGCTCTCGTTCATATTTTGTGGAATATTTTGCAAATCACGTGCGAGCACTGTTTTGTGGGAACGTCTTATGTGTGCATTCGATGTCTTCTGTACTGCATATAATTCTTCTTTAACGGAAGCCAGTTGTTGACGCAGGCTCATAACTTCTGCAATAAAAAATATAACGGACTGTAGTAGCGTATGTATTTTCGTACTTGGAAATTACCAGAATTTTTGTCCTATGAAATTACAAGAAATAGTGTAATACAAACCTGAGAATGCTTGTTGATTGTCCAGTTGTAGTCGATGATTTACCACGAATCTTTTGCAGATTTGATAATGTGCTTTGAAGTTGATTAAAGCGACACGATAGTTGCTATCAACTTTGTAGGCATGTACGCAAGATATGCATAATAATCTTGCAATGAGGATAGGGCTAAAAGGTTTATCTTTATTGTCCCCAAATCCGTCATCCGAGCTCTCGTCATCACTTTCAGTCCTCTTGGTCTTAATTTGCATTTTGAAGACGTAATGGATGGCAATCTCCGTCTGCAAAAAGTGTTTTAATAACATTTAGTTATAATGTATGGCACTGCTGTTACACTGCAATTGTTAGAAGTTTGTTTTCACAAACCCTCGCGAAATTTACCTTGCAAATTTGGCACCAAAAAGATGCACGGTTCTCAACGCGCTGTTGTAAATCATTAGTTTCTATGACCGTTGCAATCGTCCAGCCTTTTTGAACCAAATATTTGTAAGCATGACCTGTCTCCAGGAGAACCGTTATCATGGCATAGCTGTTATGAAGTAAAAAAACAATAGTATTACAAATTACACATAAGACGCCTGTTACCACGTAAAATGGGAAATACCTCAGGCTGCGGATAACTTTCCTATCATAGGAAGAATCTTCATGAGTAGCAAGAATAAAACTTAAGTATCTCATTCTTATGAGAGCCTGATATTTGTCAGGTCTTATGGTTTTTAACCTGAAAAGAAATATAAAACAAGTTGCACTTTATGTTGATAAATGAAATGATTTGGAAAAACTATGTTTCAATACTTTACATTTGATACGATGCTTGGAGCTGGTCCACGCATATAGGGCCACAATTCCACGCGACATTCGATGTAGCTTCTAGGGACTGTACCCAATGTAAGCAACCGATGCCCACTACGACGATTTGGCCAACCTCCTGGGTGAATTGAATCACGGGGATCCCCGCTCGTTCCAAACTTTGGACGTCTGGCCACCACGAACTTTGCGAGAAATTCAGCCTGAAAGTAGGAAGAAAATAAATACATTAGGCTAGAAACAAATTACAATTTGATGTTACATACTGTGGAAACTTACTTTGGTTTTTGCAGTTTCAACAAAGTGCGGACTTTACCCACATACTCATGGCTAACCGCTAGCCACTCACAGCTACCCGGGCCACCATTTAGGTTAACCGAAATGAGGTTCCCGTTCTCCAGGTGAGCGGAAGTTCTAGAGCCTCTGGTCTTCATGAACACTTGCAGTTTGTTGACCCCTTTAACAGTCGACAACCAAGTCGCCATGTCCGAAGTATGTCCGAGTCGAAGTGGAAATGGCAATTTTTGCAAATCATCATATATGGCTTGGTGAGAACTCTGTTTGAGGTCGAAGTGCGAACAAAATAAAACCGCATTCTCATCCGACGGTTCCGGAAAATAAGATTTATTTGGAGAGACTGGCGCAGTAGAAGAGCACAAGGTTGATTGCTGCAAAATCAGGAAGATGTTATTATAAATATATGTAGCAATAGTACAAAAAAATAAGGGTTACATCATTGCAATAAATGAACTTACAGATCCTCGCTGGCTATCGGCTTTTCGGAAGAACTCACTTGTTGCTATAATAGTTTTATCCCGATACATTTGCCACGTACTTTTTCCGGTAACCGGGTCGATATTATGGACACCATTTTGAGGGTAGGATACAAACACTTCCACGTTACGCGTATCCTTGAGCGCTTCCTTCATACCAGCAAGGGAATGAATTTGTGGGTCCAATTCAAACTTTTGGAAACAATCATGAATGATACAAATCTGATGCTTTAGGATCTGTTCTAAAAATGTGTCTGGATTTCCTGTTATTAAGTGATGTCGCGTTCCAGAATTTTCGTCGAGCTGAAATAAAATATAAATATTAAAATATTACTACTCTTTCACTGCGTTAAAGAATTAGTGGTAAATAAAAAAATGTAGGCATAATATTTACCTTTGTAAGGCTAGGATGACCTTCCGTGTGAAGATTTAGGTCCTGCAGACAAGGTTTTTTATTACCGAACTCTAGAAACTTCCGTTCCGGGAATAATCCTTCATGTGCTTGGAGGTCTGCCAAAGCAGAGTTCAGATCTGAATCTGAAAGGTATAAAATGATGGAAGTAAATATCAAGTCCATAGAAAAAGTTTGAAGCATGGACAGTATGTATGGTCAAAGTTATAATCATTAGTTTACCTGATATGGCGACGCTGGATTCTATTTTAATTTGATTGAAGCCTAACGAAACTTGACAAACTCTGTAAATCGTATTTGAGACGTACGATTTTATAAAAAGTAAATTTAGTAATAGTCAATGAGAAGCACTGCAAGTGAAACTGAAAAACGTAAATTTCTGAAGCACTTTTACACGCACTTGGTACCTAAAAATAATTGGTAATTTAATGAGTGCAGAGTAACACTGTAGCATAATTAAAAAAACTTAAACTATAGTTACCAGACACTTAAACTATAGTTAGTTGACACTTAAACACAAAGTTTATAGATTAATTGTAATTGCAGTCAACGAATTTCAGGAATAATGTAAGCACGGAATCACAACGAATGGAAACTGGAAGCATGCCTGCTTTTGCCGGTTGAAACATAAATTCGAATTTTCATTTCCCACGCTTTTCTCCCTATACGTATAGCAAGCTTTTAGAGCCTGACAAGTTCAAGCACAGATAGATATGATTTAAAACGTATTGCAAACAAGGGCTAGGGATGGGAAGAGTATGCAGCAGCGAGAGATCGGAAGAGTAGGCAAAGGCTCGGGATGGGAAGAGTAGGCACAGGCTAGGGATGGGAAAAGTAGGCACAGGCTAGGGATGGGAAGAGTAGGCAGATATGCTGCCCAGTCTTCCCATCCCTAGCCTGTGCCTACTCTTCCGATATGCTGCTGCTGCCTACTCTTCCCAACCCTAGCCCTTGCCTACTCTTCGAATCTCTTCCTACTGCCACCACCTCCGATCCCTATCCTTTGTCTACTCTTCGCACCTGTAACTGCTGCCACCACCTCCCATAAATGTATGCATGCACGAGGAAAATCCTACCCCGATTCCGCAAAGACGCCGTATACGGAAAGAGTAGTCAGAATCAGTTCCATCATGGGTAGGAAGAATAGGGCGTAGAAGCGATTAAAATTTTCATTCGCCAACGAAAAGGCTGTGTAGAACTTGACGAGGACCAGGAAGTCTCTCCTTGAACTTCGCCACGTTTTTCTAATCCGCGAATAAATAAGATGCGTTGAAAAAATGTATAGCAGTCTTAAACAAGCACCTTCAGTCTCGAGATTCTATATCATTAATCCACTCACCGAATGCCAGATATACAAGCCATAAAAGCAAAGTATATCCCGACGGGCGTAGAAAAAGTTAAGCAACAAAGTGCAAGAACTTGGTAGGCCATGTAAGTAAACAACAGCCAAGAAGGTACGGAGAATGGAAAACTGTGGAGGCTGTATGGATCATGTATTAGTGAGGTGAGAAACATTGGACTTTTTGGACTCCAGATGGCGTAAAATACAAAGACGGGTAACACGCTACAGAAAGAACAACTGACGATGTCGAGGGGGAGTTCCACGAAACGGATCTCAACCACTTTTACCTCGCGCTCCTTATTCCTTGGCTTCATGAAGATTGCAAAACCTGAGAATAAGAAACCTCTTCTTTACATTATTCTAGTTTTGAAGCTGACAAACATTAATCATGTGATTAACCAGTTTTTAATTTCAGAAATACCTTCAAGTAGCTTGTAGCTATTATTGATGAAGGAGCACATCTCTCCGCTGAAAAGCAAAGTATTGACTTGGAACATCACTGGAAGTGCACAAAATACTACCGCCATGAATTCCATAAGTGTACGGATAAGCGGCGATGCTTCAGGGTCATTTGCAGTCTGCACGTATCGGATCGCCACGAATAGAGCGTGTAGGATGGTCATACAAACATTCAAATACCATTTTCACAGCTTGTTGTGGGGGATCATTTGGAATTCCCCACGTTTAGCATTGTAAGTGAAGGGATGAACGCAAGTTTTGGCTCCAATCAAAATCCCAACGCGAATCTGCTTTTCCAGTTTTTGTGTGAAATAAGGTAATTTTCTATACATAATGAATTGAAGCCGTTTAGACTTGAAGATAACTGCCACGAAATCCTTGGATTTACCTCTCCAAAATATTGGTCCATAATCCTGCCAAGAATTTACCCAAATGAAACCAAGTTCTAGCTTCCAAACGTATCAACTATTATATTAAGTAGTATCTGCAAATGACTGTACGCCAAAGGTTGAATATATTAAGAAGAGTCTAGGGGGCTAAATGATTAAAAAGGAATTCTATAAAAATCACTTGCCAATTTTAACGAGAGCAGTACCCGATATTTTGTTTATCAATTTAGGGCGTAATAGCAGTATTAAATTTACAGTTTTTGGATTACTATTCATTCCATATAAACGATGTACTCTGTATTTACTCCACTTTATGGTCATGCTGATAGCTGCGAGCTTTCTAATTTAAATTATAATTGACTTCCAGCTCACACCTCCGACTATTTGAAATGAAGGGGACAACCAGATTTTTTGGCTACCAGATTTAATGTAATTTTAAACCATTGGATTTCCCTACAGGAGCAATCAGTTTAATTTTAGGTTGCGCGTAGTTTTGTTTTTACTTTTCGAATTGATGAACAGTTAATTACACGTAAGGATTGTGCCCCTTATTTTTTTCTGCTTACGGTAATGGATCATTTTGAATAACCCGGTTAATGAGAATTCAGTTCAAGGAAGGGCTACTTCTATAAGGCTTCAAGGAACGGTAATAAGGATAACTTCAAGTATTCTATAAGCATTTCATCAAATTCGTCACTAGTTGCAGGTAGTCTCCTTTAGTTATGTTTCTGCTTAGGAGTAGTGCAAAAGTAAATGAAGTGTGAATTAAAGGCTGTGTGGCTACTGAAGGGAGTCCAGCGCAGGGAGGACTCAAGGGTCAAAGTTTAGAAAAACACGTGAATGGCCTGAACTTGTGTCAACAACGACATCGAACTCGTCATTAGAATTCATGACCCACGTAGCTCGGTAGCTCTAAGTTTTCCATGTACATCATTCACCGCTATATAGTCCCGCTGATCCCAATCTAAAGTGGATTTCAATTCACGTACCTTCAATCAACATTAGCTATATACCTTCATACAGCTGGAGAAAGCACTTTTGTGATGGAAAACACGAGTGCCTATTCGACAAAATTACCTCAGCATGTATCTAAATTCCTCTTCATCTTATGGGACATCCCTGTATCATTGGGGCTTTGCTTTGCAGATCTTAGGCGGCAAGCGTGGGAAACGAGCGTAAGCCGATATACAGAACTATTTATAAATCAAATTTTTGGTCAGATTCATTAATTTTGAAAATATTTGAATGAGGTCTGTATCCCCGAGTATTTAATAAGTCAGTTGGCACGAGTCTTTCAGATGATGATTTTATGCAATCATACTTATATTGATGATAATATTTTTAAGGAATCAAAAAAATTAAATTGCTATGATTTTACAAAATTATTTCAAGAAAACATGGGGATTGTGGCTATCTAGGTGAAAAAAGCAAACTGGATAGATTTCACGATGCAAATTGCCTAACACGGAAAATGCTGGCTTGCCCCATCTGTCCAAGCTTGTTGAGACAGTAAAGGTGAAAGGGAATTAATCATCTTTCTATTCACCTACAACTGAAAAGACTCGATAGAAACAGGTGATGCGGCAGATTCGCTGTCAAAGCACCACACAACATCTATGTACATACTTACCTGATTTGCAACGAAAAATACTTTGAACAATCACATGCTCTTCTGACTCCCCATCAAAACGAGGGTGATAAGTTTCACGTGCTGATTATATCAGTTGCCTGATAATTAAGCATAAAGTAATTCCAGTATGAAAACATTTATTGTTCTGTATACTAAGAGAGTTGCTTGAATCTTGAGCTTATTTTGTGCTTCCTACCTTAATTGATTTAATTCCTATTTTTGTGAAAATCTATACAATTTTCAAATCATGGACAACGTTCAACAAAGTTTAAACTTTACAGGCCGGAAGGTACTTGTAACAGGGGGCGCAAGAGGTAAATTACTGTTGAAAAAAATCTTTTACGGGATCTATACATAAAAATATACAAATACATATATAATACGGGTAAATAAATTTGCAGGGATCGGGAAAGCGATGGTGAAAATGTTTGCGGAAGCTGGCGCCACAGTATACGCCCTTGACATAAGTGCACAATTCCTCGCCGAGTTGAAAGCGGAACTTCCTAGAGTTATCACGGTACAGGCAGATGTCAGTAACTGGGAACAAGTTGACAAGGTGCTCGCACCCCTTCATCCTATCCATCATTTAGTAAACAATGCAGGAATCATGGGGAAAATGAAGCCTTTATTAAGCGTTGAAAAAGCGGAAATTGAATCGTAAGTTTTTCAGTAGTTTTAGCTATAGTATTTTGAGTAAATAGCCTTCCATATGTGTTAGTCGAAAAAATTAAAGAACGCGTGTGCAAAGGATATAATTTTTAATTGCAATATTTTAGTGTTCTAAATGTAAACTTGACCGCACTCATCCGCGTCAGTCAAATAGTTGCACGAGGCATGATTGAGCACAAAATAGAGGGCGCTACTATCGTCAACTTTTCTTCCATTGTAAGGATTTTTTTCTTTTCCAGCAGCATTATTTCAGCTGATTAAAGATTGATGGATTGTAAAATAATGCATGAAACCTTCACAGGCTTCATCCCTCTATGCGCAAGGGACGTTAGTATACGGTTCAACAAAGGCTGCCGTCGTTTACGTGACCAAAGCTATGGCCCATGAGCTTGCAGCACACAAGATTCGTGTCAACTGTGTACGACCTGCTGCTGTGCAAACGGAAATGGCTGAAGGATTCCCGGCAGAGTTGATAAAAGCTGTCGGGCAAAGAATGGTCTATGGGCAACAATTAATTCAGCCAGTAGAGGTCGCAAAAGGCGCAGTATATTTGTCAAGTCCGTTGTCAAACATGATGACTGGTTCAGCAATAACTATTGATGCGGGTAGAGAAACATGGTGAGATTATTGTATGTATCGTTTCTTTAGCAGAGCGGACATTTAAAGTTGAAATTGTTCCCGATTCTAAACAAATTGAACATTTTAAAAATCAGCTGTCTCGCGAACATATAATTAAACGAAATAATAGGTTTTAATTTAATTTGTTTCCTTAATGGGGCTTACTCCGACCCTAAGTCTACACTATCTATTGATTCTATTCTTAAATTACAAATAATTTGCAATGACCTGCTTTTGAATTTTAAGACCACAAGCGATAAATTTGATTAGCTACTAAATCAGTGCACTATTCCTATTTTGGTATCCCTTGAATCCATTCACACTTGGAGCTGCTACAAAGAATTGTAATTTCAAGTATGATCCTGCCACTGTAACTGCAGTACTGCATGGATATACCATTTAAATGCGTTTTGGAACACTCCCATTTGTATTCGATGAAAAAGAGAAGTGTTTAAGAGTGGCGCGATCTAAAACTCGACTTATGTTAGTCTCTGGGTGTCAACGATAATACTCTCGACTCTCGATTGTTATGACGCTCTTCCTTAACTATCGCCTTTCCACGCTTGGGATTCTGTAATCATGAAAATCTATCATTTTCTTCGCCAAAGCTGCCTTTTAACTGTTATCGGATCCTCTATGCTTTAACGCAATATGAAATCTGTCTTACTCTGGTGTACAAATATCTTCCACAAACTTTCAACAGCGTTACGGACTTACCTTGCGGTTTTCCGAGGTTATAACTTTTCATATGTGCTCATTGCTTCATTTTTATTCTGAAATTTAAAAGCGTTGCAACACGTTTTAGTTCTTTCTGGTAGTAAATAAATAAAATTAAAGTTTAAATGAATCGACGCAATGAAAATACAGTACTAGATAATTACATATGTACATCGAGTAAAATCCGACGTCTACTATAGAAGTAACAAACTGATTGAATTCTGTATGATTGTTTCTGTAATTGTGAGAATAATAGGAACATCAACAAAGAAGTACGAGCCTAGACATGTCTTTGTAGGTCTCAGGGATGCCAAAATGCGTTTATATTGCCCGCTTCGAAGGAAAAAATCAGTGATCCAATCCCGAAGAATTAATTTCGATCTGTGATTTAGCTCACCAAGTCCTCGAAATGTAATGAACAAAGCGACGTAGCAGAGTACTCCAACACCCGCCGTAGCCAGTCCATCAACTCCAGTGAGCCTCACGGCCGCAAAGACGCCGTATACGGAGAGAGTAGTCAGAATCGTTTCCATCATGGGTAAGAAGAATAGGGCATAGACGCGATTAAAGTTTTCGTTTGCCAACGAAAAGGCTGTGTAGAACTTGACGAGGACCAGGAAGTCTCTCCTTGAACTTCGCCACGTTTCTCTACTCACCGGGGCAAGAAAATGGCAATTAATTTAACAGGGGTCATCAACAATTAAAAATCATCATGAGACTTTAAAACTTATGTTAAAAACTTACCGATTGCTAGATATACAAGCCATAAAACCAAAGTATATCCCGACGGGCGTAGAAAAAGTTAAGCAACAAAGTGCAAGAACTTGGTAGGCCATGTAAGTAAACAACAGCCAAGAAGGTACGGAGAATGGAAAACTGTGGAGGCTGTATGGATCATGTATTAGTGAGGTGAGAAACATTGGACTTTTTGGACTCCAGATGGCGTAAAATACAAAGACGGGTAAAACGCTGTAGAAAGACCAAGTGACCATGTCGAGGGGGAGTTCCACGAAACGGATCTCAACCACTTTTACCTCGCGCTCCTTATTCCTTGGCTTCCTGAAGATTGCAAAACCTGAAAATAAGGAAGCTCTTCTTTACATGATTCTAGTTTTGAAGCTAACACATAATAATAATGTGATTAACTTGTTTCGAAATTCAAAAATACCTTCAAGTAACTTGTAGCTATTGTTGATGAAGGAGCACATCTCTCCGCTGAAAAGCAAAGTATTGACTTGGAACATCACTGGAAGTGCACTAAATACCGCCATAAATTCCATAAGTGTACGAATAAGCGGCGACACACAGGGGTTACCCATAGTTTGCACGCATCGTATGACCACGAAAATGAAGTGTAGAACTGTCATGGAAACGTTCAAATACCATTTCCACATCTCACAAGGGGGAATCATTTGGAATTCCCTCCGTTTAGCATTATAAGTGAAGGGATGTAGGCAAGATGACTCTCACTCGGTTATTTGGACTTTAGAGATCAGACCAAGTTTTGGCTCCAAGCAAAATTCCAACGCGAATTCGCTTTTCCAGTTTTTGTGTGAAATAGAGTAATTTTCTATACATGATGATTTGCGGCCATTTACATTTTAATATGACTCTAAATCCCAAAGTTAACTCGCCAATTGTTGTCATTTGTTTTGCCAATATGCCCCCAAGTAATACCAAGATCTACCTACGACGTTCGACCTTCCAAAAAATTCAACTGTACTTTATATTACAGTCCTTAAGTAGCTTTTGTATCAGACTTTATGCAAAAACATTGAATATTTTGAGAAGAGCGGTGTGGACTAAATGATAAAAAAAAAGAATTGCCGAATAAATCAATTTCATCGAGAGGAGTGCCATATCTTTTTTATCGTAAATTACGAAATGACAATGTCAAGTATTAAAAAAAAGCATTTACTAGTACCCGGCGTTCCACATATCTCCGTATTTGATGCGCCCTGTTTTTGCCGGTTTGAAAAATAGGCTAATGCGATCGGTGAAAGCCGTCCACAATTTTACATATAAGTTATATACTAGTAGATTTTTCATGAAATATATAGCATATATTGAATAATATCAATTTAAATCTACTAATATGCAAAATGTAGTAACACTTATATAGTATGGGGCGAAATCCCTATTGCGATCGGTGAAAGCCGTCCACAATTTGACATTTTAGTTATATACTAGTAGATTTCCATGATATATATAGCATATATTAAATAGAATCAATTTAAATCTACTAATATGCAAAATGTAGTAACAACTATATAGTATGGGGCGAAATCCCTATTGCAATCGGTGAAAGCCGTCCACAATTTGACATTTTATTTATATACTAGTAGATTTCCATGAGATATATAGCATATGTTGAATAAAATCAATTTAAATCTACAAATATGCAAAATGTAGTATAAACCATATAGAATGGGGCGGAATCCCTATTGCGATCGGTGAAAACCGTCCAAAATTTGAGTAACTTTTTGTTTAGGAAGGGATATACATAAGAATATATTCATTCATTATAATCTATATAAAATCTACTATATAGAAACAATAGAAATAAAGTACATATTTGCTGGTATGTAGGATCTATAGCGGTCGTTCCCTTCTACGGTCTGATTTCTGTTGTACCTGCACTCAAAAAAGACATTCGTTAGTAGGGATAAACCCCCGACATTCGTTAGTATAGTAGGGGTAGGATAACGATAAGGAAAAGCTTAGCGGGAACCTTTTTGCAAAGTAATGTCTTACATTATTGCAGAAAAACTTAATCCAATATTGTAATATACAGCGCCGGCTCTCCTTGTAGTTTCGTCTATTTCTAGTAGTTCCTGTAGTAAACATTGCGTAGGACAGGAGAAAATCAGAAGGATGGATAAATATTTTTATATTAAAAATGCAATGTATTAGTTCTAACGCATTTACATACCATAACCGCTCGCCAAATTTCCTGTTGTAGCGTCGTCGTGACATGAAGTTGGAAAAAGGTATAACATTGATTCCATAATTCTTGAATTAAACATTTCACACTACATCTGAATGATAAGATAGTTAACGAGAAGGATGAGTATAGACAGGCAAATCTGCGCGCCATTTCAGTACATAGTAGTTATGAACTAATGCCATGGTAATATTAAAAACTTGAGAAAACTCCGTCCTCTGAGATTTAAGTTTATTTTGTACAATTTCTTTTACAACGTATACTTTGAGGTGTGACATTGAATGACAAACCGGCAGTAAGGGATAGCTTCTATCCTGCTCCAATTTTTAATCCCCTGTATGGGCAAGCTGGCTGTCCAAGTGAAATGAGGTTCCACCTCATGCTGCAGACTAGTTTTGTACAATACAAAGGGAATAATAATTATTTTTAGCAACCGGGTAATGTAATTTCAAGTTTTAGTTTCTAAGTGATTGACAGTGAATTCCACTTTACAATTCTGCTCGCTGTCTGCTCTACAGTATATATAGTATTTCAAACAGCCCCCCGGTGGTGGATGCTTACATAACTCCACAAGAATCAATAATAACGAGAACTAATAAGTAATGCATCAGTATTTCATCAGTTCAGTATGCTTAAATACAGAATTTAGGAAGCGCGAGCTCGAATCAAAGCGGGGACGCCGTAAATGCCAAGAAAAGCTACGCATATTCTGTAAATAATTTTTCCCTATTTAAAATACACTACGTCATTGTATTACCGACTCTTGACATTATACTTGGAGCATTTATGACAACTGGTTTCAATTTTGGAGCTGACTATGATGCACATTCCCGCCAGTACATTTTGCTACAAGCCCAACAAAATTTGGTTACTTAAAAATTACATTTAGAGGTCACCACGTCGAACTCTCACAATAAACTCCTTTTTTAACAGATAGTTTTCTATCTTTTCCTCCAAAAAACTAATCAGCAACAAAGCAGTTAGGAATTTTATGCCTTGAAATGTTCTCTACTAGCTAACAAACAAGTCCATGTCAAGTTAACGCATACCGGTCTCATTAAAAGGTCAAGTAAGAGGTCACAAGGTATAGGAAAACATCTTCAAGGTCTCGATTTCAGATTGTGACCTCTATGCGACCTACCCATAGAATGAATGTTCTATTCAACCTAATATGATCTAAGGGGGTTGACCAAAGAAAACATGGAGAACATTTTGTGATGTAATTACAAAAATTAAGAATGAGACGAAATCGTGCAAAGAGTAATTTCCTTCGGATTCTAGGGGGTTTTGCTTTCCGGGGGCGGTGTGTTTTGAACTAGCACAACGTGCACAGATACCTTGCAAAATCTTATACTCACTTTCACAACGGGTTGAATTTTGAACGATAGTCGTCCAAAGTTTAAACTCCACATACTGTATATGTTTCTGCTTGGGAGTAGTTTCAAGGTAAGTGAAGTGTTCAAGACTGAGTTACTGCACTGCAGATGGAAGCCCATATGGGCCGACGGGGCGGGACTCAATGATACTTGATTTGCAAAGAACCTCAAGGAATTAAATTCGCTTCAATATTTATATAAGTAACACTCTGCTGAAAATAATTCATAGCAAAAGAGGCGGTAACGCGAAATGAGCTACTCACCAATACCACATGCGCACCTGCAGTAAAATATTTTTCCTCTCATTCTCACTAATTAATCAATGCAGAAGCAACAAACTAATTGAATTCTGTGCAATTATCCCTGTGACCGTTAGTATAATCGGTACATCGATATAATAGAACGAGCCCAGATGTATCCGAACAGGCCTAAGTGATCGTACAATTCGTTTCTTCTTGCCTCTTCCCAAAGAAATGTCAGTCCTCCAATTTCGCAAGTCCACTGGATCCGTGATTTAGTTCAGCAAGTACTCGAAATGCTGTGTAAAAGCTAACAAATACCTTGAAGTTTATCATTATCGATTTTTGCCATGCTTTCCTGCAAGAAACGCAGAGTTTTGTTTTGGAAAAAAGTATTATGCTGCACTGCTGAGGACAGTGTGAGGTGGGAAGTCAGAACCCTGGATGATTCTACTGGAAAAAACGGTTACTTTTCCCAGGGTACTGACGATCCGCTTCGGATTGCTCACGATGAGCATGGCAATGGCTGGAATAGTTCTTAGCAATACTTACAAATGTTCCTCGCATCGGATCTAACCGCCATCTCCACGTTCAAAGGCCCTGAAACCTTCCACGAGTTACTCCGTGCGAATGTGAACCTCTTGGCAACGTATTCGCTGCCAACATATGAAGTCAGTCGCGCAACCAAATTCATATTCCACAATTTATCCAGTACTATGCTATTTATAGATGGAAACGAAACCGTCAAAAAAAGTAACGGTGAATGAAAGCGCGGAGAAGCTACAAGAGAAGCAGAACTACTGGTCTATCAGACGAAGTGAACTGAAAGTGACATACAGGGACGTACTTGATGGATTCATGCCCAACAATATGGCATTCGTTGGTTTTACTCACGATTTGGAAAAACTTCAAATTCCCAAATGGCGAACATCTTCAATTCTTACGCAACCCTTCACCTTTGGCAAAGAGATAGTAGTCCGCAGAAGTTTGAGTTGGATACTGGCTAACTACCGTCCGGGAGTTGCGTTTAAAGGGATCCTGAGGCTTATTGAAGGTGGTATTTACCATCACCTCCCTCCACCGAGTCGTTGCTCGAGTTCGACTAGAATATGCGATAAGCAGTTTAATGGCTGCGACTTGCAAGAGATTGGATCGACCGCTAACCCTGCATGAATCCATCATGTCTTCAGTGGTTGAGCTGTGGGCTGGAATGATTGTCCTTAGCTGCATCATTCATTTGCTTGAGCATTGAATCTACTGTGTTTTCGATATTTGCGACGCCGTCGCAAAAAGTTTAGATATATTTGATGGCGATTCAAGCGACAAAACTGACGTCGACAATGAAGATGATGAGTAGGAATGAGAGTCCTCATCTCACAACACAAATCTTTAAATATTTATTGCACACATGGTCTCAGCAGGAGCTTTAGCCGCAAGCATATCCCACCGTACGAGCCTTGTCACACGCGATGCGCGTCATAAGGAGCCTGATCGTTTGAATCCAAATTGCATAAATGGCTTCTATTAATGCACAAAACTCTCAAGTTCTGCTACTTAATTTTACGCAACTATGGCGTTTGATTCCATTTTATAATGTCCAGTATTCAATTAAATCGCGGATTGTCCGGATGATATTGGGTCGGCCCTTGGTTGCAAGGTCTAGAATCATCAAATCTGCTTGCACGCGAGGATAATAAAGGACAGTACGGCGAGGGCAGGGCAGGCAGGTAGTATATAGTTTTTGTAAGAAATGGCAATTTCACATCATTTGCCTTAACTATAGAAAAATATGCATTATTTTGTTCATTAATGTGTGGAAACTTGTTTAAAAATGTTTTAAGCCAGACTATATCACATCATGGGATTCACATGACCCATAATTTGTGAAATTTTGATACTAGGAATTCGAAATTATGACATATTAGTATAAATTTATAATATTTAATGCTGGCCCGGGAAGTATGTAGTTATCTTTGCATTGTAAGGATTCTTGTGCTATTTATAATCCCAATTTTGCCCTGCTAGTAAATATTTTTACCAATCAATAGCGAACTCGTAAGTCGGAAGACGTAAGACGATCTAATCTAACCAACCTACCGGTTTGATCAAAGTGCAGTGTCAGTCGCAAACCAAATAGAAGAGGGCTCTGTATACTGTCTTCTGTACTGGCAATACAATAGATTTACTCTGAACTTTTTCATAAAATCTTTCCAAAATCCTTTGAAGCTGCTCAAGATATGATTTTGTCACCTCAAGTACGGAATTGCATGGAGATCCCTTTCAAGTGGGGACAGCGTTTTGGGACGCTACCATTCGATTGGCTAGAGAAAGAGAAGCGTATGACACTATCGCGCTCAAGAACCAGAATGTATGCATGGATGTTCTGGAACATGTACACAGCTTTTCTTACGCTCTTTCTCAATTACCGCCTTCTTCAGACTTGGAACTCGGAAGACATGAAGACAAATCTCACTCTGCGTTACAGCTCCCTCCTAGCCGGTAGCGGCTGCTATGCATTTTTGCAGTATGAAATCTGTCTTGGTCTGGTATACAAATACGTACCACAAACTTTCAACAGCGTTACCCGTTACGTCATCTTTTTCCAAGGTAAGAAAATTCGGAAAGGAGTTTATCAATAAAGAATAAAAAATTGAATTATATTTTCTTGCCGCAGAAAAATATCACCGATTCGGTAGCCGAAAAAACCCGTGCTTGAGAAAAAGTGGACGTGACCAGGGTGATTTACTGTTCCTCAACGTCAACTATTATCTCATTTTTATGACTCATATTCCCTTGTGGATTTACGTTTTAAAAACCCCAGATCAAATTTTTCACATATCTCCTTCGCGGATCTTTGGTTTACCTGGAATCGAAATCCCTTACATGCCTGGCGTTACTCTTGATAGCTTGCTGACTACTGCTATAATTGCAGCTTTAAGCGAACTAGTAATTACGTCTCATATTCTATTTTGGGTTTTTGCCGGTCTTCCCTTGCAAGTTGCTCTTACCAGAATAGCATCACAGTTTGGGTAAGCTTCAAAAACCGACAATGGTTTGTAAAGAATATGAATTAAGTATTGGAGTACTTGATTGGAATAAGATGGAAATTATGAATTGGCAGGTTTAAGAAGAGCGAAAATATGTGGACCCGTACCGTACTTCAGCATCCTGGTCCATTTATCACTGTGTCACGGCAGCTTGTGCTCCTCTCAAAGATGGTTATGGAAATCGGCAAGCCCGTGCTCTTTGTTATTCCCATAAATCTAATTGTATCCATGACATTTTGTGCTTATTTTGCCATGAAGGAAACTAATTCCATCCAAAGACTAGCTGCGACTGGGACTTTTCTGCAAATGCTTGGATTGTTTATAGCGTTGAATCGTGCAATGGGAAGATTTCCCGAAGTTTTTATGAGCAACTTGGGCAACTACTTGAAGCAACGTCGATTGAGCAAGCTCACGGAAAAGAGACTACGCTCTATACCAATCCCCGAAACGATGGTTTATGGTGTGTTTGCCCTGGGAAACGACCTTATAATTGTTGGCATACAAACTGTCGTCGATAATATTATATCGTTTCTTACCCTAAGTTCTGAGTAGCTAGAAATTGATTGTGCGCTTACAGTTACTCAATAGCTAGTGTAAGGTACAAAGATTTAGTATTTTATTTGCGTGGACTACTTGCACTACAGCAGTTTTCTGTGGATAGAAATGAAATTCCTTGGCGGGGAGACCGATTTAACCATGGTCACGACAAACCCTAACGGCACACCAACTTAAAATACTAATAATTGTAATTTAATTTCCAAATTAAAAAAAATCCTGAAAAATAAATAAAAAGGCCATTATTGCATTACTCGATAAAATTCAGTAAGGGAAATCTTTTTCCGACTGTAATAAGAGGGGTTAAACCAATAAATTGGAAACTATACATGATTGGAGGATGATATTACTAATAAACGAAAATGAGATATGCGACTGGAAATGGTGATGATTAGCAAGATTCCAAAAATTGGCATATTTGGCTGAATTTACCCAAATGCATAAAAGCAAGTATTTTTTACGACGGGTTCTCTATTCCGGTTGGAAAATTGCTGAGAAAACTGAGATGACAGTCGAAATTGCTTTAAATAATATAATGACGACTTCTGTTCATAGCGAAGAGATTAAGTCATTTGGACAAATAAACAGGATTAGTACTACTCTCTTGGACGTAATCTTAGTGAAAAGGAATATTTTTCACTGATAGGAGGAAAGCCAGGCAAATAAATGGCCATATGATACCCTAATTTCAAGGATATCGTTCTCGTCTCTACCCATCCGTTGAAACAATATAAAAATCCCAGAGTAATTATTAGAGCAGTTATGTTAAAGTCTAGGAAATTTCAAAGTTTCTAAAAGCATTGACGATCAACGTAATTTCTTGTGGAACGACTTGCATTTTCACTTGGAACCTTAGATAATATAGCTACTATAGTCTATCTTTGTACTCCAAAATCAGTATGCCACAGGTCAGTACGACTGGATTGTGAACAGAAACAGTGGAACCTACGGATGAGTGTCTCAATCCGAAATGTGCACAAGAGCAGTCCAATAAAGATTAACTTCAGGAGGGATAGTGAGACAATCGGTTAAATATCTACTTCCAAACCTTTAGTTTTACGCTTAAGCTGTGCAGTTGGTTCGGTGTACCGTTAATTTGCGTTGAGCTTGAATACATCTCAAATATTACTTTTAAATCTTATTTGAACCATGATTCTGTCATCACAAGTACGAAATTGCATGGAGATCCCTTTTAAGTGGGGACAGCGTTTTGGAACGCTCCCATTCGAATGGGATAAAAAAGAGAAGCGTGTGATGCTGACGCGGTCAAAAACCAGGAAGTGCATCTGGTTATGCTGGTTTATTTATACAGGTTCCATTGGAATGTTCCTGAACTACCGCTTTCTTCAGACTTCCAACTCTAGCTACATGAAGGAAAATCCTAGCCTACGATGCAGCTCTCTGCTCGTCATTAGTGGATGCTATGCATTTTTGCAGTATCAAATCTGTCTCGCACTGGTACACAACTATGTGCCGCAAACTTTCAACAGCGTCATCGACTACGTCATCTTTTTCCAAGGTAGTAAGAAATTTGAAGGAATAACTTTATTCGGCCATAGTTTTGCTTGGCATAACGAATTTCCAAATAATCATGTCGTCCCTCTATGTACTTTTGGTATGAACAGACAAATATCGTCGATGCGGCAATCGAAAAAGCCCGCGTGCTAAATCAAGCGGCCGTTATCTTGGAGATTTATTATTTCTCAACATCAACTACTATCTACTGTTTCTAACGCACATTCCATTGTGGGTTTACTTGATGAAAACTCCGGAGCATATTTTTCACATATCACCTTCAAGGATATTTGGTTTGATTGGAACCGAAATCCCTTGCATGCCTGGAGTTACCGTTGATAGCCTACTCGCGACAGGTGTTCTTTCACTCTTAAGCGAAATTGTTATTGCAACTCATGTATTATTTTGGGTCTTTGCCGCTATTCCGATGCAAGTTGCTCTAACTAGAATAGCATCACAATTTGGGTAAGCTTAAATGAGATGATTAGTAATGTCGCTGAATTTCAGAATTTCGGAACACTTAATTGCAATTTCAGGGTGAAGGACGAAAGCATCTGGACTCGGAGTGTACTTCAGCATCCAGGGTCATTTATAAAAGTATCACGCCAACTTGCGGTTCTATCTTCGATGTTTATGGAAATCGCCAAGCCAATGCTCCTGGTTGTTCCTATGAATTTCGTCCTTTCCATGACAGTCACCGTCTACTATGCCATCAAGGAACCCTATTCCCTGCAAAAATTGGCCGTGGGAGTTGCTTTCCTACAGCTACTTGGACTATTCGTAATAATAAATCGTATCGGAGGGACATTTTCGGAAGTTTTTGAAAATAATGTGGCTTATTATTGGAAGCAGCGACGAAATCTGCTCATTCAAAAAACTCTAACCTCAATTGCCGTGCCTAGAATGATGGTTTATGGTCTTTTTGCTCCAGGGAACGATCTCATAATTACAGGCTTGCAAGCTGTATTCGACAACACTATATCTTTTCTGACGGTAAATGGTGTGTAAGAGTGGCGCCATCTTGGTTCAAAGTAAGTTTTAAAAACGTCAGTTCGGGGTGACAGTTGGCTTTTGGTTACTGTGAGCTTAGTTTCTACTTTTGCAATATGCTTCTCAACTCTTCTGCGATCTTCGGTTTCATTTGATTTCATACTCCCAGGTAGCGGAGATATTTCATTCTCAACCCTTTTATTTAAGACCTAGAATCATCTTTAATGAATTTGCACATTATGCTATGAAGGAAACTGATTCTCTCCGACGATTAGCTGCGACGGGGACTTTCCTACAACTCCTTGGATTGTTTATAGTATTAAATCGCGTAGGGGGGAAACTCCCGCAAGTATTTGAGAGTAATTTGGACAATTACTTGAAGCAACTCCTCGGAAAAGACACTGCGCTCAATACCAATTCCGGTGAATGACGTTTAACGGCTTGTTTCCTCTTGGAAACGACCTTATAATAACCGGAGTTCGAACTGTCGTCGATAATATTATATCGTTCCTCACTCTAAACTCTGGATAATGAAAGTGTTGGATACACTGAACGTACGTATGTCTTAAACATTGAACATGTAGTACCAATGCCTCTGGACGGGCGAATCTATTCAAGCTAATTTTTATTTCCGTTGTTGAGTACTCAAAGAACACAATTCTTCATAATTCGAAGACACGTCTTGCCAACATGAAATCCAGTGTCGGAACTAAACTTTTAAATATCACAATGTTTGCATTATATTTACAACTCTTAACTTATTGCAACACAACCAGTACAGGTTCGATTTAGTTAAACTAATTTTAATTAGTGTAACAGCGTCACATTAGTTGCACAGTGCCCACACACTCATTTCAAGTCCAAAGTAATTGATACAACTTTTTGCATACATACTAACAAATCTACCCCATTCATATCAAAGTATGTATTGTAGACTATAATAGCGTTACGTAATAGTCGGATAGCTAGGATGAGCCAGTAAATGTTCCTCCAGACTTAGAGAATATATGGCGGGTATCAATAAGCGGAGCGCTCCCGACTGATATTGCGCTACAGGTCACAGTCAATAGAACAGGTTTACTCAGAGGGGCAACTATAATTATGTAACCGGCATTGAAATTTCAAGTTTGAGCTTGCTCTGTCGCTCCTCGAATTTGTGTATTTACTTAACTTAATTTGCACAAAATTAACACTTGATAATAAAACTAATACTATTTTATGAGATTGATGCTTGCCCAAGCTTGTTTGATAAAGTTAGCTCCCATTTCCCCTATCATTATCGTAGGAGCGTTGGTGTTTCCCGTGGAAACTGTGGGCATAACTGATGCGTCAATAACTCGCAGGTTCCTTGTTCCCAAGACCCTTAACTCTGAATCAAGGACAGCGTGAGGGGACCCTGGTCGTCCCATGGCACAAGTACCACTCTGATGGTACACAGTCAAGGAATATTGCCTGTGATAGCATTCCCAATAGGCGTCGCTTTTAAAAGGTACGTTTTCACATCCAGGAAAGGATACGTTAAGTAATCTTCCGTTCATGGCTTGAAAAGTTCTGGATTTCTCCACAAGATCAACAGCGCGCTTTGCGCCCTCTACAATAACCTTGACGTCTTCTGGGTTATCAAAGTAGTTGGCATCAAAAAGTGCTGGGGTCAAGGGATCCCTGGACTGAAGCTTGACAGTTCCTCGGGCAATAGGTCGGCTCAACATGTTCATGATCTGGAAGGAGTCCTGGTTCCTAAAGGGCTTGTAATGTTCTCTCAGGATACCAGGTCGGACGTTGAAGGAGCGGGAAGCATCAACGTCTTGTTTATCGTAGACACCCATACCCAAGAAGAGGTACTGAATATCAGGCCAGTCTCCTTGACCTCGGGCTTTCGCGAATTCAGAAACTAGGAAACCAGAAGCTTGGACACCGGTTGTTGTCATTGGGCCGGTGCCGCGCTTCGTGAATTCGTCCAGCGCCGCAGCGTTTACGTCTCTTTCAAGTCTCATTGAAACGTCCTTGTCTACAAGGAAGGGTCCGAGGAGGGATGACACGTGATCTTGTAAATTCTTACCAACGGGTAGGTCGACGCGGACGGGAATCTGAATACAAGGATTTTCAGTTTCATGACGCATATGGCTATCTCGGAATATTCAAAACTTGTAGACTAAAGTAACTGTATGCTCTGCTAACTTACATTGAATTCCCTCAAATGTTCCTTGGGTCCGATACCGGACAACATAAGGATTTGTGGAGAATTTAAAGCTCCA
Source organism: Sminthurides aquaticus (assembly GCA_906901655.1). Lineage (NCBI taxonomy): Eukaryota > Metazoa > Arthropoda > Collembola > Symphypleona > Sminthurididae > Sminthurides > Sminthurides aquaticus. Next base: position 378,451 of record CAJQTT010000023.1, on the reverse strand, counting down.
GCTGATATTATAACTTCTTTGGAAGCGTATGCAACTCGTCGTTGACCGTGACGGATATATTCGACCCCAACGGCTCTGTTGTCGGGTCCCTCGAAGAGAATCTATAAAAATCAGGAAATGTGAGGACTTTGTTTACGATAGATTGCAGATTTATTTGAAAGACATGATATTTTTAATTGTAATTTCGTTTGAATGAAATGTAGCATCAAAGTTCTTTCGAACAGGGTAATGTTTTGCAATTATAAGTAACAGTGGTTGTACCTGCGAAACTTGTGCGAATTTGTATATGAACAAGTTGTTTCTATCTCTAGCTGGTTCAAGGAAAGCTTTGTATGTCCCAAATCTTCTTCCGTTGCTCTGCGTGTAGTAAATTGGGGAAAAGCCTAAAAACATTCAAGGCTTTTTAATAAAGGCAGGTACAATTTTAGCGCTTTTTTGTCACTGTAAAATTGAAACTGTTAACCGCTTGCATGCAGGAAATTTCAAGGTGCTCAGCTAACTTGTAATCCCGTTTGCAAAATGCAAGTTTGTGCCACATACTAACACGTTGGAAAACAAAGCAACAGATTATGATTTAAAAACATAAGGATTACCTTCAACAAATTCAGCGTTTAGGTCAGTTCGTGGGTATCCGAAATCTTGGCCAGCTTTAACGAATAATTCTGCCATACCTCTGTAAGGTGGCTGCGAAACTTTGAGGTTTCCTCCCTTGGCATGGTATCGTGCTAAAATATAAAATTAATTTCCGGCTATAAGATTACGTTTTAAGTTCAATCACAAGTTTCATCTTACAAATTTCTCTTGCTCTGGCATTAGCATTAGTCTATTTGCGAATTTACAATGTTTCTGCAAATCGCATCTTGAAATGAAATCTTATCCTTTGTTTTGTGAGTAGATGTCAGTGATCTATTTGCGCTTTCCTTCCAAGGGTTATTTTCTCTTAAAAGAGGAAATGTTAGCCTTGAAAGCATCAAGTACATGGTCATTCTTAAACCACTTTCAACTAATTCTGGTATGCTTATTTCTACATTTAAATCAGTTTTAACTTGAACACTTTGAGATTTAAATAGGTGCCAAGCTTGTTTTCCGCACGCTTTGGACGGAAGAGATTTTTGCAGTTAAGTATAAATTCAGTAGTTAAGTTTAGGTTGTGCTACTTACGGTTATCCCACTCTCCTTCGTAGTCTTCAGACTTTTTGAAATATGGAAGTACATTCTCATATGCCCATCTAGAATCTCCGGTAACATTAGCCCAATGGTTGAAGTCATTAGGATGTCCACGCATATATATCATAAAATTGAGATTGCTGCTTCCCCCAAGCGCTTTCCCTCTGGGCCAGGCACATTGCTAAAAACATGTAATTAGCATGATAATTAATCAAGCGTCTTACTTTCTTACCCAATCCCAATATGAATATCTCATGGGGTTTTGTAATTGTAATATAGGTGAATTTTAAATAATTGTAATCATTACGCAATTCAAATCCATTTAGGTTACTAGTTGAGTCTGCAGAGATAAAAGTTTTTTCTGGCTTGAGTATACCACAAGCTTTGCGTTCCCTCGATGTGGAATAAGCAGAGTTATAGTTAATTTTATTCTAAATATTAACATTTTCTTACCCTATTGTTCATAGCCAGACATGAATTCTTCTGAGGTGTTGTATAATATTGCCAATCCACATGTGGAAAATTGAGGACTAGAAGACTCAAACACGGTATACTGTGGAGTGGATTAGGTTCTCCTCCAGCTTCCAGTACTAACACCTTGTAATCTTCGGATAATCTATTCGCAACAACGGATCCAGCGCTCCCACCTCCGACTGTAATTAAAAATTTCGAGAAAATACATAATTTAAAGTTGAGTAATTCATTTTTCATGAATAATATTCATATGTTTTTGTTTGATTCATTCCCACTATGTTCATGGCTTCCTAATCATTAATTGGGAATCGTGAGAGAAGATCAATGGCAATGACAAGGGGTATGTTGAACATAGTTTTGTGCCGTTGTTCTAGCAAGGTAATATGCCATATGGTACATGAAAGGATTTCTGGGATTTCCCATGCATGTGTTTCCTACACTAAAGAGTTTGCTTACAAAAGAAGCTTTTTCGCCTAAGTTCCTTACAGAATTTTCATGTCATGTATTTGATGAATATTTTCTTGGCCATGTTATTCTAGAATTTGATAGACTGGAAATTATTGCTGCATTTTAGGCTTTTGTTGGGTTTGCCCATTTTCTGTTGCTCACGTTTTAGTTTTTTGCAAAAAATAATTTGCAATCTTGTGTAGATTTTCAATATCAAAAGGTCATATATTACTTTGATGGGCTTAATTCCTGATGTTACGCAATCCACATGCTTTGCAAAAATGTAAGAAAAAGGTGATTGAATTTTCGCCAGTGCGAATAATCTAATTCCAAAGGTTGTATGTCCACGTACGTATCTGCACGTTTGCGAAGAATATCGTGGTAATAATTTATTCTGGAATACATGTATCGTGATGCTACTTTTCTGTTAGGAATGATTATTCCGAGTTTGCTGCACCTGGTTTACAAACTTGGAATTTGAAAGAAATCACTTAGCTGCCTAATTACAACGTGAAAGAAACCTAATTGCGTGACGTTGTAGATACTAAACTCACCTGACATGCCAAAAGATATTCCCACTAATTTTTTTGTCTTTTGATCACGCTCATTTTAAATTTCCTCTCTTTGATCTTTGTCTTCTTATGTAATAGTTGGTAAGTGCAAAGTGAGTGACGTTATTCGCATGTGTAGCCCTGAACTGAATAAATGTTTAATACCCTTACAGAACAGATCACCTTAAAAGGGATTTTACCGCAAGAGATTTATCTTGTATTATTCAAGATCTGTGTCATTTGGACAAGATGATGCGTATAAAATATTTAAATAAATGCATTGATTGCAGCTTTCATGTCTCGTTAAGCCTAACAGTGTCTCTGCGCTCTGCGCTTCTCCCTGGCTTTACAGATAAGAAGTATGTTTACGTCAGGTGAATTGTGAATTGATGATTTCCAATGAATCCCCTGCTATCAACTATAGAAACTGTAATAAGTATAGGCAAGACTTGAATGAACTACGACTGCATCATTGACTTTGACATATTGTCAATAACTATATATCGGAGTTATGTAATGCTGTAATTTCATCATTAATCAATTCATTCGCGAAATTAATCAATCTTTTGCAAATGTCTACGTGCAGGATTACAACTGCAGGCAAAGCGCATTAAGTACAATAGCTACTGATGAGGGATTTTACAGGTGAGCGTAACCGTGATATTGACGGTATTGTTGTTTATACGTCGCTTCAAGCGCAGCGTCATAGAATCCTGAACCGCCTCTTAATGCGCAAACTTAACCCCTAAAATTGAGTTCAATGGTACAAGCATACATTTAGCTCTTGATTCATTTTATGCCGTGGAGCTCTGGTTTGTTTCACCACCCATCATGGAATATTACTTGAGCTTCTGTTTCTCTAATTTAATTATAATTGCGTAAGTTACTTAATTCTTGGTTTCGTGAAGCCAAAACATTCACTTTTTGACGATACACCGGCTGACCGACTGCGCTGTGAGCTTTGATCTTGCTATTGTTGTTGCGCTGCGCTGAGACTGGCGAACTTTGGGGAAAAACGTTTGCAGCGCTCCTGTTATTGTTCTTGCTGGGGTTAATTTATTTGCTCTTGCGCCATAATATCAAAAGCTTGAAGCTTTTGCACATTGAACTTAACTTTTGAGACTTGCTTGCCGGAAAACTGATTGCGTGCGCGCAGGCAGCCTGGTCAGCGTAAACAAGTTTGAAATCTGTTCAGCGGTCACTTGGCAAAGTCGTGACCATTAGTGAATACGAATTAGCTCTTGAATCATGTTATCACAATAAAATTTCACATGGATATTTGCAATAATCTTTACATGATATTCTAACCCTTTGGCCCAAGTGCAAGTGCTTTTTCACAAGCCCTAAGAGCGATGTTATGCAAGCGAATCGCAATAATCTAAACATGATTAAGCACATAAGCGTAGCGTCGGCTAACTTTTAAATGAGAAATGCATTAGGGAAGCCGTCTGTTCGCTTGTATCTTGCCCTTCCTCGATTTACACAATATTCTTTGGTCAACTGGGATATTTGTGGGCGGAATCGTTGCTTTTTGGTACGCTTCAGCAAATACTTTGACCGCTCCATTTCTCATTCTCAATCTTACACCTTATGTAGATGTCTTGATTATTGTAGTTTTTCTGTTTACGGAAAAACGCATGAGCAAAGTTGTGGTTGGCTAACTCCAAAGCACTGTCAGAGCAATAGACAATTATGGAATGCTTGCAAATTCTCCTAGATTCAGTTTTTGCACAATCCTACACATACATCCTAGTATAAACAGTATACATCCTAGTTTTTGGAATCAATGTATTTTATATACCTAAACGGCTATATATTGAGGCGAAATTCCGTTAGTTATAATAGCTAATATTGGGCGATATACTACGATACTTAATTTGTCAACGATTGCCAAATAAGTACCCACGTGGTCATGTCCTCAATCCTTATGTAAGGATGTGGAGGCACGACAGAAATGGATAGTAGTAAATCAGCAATCTTAATTTTAATTCCTTAACCTTAATTTCCATTTAAAATCCCCATAATACATAGTTGCGTAACCATTTTACACAGCAGTAGCGGATCCTCACTTTAAATCTGTAAATACATAATTCTTAAATGTTTTAAATATTTTTGTTGAGCAGCTATGTTAGTTCCTGGCTGTTTGGACAGATTTACGACGACGTTTACTGGGAAATTTAAGAATTACCGGCTTTAAAAAATACAAATATAAAAACCTCTTTGAGGCTTCCGAAAAAATCTGTGGCTTCGGGCACTGCAAGAATATGTCATTTCTTATTACATCGTTTGACGGAGTTGGCAGCTCCAGCGTAAGGGCTTCAGGCATGTAACGCAACGCCATTTAGACGGCATGTGGCAGCAGGTTTGAAGATGATAAAAAATAATAATTTCCCTTTCCGCAATGAGTGGAAGAGTATATGTGTAAGAGATTTTTCTCTTCACTCATAGGCAAATAGAAAGATGAAGCTCATTGAAATTTTTGAAAGTAGGCCTACTTTGCGTCAGTCTTAGTCAAGATTTAACAATCGTCATTTTCTCACCTGTAGTCTCATCAATTACTACAGCTTGTAAAAGCATGGAAAGGGATACGAGCTAATGTAGTTTGTAATTATCGTAAAGTGTAAAGGAAGAAGAAGGCTTGCTGGCATGCAACTCTAAAGCTCGTGTCCATTGTTGTCAAATTTTGGCTTCCCTTGCAAGACTGCATCCGCATTATTCTGTATCCTACTACACTCTTGCTCTTCAATCATCCTTTCGTCGTCATCCTGTTATTATTCCTGTATCTTACTTTATATTAATTGTGTCTCTCATTTATTACTTTAATTATAATGAGCGAAAAGCGCTTGCTTGAGGCTCTTGAATATTATTTTGCAGTTAGATGCTATGTTGCATCAATCCATGCTACGCTGGCTGCTAGCGTTAACGAGTAATTCGGACACATGCATATGTATGTAGCTGTAATAAAATTCGTTTTAGCTTAATCTGAGGACCCGTTGAAAACAGAGAAGAGCTTGAGTTTTCTACCCGCAAGCCATCGGCTAAGGATTTCCCTTGGAAATTGGCTAACTATACGCCGCTAACGCTAAGCCAGCACAACGCAGTCGCTTAAGGCAAGATAGACAAAGAGTGGGAGTAATTATCCTGTCTTTAGAATTAAAAACTGACTGATTTACAGCGGCTGGGGAATAGTGAATAGTGATAGATAATCACACCCACCCACCACCATTAATAATAACCCTCGTCCATCCCGTATTAATTAACAACTCTGATGAGGCTTTTCTCCTCATGCTTTACTCAGTTTTCACTTTCATCTATTTATTTGATTGAGGGTGAGGGCGGCTGACTGACAAGTGACTGAATCTAAAGTTGTCTCAGACAAGTTGCCGGTAGACCTTCAACTTTCTCTGGGAACTCGTGTCTTGGAAGTCTGGATATTTGTACATCCGCCATAGACTGGTAATCAAACGTCAGACAACGAACCGATCAAATATGAAATATGCTTCCATCTACTGTCAGTTGAACGGTTTAAAAGCTAGAAAAACTACAAATTACATACAAACGGATGGGTAAAGCAAAGAACTTTTTAGCTTTGCCGATTTGCAGTAATTGTACAAGGTAGATTTGCACGAATGATTCCCGAATCGATTATGATGTTCAACAATTTGACAGTACTTACGCAGCATTTTCCGTACATAGTTTATAACGACTATATACTTACTTACTTATGTAAATTGAAATTTCTCTGCTTGTTGATGTCTTTTAACTTGGGTTTTACCTGCTGCATTCGCCATAACAAGGATTAGGGGTAAGGAACCCTGGCCCTACGTCATTTGTTTTTTGCAAAAATCTGATTATAAATCTCTAGGCTTATGCCCGTTACAATTTTAATTGAATCACGTAACCAAGAATCCAGGTGCGGATGGATAGTCCGCTGGAATAACGAGTTCCTGGAATTATTTTAATTTTGGTGCTAATTTCATTCCTATTAAAGATGTAGACTTGTCCAGTTCATAGCCGCTACCTACTAATTGGACTTCAACTGTTTGACTTCTTAGCTGATGTCTCCAGTTAAGTTAATTTGCTGCTTCCAACCGGTACGTTTTATGTATGATGCGGAACATAGATAAAATCTAGCAACTAAATAAAAAAACGTGTCTGTGCTTACCGATAATAAAATCGAATTGATTTTCCGTGTCACGAAACGATCTGAACATGTCTTGAAGATTATCATAAGTATGGAACGTGTTTATGTAACTGTGGAAAGATCCAATGAGGCTGAAGAGGAGCAAGGAAAATGTAGTGTTTAGAGGGCTAAATGCCCTCTGCCACATTTGTACCCCGTCCATAATGGCACTTGAAGATGTGCGAAATTGTCCTTGGGTTGCAAAATAGCGGTCCTATTAAATCCCAACGTGCTGGACTGTACTTAATCCCTAGGAGTTTCTCGGCAGAAAACTTTTGAGAAAATTGGGAACTAGTAACTGATTATGTAACTTATATTTATTTTCGCAGTTTTTGTTATTTTTGTCACAAAAAACTGATTTTCATGTCACAGGATATTTTTCAATATTTTTATACATGGGCCTTATTTTTAGATTACTTCCTGGACAGAATTAACTTGTGAAATTCGCAGTAGTTAATAATTTTTCAGATTGCTAAAGTAATTTTAACACTTTTTTAAGAACCGGTTTTATAAACACATACACGTAACTCACTGAACGGATGATTTCAGGCAAAAATTCCCTTGAGCTCCAGGAGCTCTTCACTGGTCAACACTCATGTTATGAATGAAGTGAATTTGTTTTCTAAGCGCAACTTAATTGCCGGCTCGAAAAAAGGCAAACGAATCCTTTGTTAAAGAAGTTCACTTTTCTCTCTTGCCTAAACTTGGAAGCGCAAAGGTATATTTGAGGATTTCAAATCAGCTCCTCACCTGCACAGGTAAATTAGAAAAGTCTCTCTTTATGTATCCTTGCAATGCAATCAGCCAAGAACAAAGTCACTACCTGTACTGTAAAGAATGATACCCTCAATGTATAGGGACTACTTATTATACGCGCAGCATCAGCGCGCAGCGTCCGCGCAGTCTGACTCAAACGTTACTTTCTTAGGGCCGCATTGTTTACTCTAGAACGTTTGCTTAAGGGAAGCTACGGTAATAAAAGCCCTAGCTTGTTCTACAGCGCAGCGTGTAGACTGTCAAGAGCGCGTCTGTGAATAGCATGCAAGCCCTTGCTTGATCCTGAAAAGCAGGTACTTTTATTTACTTAAGCGCACATGTACGTATATTTGCAAGGATCACGGACGAGATTCACTTTCTTTAGTTCGATTACAGTGTGGGTCATGAATGAGAGTATATAATGCTTAAAAGTTCGCACGTAACGTACCAAAAATTTTGACATTTCTAAACACAATCCATTCTTAATCCACCTGCATCTCTTTTCTTTCAACCTCATCAACCTCATTAGCGACGTAACATACAGCGCTAGGTTATGTAAAGCGCTAGGCGCTGCCCCTTATTGAAGCGCACTTCAGCAATCGGCCTCGCAGACCCACATAATTCATATAGGGCAGAGGAATAGTTGGTGAAAAGGTCAGATTGTATTAACCAGATTTCTCTCATCTGCGCTCATTTCAAATTATAGTGGTGTAACCCAGATATATGCGCTTCACGCTCTTTTGAAATTAAACGCCAGCGTACTCACCTGAGGATTTACACGTAGCCCCAGGAACCTTGCACTTTCGTCGTCATGCACATAATCTTGTAAAATTATTAGCTTCCTTTGTAAAATAATGGCATGCATAGTCTCCTCTGCAAACTCTTCCTTTGCTTTGGTTCCTAAGACAATTGAGGATGTGGATTGAAGGGGAAAGGAACATTTAAAATGTGCAATAGAATCCGTCTATCTTCCTCCAATCTACAGCAGCATCCTACTCCTTCCTATCTCATCATAATTCTATAATTTGGTTTCTTGGTGACCAATTTGACGCACGAAAACGAGCTTGCTTGAATAGACTTGGGGCAGCGCTGGTCGTTAATGACTCTTTACGGAAGGAAGCGCAAGTCTGGTATTGCGTTAAGTCTTTAATTACAACTACCGCGTGTTTCATCAACAAGTTATTTTACATATAAGAGCATTTACATTCATGCATCCGAACTTCTACGTAACGCAGAAAAAATATTTCAATGGTTGTAGGTGCGCGCGAAGCGTTGTGCTATTGCAAGATCAAATCGTTACACCCTTTTTAATTAAATCATAGTCAAGCGCATCGACTTCAGTGCCCCTACTACACTGCATGTTCTCAAAAGCCCTATGTAAGTTACATAATGTAACCCAAATATTCCTTCATTAACAACTTTACAACTGCCGTATTATAAATGTAATCTCTCACTCTATTTATTTGGCACACGCTTATACTTTGTTTGCATTTCCCTTAGTGAGGAATGAGTAGCAAGTTGTTATATAACAGTCCTCCCTAAACGAACCAGTAATTCAGCAATCTGGCACATCATCATCGTTATCATCCAAGCTCCGTCAGGTTTTGATTGTCTTTTGGAATGTTTTGGAATCAATATGCATATTTCCTTGTCACAATACTATAAGGCTATCCCCACTTCTTGTTTGACATATTTAAGCAATACTTACTACACCTCCTTTTTTCATGCATGGAAGAAAATATGAGGTCCTGTAAAGTCGATAATGTATTGCCTCCTGAAGACCTGTTTTCCCACGTGGTCTTCCCCAATTTTTTAACTCGTTACACAATGTGATGCGACCAAAAGACAATAAACTCTGCCTCTGCTATCAAACTTCCTACTTATTGTGGTTCAAGAGAATACTGAGTTATGCGTGGATCTATTTAGAAACAATAAGCCATTATTATTAGATAACTATAGTAGTAAATAAAGCTATAAAAGACTTCATTTTGGAAACAGAAAACAGATGCTAATTAACGATTTAGGATTATATAACATACCCTAAAAGCTGTTAAATTACTCCTCAATTTATTTATAAAATGATTGATAGAAAAGGAAATTGTTTTAAGTACAGCTTGGATGACGCTAACACAATTAAATTGAAAGAAATAACATTTTTGAAATCCTACTCTTAGTGCAAATTTGGCATATGTAGGTTGTTGCGTTATTGTTTTTCCAGAATTCTTAAGATGTTTTCTAGACTAAATTTTATTCGTACTGAAACGTTTGATGCAATTTTATATAAATGGGGTAAAATTGTGCTTATTGCTGAACTAAAAAGTCTACTACGCGGCAAGTGCTGCTCCATGTTCTGTGATTTAGAATTCCTCATTAATGTTTGTAGTTTATTGACATCATAAATCAACGTGCATGTAGCATTTAGCTGTAGCATCCGGTGTAGTGGGATGAGCACTAAACATAATTATAGCTATGCCTTGCGAAACAAAGAAGCTAAAAATATATTCGAGACATCCCATTAATTAAAAGACGCGCGTCTTTAGGAAGCGTCTTAGGTAAACACAACTTAAACGACTCCCAGGATTGTGGTATAAGCGACTTTGTTTGAGAGCACTCCTGCGTGAAGAGCGTGTTTCCCTGTCCGCTGTTATGACTAGCTGGGGGACGGAAGGACAGTGTTTTGCTCATATCATGATTTCGGGAATCTCCCAGGATGTTCATAAGAACAAAAAATAATGCTAAATGAATGTAATTTTAATAGTTTTAAATGATCGTTTGGAGGTAAGCACACGCAAAATGTATACTACTAGAACTCATTCTCCTGTCTAGTGGACATAGTGAAGGATCAAAAGTGTGCTCTAAGATAGGAATCTTAAAGCCAATTAGGGATCAGGGGAAGATGAGAAGAGGATCATGGAATAGAGAAGAGAGGAAGCCTGGTATCTGAATGAATAGAAAAACTGGTTACGAAATAAGAAGTTGCTGCCAATGGCACTTGAGCGTTGCGAGATGTTGGCTCTTAAAAACGCTCAAAGACAATACAGGATTCATAATAATTCAGGATTTTCAATAACTGACTCTTCATTGATAAAAAAGTCTATTAGTAATCCAAAGACGGTGACTCCGTCACGGAGTTGAAGAGTGTCTCATAAAAAGTTTGAAATCATTTGGTAGATGTGTCTCACTGTCGTTGCAGTAGTGCCAGTAGAAGATTCGATTCTGCAGAGTCGTTACGTGAGATTACCTAACATAGAGACTGAAGTGTTTCGCAAACGATGGCTTCTTCTTCACAATTGCATCAGGTGGAGCATAGGGATGTGTGCGTTAATGCCAACTGACATTAGCGTGTATGTCCAACGTGCACACACTTGATGATTCATCTTGAAGATTATAGATAGACGGTTTATCTCACTTGAAAATTGTATTTCTCTTTGCAAAGAATATCCTGAGGGTGTATAGGGGTAGGAAGAAGGGTGTGCGTATGGGCAGATTATATAAGATACTAAAAACGACGATTGACACAAGGCCAGGACCTTAACAGTGTTTGCCTAATGCTTGTGAAACGTCTGCAGATTTATGGCAAATCTAATGGTTATGTAAGCCAATTTTTGCTTCACACCTCTACGAACTCTGAGTCGGCTTCATGTGCCAAAGCACGTAGCGATTATGATTAGGATGGATGAATGAACTGCGGTTTATATACTAAAGCAATGCATTTTTTCTTCGCATTTTTAATAGCTTTTTCTTATATTCAGACTATTTCAGCTCCTATCTTGCCCATGTTAAATTTGTCCCTTCGATGAACGGCGATTTCGTGGTGGTTCCCACGGTCCGTAGCCCTGCGAGCGCATGTACTGTTAGATAGTACCCGCACATGCAAGGGCTCGTCCCCACTTCCCTTTCACTTTATTATGTACCCGCATGTAATTCTTACGGACACGCTTCCAGAATCGTTCCAGTCCCGACTCACCTTGGCCCCTCTTATCTTGTCCCTGTGCTCTTGCTGTTTCTATGCATTCGCTGCCTCATTTATATGGTCGCCGCGCAAAAATGTGCGTTTTTTGCATTAACGTGTCAAGTGACATTGGTGTTCTCTCTACGTTTGTTTCTTTTTTCGAGCACGGCGTGTCCCATACAATATACAATAAAATAATACTCAGGTCGAAAAAATTCAAAAATAAAAACACTACCGCAAAAAATGCGAAAAAACTAGCTTTTTCAAAAAAGGCGAATAAGTATTCCCGCACCTTCCAGAACCCAGGAAAAGAATAAAATTATTTTCTCGACACACCAAATACACAATATTCTTGCAATTCATATCCCTCATTAAACGATACAATTTATCCCCTGGAAAAGCGGCAAGAACTGCAAAGTTTGGTACTATGAAGTAGGGGTTCTTGCCGCATTTTCAGTGTGGATAAATTGTATCGTTTAATGAGGGATATGAATTGCAAGAATATTGTGTATTTGCTGTGTCGAGAAAATAATTTTATTCTTTTCCTGGGTTCTGGAAGGTGCGGGAATACTTATTCGCCTTTTTTGAAAAAGCTAGTTTTTTCGCATTTTTTGCGGTAGTGTTTTTTCAAGGTAACGTGCTAAGTATTGATTGATAGATGAATTGCTCTATGATAATATGAATTTTGAATGCTCAGTATACATACATTCAAGGTTTCAAGAGGGTTTTACATTGTATGAAATGGTAAATATCATTTTTATGCATGGAAGATGGTTTATTTTAATGCTAGTAATTTTCACTATCGGATGTTTATCCTGGGTGTCTTCTGTTAACCCGTTAGTTTTCTAGATGTCAGTTTAAAAGCATGTACTACAGAAATTATGTATTGCTTCAAATCGCCTCAACCTTTTCGTTCATTGATGGTGTTCTCGAAGGACATAAGAAGTACAAGCCTAAATGCTTCATTGAAATGGTTGATACGCATTAATTAGGAATTACAGATATCTGATTAAATTTTAATTGAATTTCAGAGAAAGTGAGTTAAAGCTTTATGGTTAGTTACATTTGTGGGGTAATCTCCCGCCTGGAATTTTAAGTAGTTTAGTTAAATTAATGCAAACAGGAAAAACTGGCAAGTTGTCGTTATTACTGATCTGAAGCTTTGTTAATTGAAAATAAAAGAAATTTCAAATCGCAGGTTACAATGTTATTGGATCCACATTATTTAAACATTTAAAATGTTTCCCGCTTGTACATAGTATTCATTCTTCGTGACATTTGTGTGCAAGTTCTGAATGCTTGAAAATAAAATTGAGTAACGGTGCACTTGAGTTGTCCCATGCAGTCAATATCTCCAAAGCATTGCTCCCCTTCTTTCCGGGTTCCCAATTTCCTTGGATTCCGACATCGGTTTTGAATACACTCGGAACCAGCTCTGCAAAATATTTCTAGACCGCGATCTCTTCCGCAAGGACCACCTTCGGGAATTACGCACTGGTTTCCGTTTGATTCAACTCGCCACATAGGTGCATCCGCAATGCCATCCTCTGGAGCACAACTGCATTCACCACGTTGGCATCTCAACATTACTAGATCCTCAATTCCTTGCGGTCGGAAATCGCAGGATCCTCCCCAAGAATCGCATTTCCGAGAAAAGCCGGATCTGAGCCCGGAGGAGAAGCTGGCCTGGAGTGCAAAGATAAAAGCAGAAATGGTCGCAAAAAGTGCCAACTTCATTGTCCTTCAATTAGCTAGAATACAATAGCAAAATTTTAAAAGATTAATTACTTGAAATTTATATATTTATATATATTTATTGAGCACATTAGCTGCTGGCTTGGTTGAGATGTCTGGCATAACTATGAAATTCCAAAACAAGTTTTCCAAGTCATGAAGCAAATGTTAGTTTTTAAGTTACCAAAAGAATAAAAGGAATATCTCTTAATTCCATTAAAAAAAATGAAATTTATAAACTATGGGGAATTTTTAAAATTAAACCTTTGACGCTGTCACAAAAAATCGAATTGTAACGCTGATTATGATTCGGGTGAAGCAATAGAAAGGAAAACTCGTTGTTATTCCCTTTAACACGAGAGAAAAGATTTTGATGTTACTTGAAGATGTAATTTTCTGAAACTGAATGTTTTTCGGGACAGTCCTCTAGCCCTATTTAAATGGTTTGTCTCCATCTCGCACTTACCGATGCAACAAGGAAGAAGGAGATTCTGAAGGTTAAACCCGGGGAATGGACACGGAAATATGAAAAGCAACCCGTGACCAAATGATTTTATATCGTCATAACCTTAGCACACACGAATCATGTATTCTAAAAGGTGTAACACGATCTGAAGAGCCATTATGGAAAGGTAAAAAAAAGTATCGTCAAGGGAGGACCATAAAAGATGCATGTCTACAAGGAAGTATAGCCTCGCTCAGCTGCATATAATTATTTCCAGTGAACTTTAATTTCACGGTAAAGCCGCTTCGGGCTCCGAAAGCATACAAATATTGGTCACGCGTCATGTGCGATGCAGGGATAGTGTCGTACATCAAATCATGTGCATGCCTACTTCATTTCCAATAATAATTACGCAAAATAATAAAAATTACAACTGCCACGTATGTATCGTCGTTTGACTTGAATTGCATGGGAAGTCTCAGCTTAATATGAACGTTCGAAACCCCAAATTTAGTTGCTCGTTAAGAATATTGTCTCCAGGAAAGTCTTCGCAACAAATATAAATTTAGAAGCTTTTTTTTTATTGGACTGATTCCTCCTTGTTGACCGCTGAATCCAGTTTTGACGTAGACGCTAAACAAATACTGTTCTGTTCATTACAAAAAGAAAATTAACTCTTCATGTATTTCAGAAACTTTTATCCGCAAGCTACACATTTCCCAGTTGCCATCTACTCCAAACTTTCTACTGATACATTAACGCAAGAATTTAGTTGCATTGCTAGCAGCACGGCGGTTAATTCCAAAACACATTCGCCAGAGATTTAAAAAATGTTGTAGGTAAGAATTTCAGTCAAAGATTCAACGAACCTGATTGTATATCCGTTACTTCATCTTCCGTCAATGTATCAGCTTCAGTAGCGGGTACAGGCCTTGGCTCGACTACGCCATCTACCAAGGCGGCCTTGCGTAGTTGTCCACAAATGTTTTCTTGGTGCAGCGTCTTATTTCGGAATATTGGAAGGAAACAACACTGCATTTGAGTTCGTCTTTGCAATCAATGTCTTCATAGCAGCTCTCATTTTCGATACCGGCTCGAACTTTGCTCGGATTCCTACAACGACCTTGAATACACTCTGCGCTTGACCCACATTCAACGTCCAACCCGCCGTCCGAACCACAGGGACCATCTTCTGAAATGACACAGCGAGTTCCTTCCATTTCAGAGAAGTGAGTAATAGTATCCTCGAATTCACGGATCTTGCAACTGCATCGCGAGTCTTCGCATTCAAACATAACCCCTGAAAAATCACAGTCGGAGTCGGAGGAATCTTCGCAAGAACGTGAAAATCCGGATTCTCCTATTTGACTTGATGAAATTACGATAATGCTCACAATCATTAGAAGGTATACAAAAGATATTATAGAAAAGAACGATATAAACAGGTAGTCTACAAAGGGTACGCACTCTTTCAGTAGTACTTGAGTCAATAGTCAATGATTATATGTGCCTCAGTTGATGGCAGAGCTAGAGTAGTAAGAAGCGGCAGAAATAAACGTTTTATTAAATTCTATCATTTCTTTATATGTATTCTCACATGTTTCAATGTTTGGCGAGTGCTCCAATTAATTGGCTACTCTCGGAGAAGAATAAGTAAGCTTACAATCATTAGTCAAATCCGGCTTGTTCATCCATACCAACAATTAACAATGCTTGTTCCACATTTTCTGGTACAAAGTGAGTGCTCCATATATTGTGGAACATCGCATTACGCCCAGTATTTGACTTTTGCACTCCTTAGATTTGAAGTCTTAGGAATAATGGATGAAGCTTGATTTAACAGGCAATTTGAGCTGACTTTATTCAACAATTACATGTTGTCCTTTTCATTACAAAGGTCAGCGTTTTGCATATGCTCTATATGGTGTGGTTGGAGACGTTAACTATAAAATCATATACCTGTATGAACGCAACAGCTAGTTCACGGACAAACAATTGTAGGTCAAATAAGAGTGGAAAGCTGATGGCATGCAATAAAATATACAATACACCCGAAAGGGTTGACGCGTTTTAACTCTAGTTTATAGCTTGTAGTCAATTCTGGCTGCTATTTAATTCTAATTAACGTGTCTCTACAATATCTCGTTCCAGTTGCCATCACTTGAAACTGGGAAGGATGCTTAAGGTTGTTATACTGATGTGATGCTCGATACTGTAAATTGGAATTCAGGGTCATTAAATAAAAATGTCGGCCGCATATAACTAGTGTTATTCACGCCTTCTTTTTAGCTACTGAAAGTTCTGTTTGGTGGAACACTACAGCTGGAAGTTGAGCGTTTCAGGAATTCAATGTCCATATTTTAGTAACTGCAGCCGTTTGTCGGTCAGGAAGTTATAGAGCAGTTTTCCATTAGCTTGCTGATATTTTCTTCGACTCCTGGATCTCTACACGGGTCGACAGCTTTCATTGAAAGGATTTTATCCAGTAATTCGGAACTAATTATTCCGGGAGAGGCTTTGGAAAGTAGGGAGGATATTAGGACGGCATCCGGAGATTTTGGGGGCAAACTCAAAAACATTTGAGCGACGCACAAAGTAAGAGATTTTTTCTTAATAGTATCAAACGTATCGCATAGATATTTTACAACCTCGATGGGAATCGGAGAGCCAGGGTTAAAAATATTGAGACTGCAAGCTGTTTCAATGAGTTGTGCGATTCTATTTCTCCCGCTCGTCATAACAGTTGACGATGAAGAATAGTAGAAGCGTACTAAATCCGTGGTAAAATGCTGCAATAGAAAGCCAACTAGACCTGGAGTCAGAGCTTCTGTGAGCACCAGAACAAGCTTTTCCGTTTCGCTTGGGGTCATTTCTGAAAGGTCAAAGGCGCAAATGGCTCTACACAGCTGGAGAAGTGCTTCTGTTTCTGTGATCTTTTGAGACCGCATGAGATTTGTAACGGTTGGTCGGTATTCGGGATCCTTTGGAAAATTCAAGCAGGTCACCAGTGAAAGTTGAAGAAAGTCTGGTATTTCCAGAGTTGTGGGAAATCGGGTAGGACCTTCCTTAGCTTCGAGTTGAAATAATTGAATGAAACGTTCCTGGACACGGGCTTGTGTTTTCTTAATTGCAGAGGTCGTGGAGTCGCGAATGGTAGCAAGCTGCATGGCACAATCTGCGATTTCATTGGCTGTAAGAAGGAAGGAGCTCATTTTTACTGATTCAAGGCATCGTTTCTCTAGTGCAATCAAATTATCAATAACGTCCACAGGATTTGGTGGCTGAGTTGTGGTTAACAAATGTGGATTTGCATTTGTAACGGTGGTGGAACTCAGTTGATGATTTTCATTGACTCCCGCCTTTTGCGAATTTGTAGTAGCCGATAAACTAATTTTTACGGCGGAAGTTTCAGATGAAATTAAAGTAGGTAATTTTTCTATGGATTCGGAATCCAACAGAGTATCGTTTGCTAACTTTTCTTGATCATCACAGGCACTAGAGGGCACTACGGTCGACTGGGAAGGTTCTTCGATGAAGCAATTAGTCCTGAGGGGATCCTCTTCCACTGGCAAGCGAGGGAGTGGTGACATCTTTTGGCTTGTTTCTTCTGGTTTGATCGCACTGCATTCTTGTTTTTCTCCAATGTTATTATTAACTTCCGGAATTGTATCCTCTTCTTGGCCGGATTGTTCTTCCAGGACCTTCCAGAAATCTGCTTCTCTTTGGGTAGGGGCTTGATTATGATTCCGTCGAAGGTCTAACTGATACTGCTCTTCCTCCAGAACTTGTGTGGATGATTGTGACTTGTCTTGCAGCACTGCCGTTTCACGTCTTCGTAAACCTTCATGCAGCGTATCCTCAGCGGCTATTCGATCCAATTCATTATAATACGCTTCATCGTCTTGGTCCCAGGAGTGGAATGTTCCGTAAGGATCCTCCACAGATAAAGCCTCCCCGTATTTTTGCTGCTTCACCCCATCGCGTCGTATTATCCAGGAAACGTCGGGTTTGGTTTGAAATTTGATACTTTTTATAACTCGATTCTTGCTATCAAGGATTTGGATGAACAATGTCGAAGAAGTTTGTCCCTCAAACTTGGCGCTTTTCGTTTTTTCAATCAACTCGCCGGGTAAAACTCCATTGCGCGCAATCCTAGCTTTGTGGTCCGTACTGTTGTAGACATAGGTACAGGCTTGTCCCATTTTTGGGTTTGAAAACTACTTTTAGGAAGTAAGCAATCTGGTTGAACAGGAGAAAAATAGAGAATCGACCAGCTATGAAATCTTTAGGTTTTTGCAAGTTCGGAATTTACCACGGCTGACTCTGGACCATGCCGGTAAATGTACTTATCTCAAAAGTGAATATAGAGCTCGGAAGGAATTATCTCGTCTGCTGAAGCGGCAATCGATAATACTGAGTCAAGGTTCTGTATGGTTTTACTCGCAAAAAATCCATGATTCAAAAACAAACTCGGCAAATTGTAGGGTCATCTCAGAATACTTAATCATGAAAGAATCAAGTTGACTCCGAGACCAAGGGCATTGCTTATCATCTCTTACAAATCCTATGAAGATAATACTAGATAAATACTTTGGTGCTTTGATTTGATTGCAGTACGGACGTCAATTATTAAATACAATCTGAGTGTTCGAATACAATATTCTATTGCGCAACTGCAAATTATGTTTTACCTTCTGGCGTCAGTGGCCCTAAGTAATCAAGGAGTGCAAGTTCCATAATGGTATGCGAAATAATTGCACGAAATTCTGCAAATTCCCGGCTTTTACAGATTCTTTCAATGTACAAACTGAGTTGTATGTTTATGATGGATGTAATGATTTTTACCTGACCATAAATAACGACTAGGGATCGTTCACAATCTAGAACGAGTGTATTTTTCCCAAACAAACATGAACAATTTTGCACGCTGGCCAGTTTTGCAAAACATCTTTACAATCATAAAATAAAAGCCACTGTGGAGGTTCTTTAATAACTGAGCTACAGTGGAAGATACTTGATTGTTTATTCATTAATTATGGCTTAAATTATGACAGGGGCTATTCTATCCTCGACTTTGGCTGTCGCTTGGAGGAACTGTCATATCTGGTTTTATTCATGAACGCACATTAGGCGACATTAGCAATGAATAGGTCTTAAATATGTTTACGATTCGTTAAATTCATTTCATCAGGTTTTAATACCTTTAATTATTTAATTACTGATGAGTCTTAACCTACTACAACACAACCGACTTTAATCCTAAATGTAGAGCTGCGCCATTCGCAACTCCTTATAGGATTCTTATATAGGAAAATACAACTCGTCTATCGGGTAGGATGCGCCATTTTGGCATTTATTAATTTTAAAAAAAAACACAATTGTAATTAGAATCTGCTTTTGCAGGAAATACCACCATGAAGATTTACAGACTACTTTTCACTGCTTTCACTATTTTCATCGCCGACTACCACGTCGTAGATACCGCATTATCACGGAACTGTACCGACGGACCCAGATACCATGACAGTGTTAACCATTGCGAATTCATGCCTACAAATATCACGGGATTCCTCTTCTCCGTAGAGTTGGAGTGCAAGGAGAACAAGTGTGTTTGCGAGAAAAAGAAATTTTGTCCTCCAGATACTATGGGTTGTCACTGGGATGTGCATAGTGAAGGGTCAGAATGCATCATGACAGCAGAGCGTGGACCTTGTGGAACACAAAACGGTCTAGAGTTATCATGCCCCGCAACCATGGAGTGCGTCAAGAATCGATGCCGAAGTAATGCCACAATCGAATCCGCAAAAGAGGATGCCTTCTGCCTGGACAACGTTGAATGCGTAACACCGCTTCAGTGTGACCGAAAAAATAATGCAACTTTATGCATCCCACCCGCTCCCGAAGACGAGCCTGTTAACAACCTAACAACTATCCAGCCAATACAAATAACACTGTCAAAATAATTTGGTAAACCTTTGACCCTTGAAAACCATCGTACTTTGCACTCTTATAATGGAATGAAAAAAACTGCAAAATGTAACTTAATACAGAATTGCACGCGTAGTTTGATATCTCTTACAAACGTCTTGCATCTCATAATAATCATTTTCATTCAGGGCCGAACCGAATTATTCTAGTTTTCATAGCATTAAGAGCAAACAAGGGTTTTGTAATTATATATGAAACATATAACCCTGGATGAACGATGATGATGAAGGAATGTACAAAGAAATATCTTATGAGAGTTGTATCAATGTTATCATACTTTTTGCACGTGTTATTTCTACTGTAAAAATAATCACATTTGCTCAATATTTTACTGAATCAGTATAGTTAATCTCAATCAAGCTGCTTGCTAGACAAAGCACAATCTTTGTATTCTCTCTACATGGACTTCAGATTTGATGGAAAGATCATTTGAACTCAATTGGCTCATACTTGTTCCTCTCCTTAAATTAACCTTGGTAGCAATGCTGGATCCATTTTAATGAAATCTAGTAACATTAACATTTGCAGTCATTGACTCAAAAGTACTGGAGGAGAGTACACCCTTTGTAGACTACCTGTTTCTTTGATTCGTTTTAAAATGTGGGATTTCTATCATTTAATGCTTGTGAGTATTATCGTAATTTCATCAAGTCAAATAGGAAAATCCGGATTTTCCCGTCCTTGCAAATATCCGTCCGACTGTACTTTTTCAGCTAAACATGAAGAGATTACGTTCGAATGCCAAGATTCGCGATGCAGTTGTGAGCAAATTTTTATGGCGGATGCTCCTGGCTGGTTCTCGGAAATGAAGGGAACACGCTGTGTTATTTTAGAAGGTGGTCCCTGTGGTTCGGACCGCGGCCTGGACGTTGATTGTGGGTCAAGCGAGGAGTGCGTGCAAGGCCGTTGTAGGAATCCTAGCAAAGTTCGAGCCGGTAACGAAGGAGAGTACTGCCGCGAAGACATTGATTGCAAAGAGGAACTCAAATGTAGTGTCATTTTCTTCCACTATTACCCAAATCGACGTTGCACCAACAAAACATTTGTGGATAACTATAACTGGCCTGGAAGAGTCGTCAAGCCAACGACTGTACCCTCTACTGAAGTTGAAGCATCGGCGGAAGAGGAAGTAACAGATACAGAATCAGGTTCGTTGAATATTGGACAACAATTCTTATCTTCCCTCGCCGTATTTTTGAAATCTGTGGCGAACGTGTTTTGGAATTAAACTCCTCGCTGCTAGCTGCTACCAATGACGAAGTTCCTGTGTTGATCTGTGACTTGTAAGTTTGGAATAGATGGCGCTAGGAGAAGTGTAGCTTGTGGATAGCTGCTTCTGAAAATAATTTGAATTTTCAATTTGTAATAAAAACATTTATTTGTTTCAGCATCTACGTCTAAACTGGATTCAGCAGTCTCGATTGTAAACAAATATTTTCAAGGAGGAATCAGCCCAATCAACGAATTCGTTGTGCCAAAGAAGAGCTTCATTCAAAAATACGCTTCTAAATTTATATTTGTTGCTACAACTTTCCTGGAGGTAATATTATTTACGAGCAATTGAAGTAGTTTCGAACAGTTCATGTTAAACTGGCGGTTTTCAATTAATTATTTAACTTTCGGCAGTAATTAAAGCCAAACAACTTTGCGTGGTAGTTGTAATAATTATTATCGGAAATAAAGTAGGCAGGAGTAAATTTAAGTTCGCTGGAAATAACTATTAACAGCTGAGCGAGGCCATACTTCTTTATGGTCATGCTTCTTTTATAGTCCTTGTTGCTTAACACCACAACTTGTGTGCCTTTCCATACTGATGACTCGTCAAATCGTGTTACACCTTAGCATAAACGATTCGTCACGGGCTGTTCCTCATATTTCGGTGTCATTCCTTGGGTTTAAGCTTCGGTAATTGCGAGATGGAGGCAAACCATTTAAATAGGCCTGAAGGACTGTCCCGAACAGCCTTCTATTTCAGAAAGTTCCATCATCGAGTAGCAACCCAATCTATTCTTTCGTAATAAAGAGAATCACAACGGAGTTTCGACAACAATTTTACTGACTATTGTTAGCTTACTTTTTCTGCTGTTAGTAATTCATGCATTCATAAACATTGAAACACGTAAGAATACATATGAAGAAGTGATAGAATTTAATTAAACTTTTGTTCCTGTTCCTTATTGCTCCAGCTCTGTCATCAACTGAAACGCATAAAGTCATTGGCTCAAAAGCAGTGGAAGATTGCACACCCTTTGTTGGCTACGTGTTCCTTTGATTGTTTTCAAAAATGTCGTTTATATATCATTTCATGATTGTGAGCATTATCGCAATTTCATTAAGTCGAACAGGAGAATCCGGTTTTTTTCGTCCTTGCAAAGATCGGGGGGACTGTGAATTTCGAGGGGAACATAATCAGGTTACGTTTGAATGCGAAAATTCGCAATGCAGTTGTAGACAAATTCGCTTAATGGATATTAGAAACTACTACTCTGAAATGAAAGGAACTCGCTGTGTCATCGCGGAAGGTGGTCCCTGTGGTTCGAACGGTGGCCTCGACGTCGATTGTAGGCCAAGCGAAGAGTGTGTCCAAGGCCGTTGTAGGAATCCCAGCAAAGTTCGAGCCAAAAAAGAATGGGAGATCTGCTACGAGGACATTGATTGTAAAGAGGAACTGGAATGTACTTTTAGTTCCTTCTATTATCAAAAATTTATGCGTTGTACCAAGAAAAAACTAGTGGGCCCCAACAATTATTGACCTACATCGGCGGAAGATAATTAAACGGAGCCATAATCAGGTTCGTTAAATCGTTGAAAACAAACCTTATCTTACCTCAACACATTGTCAGAATCTCTGGTAAACTTGTAAGAAGTAGATGGCGCTGGAAAATGTGTTGCGGTTAAATGCTGCAGAAATGATTTTTTTTTCTGTTTTTAATAAAAATATTTATTTATTTAGCATCTACGCCGTAAACTAGATTCAAGCTGTCTTGATCGAAACAAATATTTCAAAGGAGGATTTACGCCACTCAACAATTACGTTGTGCTAAAATAGAGCTTCCTCCAAAATTACGTTTTTAAATTTATGTTTGCTGCTTTAACTTTGCTGGAGGTAATTTACGAGCAATTAAAGGACATTGGAACAATTCGTATTAAACTGGCGGTTTTCATGCAACCCAAAGACAGACAGCAAGCATCGTTTATTATCCTTGTTTGACACCGTAATTTTAGTACCGTCCCGTAATAATGACACTCCAAACCATGTAATTTATGTAAGATGTAAAGATGCCTTGGGGATTACTTGGTCACGGGTTGCTTTTCATATTTCCGTGTCATTTCCCGGGTTTAACGTGAGGAACATGTTCCTTAGTGTCATGGGTAAGTCTGAGATGGAGACAATCCATTTAAATAGGACTGAAGGACTCTCCCGAACAGCATTCAGTTTGAGAAAAATACATCATCAAGTAACAACTCAATCTTTTCTCTCGTGTTAAAGGGAATCACAACGGATTTTGCTTTCGATTGCACGCTTTCAAAATGAAATCTAAGGAAACTACAATGGGCTGACAGAAGTGCCCGTTTCCAGGATAAACATCCGATAGTATGTTTTCATCGAGAAAGCTGCGTCGCTAGAGGAGATTGATAGTTTGTGGGCGTTAGAATAATACAATAAGCTGAATCATAGCTAACAAACAGGTCACTATAAGTACCGGTAGCGGCAAATAGAATTGGAAAGCATATTAATGACCCTTATTGATTCCAATTCTACGTTGAGTATGGAACCTGTGGCCGGATGCAATATACATAAGGTGGGATTAGTGGTAGTACTTCATTATCTTATTGAGCGTCACATCAGTATACATACAATCATTAGCATATCAATTCCAGTTTTAAGCTGATTTTATACTCCGCTGAAATGGGCTTCATCATAAATGTTCTCAATATTTGCCATAACAACTACATTTATGAATATGTAAACACTTTTATACTTCACAAAAAGCGTTCAATTCATATGCTACCTCAATATGTTCCCAAAGTGTTTGGAATATTTCGAAGTATAAAAGGCCGTTGCCACGGGCACCATAACAAGTGTGATGAATATTTACCCTATTCAGAAAAGTCTGTAATCAGCTTTACGGTAAAAATTTTAACTAGCCACGGAAAATGAAATGATATATTTGATATTGTAGAGATGATAATATACTTTAACTAGAATGAGCAGCCATCTTTAAACTACAAGCTTTAAACTAGAGTTACACCGCATGAATAGCCGTTCCGAATGTATACTTGAATACATTTCGCATACAAAGAAAATTACCCACTTTCCACTCTTAATTGACATACGAGGATATATTTTAAAAAGGGACGAGTCGTATTAACCGGCCATTTTAGATTTTGCAAAAACCTTTTTAGTTCCAAAGTTTAACCTAATGTAAGTCATCGGAACGCAGAAAAAAAAATTCCCACCCACACAGTGGGGAGTAGCAGCCCTTCAAAGATCTCTTACCCAAATATGAAATGTAAACAAACATTAAAACACGTCTCCTGCCAAAACCATTCAAGATAGAATAGTAATTCTTGCTGCAATTCACTTCCCCATGGCCTAAGCATGAAAGAGTTTCCAAGTTAGGAGGTCATAATTAATGGGTAGGTCACGAGTAGGTCACAAAGTGAGGTCAGGTCAAAATACAGTGTAGAGGGCTCTATAAAAATCTAATCATGAATTTAATATTTGCAGGATAGAATATTCATCTGAGCTTATTGCCCAACAAAATTAGAACTGTCGCTCTAAAAATAACATCGTGTTGACTAATTTTGATAGGTTTCCATGCTCATCAATAACAATCCATGCACTAAATTTCTCGAATTAATTCAGCACATAAGATCCTTCAATTAAAAATGTAACTTCATGTATTGACCGTAAGGCACTGTAATTAACACTGGATTAACAATACAAGCAATTCCCAATCAATAACTGATACGAAGCTGAAAACAATCGTAACTGTAAATGATAAAGCCTTGAAATATATACGACTAACACGTTTACAGTGATTGTTAGGCTTGGAATTATTAGGACTCCATCCGTGTATCCCGGACACACTCAATCGGCTAGACGCCCACTTGGTAAATTTTTTCTGTCCACAACTTTTGAACATTTAAATGTAACCAATTTGTCCTTTCTGGATGTTCGGTAGAAATGCCAGTTCGGATAACCTCCAAATTTTTTCGTCATTACCTCTTCTATCAACTTCTGAGATTCCATACCACAATTCGGGCCATTGACTCGCACAAATAGAGAATCTCTAAAGGTTTTTGTAGTCATACTCTCCCGCCCGTGCAGCAACTGTTTGGCAATACTTCCAGTACCTTCTACGATGCTTTCGCAATATGTGCGTGTACAACATGTTGCAAGCAGATGCGAAACAGCTGGGAATTTGTTTGTAGAATCTAATAGTTTCATATAAAAATCCACCTCTTCTTTCGGCGACATCATTCTTGAAATTTGATTGTGCACGTGTTCTTGAAAGAGAAGGTATTCGTGTTGGATGTTTTCGAACGAGACGCCAGAGAAGATTATTTGCTTATATTGATCGTAAACTGTTTTCAGTTCTATAGGAAAGGAGTTACAATTTCGGCCGATTACCAACTGAATGGAAAAAATTGGTGAAATGACGCGTAGTACGTTTGGAAGCTGATCGTCCATCCTTCTAAGCAATGAACACGTAAAGTCTCTCGCGCATTTTATAAAATCTTCCTGTGATTGTCTCACGGTGGTTTCCAGCTGCGCTTGCATTGTTAAGACACCATCTATTTCTAGGAATAGTACTGCTTCCCCACGGAATGTTCGATTCAAACGTATCTCATCTAGAGCATTTGTGAGATTGCATAGGGTTTGATTGGTGGTCCATCTATTTGCTGGCAGTGCTAGCGTATCAGCCATGGAGTTAACTGTTTGACCCAGTCGTTGTATCTCATCATGGACTTGCCATACGAACAAATCATGGCGTTGCACTCTTTGTGACGACTCTCCTATAATCTTGTACAGGTCAATGAGAAAATTGATTCGGTGAATGAAGGGAACCGAGCGTAGGCTTCTTAAGGATTCATCTACTTCATTGGCCAGGAAAGAGAGACAATTGTAGTTATCCATGAATGAACTAAGGAAATCGTGAAGGTAAGCTGCGAATCGAGTGCAGGACCATTGTTTCAGAGTCCTTGGGTTTCTGACTTTTTTCACAGTAACAGTTTCGTCGTTGTTTGGTAGAATATCGACAAAAGTTATGCGACTGTATAGTTCTCTCAATGTATAGAAGTTTTTTCCCCACTTATACTTGCGTGAAATCTCTCCGCATAAATTCAGCGTGGTTTTGAGCCAATTAACCGTCATTGTATTCGCATTCCCATGCTGCCCTCGTGACGATGATGCTACCAACTCTAAAATGATTACAATAAAATGAATCAGAACAAGTAATACAAAAGTTCATACAAAGTAACATTTTATATGCAAATAAGTTTTAACATTTATTATGTTAATTCTTCGACCTTACCGATCATGTGAGCGGCGTCCCAAGTAAAGGAATAAAATCCTTGCAATTCTTCAGGGACCTGCATTTGCTGTAATAAATGCTTCATAACATTAAGCTTGTGGTACTGACCGTCACCACAGCCGCCAACTAGCCTGAAACATACAATCCAGAGATTAAAATATGAAATTAAATTGTAAAGGATGTTTCAATAAAACGAGGTTAACATTAATTCAATTTACCGAGTTTCCATTCCAACTCCCAACATTGCTTTCAAAGATTCGAAAATGTCTTTCGCGATCCCAGGTCCACTATGATTAGTTACAGAAACCGTGTCACATACGAAGTATTCCAACTTTCCTTTATAGGGCACCAAGAGTCCAATTATCTGCAATGATTCATGATGAGGTGTAAACTTGTCTGCAACGAAAGATATTGGGGGTGGTTTTCCGGTTGAAGGTAGTGGCGTTTTCAATACTGTCTTCAATCGTTCGCAAAGGACTTCAGCAACTGTCGGTAAAAACCACGTTAGCAGTTGCCGACTATGGTTGATTTCTCCTGGCTTGGATTGTTTCAAAACATCCAAGAGAATATCCGTTTCTATTGAGGTGAAGGAGCCACCAGTCTTGAGGATACGATATGCGTTGTTTCCTACAACCATTCCAGCCCGATAATTACGAAGTAGTGACCCACTGTTTTTTTCTTCTTCTGTGTGATAGATATGGGTCGCCGAGGACAAATGCGCCGTAAGATGCTGTTTCAGGTTTGAAAATGCCTTATTCGTAGTATTCTCTTCGTTGTAAGTAAACTTTCCTCCTTTAGTATCATTCATACAAAGTGTACAAATCAGGCCGGCTGGAGATCTTTGAAAAACTTGAAAGTTTTGAAGAATTGCATTAACATTTCTGCATGCGACGATAGATGGTGGTGCCTGATGCGTTTCTTTCTGGTGTTTGCTCTTGATGTGTGACTTGATTTTTGTCTTGCAGTCGGAGAGGCGAGATCGGTTGACCGCTTCTGTCTCACTTTTGGTAAAACTTATTCTCTTTTTACAACCAGATCTTTCACACTCCGTACAATCCACCCCGTTGCCAGAAACTTTGAGAAAAGGGAGCAACTCGACAATTTCTTCAAAACTTGCAGTTTTTTTAAACTTCTTTTTGAAATTTTCATCCTCAAACCGTTTGGCAGTGAACTCAGATGCAGAAACTAGGACACCTATAAAATAAAATTAACATAGTTAAGTAATATTTTTTCATGGCATTAGTTTTAAAATCTTGTATATTTAGCGAAATCAACAATAATTTGACATCATTGTATCCTAAATTCTCGGCTGTAGCGCGCACCATGATTTTGGTTAATGGACAACCTATATAATATCAGCGCATAATTCATTGCTTTCAGATCATAGAGGTAGCGCAAACGAACGGTATTAGGAAAGCTAGGCGAGAGTACAAAGTTATTACAAGACATTCATGACGAAGATGAGCTCAGTGGGGGCGCTTGTGTCACATTATTTGATGGGTTCGAGTAAGTGTAAACAATTACCTGGTTATAACATAATTTTTGTCACTATTTGCTATGTTAAACAGCAATAAACGAACTTTTAAAAGTTAACAAAACCCGAAAACCCCCGTTTAACCGCGCCCCCGCATATTGCGCGTTCCCCGCCGTTCCGCCCCTCCCCCAAGCACCTAAATTCACGTACTTTGCGCGCGCTACAGCCAAGAATTCAGGGTACGTAAAGCGCGTTTATACGTTAACAGTGTTAAACTGTGGCGCGTCTATGCATGTACGTAATCATGAAGAGCTGCTGAACTCGCCATAAGGATAACATGGAGCTGTTCTGTCGCTTTGTACTCACTATCCTGCCTCTCCTCCTCGCTTCTTGATCGTAGAAATCGCTGAATGAAGAAAAAGCGAGTTCTAGCTCACGAGATGCGTTGTGAAGGAGAAGCGGGAGGAGGGGCAGGATGAACAACGCAAAGCGACGGAGCAGCTGCATGTCCTTATGTTAAGTTTAGCATCTCTGCATGATGACGTCCATGAAAGACGCGCAACAATTTATCACGCGCTTGCGGTGTAGCATCTGTGATACCTTTCTATTCTGACGTGCACAACGCATCCGACATGTCCCCCTTCTCAAAGAAAGAGTAGAAGGATTCTAGAGTCAAATCCTCAAACGGAACAGAAAATTTTTCCCCAACCTCCACCGCAAGATAATGCAACAACTTCATCTGTGGTTCCGTTGTGGATGAAATGTCATCTAAATTAATATCAGAGGTTAAGATTACTGCATAAAAGGCCATGATATTATAACAGTCGTGGTTTCAAGACGAACCCCAGAAAGTACCTTTCAGAAAATGCTGTTGAATTTCCTGAAGTTTGCCATATCCAGATTTGCCAATTTTCGAAGCAACCGCTTTGCAAAACGTAACGAATCTTTCTTGTGTAAGTGGGTCCAGTGCCTTTATAGCCATAAAGTACTTGATAATGGCAACGCTTTCACTGTGGCAAATAATAATTCGAAATGATAAGATGATTAGAATTCTATGTAGAGATTTTAGTTAATGGGTTAACTGAATTTTTATTCAGATGGAGGTTAAGTTACCTGATGTTTAGCGTTATGGTTGTCCAACCGTGCATTGATTCAAGGCATATGATAAACTTTCTCTTGGTTGCAAGTGATTTAAAAGTCGCAATAGCTTCATCCATAGGTCTGTCACACAGTGGGTTGTCCTGTTTCACCCCTACATCTATTTGGATTGGACAATTTACGTAGGGGGACGAAACCTTGATTTTTTCAATAAGGTTGGACATTTGAACTGGTTCTTGCACATTACAATTCCCGGGAATCGGCTTGAATTTTCTTTTCAGTGCATTCGACGTTGAAGGTGGGCTGGTAAATTGGTCCAATATCTCCACATCTATAAACAAGCTTTCAATTACATATTTTTGTAGCTTGGATTAAAATTAACCATGTGTTCAGACTAAGGTCCCACCAGAAATCGATTCACATGGGCCCAATGTGATGGTAGAAGATGCGGTTCCAACAGTAGATTCCGAAATGAACTTCCGAATCCTTTCTCGGTAACTATCCAGCGTAGCAATTCTTATGGACGGGGAACCCGCAAGAAGAATTTCAAGTTGCATCAGGCAGTAGACACCACAATTATACCCTGTGTTTAAGCAATTAAAGTTTTCCACGTTATCTATTGCAAAACACCGTGTTTACAAATGTATGTATCATCTTTAACTTTAAATTACGCGGCTGATTTTAAACCGATTTTGTTCCAAGCTACGTCAAGCTAACGACAAAAGTGCAAAATTTGTTTGAGACGCATTCGAAAGATGTGCCATTTTTAGCGTTAACTTGCCGCAGTTTGGAATAAAATCTGTTCAAAATCAGCTGCGTAATTTAAAGTTAAAGATGATACATGAGTTTGTAAACACGGTGTATTTATCATGACCCGTTGTAACGCTTTTTTATCAAAATACCGTCATTCACGCAAAGCATCGCTTCCTGATACTCAATTTGCATTGGTGTTGTTTCAGCACGTAAGTGATATTGCAAAAAGTTGCTGATTAATACAACGCCAGAACGTAGATCTTGCGACGTTGCTCCAGCTCTCATCGAATCCCAGATTGTGAGCAGCTTCTGCCTGAGTCAAGCAACCATATTATAATAGTATTAAAATCACTGAAAGAGCTGGGAAACTGTGATTCCCAAGGATATGGATTATACCAACCTCGGCTGCATCCGGTATAGAATCCAGTGTATCTGGTTCGATAAGAAGCCAACATAGCACTCAGCATCATCTGGAATCCATTGAAGGGTTTCGAAATTGAAAAACCAATCCTGTATGGGGATATCTTCTGCAGAATCCCATTTCCTACAAGATGGCATACGATATCTGACAGATGTCTTCAACAAAATGCTGGAGGAAGGACTGTGCGAGTCGTGGTGTGAAACAACAATAGTTCCCTTATACAAGAAGTCAGACCCCAATGATCCAAGGAATTATCGACCCATCTCATTGCTGAATACCAAAACAAAAATATTCACAACCATACTTAACAGCAGACTCCAGACAATCAACAACTACACCAAGAACATTACGGACAACTAAGCCGGATTCCGTCAGGGACATTCTTGCGCAGACCACCTTTTTGCACTGAACGCAATGATCCAATCAAGCCTCGAAAAACCCACGAAGAAACTGTTTGCATTATTCATAGACCTGGCGGCCGCTTTCGACTCCATATCTCAAGACCTGCTCTGGAAGAAGCTCCGGCATTTGGGAATAGAAGGTAGAGGTGTCAAAGTCATACAGAGTTTATACGACCAAGCAAGCACCAGAGTAAGGGTTACTAATAACTACACAGACAAAATCAAGATAGAAAAAGGCTGTATACAAGGTGAATCTCTTAGCCCAACCATTTTTAATAATTATTTGCAAGAAATTGTAGAATACCTGGACAGGTCACATGGGAAAGGCGTAAAAATCGATAGCAGAGAAATCAAAATTCTCTTGTACGCTGACGATATGGTTATCACTTCAAATTCATTAGAGGACCTGCAAAGACTAACGGATAAGGCTAGACAATACTTTTTGAATAATAGATTAACGGTAAACTTAGATAAGACAAAGGCCATCGTATTCAAAAAAGCCGGAAAAATGTCTGAAAAAAGATAAACTGTACTGGGGTGAAGATCCTATTGAATTTGTACAAGACTATAAATATTTAGGCATAGACTTCTTCTACACAGGAATTTTCAACAAGAATAAAAACAGCAAAATAGCAAAGGCCAGGATAGCGGTATCAAACCTGTTTGAAATCTTTTATAAAGCTAAAATACATAATATAGACGTACACCTGAAACTGTTCAACGCCCTAGTTAAGTCAATAGTACTGTACGCCATACAGGTATGGGGTTTAACATACTTAGAAGATCTCGATGTACTACAGAATTCCTTCCTAAGAAGATTATTGAATACTAGTAACAGCGTACCAGGATGGATACTTAGATTAGAGACAGGAGCAAAAAGTGTCAAGTCTCATATATTTAAAGCCACCTTGAAATTTATACGAAAATTAGTAGGGTCAGAACCGAACTCAATATTATTTAACTGCTACACAGAGCTTAGGGAAATGAGACAATTTGATGGAGAACTTAACCATAAGACGGATCATAGATACAACTGGTGGCTCCAGGTAGAAAAAATGTTTGAACAAGCAGGAATGTTAAACCACTTTAAACAAATCGACCAAGACTATTTAGCTAAATACTCTAAGATAATGATAGAGATGTATGACCAATACCTCATTAATGACGATGTTAAGCAACTGACAGAAACTAATACATTTACAAGTTTCAAGGTAATTAAGACACATGCAGTTAGAGGAATACAGTTTAGCTGGGAGAGCTGGAATGTGACAAAGCTCATACAGAATGTAAGGATAGGTCTCCCCAGGCTCACGGTAGCTGGTAAAACATACAACCTCAACGACATGAATAGAATGTGGAAAAATGGCAAGGTCAAAATCTGCGAAATGTGCAACGCTAGGGAGACAGAGAATTGGTTTCATGCACTGATAAAATGTAAACAATTTAATTATATACGTAATATTTTTCTAATGCCGCTTGTAAATATTGTTCTTTTTAACCGTACAGAGGATGAAAGTGAATTTATAATAATACTATCACGATGGTCTGAAGATTTGGACCATGCAATGAGAATATACAGATATTGCTGCACTTATGTTAAATACCGAAATATGTTCTACAACGAAACAAACTAAACTGTAAATACTCAATTTAATTAAGGACCGCGCGAGAGAAAACCGAATTACATGTTAAGTCATACACGTTGTCAGAGCCTCGGCTATATCGACGTCAGAATAATAAATCAATCAATCAATCAATTCCTACAAATATATAAAGGAAGTAAGTGTACTGTTGGTTGTGGGTGCTCCAACAATAGTTTCGACGCGTATGTCGTAATAATATAATCCGTCAACCACTCTCGTGGATTTTCAAGAAATTTGTCTACAGCAGTTTTGTCCATAATTATTACAAGAAGTTCGTATTCCTCTTTTACTCGAACACAACTTCAGCTAAAACTGATTAATTTCATCGTCATATTTCTATTCTAACCGTTCTTGTAGTAAGAGTAATTGTTTCGTTTGCAAATTCTCCTTCTGAAAGAGGATTGGAAAATATTCATTCAAATGCATCCAGCCATCGTACCTATTCTTCCTACCAGGGATTGAAGACTACAGGTAACTATCAAATTACATTCCTTGGACATTTCACAATGAGCCATAAAAATACCTTAAGCCTTCTGTCTTGTGCAAAACACTCGCTTAACTTTCCATTAGCTAGAAGCCCCAGCTTGGAATTCGTGGCGGATAGCAGATTGAGAAGTAGCTACTACCGTTTCTTCAGCGCTGCGGATATGGGATGGCGCCTTTGAGTCGATAGTTGGAACGCCTTTCCCCGAGTTATTCACATTGAACATTATATGCCCTAGCTCTGCAGACATTACTCTCATGGTATTCCTTAAAAAGGCTTTGCTAATTTACTATATGACTACAGTACATAAGTTTGCTTGAAGTCATCCTCACTATGCATGATTAAGCATTCACTACGGTGCAATTACTTGTACTTCATTTTGACTAGCTTGTGCTACCTAGTTCAATCCGATTTCTTCCTTGCAACTTGTAACACATTATTTTCTTTACTCCGGACAATCAGTATTTCGTAGTCTATACTTTTTTAGAAAAGTGAAACTTTGTAACTTCTTCTGCTTGATATCTTTGACAAATACTGCTAGTGAAAACGAAAATTACATCTGCAATGTGGCTAGATTTTAGTTTTCGGTGGATATGTTTGTCTACATTGTGATGCGCTGGAGTCTCTTCAGCTCCAACAAAAACCTCTAAAGTTGTTCCTGCTGCGTTGTTCGCTGAGGTAGGTCATCCTTTATTTACGCCTTGGGATCCGAAGTTTGTATTCTTAATTTCTACTGGTATCTTTTACAAAGCACGTCTATAGTCCATCATTTAATCGCGGAATTAATATAATTTAACAGATTACTGACCTCGTTACTTATGAGGGGACCTCGGAGCTCGTGTTCCATGTGGAATTTAGCCATGACTTCATATATCATTTAATGCTTGTGAGTATTATCGTAATTTCATCAAGTCAAATAGGAAAATCCGGATTTTCCCGTCCTTGCAAATATCCGTCCGACTGTACTTTTTCAGCTAAACATGAAGAGATTACGTTCGAATGCCAAGATTCGCGATGCAGTTGTGAGCAAATTTTTATGGCGGATGCTCCTGGCTGGTTCTCGGAAATGAAGGGAACACGCTGTGTTATTTTAGAAGGTGGTCCCTGTGGTTCGGACCGCGGCCTGGACGTTGATTGTGGGTCAAGCGAGGAGTGCGTGCAAGGCCGTTGTAGGAATCCTAGCAAAGTTCGAGCCGGTAACGAAGGAGAGTACTGCCGCGAAGACATTGATTGCAAAGAGGAACTCAAATGTAGTGTCATTTTCTTCCACTATTACCCAAATCGACGTTGCACCAACAAAACATTTGTGGATAACTATAACTGGCCTGGAAGAGTCGTCAAGCCAACGACTGTACCCTCTACTGAAGTTGAAGCATCGGCGGAAGAGGAAGTAACAGATACAGAATCAGGTTCGTTGAATATTGGACAACAATTCTTATCTTCCCTCGCCGTATTTTTGAAATCTGTGGCGAACGTGTTTTGGAATTAAACTCCTCGCTGCTAGCTGCTACCAATGACGAAGTTCCTGTGTTGATCTGTGACTTGTAAGTTTGGAATAGATGGCGCTAGGAGAAGTGTAGCTTGTGGATAGCTGCTTCTGAAAATAATTTGAATTTTCAATTTGTAATAAAAACATTTATTTGTTTCAGCATCTACGTCTAAACTGGATTCAGCAGTCTCGATTGTAAACAAATATTTTCAAGGAGGAATCAGCCCAATCAACGAATTCGTTGTGCCAAAGAAGAGCTTCATTCAAAAATACGCTTCTAAATTTATATTTGTTGCTACAACTTTCCTGGAGGTAATATTATTTACGAGCAATTGAAGTAGTTTCGAACAGTTCATGTTAAACTGGCGGTTTTCAATTAATTATTTAACTTTCGGCAGTAATTAAAGCCAAACAACTTTGCGTGGTAGTTGTAATAATTATTATCGGAAATAAAGTAGGCAGGAGTAAATTTAAGTTCGCTGGAAATAACTATTAACAGCTGAGCGAGGCCATACTTCTTTATGGTCATGCTTCTTTTATAGTCCTTGTTGCTTAACACCACAACTTGTGTGCCTTTCCATACTGATGACTCGTCAAATCGTGTTACACCTTAGCATAAACGATTCGTCACGGGCTGTTCCTCATATTTCGGTGTCATTCCTTGGGTTTAAGCTTCGGTAATTGCGAGATGGAGGCAAACCATTTAAATAGGCCTGAAGGACTGTCCCGAACAGCCTTCTATTTCAGAAAGTTCCATCATCGAGTAGCAACCCAATCTATTCTTTCGTAATAAAGAGAATCACAACGGAGTTTCGACAACAATTTTACTGACTATTGTTAGCTTACTTTTTCTGCTGTTAGTAATTCATGC
This sequence comes from Sminthurides aquaticus, assembly GCA_906901655.1. Classification (NCBI taxonomy): domain Eukaryota; kingdom Metazoa; phylum Arthropoda; class Collembola; order Symphypleona; family Sminthurididae; genus Sminthurides; species Sminthurides aquaticus. Next base: position 343,578 of record CAJQTT010000023.1, on the reverse strand, counting down.
ATTCATAAACATTGAAACACGTAAGAATACATATGAAGAAGTGATAGAATTTAATTAAACTTTTGTTCCTGTTCCTTATTGCTCCAGCTCTGTCATCAACTGAAACGCATAAAGTCATTGGCTCAAAAGCAGTGGAAGATTGCACACCCTTTGTTGGCTACGTGTTCCTTTGATTGTTTTCAAAAATGTCGTTTATATATCATTTCATGATTGTGAGCATTATCGCAATTTCATTAAGTCGAACAGGAGAATCCGGTTTTTTTCGTCCTTGCAAAGATCGGGGGGACTGTGAATTTCGAGGGGAACATAATCAGGTTACGTTTGAATGCGAAAATTCGCAATGCAGTTGTAGACAAATTCGCTTAATGGATATTAGAAACTACTACTCTGAAATGAAAGGAACTCGCTGTGTCATCGCGGAAGGTGGTCCCTGTGGTTCGAACGGTGGCCTCGACGTCGATTGTAGGCCAAGCGAAGAGTGTGTCCAAGGCCGTTGTAGGAATCCCAGCAAAGTTCGAGCCAAAAAAGAATGGGAGATCTGCTACGAGGACATTGATTGTAAAGAGGAACTGGAATGTACTTTTAGTTCCTTCTATTATCAAAAATTTATGCGTTGTACCAAGAAAAAACTAGTGGGCCCCAACAATTATTGACCTACATCGGCGGAAGATAATTAAACGGAGCCATAATCAGGTTCGTTAAATCGTTGAAAACAAACCTTATCTTACCTCAACACATTGTCAGAATCTCTGGTAAACTTGTAAGAAGTAGATGGCGCTGGAAAATGTGTTGCGGTTAAATGCTGCAGAAATGATTTTTTTTTCTGTTTTTAATAAAAATATTTATTTATTTAGCATCTACGCCGTAAACTAGATTCAAGCTGTCTTGATCGAAACAAATATTTCAAAGGAGGATTTACGCCACTCAACAATTACGTTGTGCTAAAATAGAGCTTCCTCCAAAATTACGTTTTTAAATTTATGTTTGCTGCTTTAACTTTGCTGGAGGTAATTTACGAGCAATTAAAGGACATTGGAACAATTCGTATTAAACTGGCGGTTTTCATGCAACCCAAAGACAGACAGCAAGCATCGTTTATTATCCTTGTTTGACACCGTAATTTTAGTACCGTCCCGTAATAATGACACTCCAAACCATGTAATTTATGTAAGATGTAAAGATGCCTTGGGGATTACTTGGTCACGGGTTGCTTTTCATATTTCCGTGTCATTTCCCGGGTTTAACGTGAGGAACATGTTCCTTAGTGTCATGGGTAAGTCTGAGATGGAGACAATCCATTTAAATAGGACTGAAGGACTCTCCCGAACAGCATTCAGTTTGAGAAAAATACATCATCAAGTAACAACTCAATCTTTTCTCTCGTGTTAAAGGGAATCACAACGGATTTTGCTTTCGATTGCACGCTTTCAAAATGAAATCTAAGGAAACTACAATGGGCTGACAGAAGTGCCCGTTTCCAGGATAAACATCCGATAGTATGTTTTCATCGAGAAAGCTGCGTCGCTAGAGGAGATTGATAGTTTGTGGGCGTTAGAATAATACAATAAGCTGAATCATAGCTAACAAACAGGTCACTATAAGTACCGGTAGCGGCAAATAGAATTGGAAAGCATATTAATGACCCTTATTGATTCCAATTCTACGTTGAGTATGGAACCTGTGGCCGGATGCAATATACATAAGGTGGGATTAGTGGTAGTACTTCATTATCTTATTGAGCGTCACATCAGTATACATACAATCATTAGCATATCAATTCCAGTTTTAAGCTGATTTTATACTCCGCTGAAATGGGCTTCATCATAAATGTTCTCAATATTTGCCATAACAACTACATTTATGAATATGTAAACACTTTTATACTTCACAAAAAGCGTTCAATTCATATGCTACCTCAATATGTTCCCAAAGTGTTTGGAATATTTCGAAGTATAAAAGGCCGTTGCCACGGGCACCATAACAAGTGTGATGAATATTTACCCTATTCAGAAAAGTCTGTAATCAGCTTTACGGTAAAAATTTTAACTAGCCACGGAAAATGAAATGATATATTTGATATTGTAGAGATGATAATATACTTTAACTAGAATGAGCAGCCATCTTTAAACTACAAGCTTTAAACTAGAGTTACACCGCATGAATAGCCGTTCCGAATGTATACTTGAATACATTTCGCATACAAAGAAAATTACCCACTTTCCACTCTTAATTGACATACGAGGATATATTTTAAAAAGGGACGAGTCGTATTAACCGGCCATTTTAGATTTTGCAAAAACCTTTTTAGTTCCAAAGTTTAACCTAATGTAAGTCATCGGAACGCAGAAAAAAAAATTCCCACCCACACAGTGGGGAGTAGCAGCCCTTCAAAGATCTCTTACCCAAATATGAAATGTAAACAAACATTAAAACACGTCTCCTGCCAAAACCATTCAAGATAGAATAGTAATTCTTGCTGCAATTCACTTCCCCATGGCCTAAGCATGAAAGAGTTTCCAAGTTAGGAGGTCATAATTAATGGGTAGGTCACGAGTAGGTCACAAAGTGAGGTCAGGTCAAAATACAGTGTAGAGGGCTCTATAAAAATCTAATCATGAATTTAATATTTGCAGGATAGAATATTCATCTGAGCTTATTGCCCAACAAAATTAGAACTGTCGCTCTAAAAATAACATCGTGTTGACTAATTTTGATAGGTTTCCATGCTCATCAATAACAATCCATGCACTAAATTTCTCGAATTAATTCAGCACATAAGATCCTTCAATTAAAAATGTAACTTCATGTATTGACCGTAAGGCACTGTAATTAACACTGGATTAACAATACAAGCAATTCCCAATCAATAACTGATACGAAGCTGAAAACAATCGTAACTGTAAATGATAAAGCCTTGAAATATATACGACTAACACGTTTACAGTGATTGTTAGGCTTGGAATTATTAGGACTCCATCCGTGTATCCCGGACACACTCAATCGGCTAGACGCCCACTTGGTAAATTTTTTCTGTCCACAACTTTTGAACATTTAAATGTAACCAATTTGTCCTTTCTGGATGTTCGGTAGAAATGCCAGTTCGGATAACCTCCAAATTTTTTCGTCATTACCTCTTCTATCAACTTCTGAGATTCCATACCACAATTCGGGCCATTGACTCGCACAAATAGAGAATCTCTAAAGGTTTTTGTAGTCATACTCTCCCGCCCGTGCAGCAACTGTTTGGCAATACTTCCAGTACCTTCTACGATGCTTTCGCAATATGTGCGTGTACAACATGTTGCAAGCAGATGCGAAACAGCTGGGAATTTGTTTGTAGAATCTAATAGTTTCATATAAAAATCCACCTCTTCTTTCGGCGACATCATTCTTGAAATTTGATTGTGCACGTGTTCTTGAAAGAGAAGGTATTCGTGTTGGATGTTTTCGAACGAGACGCCAGAGAAGATTATTTGCTTATATTGATCGTAAACTGTTTTCAGTTCTATAGGAAAGGAGTTACAATTTCGGCCGATTACCAACTGAATGGAAAAAATTGGTGAAATGACGCGTAGTACGTTTGGAAGCTGATCGTCCATCCTTCTAAGCAATGAACACGTAAAGTCTCTCGCGCATTTTATAAAATCTTCCTGTGATTGTCTCACGGTGGTTTCCAGCTGCGCTTGCATTGTTAAGACACCATCTATTTCTAGGAATAGTACTGCTTCCCCACGGAATGTTCGATTCAAACGTATCTCATCTAGAGCATTTGTGAGATTGCATAGGGTTTGATTGGTGGTCCATCTATTTGCTGGCAGTGCTAGCGTATCAGCCATGGAGTTAACTGTTTGACCCAGTCGTTGTATCTCATCATGGACTTGCCATACGAACAAATCATGGCGTTGCACTCTTTGTGACGACTCTCCTATAATCTTGTACAGGTCAATGAGAAAATTGATTCGGTGAATGAAGGGAACCGAGCGTAGGCTTCTTAAGGATTCATCTACTTCATTGGCCAGGAAAGAGAGACAATTGTAGTTATCCATGAATGAACTAAGGAAATCGTGAAGGTAAGCTGCGAATCGAGTGCAGGACCATTGTTTCAGAGTCCTTGGGTTTCTGACTTTTTTCACAGTAACAGTTTCGTCGTTGTTTGGTAGAATATCGACAAAAGTTATGCGACTGTATAGTTCTCTCAATGTATAGAAGTTTTTTCCCCACTTATACTTGCGTGAAATCTCTCCGCATAAATTCAGCGTGGTTTTGAGCCAATTAACCGTCATTGTATTCGCATTCCCATGCTGCCCTCGTGACGATGATGCTACCAACTCTAAAATGATTACAATAAAATGAATCAGAACAAGTAATACAAAAGTTCATACAAAGTAACATTTTATATGCAAATAAGTTTTAACATTTATTATGTTAATTCTTCGACCTTACCGATCATGTGAGCGGCGTCCCAAGTAAAGGAATAAAATCCTTGCAATTCTTCAGGGACCTGCATTTGCTGTAATAAATGCTTCATAACATTAAGCTTGTGGTACTGACCGTCACCACAGCCGCCAACTAGCCTGAAACATACAATCCAGAGATTAAAATATGAAATTAAATTGTAAAGGATGTTTCAATAAAACGAGGTTAACATTAATTCAATTTACCGAGTTTCCATTCCAACTCCCAACATTGCTTTCAAAGATTCGAAAATGTCTTTCGCGATCCCAGGTCCACTATGATTAGTTACAGAAACCGTGTCACATACGAAGTATTCCAACTTTCCTTTATAGGGCACCAAGAGTCCAATTATCTGCAATGATTCATGATGAGGTGTAAACTTGTCTGCAACGAAAGATATTGGGGGTGGTTTTCCGGTTGAAGGTAGTGGCGTTTTCAATACTGTCTTCAATCGTTCGCAAAGGACTTCAGCAACTGTCGGTAAAAACCACGTTAGCAGTTGCCGACTATGGTTGATTTCTCCTGGCTTGGATTGTTTCAAAACATCCAAGAGAATATCCGTTTCTATTGAGGTGAAGGAGCCACCAGTCTTGAGGATACGATATGCGTTGTTTCCTACAACCATTCCAGCCCGATAATTACGAAGTAGTGACCCACTGTTTTTTTCTTCTTCTGTGTGATAGATATGGGTCGCCGAGGACAAATGCGCCGTAAGATGCTGTTTCAGGTTTGAAAATGCCTTATTCGTAGTATTCTCTTCGTTGTAAGTAAACTTTCCTCCTTTAGTATCATTCATACAAAGTGTACAAATCAGGCCGGCTGGAGATCTTTGAAAAACTTGAAAGTTTTGAAGAATTGCATTAACATTTCTGCATGCGACGATAGATGGTGGTGCCTGATGCGTTTCTTTCTGGTGTTTGCTCTTGATGTGTGACTTGATTTTTGTCTTGCAGTCGGAGAGGCGAGATCGGTTGACCGCTTCTGTCTCACTTTTGGTAAAACTTATTCTCTTTTTACAACCAGATCTTTCACACTCCGTACAATCCACCCCGTTGCCAGAAACTTTGAGAAAAGGGAGCAACTCGACAATTTCTTCAAAACTTGCAGTTTTTTTAAACTTCTTTTTGAAATTTTCATCCTCAAACCGTTTGGCAGTGAACTCAGATGCAGAAACTAGGACACCTATAAAATAAAATTAACATAGTTAAGTAATATTTTTTCATGGCATTAGTTTTAAAATCTTGTATATTTAGCGAAATCAACAATAATTTGACATCATTGTATCCTAAATTCTCGGCTGTAGCGCGCACCATGATTTTGGTTAATGGACAACCTATATAATATCAGCGCATAATTCATTGCTTTCAGATCATAGAGGTAGCGCAAACGAACGGTATTAGGAAAGCTAGGCGAGAGTACAAAGTTATTACAAGACATTCATGACGAAGATGAGCTCAGTGGGGGCGCTTGTGTCACATTATTTGATGGGTTCGAGTAAGTGTAAACAATTACCTGGTTATAACATAATTTTTGTCACTATTTGCTATGTTAAACAGCAATAAACGAACTTTTAAAAGTTAACAAAACCCGAAAACCCCCGTTTAACCGCGCCCCCGCATATTGCGCGTTCCCCGCCGTTCCGCCCCTCCCCCAAGCACCTAAATTCACGTACTTTGCGCGCGCTACAGCCAAGAATTCAGGGTACGTAAAGCGCGTTTATACGTTAACAGTGTTAAACTGTGGCGCGTCTATGCATGTACGTAATCATGAAGAGCTGCTGAACTCGCCATAAGGATAACATGGAGCTGTTCTGTCGCTTTGTACTCACTATCCTGCCTCTCCTCCTCGCTTCTTGATCGTAGGAATCGCTGAATGAAGAAAAAGCGAGTTCTAGCTCACGAGATGCGTTGTGAAGGAGAAGCGGGAGGAGGGGCAGGATGAACAACGCAAAGCGACGGAGCAGCTGCATGTCCTTATGTTAAGTTTAGCATCTCTGCATGATGACGTCCATGAAAGACGCGCAACAATTTATCACGCGCTTGCGGTGTAGCATCTGTGATACCTTTCTATTCTGACGTGCACAACGCATCCGACATGTCCCCCTTCTCAAAGAAAGAGTAGAAGGATTCTAGAGTCAAATCCTCAAACGGAACAGAAAATTTTTCCCCAACCTCCACCGCAAGATAATGCAACAACTTCATCTGTGGTTCCGTTGTGGATGAAATGTCATCTAAATTAATATCAGAGGTTAAGATTACTGCATAAAAGGCCATGATATTATAACAGTCGTGGTTTCAAGACGAACCCCAGAAAGTACCTTTCAGAAAATGCTGTTGAATTTCCTGAAGTTTGCCATATCCAGATTTGCCAATTTTCGAAGCAACCGCTTTGCAAAACGTAACGAATCTTTCTTGTGTAAGTGGGTCCAGTGCCTTTATAGCCATAAAGTACTTGATAATGGCAACGCTTTCACTGTGGCAAATAATAATTCGAAATGATAAGATGATTAGAATTCTATGTAGAGATTTTAGTTAATGGGTTAACTGAATTTTTATTCAGATGGAGGTTAAGTTACCTGATGTTTAGCGTTATGGTTGTCCAACCGTGCATTGATTCAAGGCATATGATAAACTTTCTCTTGGTTGCAAGTGATTTAAAAGTCGCAATAGCTTCATCCATAGGTCTGTCACACAGTGGGTTGTCCTGTTTCACCCCTACATCTATTTGGATTGGACAATTTACGTAGGGGGACGAAACCTTGATTTTTTCAATAAGGTTGGACATTTGAACTGGTTCTTGCACATTACAATTCCCGGGAATCGGCTTGAATTTTCTTTTCAGTGCATTCGACGTTGAAGGTGGGCTGGTAAATTGGTCCAATATCTCCACATCTATAAACAAGCTTTCAATTACATATTTTTGTAGCTTGGATTAAAATTAACCATGTGTTCAGACTAAGGTCCCACCAGAAATCGATTCACATGGGCCCAATGTGATGGTAGAAGATGCGGTTCCAACAGTAGATTCCGAAATGAACTTCCGAATCCTTTCTCGGTAACTATCCAGCGTAGCAATTCTTATGGACGGGGAACCCGCAAGAAGAATTTCAAGTTGCATCAGGCAGTAGACACCACAATTATACCCTGTGTTTAAGCAATTAAAGTTTTCCACGTTATCTATTGCAAAACACCGTGTTTACAAATGTATGTATCATCTTTAACTTTAAATTACGCGGCTGATTTTAAACCGATTTTGTTCCAAGCTACGTCAAGCTAACGACAAAAGTGCAAAATTTGTTTGAGACGCATTCGAAAGATGTGCCATTTTTAGCGTTAACTTGCCGCAGTTTGGAATAAAATCTGTTCAAAATCAGCTGCGTAATTTAAAGTTAAAGATGATACATGAGTTTGTAAACACGGTGTATTTATCATGACCCGTTGTAACGCTTTTTTATCAAAATACCGTCATTCACGCAAAGCATCGCTTCCTGATACTCAATTTGCATTGGTGTTGTTTCAGCACGTAAGTGATATTGCAAAAAGTTGCTGATTAATACAACGCCAGAACGTAGATCTTGCGACGTTGCTCCAGCTCTCATCGAATCCCAGATTGTGAGCAGCTTCTGCCTGAGTCAAGCAACCATATTATAATAGTATTAAAATCACTGAAAGAGCTGGGAAACTGTGATTCCCAAGGATATGGATTATACCAACCTCGGCTGCATCCGGTATAGAATCCAGTGTATCTGGTTCGATAAGAAGCCAACATAGCACTCAGCATCATCTGGAATCCATTGAAGGGTTTCGAAATTGAAAAACCAATCCTGTATGGGGATATCTTCTGCAGAATCCCATTTCCTACAAGATGGCATACGATATCTGACAGATGTCTTCAACAAAATGCTGGAGGAAGGACTGTGCGAGTCGTGGTGTGAAACAACAATAGTTCCCTTATACAAGAAGTCAGACCCCAATGATCCAAGGAATTATCGACCCATCTCATTGCTGAATACCAAAACAAAAATATTCACAACCATACTTAACAGCAGACTCCAGACAATCAACAACTACACCAAGAACATTACGGACAACTAAGCCGGATTCCGTCAGGGACATTCTTGCGCAGACCACCTTTTTGCACTGAACGCAATGATCCAATCAAGCCTCGAAAAACCCACGAAGAAACTGTTTGCATTATTCATAGACCTGGCGGCCGCTTTCGACTCCATATCTCAAGACCTGCTCTGGAAGAAGCTCCGGCATTTGGGAATAGAAGGTAGAGGTGTCAAAGTCATACAGAGTTTATACGACCAAGCAAGCACCAGAGTAAGGGTTACTAATAACTACACAGACAAAATCAAGATAGAAAAAGGCTGTATACAAGGTGAATCTCTTAGCCCAACCATTTTTAATAATTATTTGCAAGAAATTGTAGAATACCTGGACAGGTCACATGGGAAAGGCGTAAAAATCGATAGCAGAGAAATCAAAATTCTCTTGTACGCTGACGATATGGTTATCACTTCAAATTCATTAGAGGACCTGCAAAGACTAACGGATAAGGCTAGACAATACTTTTTGAATAATAGATTAACGGTAAACTTAGATAAGACAAAGGCCATCGTATTCAAAAAAGCCGGAAAAATGTCTGAAAAAAGATAAACTGTACTGGGGTGAAGATCCTATTGAATTTGTACAAGACTATAAATATTTAGGCATAGACTTCTTCTACACAGGAATTTTCAACAAGAATAAAAACAGCAAAATAGCAAAGGCCAGGATAGCGGTATCAAACCTGTTTGAAATCTTTTATAAAGCTAAAATACATAATATAGACGTACACCTGAAACTGTTCAACGCCCTAGTTAAGTCAATAGTACTGTACGCCATACAGGTATGGGGTTTAACATACTTAGAAGATCTCGATGTACTACAGAATTCCTTCCTAAGAAGATTATTGAATACTAGTAACAGCGTACCAGGATGGATACTTAGATTAGAGACAGGAGCAAAAAGTGTCAAGTCTCATATATTTAAAGCCACCTTGAAATTTATACGAAAATTAGTAGGGTCAGAACCGAACTCAATATTATTTAACTGCTACACAGAGCTTAGGGAAATGAGACAATTTGATGGAGAACTTAACCATAAGACGGATCATAGATACAACTGGTGGCTCCAGGTAGAAAAAATGTTTGAACAAGCAGGAATGTTAAACCACTTTAAACAAATCGACCAAGACTATTTAGCTAAATACTCTAAGATAATGATAGAGATGTATGACCAATACCTCATTAATGACGATGTTAAGCAACTGACAGAAACTAATACATTTACAAGTTTCAAGGTAATTAAGACACATGCAGTTAGAGGAATACAGTTTAGCTGGGAGAGCTGGAATGTGACAAAGCTCATACAGAATGTAAGGATAGGTCTCCCCAGGCTCACGGTAGCTGGTAAAACATACAACCTCAACGACATGAATAGAATGTGGAAAAATGGCAAGGTCAAAATCTGCGAAATGTGCAACGCTAGGGAGACAGAGAATTGGTTTCATGCACTGATAAAATGTAAACAATTTAATTATATACGTAATATTTTTCTAATGCCGCTTGTAAATATTGTTCTTTTTAACCGTACAGAGGATGAAAGTGAATTTATAATAATACTATCACGATGGTCTGAAGATTTGGACCATGCAATGAGAATATACAGATATTGCTGCACTTATGTTAAATACCGAAATATGTTCTACAACGAAACAAACTAAACTGTAAATACTCAATTTAATTAAGGACCGCGCGAGAGAAAACCGAATTACATGTTAAGTCATACACGTTGTCAGAGCCTCGGCTATATCGACGTCAGAATAATAAATCAATCAATCAATCAATTCCTACAAATATATAAAGGAAGTAAGTGTACTGTTGGTTGTGGGTGCTCCAACAATAGTTTCGACGCGTATGTCGTAATAATATAATCCGTCAACCACTCTCGTGGATTTTCAAGAAATTTGTCTACAGCAGTTTTGTCCATAATTATTACAAGAAGTTCGTATTCCTCTTTTACTCGAACACAACTTCAGCTAAAACTGATTAATTTCATCGTCATATTTCTATTCTAACCGTTCTTGTAGTAAGAGTAATTGTTTCGTTTGCAAATTCTCCTTCTGAAAGAGGATTGGAAAATATTCATTCAAATGCATCCAGCCATCGTACCTATTCTTCCTACCAGGGATTGAAGACTACAGGTAACTATCAAATTACATTCCTTGGACATTTCACAATGAGCCATAAAAATACCTTAAGCCTTCTGTCTTGTGCAAAACACTCGCTTAACTTTCCATTAGCTAGAAGCCCCAGCTTGGAATTCGTGGCGGATAGCAGATTGAGAAGTAGCTACTACCGTTTCTTCAGCGCTGCGGATATGGGATGGCGCCTTTGAGTCGATAGTTGGAACGCCTTTCCCCGAGTTATTCACATTGAACATTATATGCCCTAGCTCTGCAGACATTACTCTCATGGTATTCCTTAAAAAGGCTTTGCTAATTTACTATATGACTACAGTACATAAGTTTGCTTGAAGTCATCCTCACTATGCATGATTAAGCATTCACTACGGTGCAATTACTTGTACTTCATTTTGACTAGCTTGTGCTACCTAGTTCAATCCGATTTCTTCCTTGCAACTTGTAACACATTATTTTCTTTACTCCGGACAATCAGTATTTCGTAGTCTATACTTTTTTAGAAAAGTGAAACTTTGTAACTTCTTCTGCTTGATATCTTTGACAAATACTGCTAGTGAAAACGAAAATTACATCTGCAATGTGGCTAGATTTTAGTTTTCGGTGGATATGTTTGTCTACATTGTGATGCGCTGGAGTCTCTTCAGCTCCAACAAAAACCTCTAAAGTTGTTCCTGCTGCGTTGTTCGCTGAGGTAGGTCATCCTTTATTTACGCCTTGGGATCCGAAGTTTGTATTCTTAATTTCTACTGGTATCTTTTACAAAGCACGTCTATAGTCCATCATTTAATCGCGGAATTAATATAATTTAACAGATTACTGACCTCGTTACTTATGAGGGGACCTCGGAGCTCGTGTTCCATGTGGAATTTAGCCATGACTTCATATATCATTTAATGCTTGTGAGTATTATCGTAATTTCATCAAGTCAAATAGGAAAATCCGGATTTTCCCGTCCTTGCAAATATCCGTCCGACTGTACTTTTTCAGCTAAACATGAAGAGATTACGTTCGAATGCCAAGATTCGCGATGCAGTTGTGAGCAAATTTTTATGGCGGATGCTCCTGGCTGGTTCTCGGAAATGAAGGGAACACGCTGTGTTATTTTAGAAGGTGGTCCCTGTGGTTCGGACCGCGGCCTGGACGTTGATTGTGGGTCAAGCGAGGAGTGCGTGCAAGGCCGTTGTAGGAATCCTAGCAAAGTTCGAGCCGGTAACGAAGGAGAGTACTGCCGCGAAGACATTGATTGCAAAGAGGAACTCAAATGTAGTGTCATTTTCTTCCACTATTACCCAAATCGACGTTGCACCAACAAAACATTTGTGGATAACTATAACTGGCCTGGAAGAGTCGTCAAGCCAACGACTGTACCCTCTACTGAAGTTGAAGCATCGGCGGAAGAGGAAGTAACAGATACAGAATCAGGTTCGTTGAATATTGGACAACAATTCTTATCTTCCCTCGCCGTATTTTTGAAATCTGTGGCGAACGTGTTTTGGAATTAAACTCCTCGCTGCTAGCTGCTACCAATGACGAAGTTCCTGTGTTGATCTGTGACTTGTAAGTTTGGAATAGATGGCGCTAGGAGAAGTGTAGCTTGTGGATAGCTGCTTCTGAAAATAATTTGAATTTTCAATTTGTAATAAAAACATTTATTTGTTTCAGCATCTACGTCTAAACTGGATTCAGCAGTCTCGATTGTAAACAAATATTTTCAAGGAGGAATCAGCCCAATCAACGAATTCGTTGTGCCAAAGAAGAGCTTCATTCAAAAATACGCTTCTAAATTTATATTTGTTGCTACAACTTTCCTGGAGGTAATATTATTTACGAGCAATTGAAGTAGTTTCGAACAGTTCATGTTAAACTGGCGGTTTTCAATTAATTATTTAACTTTCGGCAGTAATTAAAGCCAAACAACTTTGCGTGGTAGTTGTAATAATTATTATCGGAAATAAAGTAGGCAGGAGTAAATTTAAGTTCGCTGGAAATAACTATTAACAGCTGAGCGAGGCCATACTTCTTTATGGTCATGCTTCTTTTATAGTCCTTGTTGCTTAACACCACAACTTGTGTGCCTTTCCATACTGATGACTCGTCAAATCGTGTTACACCTTAGCATAAACGATTCGTCACGGGCTGTTCCTCATATTTCGGTGTCATTCCTTGGGTTTAAGCTTCGGTAATTGCGAGATGGAGGCAAACCATTTAAATAGGCCTGAAGGACTGTCCCGAACAGCCTTCTATTTCAGAAAGTTCCATCATCGAGTAGCAACCCAATCTATTCTTTCGTAATAAAGAGAATCACAACGGAGTTTCGACAACAATTTTACTGACTATTGTTAGCTTACTTTTTCTGCTGTTAGTAATTCATGCATTCATAAACATTGAAACACGTAAGAATACATATGAAGAAGTGATAGAATTTAATTAAACTTTTGTTCCTGTTCCTTATTGCTCCAGCTCTGTCATCAACTGAAACGCATAAAGTCATTGGCTCAAAAGCAGTGGAAGATTGCACACCCTTTGTTGGCTACGTGTTCCTTTGATTGTTTTCAAAAATGTCGTTTATATATCATTTCATGATTGTGAGCATTATCGCAATTTCATTAAGTCGAACAGGAGAATCCGGTTTTTTTTCGTCCTTGCAAAGATCGGGGGGACTGTGAATTTCGAGGGGAACATAATCAGGTTACGTTTGAATGCGAAAATTCGCAATGCAGTTGTAGACAAATTCGCTTAATGGATATTAGAAACTACTACTCTGAAATGAAAGGAACTCGCTGTGTCATCGCGGAAGGTGGTCCCCTGTGGTTCGAACGGTGGCCTCGACGTCGATTGTAGGCCAAGCGAAGAGTGTGTCCAAGGCCGTTGTAGGAATCCCAGCAAAGTTCGAGCCAAAAAAGAATGGGAGATCTGCTACGAGGACATTGATTGTAAAGAGGAACTGGAATGTACTTTTAGTTCCTTCTATTATCAAAAATTTATGCGTTGTACCAAGAAAAAACTAGTGGGCCCCAACAATTATTGACCTACATCGGCGGAAGATAATTAAACGGAGCCATAATCAGGTTCGTTAAATCGTTGAAAACAAACCTTATCTTACCTCAACACATTGTCAGAATCTCTGGTAAACTTGTAAGAAGTAGATGGCGCTGGAAAATGTGTTGCGGTTAAATGCTGCAGAAATGATTTTTTTTTCTGTTTTTAATAAAAATATTTATTTATTTAGCATCTACGCCGTAAACTAGATTCAAGTTGTCTTGATCGAAACAAATATTTCAAAGGAGGATTTACGCCACTCAACAATTACGTTGTGCTAAAATAGAGCTTCCTCCAAAATTACGTTTTTAAATTTATGTTTGCTGCTTTAACTTTGCTGGAGGTAATTTACGAGCAATTAAAGGACATTGGAACAATTCGTATTAAACTGGCGGTTTTCATGCAACCCAAAGACAGACAGCAAGCATCGTTTATTATCCTTGTTTGACACCGTAATTTTAGTACCGTCCCGTAATAATGACACTCCAAACCATGTAATTTATGTAAGATGTAAAGATGCCTTGGGGATTACTTGGTCACGGGTTGCTTTTCATATTTCCGTGTCATTTCCCGGGTTTAACGTGAGGAACATGTTCCTTAGTGTCATGGGTAAGTCTGAGATGGAGACAATCCATTTAAATAGGACTGAAGGACTCTCCCGAACAGCATTCAGTTTGAGAAAAATACATCATCAAGTAACAACTCAATCTTTTCTCTCGTGTTAAAGGGAATCACAACGGATTTTGCTTTCGATTGCACGCTTTCAAAATGAAATCTAAGGAAACTACAATGGGCTGACAGAAGTGCCCGTTTCCAGGATAAACATCCGATAGTATGTTTTCATCGAGAAAGCTGCGTCGCTAGAGGAGATTGATAGTTTGTGGGCGTTAGAATAATACAATAAGCTGAATCATAGCTAACAAACAGGTCACTATAAGTACCGGTAGCGGCAAATAGAATTGGAAAGCATATTAATGACCCTTATTGATTCCAATTCTACGTTGAGTATGGAACCTGTGGCCGGATGCAATATACATAAGGTGGGATTAGTGGTAGTACTTCATTATCTTATTGAGCGTCACATCAGTATACATACAATCATTAGCATATCAATTCCAGTTTTAAGCTGATTTTATACTCCGCTGAAATGGGCTTCATCATAAATGTTCTCAATATTTGCCATAACAACTACATTTATGAATATGTAAACACTTTTATACTTCACAAAAAGCGTTCAATTCATATGCTACCTCAATATGTTCCCAAAGTGTTTGGAATATTTCGAAGTATAAAAGGCCGTTGCCACGGGCACCATAACAAGTGTGATGAATATTTACCCTATTCAGAAAAGTCTGTAATCAGCTTTACGGTAAAAATTTTAACTAGCCACGGAAAATGAAATGATATATTTGATATTGTAGAGATGATAATATACTTTAACTAGAATGAGCAGCCATCTTTAAACTACAAGCTTTAAACTAGAGTTACACCGCATGAATAGCCGTTCCGAATGTATACTTGAATACATTTCGCATACAAAGAAAATTACCCACTTTCCACTCTTAATTGACATACGAGGATATATTTTAAAAAGGGACGAGTCGTATTAACCGGCCATTTTAGATTTTGCAAAAACCTTTTTAGTTCCAAAGTTTAACCTAATGTAAGTCATCGGAACGCAGAAAAAAAAATTCCCACCCACACAGTGGGGAGTAGCAGCCCTTCAAAGATCTCTTACCCAAATATGAAATGTAAACAAACATTAAAACACGTCTCCTGCCAAAACCATTCAAGATAGAATAGTAATTCTTGCTGCAATTCACTTCCCCATGGCCTAAGCATGAAAGAGTTTCCAAGTTAGGAGGTCATAATTAATGGGTAGGTCACGAGTAGGTCACAAAGTGAGGTCAGGTCAAAATACAATGTAGAGGGCTCTATAAAAATCTAATCATGAATTTAATATTTGCAGGATAGAATATTCATCTGAGCTTATTGCCCAACAAAATTAGAACTGTCGCTCTAAAAATAACATCGTGTTGACTAATTTTGATAGGTTTCCATGCTCATCAATAACAATCCATGCACTAAATTTCTCGAATTAATTCAGCACATAAGATCCTTCAATTAAAAATGTAACTTCATGTATTGACCGTAAGGCACTGTAATTAACACTGGATTAACAATACAAGCAATTCCCAATCAATAACTGATACGAAGCTGAAAACAATCGTAACTGTAAATGATAAAGCCTTGAAATATATACGACTAACACGTTTACAGTGATTGTTAGGCTTGGAATTATTAGGACTCCATCCGTGTATCCCGGACACACTCAATCGGCTAGACGCCCACTTGGTAAATTTTTTCTGTCCACAACTTTTGAACATTTAAATGTAACCAATTTGTCCTTTCTGGATGTTCGGTAGAAATGCCAGTTCGGATAACCTCCAAATTTTTTCGTCATTACCTCTTCTATCAACTTCTGAGATTCCATACCACAATTCGGGCCATTGACTCGCACAAATAGAGAATCTCTAAAGGTTTTTGTAGTCATACTCTCCCGCCCGTGCAGCAACTGTTTGGCAATACTTCCAGTACCTTCTACGATGCTTTCGCAATATGTGCGTGTACAACATGTTGCAAGCAGATGCGAAACAGCTGGGAATTTGTTTGTAGAATCTAATAGTTTCATATAAAAATCCACCTCTTCTTTCGGCGACATCATTCTTGAAATTTGATTGTGCACGTGTTCTTGAAAGAGAAGGTATTCGTGTTGGATGTTTTCGAACGAGACGCCAGAGAAGATTATTTGCTTATATTGATCGTAAACTGTTTTCAGTTCTATAGGAAAGGAGTTACAATTTCGGCCGATTACCAACTGAATGGAAAAAATTGGTGAAATGACGCGTAGTACGTTTGGAAGCTGATCGTCCATCCTTCTAAGCAATGAACACGTAAAGTCTCTCGCGCATTTTATAAAATCTTCCTGTGATTGTCTCACGGTGGTTTCCAGCTGCGCTTGCATTGTTAAGACACCATCTATTTCTAGGAATAGTACTGCTTCCCCACGGAATGTTCGATTCAAACGTATCTCATCTAGAGCATTTGTGAGATTGCATAGGGTTTGATTGGTGGTCCATCTATTTGCTGGCAGTGCTAGCGTATCAGCCATGGAGTTAACTGTTTGACCCAGTCGTTGTATCTCATCATGGACTTGCCATACGAACAAATCATGGCGTTGCACTCTTTGTGACGACTCTCCTATAATCTTGTACAGGTCAATGAGAAAATTGATTCGGTGAATGAAGGGAACCGAGCGTAGGCTTCTTAAGGATTCATCTACTTCATTGGCCAGGAAAGAGAGACAATTGTAGTTATCCATGAATGAACTAAGGAAATCGTGAAGGTAAGCTGCGAATCGAGTGCAGGACCATTGTTTCAGAGTCCTTGGGTTTCTGACTTTTTTCACAGTAACAGTTTCGTCGTTGTTTGGTAGAATATCGACAAAAGTTATGCGACTGTATAGTTCTCTCAATGTATAGAAGTTTTTTCCCCACTTATACTTGCGTGAAATCTCTCCGCATAAATTCAGCGTGGTTTTGAGCCAATTAACCGTCATTGTATTCGCATTCCCATGCTGCCCTCGTGACGATGATGCTACCAACTCTAAAATGATTACAATAAAATGAATCAGAACAAGTAATACAAAAGTTCATACAAAGTAACATTTTATATGCAAATAAGTTTTAACATTTATTATGTTAATTCTTCGACCTTACCGATCATGTGAGCGGCGTCCCAAGTAAAGGAATAAAATCCTTGCAATTCTTCAGGGACCTGCATTTGCTGTAATAAATGCTTCATAACATTAAGCTTGTGGTACTGACCGTCACCACAGCCGCCAACTAGCCTGAAACATACAATCCAGAGATTAAAATATGAAATTAAATTGTAAAGGATGTTTCAATAAAACGAGGTTAACATTAATTCAATTTACCGAGTTTCCATTCCAACTCCCAACATTGCTTTCAAAGATTCGAAAATGTCTTTCGCGATCCCAGGTCCACTATGATTAGTTACAGAAACCGTGTCACATACGAAGTATTCCAACTTTCCTTTATAGGGCACCAAGAGTCCAATTATCTGCAATGATTCATGATGAGGTGTAAACTTGTCTGCAACGAAAGATATTGGGGGTGGTTTTCCGGTTGAAGGTAGTGGCGTTTTCAATACTGTCTTCAATCGTTCGCAAAGGACTTCAGCAACTGTCGGTAAAAACCACGTTAGCAGTTGCCAACTATGGTTGATTTCTCCTGGCTTGGATTGTTTCAAAACATCCAAGAGAATATCCGTTTCTATTGAGGTGAAGGAGCCACCAGTCTTGAGGATACGATATGCGTTGTTTCCTACAACCATTCCAGCCCGATAATTACGAAGTAGTGACCCACTGTTTTTTTCTTCTTCTGTGTGATAGATATGGGTCGCCGAGGACAAATGCGCCGTAAGATGCTGTTTCAGGTTTGAAAATGCCTTATTCGTAGTATTCTCTTCGTTGTAAGTAAACTTTCCTCCTTTAGTATCATTCATACAAAGTGTACAAATCAGGCCGGCTGGAGATCTTTGAAAAACTTGAAAGTTTTGAAGAATTGCATTAACATTTCTGCATGCGACGATAGATGGTGGTGCCTGATGCGTTTCTTTCTGGTGTTTGCTCTTGATGTGTGACTTGATTTTTGTCTTGCAGTCGGAGAGGCGAGATCGGTTGACCGCTTCTGTCTCACTTTTGGTAAAACTTATTCTCTTTTTACAACCAGATCTTTCACACTCCGTACAATCCACCCCGTTGCCAGAAACTTTGAGAAAAGGGAGCAACTCGACAATTTCTTCAAAACTTGCAGTTTTTTTAAACTTCTTTTTGAAATTTTCATCCTCAAACCGTTTGGCAGTGAACTCAGATGCAGAAACTAGGACACCTATAAAATAAAATTAACATAGTTAAGTAATATTTTTTCATGGCATTAGTTTTAAAATCTTGTATATTTAGCGAAATCAACAATAATTTGACATCATTGTATCCTAAATTCTCGGCTGTAGCGCGCACCATGATTTTGGTTAATGGACAACCTATATAATATCAGCGCATAATTCATTGCTTTCAGATCATAGAGGTAGCGCAAACGAACGGTATTAGGAAAGCTAGGCGAGAGTACAAAGTTATTACAAGACATTCATGACGAAGATGAGCTCAGTGGGGGCGCTTGTGTCACATTATTTGATGGGTTCGAGTAAGTGTAAACAATTACCTGGTTATAACATAATTTTTGTCACTATTTGCTATGTTAAACAGCAATAAACGAACTTTTAAAAGTTAACAAAACCCGAAAACCCCCGTTTAACCGCGCCCCCGCATATTGCGCGTTCCCCGCCGTTCCGCCCCTCCCCCAAGCACCTAAATTCACGTACTTTGCGCGCGCTACAGCCAAGAATTCAGGGTACGTAAAGCGCGTTTATACGTTAACAGTGTTAAACTGTGGCGCGTCTATGCATGTACGTAATCATGAAGAGCTGCTGAACTCGCCATAAGGATAACATGGAGCTGTTCTGTCGCTTTGTACTCACTATCCTGCCTCTCCTCCTCGCTTCTTGATCGTAGAAATCGCTGAATGAAGAAAAAGCGAGTTCTAGCTCACGAGATGCGTTGTGAAGGAGAAGCGGGAGGAGGGGCAGGATGAACAACGCAAAGCGACGGAGCAGCTGCATGTCCTTATGTTAAGTTTAGCATCTCTGCATGATGACGTCCATGAAAGACGCGCAACAATTTATCACGCGCTTGCGGTGTAGCATCTGTGATACCTTTCTATTCTGACGTGCACAACGCATCCGACATGTCCCCCTTCTCAAAGAAAGAGTAGAAGGATTCTAGAGTCAAATCCTCAAACGGAACAGAAAATTTTTCCCCAACCTCCACCGCAAGATAATGCAACAACTTCATCTGTGGTTCCGTTGTGGATGAAATGTCATCTAAATTAATATCAGAGGTTAAGATTACTGCATAAAAGGCCATGATATTATAACAGTCGTGGTTTCAAGACGAACCCCAGAAAGTACCTTTCAGAAAATGCTGTTGAATTTC
Organism: Sminthurides aquaticus; assembly: GCA_906901655.1. Lineage (NCBI taxonomy): Eukaryota > Metazoa > Arthropoda > Collembola > Symphypleona > Sminthurididae > Sminthurides > Sminthurides aquaticus. Next base: position 323,702 of record CAJQTT010000023.1, on the reverse strand, counting down.
CTGAAGTTTGCCATATCCAGATTTGCCAATTTTCGAAGCAACCGCTTTGCAAAACGTAACGAATCTTTCTTGTGTAAGTGGGTCCAGTGCCTTTATAGCCATAAAGTACTTGATAATGGCAACGCTTTCACTGTGGCAAATAATAATTCGAAATGATAAGATGATTAGAATTCTATGTAGAGATTTTAGTTAATGGGTTAACTGAATTTTTATTCAGATGGAGGTTAAGTTACCTGATGTTTAGCGTTATGGTTGTCCAACCGTGCATTGATTCAAGGCATATGATAAACTTTCTCTTGGTTGCAAGTGATTTAAAAGTCGCAATAGCTTCATCCATAGGTCTGTCACACAGTGGGTTGTCCTGTTTCACCCCTACATCTATTTGGATTGGACAATTTACGTAGGGGGACGAAACCTTGATTTTTTCAATAAGGTTGGACATTTGAACTGGTTCTTGCACATTACAATTCCCGGGAATCGGCTTGAATTTTCTTTTCAGTGCATTCGACGTTGAAGGTGGGCTGGTAAATTGGTCCAATATCTCCACATCTATAAACAAGCTTTCAATTACATATTTTTGTAGCTTGGATTAAAATTAACCATGTGTTCAGACTAAGGTCCCACCAGAAATCGATTCACATGGGCCCAATGTGATGGTAGAAGATGCGGTTCCAACAGTAGATTCCGAAATGAACTTCCGAATCCTTTCTCGGTAACTATCCAGCGTAGCAATTCTTATGGACGGGGAACCCGCAAGAAGAATTTCAAGTTGCATCAGGCAGTAGACACCACAATTATACCCTGTGTTTAAGCAATTAAAGTTTTCCACGTTATCTATTGCAAAACACCGTGTTTACAAATGTATGTATCATCTTTAACTTTAAATTACGCGGCTGATTTTAAACCGATTTTGTTCCAAGCTACGTCAAGCTAACGACAAAAGTGCAAAATTTGTTTGAGACGCATTCGAAAGATGTGCCATTTTTAGCGTTAACTTGCCGCAGTTTGGAATAAAATCTGTTCAAAATCAGCTGCGTAATTTAAAGTTAAAGATGATACATGAGTTTGTAAACACGGTGTATTTATCATGACCCGTTGTAACGCTTTTTTATCAAAATACCGTCATTCACGCAAAGCATCGCTTCCTGATACTCAATTTGCATTGGTGTTGTTTCAGCACGTAAGTGATATTGCAAAAAGTTGCTGATTAATACAACGCCAGAACGTAGATCTTGCGACGTTGCTCCAGCTCTCATCGAATCCCAGATTGTGAGCAGCTTCTGCCTGAGTCAAGCAACCATATTATAATAGTATTAAAATCACTGAAAGAGCTGGGAAACTGTGATTCCCAAGGATATGGATTATACCAACCTCGGCTGCATCCGGTATAGAATCCAGTGTATCTGGTTCGATAAGAAGCCAACATAGCACTCAGCATCATCTGGAATCCATTGAAGGGTTTCGAAATTGAAAAACCAATCCTGTATGGGGATATCTTCTGCAGAATCCCATTTCCTACAAGATGGCATACGATATCTGACAGATGTCTTCAACAAAATGCTGGAGGAAGGACTGTGCGAGTCGTGGTGTGAAACAACAATAGTTCCCTTATACAAGAAGTCAGACCCCAATGATCCAAGGAATTATCGACCCATCTCATTGCTGAATACCAAAACAAAAATATTCACAACCATACTTAACAGCAGACTCCAGACAATCAACAACTACACCAAGAACATTACGGACAACTAAGCCGGATTCCGTCAGGGACATTCTTGCGCAGACCACCTTTTTGCACTGAACGCAATGATCCAATCAAGCCTCGAAAAACCCACGAAGAAACTGTTTGCATTATTCATAGACCTGGCGGCCGCTTTCGACTCCATATCTCAAGACCTGCTCTGGAAGAAGCTCCGGCATTTGGGAATAGAAGGTAGAGGTGTCAAAGTCATACAGAGTTTATACGACCAAGCAAGCACCAGAGTAAGGGTTACTAATAACTACACAGACAAAATCAAGATAGAAAAAGGCTGTATACAAGGTGAATCTCTTAGCCCAACCATTTTTAATAATTATTTGCAAGAAATTGTAGAATACCTGGACAGGTCACATGGGAAAGGCGTAAAAATCGATAGCAGAGAAATCAAAATTCTCTTGTACGCTGACGATATGGTTATCACTTCAAATTCATTAGAGGACCTGCAAAGACTAACGGATAAGGCTAGACAATACTTTTTGAATAATAGATTAACGGTAAACTTAGATAAGACAAAGGCCATCGTATTCAAAAAAGCCGGAAAAATGTCTGAAAAAAGATAAACTGTACTGGGGTGAAGATCCTATTGAATTTGTACAAGACTATAAATATTTAGGCATAGACTTCTTCTACACAGGAATTTTCAACAAGAATAAAAACAGCAAAATAGCAAAGGCCAGGATAGCGGTATCAAACCTGTTTGAAATCTTTTATAAAGCTAAAATACATAATATAGACGTACACCTGAAACTGTTCAACGCCCTAGTTAAGTCAATAGTACTGTACGCCATACAGGTATGGGGTTTAACATACTTAGAAGATCTCGATGTACTACAGAATTCCTTCCTAAGAAGATTATTGAATACTAGTAACAGCGTACCAGGATGGATACTTAGATTAGAGACAGGAGCAAAAAGTGTCAAGTCTCATATATTTAAAGCCACCTTGAAATTTATACGAAAATTAGTAGGGTCAGAACCGAACTCAATATTATTTAACTGCTACACAGAGCTTAGGGAAATGAGACAATTTGATGGAGAACTTAACCATAAGACGGATCATAGATACAACTGGTGGCTCCAGGTAGAAAAAATGTTTGAACAAGCAGGAATGTTAAACCACTTTAAACAAATCGACCAAGACTATTTAGCTAAATACTCTAAGATAATGATAGAGATGTATGACCAATACCTCATTAATGACGATGTTAAGCAACTGACAGAAACTAATACATTTACAAGTTTCAAGGTAATTAAGACACATGCAGTTAGAGGAATACAGTTTAGCTGGGAGAGCTGGAATGTGACAAAGCTCATACAGAATGTAAGGATAGGTCTCCCCAGGCTCACGGTAGCTGGTAAAACATACAACCTCAACGACATGAATAGAATGTGGAAAAATGGCAAGGTCAAAATCTGCGAAATGTGCAACGCTAGGGAGACAGAGAATTGGTTTCATGCACTGATAAAATGTAAACAATTTAATTATATACGTAATATTTTTCTAATGCCGCTTGTAAATATTGTTCTTTTTAACCGTACAGAGGATGAAAGTGAATTTATAATAATACTATCACGATGGTCTGAAGATTTGGACCATGCAATGAGAATATACAGATATTGCTGCACTTATGTTAAATACCGAAATATGTTCTACAACGAAACAAACTAAACTGTAAATACTCAATTTAATTAAGGACCGCGCGAGAGAAAACCGAATTACATGTTAAGTCATACACGTTGTCAGAGCCTCGGCTATATCGACGTCAGAATAATAAATCAATCAATCAATCAATTCCTACAAATATATAAAGGAAGTAAGTGTACTGTTGGTTGTGGGTGCTCCAACAATAGTTTCGACGCGTATGTCGTAATAATATAATCCGTCAACCACTCTCGTGGATTTTCAAGAAATTTGTCTACAGCAGTTTTGTCCATAATTATTACAAGAAGTTCGTATTCCTCTTTTACTCGAACACAACTTCAGCTAAAACTGATTAATTTCATCGTCATATTTCTATTCTAACCGTTCTTGTAGTAAGAGTAATTGTTTCGTTTGCAAATTCTCCTTCTGAAAGAGGATTGGAAAATATTCATTCAAATGCATCCAGCCATCGTACCTATTCTTCCTACCAGGGATTGAAGACTACAGGTAACTATCAAATTACATTCCTTGGACATTTCACAATGAGCCATAAAAATACCTTAAGCCTTCTGTCTTGTGCAAAACACTCGCTTAACTTTCCATTAGCTAGAAGCCCCAGCTTGGAATTCGTGGCGGATAGCAGATTGAGAAGTAGCTACTACCGTTTCTTCAGCGCTGCGGATATGGGATGGCGCCTTTGAGTCGATAGTTGGAACGCCTTTCCCCGAGTTATTCACATTGAACATTATATGCCCTAGCTCTGCAGACATTACTCTCATGGTATTCCTTAAAAAGGCTTTGCTAATTTACTATATGACTACAGTACATAAGTTTGCTTGAAGTCATCCTCACTATGCATGATTAAGCATTCACTACGGTGCAATTACTTGTACTTCATTTTGACTAGCTTGTGCTACCTAGTTCAATCCGATTTCTTCCTTGCAACTTGTAACACATTATTTTCTTTACTCCGGACAATCAGTATTTCGTAGTCTATACTTTTTTAGAAAAGTGAAACTTTGTAACTTCTTCTGCTTGATATCTTTGACAAATACTGCTAGTGAAAACGAAAATTACATCTGCAATGTGGCTAGATTTTAGTTTTCGGTGGATATGTTTGTCTACATTGTGATGCGCTGGAGTCTCTTCAGCTCCAACAAAAACCTCTAAAGTTGTTCCTGCTGCGTTGTTCGCTGAGGTAGGTCATCCTTTATTTACGCCTTGGGATCCGAAGTTTGTATTCTTAATTTCTACTGGTATCTTTTGTATTGTATTGTAAAGGAGGTGCCCGTTGACTAGCAACGAGCGCCGACGTAGCCACTGATAGGCTAATTGCGGACTACCCTCAATTTGCAACGATGCTTACGCACCAGTCTTTCTGTTAATCCGTTCCATTAAGCCTGTTGCCATGAAGAAAGACAACACGCGTTTATGGTCCAGATCTTTTAGTTTGCTATGATCAAGTCTCACCTCACCAAGGTAGAGTAACCTGACCAAAGCGTGGATCGCACAGTCAGCAATAACATGAACTGCACTTTCCTCTAACCCACACTCACAATTCGGACTGGTTGTCAGTTCCAGATTGTAAGCATGTTTATTCAAGGTTATGTGACCAGTCACCAACCCTGTTAACGTCCGAAGTTGACTCCTGGTCAGTTTCCTGACACGAGAGTTGCTTCGTTTAATGTTCTCTGCGGGAATCCACAGCTTTGTCTGCTGGCAACCAGGACGTATTCGCCACTGTTTTGCCCAGCTTGAAGTCATGCACCGCCATATACCTCTGGTGACAGAGGATTCTGGCAATGGCAGCATGGGTTTTGGGCCAATGCAGGGTTTTTTACATCCTGCCTTGGCCAGTTTATCGGCCAGCTCATTTCCAGCATGACCTTCGTGTCCCGGAATCCATTCTATCCTCACCTCGTTGGTAGAACCAATCGATTGAAGACGATCATGAACTTCCAGTATTAACCTAGAGTTTGTGTAATCCTTGTCTAAGGAATTGACACAGCTCATGTTGTCGCAGTATATTGTGATCTGCTTACCGGAAAGGGCCATACCCGCCAGTTTGTGAACTGTACGGTTGATTCCCTCCAGTTCGCAGTCATATACTGTAGCGTAACGATCCAGGGGGCCACAGAATCCCATGTGTCTCCTAGAATCGTGGTCAGTGATGGTAACGCCGTATCCAGTCAAGTGACCCTGGCGAGAGCCGTCAGAGTAACAGACCAGACCACGACCCGTCACCGTTCTATTCGACCAGGTTGCCCTGTCCGAAATGCCACAGGAATAGCGTTTGGAGCTTATTCCCGTGGTTTCCGTCCAGTCATATAGAGCTGGCGTTAAGCCAAGCTCCAAAACTGATTTTGAGGACTCCCATACATGGGCCACGTGGCCACTTGATGGTATTCCCTTAAACTCTGCTGAGCCTGTACGGAGTAGTCTCCTCCAAGTTCGCAGAGCCACTCCTTTGAGGTGAATGTCAATCGGCATAACACCCACCAGTGCTTCCAGCCCAGCACTCGGTGTCGAAGCTGGGGCACTGGTCGTCATTAGCAAAGCCAAGCGTTGAACTTGGCTCAGCAACGCTATTTGGGTCTTGTTGAGATTAACTCCCCAGACCATAGCACCGTAATCGAGGCCTGGCCTTATGACTGACTCATATATCCATGAAGTCAGTTTAGGACTCAGACCCCACTTCTTGCCCACTGCCCTCCTGCAGAGGAGCAGTGTCTTTTTGGATTTATCCGATTTAGACTTAATGTGTTCGTTCCAATTCAGCTTCTTGTCCAGGATAATTCCTAAGTACTTCACTGAATCGGCACATTTAAGCTTTTGTCCCCGTAATTTTACAGGGTGTTTTTCCTTAGTCCTTGAGTTATCCACCCAAAGGACTTCGGTTTTGCTGCTATTGAGAGTGAGTCCGTTTTCGGAACACCATCTATCAATAGTTCTGAGTCCCCAGCTGATTTGGTCACTGCAGGTTTTCCTGCAGATCCCTGACGCTGCTATGCAAACGTCATCAGCAAAGGCTTGACAAAGCAGTGACGGATGGTTGAGCCGAAGCCGCTCCATCAAACTGTCCACCGCAATGTTCCAGTATAACGGAGAGCATACGGAGCCCTGCGGGCAACCATTGCTTACCGTCTTCGACACTGTTACACCATTGAGGCTACATTGCAGCTCTCTGTTGGCTAACATAAAATTTACCCACCTAATGATCATAGGATGGATCTTGAGTCTTGCCATGCCGTCTGTTATAGATCGGCGAGCAATATTGTTGAAAGCACCTTCGATATCGACGAATGATGCTATACATGGTCTTTTGGACTTTATGCAGCCCTCCATGAGATTCACAACTCTATGGATGGCTGCTTCTGTAGACCCGCCAGCCACGTACGCATACTGACGGTTTTCTCTGAGGTGGCTAACCAGTTCCTTCGTTCTCAGGAATCTGTCAACCAGCCTCTCTAAAGTTTTCAGTAGGAAGCTCATCAGAGAGATGGGCCTCCAAGCTGAAGTGCTAGTGTAGTCATTCTTCCCAGGTTTAGGAATGAAGACAACCCTAGAACATCTCCATCTACGCGGCACATACCCCGTAACCAAGCAAGCCTTGAATAGGCCGCTGAGGGGCTCTAGTATACACGCAGAGGCCTTCCTAAGTATGTGAGGAAATAGCCCGTCCGGCCCGGGAGCCTTAAATGGACTGAAGCTATTAATAGCCTCTAACACTTTTTCTGGGGTGACCATGTCAGAGACTACGTCTACGCCCATAATGTCGTGTTCCCCAGGGATGTGCTCAGCATCACCTGGGAAATGTTGCTCTAGCAGTTCCGCTAGAGTATGTTCGGTACCACAGGTGAGAGAACCAGATGGAGTGACCACACTAGTAATCTCCCTGTTTGAGTTACCTAAACACTTCATTAGCCTAGAAGTGGCCGGCATGGACTCTATAGAGTCACAAAACATGGTCCAGCTATCTAGTTTTGCTTTCCGTATTGCCTTTACGTATCTATTACGTTGAAGACAGTACGTTTTCCAATCTTCCTCACTGAGGTGGGCCATTCGACAGAGTCGGCCTACTTCCTTCCTCAGTGCGGTGAGTTCCGAAGTCCACCATGGACTTCGGTTTTCCTTGAAGCATGCCTTTTTCCAAGGACACGCTTCGTCCAGAGACTTGTTGAGTGCTGTATCCAGCTGCTCAGCAACTTGTTCAATACCCGTTGTATCATAGGGTACATCATTTGGGATGTGAGACACTTGTTCCCGTAGTCGAGTAACAAATATGCCATCATCCATTTTCTTTATATTGCGCACCCATCTAGGCTTGGGTTTTCCAAAACCAAGATGGAAGTCAATATATTTGTGATCCGAGATGCTGTCGTCGTCGGAAACGTTCCAATCGGCGACAATAGTAGCACCTCGTTCATTGCAGATTGTGATATCAAGGACCTCTCCGCGCGCCTTGGTCACAAACGTGGGTTTTGATCCTTGGTTTAGTACCAAAAGATTCTCTTGAGACAGAAACTCGTAGAGTTCCTCGCCTCTGTCGTTAATGTCGGTGCTTCCCCAGCTGGTATGGTGCGAGTTCGCATCCGCTCCAACTATTAAGGGAAGATTCCGACTATCACAATATCTCACCAGATTCCTGAGCAATTTGCTCGGGTGATCATCGGAGTTATGTGCCATGTAACACGAGGAAAGTATAACTTTACCTCGCTTCCATTCGGTAACAATTGTTACCATATCCGAATCAGAGAATTCAGGCAGTAGGGCTGCACTGATTCTATCGGTAACTACCACACAAGCACGGGGTCTGAGCCCGGTTGCATTGGCGGCATATACTTTCTTCCACGTCCCGAAGCCCACGACTGCATTATTCACGCAAGCCGGTTCCTGGAGAAGTAGAATTCTGTGAGAGGTGCTGACGGGGTCAGGTTGCGAGTCCCCATTGACATACCCCCTGCTTGACAGTGCCAAAGCAGCTGGATAATGCTTATGAAGATTCGCCTGGGTTAGGATGCACTGGGGGCTTTGGATAGGCAGAATGGGCTGTGCACCACTCCCACCATCCCCACCCCTACTGCTGGTAGGAGGGAACCCACTCCTCCCACCCCCTTCTACGATGACCTCAGGATCCAGCATCCAAGGCCTCAGGCACCTGGATACCACCACCGTTGGTCACCTCATTTATGCCCGGTGCCTGCGTCCATGGTGGATCGCCGGCGTCGGTTGTGTCATATGTGTATGTAGCCAGGTGCGAATATACGTATTCGTAATATGTGCACACGCCCCATACAAATATCTCTTTAATTCCTTGCACGTAATTTGTGCTCGGACCTCCATTCTGTACTTTGGAGCAGATTGTCTTCATCCAAAGTGCAGACACAGTATGCAGGCGCCGACTAGCGGCTACCCGAAAAACGACGTCCAGGTCACTGGCGCCTCTGGTGGCAATGTTGGGAACTGCCTGCCGTATCCCATGTGCGAGGGATTCTAACAGGGCAGATATTGGTATCTGGTATCTTTTACAAAGCACGTCTATAGTCCATCATTTAATCGCGGAATTAATATAATTTAACAGATTACTGACCTCGTTACTTATGAGGGGACCTCGGAGCTCGTGTTCCATGTGGAATTTAACCATGACTTCAGGAACGAACATCACAGTTTTGCAACAAATGAAAACCATCGACGACGAGTGAAGCGGGTTCCTATCGTCGCAATTGTTGTTGGCGTGGTTGCATTCGGAGGAGGATATCTATTCTCAAAAGTCACGTCCAACCTTTTTGGGAACGACGATGCAATCCGGCTGCATCTAAATGCGGTAAGAATTTGATTTATTTCTGCAGCCACGAGAGTTGTGGTTTTTCTGTTCTTTGTTTTACTTACCTCCTTAGAATATGTAACGTCTGCATTTTGTTAATTTCAGGTGAAGGACAGCGTTATTGAGCAGCATAAGGAGTTTGTAGTGCTAGAAACTGTAGTGCGAAATGTCACATCCTATCTTGGCACCGTGGATACATTTTTGCAGTCAGTGATATCAAATATCTCCAAGGAAATCAAGTCTTCGAAGGACGGGCTGATGTGGATTTACGGTATAGTAAAAGCAAACCGGGCTTCTTCGTTGTTTCGCCATAGTGAAAGCGCTTGTATGCGCAAGGTTGTACCGACAGAATTAATTTCAGAAGAACTCCTGCAAAACAAATTAGTAGAATTATCGCAAATATTAAGCAACAACAGTAGAACTCTTGAAATTGGTGCAAGTCGCCAGTCAGAATACTTAAAGCTCCCGCTAGTAGATTGCTACATTTCAGAGGGTAATTTTACTGTTATTCTTAATGTTCCAATTAGGAGATCTAGCAGTGACTGGATAATGCATGAAATATTTCACAGTAAATTCGCTTACCGGGGGCAGACTTGTGAACTTTATCCGCAGGATGTGCAGTATGTTGCAGTTTCTGGGATAAGAAATGTTGCTTTCGAGACACGTTTGATGAACTATTGTTCAATACTGGAACACAAGATATGTATGATTCCCGCATTTAGCAAGGACTCCAGTGAGGCAATACAATGCATCTCCAGTATTCTTAGCGGGAAATCCGTTGTGGAAATTTCCGGAAACTGTGCTTTTCGATGTTCCCGAAACACAGATCTCATTATGTCCCAGTTCCCACCAAACTTAATTGTAATGACTAATGCGGATAGCTTAGTAACGAATTGTTCTGGAACTGAAACTTCTTTTACTTTCGAAAAATTGGGCGCTGTACACCTCCGTTTAAGCTGTAACTGTAGCTATCTTGTGAATGACAAATTCTGGATAAATGAGCCGTTGTTCTGTTTTAAGACTGCCGGGTTTGGGGAAGACGTATATCATGTGATCCCAAATTTGTGGTCGACACTTGAACATACATATGGAACACTTGAGCACAAGTTCCAAAAACTTGATGGCGTGTTGAACCATAACTGGCCTAAGCAAATTCCTGTTTTCAATTTTACTGCCGGTAATATTGAAAAAACTCTTAACTTTTCAGAATCTGTCATTGAAAATCCGTGGATGTCTTCTATTACACTTGTAATTTTTATTTTAGCCGTCATCGTGCTATTTCTGTTAAAAAAATTATTGTGTTAGTTATTGAGTTTGTTGTGGAACATTTTTTAGGAACAGTTTCCACCCTTAGTCCAATGGCGAAGTTCGGCATGAATAATCATTGCCAAAATTTAAATACACGGTTTGGTAGGAAAAAGCTTTGAATTTATGGTAGGTAGTTGCTATGCCAGACTCTACTGTGGGCGTTAGATTATTTACACCTTAACTTTATGTCTATTAGTGCAAGGTAGTGGTGGTTATTAGTAACTTGTTATCAACGTCAGAAGTTTTACTTCAGTGCATAGCTGTTATACACTCCCAAGTGCTGCAAGTTGTAAACAATGCCACCACTTTAAAATAATTTTTAAGAAAATCTAGTTTGTTACTACATTCTGATCATGAATTCCTTTACTGTTGAATCTAGCAAATGGAGTGCTGACGTATAATTAAATAAATGATCATGTTTCAATTCAGGTCTTACTGTTGTTTGCACTATTTTTAAGAACTGGTATGATTGTATGGTGCTGGAAATTGTGAGTAATAACCTCATTTATTTTCCTGTTTAACGATAGTTCTACATGTAGGGCAATTTGAATTTACTACAGAGTGAAGCATATCAAAAAGGTTGCCGACGTCTGCATCCCGAAACTCAGCCAGTTGTCTCGGATGAAATTACACCGGGGTGTCAAGCTTCATCCTTTGTTGCTAAGCCATGGATTCAAATCGAAGGAGCGAGCGGAAAAGTTAAATACTGGGCGTAAGGCGATGATTGTTCCACGATGTATGGACCATTCCACTTTGTTCCAGAAAATGTGGAACAAGCATTGTTAATTGATGGTAGGGATGAACAAGACGGATTTGACTAATGATTGTAAGCTTGCTTATTCTTCTCCGAGAGAAGCCAATTAATTGGAGCATTCGCCAAACATTGAAACATGTGAGAATACATATAAAGAAATGATAGAATTTAATAAAACGTTTCTTTCTGCCACTTACTACTCCACCTCTGCCATTAGCTGGAGCACTTAATTGAATTCAAGAAGCTCAGACACAATCCAGCTCTTCTCAGCTTTTCATATTAATTTTTCCGTTCAAGTTCCCTTTGAACTGAAACGGCAAGGAAAGGAATCAACTATACCCAATCTTCAACTAACTACTCAAGGTTCTACTTTGTTACAGGTAGGTAAGAATTTGCAAGGGCGTTGGAAACGTAGACGAATACGTGACCTATTACTTTTACTGTTAAAGTTGCCATTATATCCACGCAAGAGCTGAGAATTAATCATTTTTGTACCTTCCTCGGCATTTAGTCCCAAGTATCGGAAGATGAAAACCGTTGAGACAGGACTTGCCGCTTTAGCGGTCATTCTTCTATTGGGAGGACATCTTGCGGCGGCATTTTTTAGCCGAAAATGTGTTGAATCAGAATGTCAATTCATGCCGGCAAAGAATGTTGATCTCAAATTGGAGTGCAAAGAAGAGCGATGTGATTGCAAACTACAAGGAGGAATGGACGGGGGCAGGGAAATTCGGGTGGTTGGTGGCAAATGCTTGATCGGACCAAACGGCCCTTGTGGAATTCATGATGACGTTCAAATCGATTGCGAAGAGGGCTTGAAATGCATTGACAGCAGGTGCAAGGCAAGCAGAAAAATTGAGCCCCGCTGGTTAAGCAGGACTAACAAGGCTGGCTACAGGCTAAGGTGGGAAGTTTGCTCCAAGGACAATGATTGCGTCTCACCTTTAATTTGTGCATACACTGGTCCCAACAAAGTCGGCTCCCGTTACTGTGATAAAGTCCGAAAACGCCCAGAAATGACGTACGGGGTTTATAATGAATATGGAATGTAAATCAATGTACACGTCGTATCTTCACCTTTTTAAATTAATTTCAAAATTGAATTAAAATTGAAAATTATTAAACGCTATTTCATTAACATAAATTTGCTTTAGATTTTATTCTACACAAACTGCAAAATACTTTTAATTCACACAAATAATTACAACAGAGCACTTTAAAGATCCAACTAGAATTTCTGTATCTATAAAATATATGTACATACTTTCAGAGAAATTGTTTTAATTTTAATACACACATATTCTTTCATGCAACTTCATGATCCAGTATTTTCATTCATTGTTTTCCAACACTGTTTTCCATAACCTGAGCACAAGCCTACTCTTGTCATAAAAGAGTTTGACCAGACTCTGATTTTCTAAAGCCAAAACGTACTGAATTTTATATTACAACACGAGTTCCACTTCAACGTGCTGCCATGCTACAGCTCAACCATGTAATGCAATAATAGCCGCAAAGCTATATACATTTCATGAATGTGTTTCTCGCGCCATCTATGCCAGAATTAATCAAGTATGTGAATTGCTCCAGCATACAATAAAATGGTAACGTTTTTCATATACTATGGCTTGTATCCGTGTACGTGCAAACGTTGAAAAGTTCACAGGGACTCACGGAAGAAAAAGTGTGTTAGACCATTGCAGTTTAGCAGTCCCTAGCGCCCTCTGCTAACTCCTGTTCTTTGAATGCTACCATTGTCTGCACATCCAAGTTGCTGTTCCCATTGTATCTCTCAAACCCATTCATAATCAGATTACGATTGTTCCCATTAATTAATTAAGGTTACAGTATAGAAGCATTAATACTCAAGTCTATCATTTATAACTAATTATTTTTAATATCTACCATCAAATATTGTACATTTAAATTTTATATAGTATTTACCACCGGTAAAAGTATACGTCACTGGTAATAGCGCAATATGCGCTTCAGTACATCAAAATATACAACTAATTTAATTGAGATGAATAATTACATGAGAAATACATGTTTGCTTTCAGTAATAACACACAATAAATAATTCATGCAATAGCTAAGCATTACAACAACCAAGATAGCTTCAATCAACTATATATCATCCCTAATTATCCTGTGCATCACAAATACAATGGTCAATTCAAAGAAATTCTATGCTCTATTGTAATTCCTAGCTAAAAATAAATAATTTAATTGTTTCAGAACTTCCACGTTCACGATACAGTTATTTCTATGGGTACTAAATCCTTATGACCAACATTTTGCATAATTTAGAGGGCTGAAATTAAACAGGGCATTAAGATTTTTTTGCAACTTGAGATTAAAATGATTTCGTACTTTTACATTCTATACCGTTGTATTTACAGATACACATGTATACACGATACTGTAATGAAACTAACGTTGAATACGATAATGATAGTCAATCATTGCTAGGAATACACGACATTAAATACTCATGAATTAAGTGCAAGTGTTTGAAAGGCTATACAAGAACCTTTGGAGAACCTTATACAGTTTAGTAAAGTATTGCTGGTACATATGCCTGATAAACAGTTATACGTAATCGTATTACTATTTGCATTACTATTTAAAATTTAAAATTATAGTTGAATCTAAATTAGTTTTTACGAATTATTATGATGCGAAGAGATGAGTAGCGCAGTATTGCCATTTCCAGCAAGGTGATGTATCCCACTGTTGTTGTTATTATTTGGATTGCCATTGTTGTTATTATTGACGGCATTGAGATGGGATGCCATGATATTTTTAGCGACTTGAGATATTTTGGATTTAGGTTTACGCTTCCTCGTTTGTATCCCATCCTTCCTCATGGCAAGGGGACGGTTGACTCCATGGAGTTTAAAGTACAAGCCACACGCGTTACAAACCGGTTCACCGTCATTATTGCGCCGCCAGAGAGTAGTGGTGGTGGTGCCACAATTTGTACAGCAAAGCCCCAGTCGTCTCGACGTCGCCTGCAACCCCAATAGTATTAACACAACATTATAAACATTATCTCAATGTATTTCGTTTTCACATTTAAGTAATCCCTCCAACAAGGCTCTCTGTCTCTCCCCGCTTTCCTGGCTCCCCATCACCCCCAGTCTCCAGCTTCTTAGCTTTTGACTTTTCAGAAACTTAAAGTCAAAACGTTGTTTTCCACAGCACAGCACTAAGGTTCTTTGCCATCATCCCCTACATTGCGTCTATAAGTATTGTTGCTTAAAGTATACGCTCTCATCTCCAGAATCCAATAAATTCCATTCATTTCCCGCATTTAAATTCCTCCGTCTCCCCGAAATCTTGTCACCACCACCGAGGAGAGAGAGTTTACACAAGACAAAGTATTTTATTCTCACCATTCTTCTTGACGGCTTGATAAGAGGTCTGTTCATTCCATTCATTTTATGGTAAAGTCCACAAGCATTGCACAAGTAATGTCCAGTTCCGTCTCTCCGCCAAAGGGGTGTGGAAACCGCCCCACAATTCACACATTCCCGAGCCTCATTAATACCAGCCGGTGTCCAACCAGGCCCGAGGAAGCATGTCGTATCTAGGACGGCTGCAGCGGTCATGGCAAGAGCAGGGCTTGACCCACCCATTCCAACAGTGTTGCCGCCTACGAGTCCACCCCCGCCTCCGTTTCCTCCTCCGTGAACTCCATGGTGATGATGCGGATGATGATGATGTAGCCCGCTTCCGCCTCCCGTTCCGCCGCCACCGTTTGCGTGTCCAACAAGATTACCCGGGACGTGATGATGATGGTGGTGGTGATTGAGAGCAGCGGCAGCGGCCGCTGCCGCCGAGAAACTGGGTGTGGTGCAAAAGCTTGAATTCATATCTGCAAAGGGGCGGAAAGAAATACATTAAATGATTAGATTTTCTTGTAAAATACCGGGTAACTATACATTTAGTAGCTCCTTTGGAGAGTTTTTCCCAAATCTTGATTTCAATGCTAATCTTGCATGTTTTGTAAATACTGACCCGGAAATTATACAAAATTCAGACTATATTCTAAGGTAAATAAACAAATTTTGGTTAGAAACCCTAAGAATACTCTTTTGGAACTCTAAGGCAAAAAAGCCTTAGGGCGACCATTGAAAAACCCTAGGATGCCCGTGTAAAACTTGATCACCTCTGGTGTGAGAAACCCGGGGTTTTTCACCTACTATACTCCAGCAAGCTCTACTCATTTGAGATAACAGCTTTAGTGTATCATCCCATCCCGAAAATTTCAATTTCCCTTAAAGGAATCTCCTGTATTTGTAGCTCTGGCTTAATGGTTCTTTGACACAGGAAAAGTACAGGATTTTTTTTCCTTCCTTATCATCAAATACCTTCTTGAGTGATCTCTTCTATAGCCTAGAGATGACTCCTCTTCGGAGGGAATGAATCACTTCTCGTGACAATAAATGCCTTGGAAACTCGCAGCTAGTAGCTGGGAGAGAGACAATGTTAAATTACCCCCGCCGGAGTGTCACCTTTTTTACGCTGTTAACTTGTAATATTGGCGGCGGCGGGTACTATATGTTCTCACCCGTCCCGTCCGGCACTTACTATTCCTCTGCACTCCAGTCCTATCCAAACTAACCACAAAACCAACGAGCTGATAAGAGTTAATGTGAAAAAAAGTCCCGCCTCCTCGTTTGTTTCCCTTGCCGCGCCCTCCTCTTGGAACTAAATTACCACCGGGTAGTAACCGGGTAATAAGTCAACTAACAACCGGGAAACTTTTGAAAACTTGTAATTTTCACAACAGCTAACTTTGTGATTCGTGCGGCTCAAGTCTCAACAACGACTGCAGCAATCTGTCTACAAGCGGATGATTATAAAACTCCAACTAGCTCATATAACTGACCCCGTCCTGTAGGTATCAGAGGTTAAGTTGATGTCGATGACAATATTGGTTGACGAGACACTTTTACAAGTGGATTACCTTTAAATCCCTGCCAAAGATGCTCTCAATCCACACATTTCTTAATCATTCGTCAACGGAAGAGACGCTTCGGGTAATTGCAAAGTCTACCTGTGGCTGGCCAATTTCTCACCTGTGTATACGCACTTTCATCTTCCCTCGTCACCGTCTCACCAATAATCTTTATGTTCTAATGGGATCCTAATTGAAAAGTGGAGTGAGGGATGAGTGGGACAAGAGAATCCTTTTCTTACCTAATCTCCTTACAATCCATTAACTCTTTCCTTTAATGGTTTTTAGCTTGAATTTCTATAACTTTTCAATATATTATAATTCTCCTTAAATCATGGATTTCTCTCCTTGTTCCTCCTCTTCTTCGCACCTTTTCTACTCTGCTGGCTTTAAAATTGTTGACAATAACAAGGTTTCCCCAACGCTGCAAGTCTGCTACATACCTGTCTCCAAAGCATCTTGGCTTGTAGAAGAATCAGGTAGAAAATGTATCATCTTTGGCTTAAATCCATTAGAAATTAGCATAATCGTTCTGAAAACAATTTCCCTGTCAACTCTGCCTCGGCGATGAGGGTAGAGAGGCAACTTTCTTACAAGAATTTAGTTCAATACAACTAACCAGAGGGGGTTGATTGCTGGGGATTGGAGCTTAGAAGCTGGAGGAATAAACAGAATGTACTACATGTGTAGCTCGTTGTAGATGAAGCGATAGGAGCGTCTGTACTCACCGTAATGATGCGCTGTTCGTGACAAAGTGGTGTCATAATGATGTCTCCACATGGCTGCTCCGGCCGTGTAAGGATACAAGTAGGATGGTGAGTATGATGATGTTGAATTGGTTGGAGCTCCTCCGCCACCACCTCCACCGCCACCCGCACTGGATCCGATTGACCCGGATGAACTGTTTGTGCTGTTTGCGGGACTTGTGGTAGACCCCGAGGAGGACATGCCAAGGGAGGAGGATATGGGAGAATTGCTGAAGGGAGAGGAGGAGTGGTGATGGTGATTGTGGTGACCTCCTGTGTGATGGTTTTGGGCCGTGGTTGAGCCTGACCAAAAATTGTCAATTGACAGGTTAATGTTGTCAGTTGCAGTTCCTCCGGAAGAAGGGGAGGATGCCGTGCTATTCCCACCATTCATATGACCACCACCCATTTGAGAGGCGTGGTGATGGTGAGTGAATGAGAATCCTCGGGGATTCATTCTTTTTAGCATGGGCGTTTGAAATTGATTCTGTAAAAAGAGAGAGAAATTCAAGGGTTTTATTTTATGAATTCAAGTTGCTATGACAATTGAATCGGGTGGTAAAATTAGCGGGAGTTTTCATACTACAAATCAATCACTTTCTTAATATTGTCCAGTATTATATTGCAGAGCTAAGAAACTATATTCAAAATGTCCAATTTCCCAGATAGCCAACCTTCGAATATAAATCTTATACAAGAGCCTTTAAGCAATGCCCGAAGCGAAGCATCGATAATCGATGAACCTTCTCCGACGATAGAACATGAGCAGGGACATTCTTTAGAGCCTCCAGCCGGCGGAGCCGTTAATCAAGTTCCAGAAGGACAGGAGGGAATGGCGACAGAGAAATCAAAAGCTAATTCAAATCCTCCGACTAACCTAGCGGAGAGTGGAATTGTCCCGGGAGCTTATCAGCTCTCCGACTTGAATTATCACACTTCACTTAAGGAACGGATTGGTAAAATTCCTTGGAAACATTTACCTTGATTTAAAACTAATGTTAATCGTACAAAAACAAAGCTTGGGCTCTGCTCCGTCTGTGTAACTGGGAATAAACTAAAACCAGTATAGCAGAGCCACCTTAGTAGCCTAAGTGCCTTAAGATCGTAATGTATTAAAGATAACTTGAGTAAAGGTAAAATGTAAAACGTCTCTGCCAAGCCAAGACAGTGCCGCCGATTTGCAGCAGCACTGGCCCATTACTCAGAAGAACTCAGGATTATATTATTATTATTAACCACTGAGGAATTTGCTACCGGTCTAATTACGTCTGGACTCTAATGGATTTGACTTATTGCTCTCTTTTGATACAGGTAGCCTAGTTGATTCATTAAAATTCGCAGATGTCACTTTCGTCCTTAGCGGAGACGGAGACGAGACAATTGAATTACGAGGACATAAGCTAATCTTGGCGATTTCAAGTCCTGTTTTTGCAGCCATGTTTTACGGAGCTCTGAAATGCGAAGACAGAGTAGTCATTACTGATTGCAAAGCAGACGCTTTTGGGAACATGCTTCAGGTAAAGGCTTTGAGAAAGTTTTCCTTAAAAGCGCTCTTGTAGTAATTAACCTCAGAAGTTATCGCTGTGGCTACTACATGTCTGTCTTGAAAGCGTCTCTTGTCCTAATGTCTGCTTCAACTACCGATCGCCATTAACTGCTCAATTTAGCGAAAATTGATGCTTTCACTCTGTAGTGTGTTGCTTTACTGCTAGGGTTAAAATTATGCTTGTAGAGAATAAGTGTCATGTTTTTTGAGCGTTAAAGCTTTGATGCTCTTCTAACGGCACCAACCCTTGTCTCACTTTTCCCCTGTCAGCGACTCTTCTGCTGCTCTACAGCATTTTTCCTACCCGCATCTGCTTTTCGGTTGAATGTTGGCTCCATCCGATTTTTTCGTCCCGTTTTCTCTTACAAAGGCTGTTGAAACGGAGCCTGTTACCTTCCCATGTTTACACTAATATTTCATAATTGAATTGCTTTTATCCCCACACAAACGCACTTCTCTCTACATGTAGTTTGCCTACAAAAACGAGCTATCAGTGACGGACACACAGTTGGCCCTGGACGTTTTGTACGCCGCCCGCAAGTATTCAATGCGTCTTCTAGAGGATGAGTGCATGATTTATTTGTGCGCCCACGTCTCTCATGAGAGTGTTTTGGCTGTGAGAGAAGCTGGAGAAAAGTATCATTTCCCTATTCTCGAGTCCATTTGCGAAGAATACATTGAACAGAATTCATACAAAGTCCTCAAGTACCACTACCCCTTTCTTCCGATTGACAGCCTTGAACAATTTATTTCATCCGATCATCTTAATATTCAAGAAGTTGAGCTATTCCGGATTCTCTTAGAGTGAGTTAATGTATAACTTTTAGCTCTCTCCTTTATAATAGTTTTGGCTGCTGGCGGCCAATCTTTAAATTATTTTCCGCAATCTGTTAACTGTCTTTTTCCATAAAGCTTGCTATAATTTATTGCCGATTCTCTTTAAGCATTTCTCTGAACACGACGTAATGCTTGAAACTTAAATACAATTTTCTCAAGAGTAATCCTCTCGGAATTGCTTATTTACTTCCAGCTGGGCATCCCTTGAATGCGAACGCTTCGAAACGGAAGAAACGCCTCTAGCAATGCGAAAAGTCCTAGAGCCAGTAATTCACGAGATTCGGTTTCCACTAATGACAGCTGTGGAAATGGCGGATTCTATTGTACCTACAGGGATTTTATCTACAGAAGAGATTGCTTCAATCCTAACATACATTTCTGCCACGGACAAACATGGAGTCACTCAAGTCTTAGGTTTCCCCACTCGGAGTCGAGTGCAGAAAAGGCCTGTGATCCTATCATCTTCAACGAATAATTCTGAGGGAGGCTCTAGCTTCTCTGCTAACGGCGGGGGATATAACAATGCCAACACTGTAATCCAGATCCCTTCAGAATCCACCTGGATTGGTCGTTCACCACGGTAATAAAATGGAGTCATATATATTCTCTCTTTTCCCCTTCTCTCTCGTTAGCATCCTACAATCCTACCGATGATACATGCTCAGTCATTCATTTCTGATAATATTCAATTCCATTCACGCACTCTCATATGAGGGAGTGAATAACGAGTTAAAATCCCCGAACACATATTTCGTTTTTATAACAACAACGCATCGGCAAGCAAAAAGCTATATACAACCAACTAACAACAAGTTTTATTACAAGAGGAAAGCGTAATTGCTCTTTCACAGCCATTGACCACTGGCTAGTTTTGAGAGTAAACTAGCTTTGGAGTCAATAGCATGAAACGCTTCTGGAGCAGTAGTAGCCTGATGTAGAATTTTATGCTTCACCGCGGAATGAATGACTGACAGACTAAATTATCCATGACACGCAAGATGACTTGTATGTGTGTGTAGGAGTTGAATGAAAAAAAGTTATGCTTGTTTATTCATTTAATTGCTATGCGGACTTGGGGGAAGAAGCTACTAGTTTTCTAGTGGATCGTAATTCAATGTTATTTTATTACTCTCCAGGAACCATGCCCGAAGTAAAAGAAAGAATCGTTCAAATCGTTAATGGTCCTCATAATTTTCAAAATTGAGTGGTCAACTGATTGGATGGAGGCTCTGGGGATTATTTGCTCTTGTTTTTGCACTGGAAATAACCCATAACTAAATTGTATATTGTCTAGTTTTTCTACCATCAAAAATTGATTTTTATGCTCAATTTAATGCCAACAAGTAAACCCATATCCAAATTATCGTAACCAATTAATCAATTATTATGTCCTTGTTAAATGATAACTGCGATCTGCGATACTCTTGTTGTGTCCGTAGGCTTGAGTTTGACAAGGAGTAAATATTCTGTAGGGTTTTTTCTCCCGAAATTCAGTTGTAACTCATATGCGATTAAAGAAAAGGATAATACGTGGAATTGCTTACTCAAGTAATTCAGGTCGGGGTTTTTTGTCGTCAAGAGTATAAAATTGAGCGATAGTTTTTATTATGAGTCTCTCACAAGAATGACGAAGAAGCTCGATTTTGATCATCAGTAATTGGGAATTCATAAGCAAAACAAGTTCATATAGCTTTGCCGTACATGTGAGAAAATGAAGTAAACGAGGTTGCTGTCTAAAAGTTTCTAACTTGAATCAAAATTCATGTTAAGAAGACAAGTTGTGTATGCATGATTCCAGTTTCTGCGCTTTAAAAATTTTCACAGCTTTTTTCACTCACAGGCTTTAAAAGAATCAAGATTCTATTAATGGCTTTATGATGAGTTAGTAGCGTTAGTTTTGCCTTTTCTCATCTCGTATGTGCATACTGCAGAGGGAAATTAATTTACAGAAGCCGTGGGAAAATATATAGCAAATTGCTACCGGTTTTTCTTTTAACTACTCCATCTAGTACGCTCCAGTGATCCACTCATGAGCGTCGTGTCATGGATGTAAATGCTATGGATGAGGGCTCCAGAGCGGGTGGGAATGGCCTCGTATACAAGGTTCTAAAGTAACATTAAGGCTTGAATTGGGTGCAATTCAGCAATAAAACTAATCATTATATGTACCTGCTTTTAATTGCCTTGGAAATTGGCGAAACCAATTGCGTTAAATTAGCGCGGAAACTGTGACTTGAAGATTCCCGGCGGTAAAATACGCAATTCGGGTATTTTCATCCTTTAAACGCCTACGATAAATAGCTATAGCTTTAGCTAAAGTCTAATGTATTTGTTAATTCAGATCGTTTATAGAAAAATATTCCGTATTTACAAACAAATCTGGAACAACAGCTAATTCATTAATTTTCCGTTGTTTAGTGTAGTCGTTTTAGTTGGTTGATATTCATTGACTTAAGCTCATTAACAGCTCATTCAATAACCGTTGGATCTAGTAGTTAGTAGTTACTAGCAATTAAGCTCCAGTGAAGTTTGAAATAGATATGGTAGTTCCGCAAGAACTTTCAGGTACATCTTCGGATGCCTCCGTAGCATGGAGCGATACAGGAGAAACTAGCGACCGTAAACTGGAAAAACTACAACTTCTGAAACGCCCCGTAACTTGTGTCACATTTTGTAATTTGCAAAAATCTTATAGTCAAGACAGCATAGAGGATTTTGAGTCCTATCCCCTACTACATCAGCGTTTAGGTTTGTTTTGCAAACTTTATATCAGAAATATCAAAAATGTCGACAAGTCATCATCTGATCCGTTAAAATACTATTAAATTGGGCTTGTGTACTCTCCAGGAAATCTGCTAAACCGCAAGTTACATACTGACGTAATATTTTTAGTCGGTCCTGGAAAAGAGCCGGTAGAAGCACACAGGATAATCTTAGTGTCGGCGAGTTGTACATTTGAGAATCTACTATTCTTTTCTGATAAGAATCATACCGCTTCCGCTACTACGCCTCCTCCTTGTCTAGTAAATTCCGACAAAATTGTTATTGAAGAGCCAAATTATTTGCCGCAAGCCTTCAAGTACTTTATTAAGGTGAGATTGAGAGGATTGAAACCTTGTGGTATTTCCTAAAATACTTGTGTAGCTTAAATGGTAGCTTGTCGGCATATTTATTGTGTGTATGATTGATGATTGGGGTGAAATCTTTGGATTGTCTCACGCAACAATATTTAGGCTTGATACTTGGGATAGGGAAGAAAATTACAAATCTTTTGTAAACATAATTCCGCTCACGCAACACAAGCAAGGAAATGAAGCATAAGCCATCAATAAGGCAAACGTTAAACTGCTTGTGGGAAATGGTTATAAAATACCAAATTTGTTTCTCCCCTGTAGGCGTTATACACTAACGAATTACCAGAATCCTTGAGTTTATCGGATTCATTCGAATTGTTTAACGTTTCCAAAAAGTATCGCGTATTCTTCCTTGAGGAAAAGGTCGTCTCCCACATTCTTGAAATAATATCAATCCAGAATGTATTCGAAGCCCTGAAGCTATCAACAAATTCCATAGAGCTAACGAAAATGGTGCCAATCTGTTGGAAAATAATTGAAGAAGAGACAAATTCAGTACTGGTGGAGCATTTGGAACAAATTGATGAACATACTCTAAGCAAAGTTTTGCGTAGAGATCAATTGAATGCGGCTGAAGTTGAATTGTTTCAGTTTGTTGTAAGGTAATTTATAAATCCAGACAAAATATGTATTTATCTACCGCTGTGACTATACAAAGACGTAGAAGACCAGAAAGGTGAGTGTGGGCTAGTATTGTCGTATCGCTCATGCTTAAGAATACCTCCACCATCAGCCAGGTGGTGTGACAGGAGAAACTAAATTTTATCCACCCAGAAGAGGGTAATCAAGATAGGCTTTTTTGGAATTGCAGGTGGGGCGGGATTCAATGCAGAAAACAAGGGCTCAAGTCAACAGGGAAGAACAAGCGACAACAGATTGATAAGTTGCTTCACCACATTAGATTCTCATCAATCAGCACCATCGAAATCAATGATGTGGTGATACCTTCAAGGGTTTTAGACCCCAAGGAGATTTCTGCTTTGCTTTCAAGAGATTTTTCTCCTGGCAGTTCTGCTAATGGCGGGAGCAAGTTAATAAGCAGTTCGAAAAGCACAGCGTTTTTGCTCAATCCCCGCCCGCGCTTTAAACCAAAGATCTCAAAATCGGATCCTTTGTCCAATTCTACACTATCCGCTAAGTTTTTTGCAAAAGATTACCCGTTTGATCACGGAGATGGGGATTATAATGCGTCTGCTGATGAGGAGTTGAGGGAAAATATACTGAAACCACGGAAACTCAAGTCTAAAAAGTAAGTTTGGCTAAAAGATTGAAATTTTAGCTTACGTTTTACGTAAAACAACAATAGAATTCAGAATCCAAGATTCAAATTGCCCTTAAACTTGTTGAAATACTGTAAAGCATTGTGTAATTATGTATTTTTCGAATTTTCACAGATCTTTAAGAAGCCTGACATCTGTAAGGAGAAAAACGTTAAGGAATTACAGATGATTCTATAGTTTTCTCGTACTTTAATTATATAATTTTGCAATATTTTTAAATAGTTCTTACAGCGTTAAAAATAAATTGTGTGTGCGAAATTAATCGACGCAATACTTTTGCCTCGTTGTTTTCTTCTCTACGTAGAGATTCTTTCCTTCTGCTGGAATCCACCCAAGTAGTTAGCGCATTATCTCGACTTAACCGCTGGCCTTAAAAGAGTAATCATCTGTTGCGCATCTTATCTTTTATTTCTGGGTGTAAGGATTCGGGTAAAATCTATGAGAATCTGGTAGAATCTGCCTCTCATTTAGTTTTGGGAAGTAGGAAAGAATCCTTTCTTCTGCCGTACCCTCCCACTCTACAACTTCACGTGTTTAACTTCATTAACAAGGGAAGTGTCTGAGGGAAGTGGCTTTGAAAAGATTTATACGCATTCTTTCCGGCTTGGGCTTGCGTCAAGAAAAAAGGGCCAACGTACAAAGGTGACGGCCTATGCATTGGGTGCAAACATACCCGGGTTTTTACGTCCAAGTTACATGCGCTGCTTTCTCTCGAGTACGTAGAATTTCAGAGCTTGCAGTTGCAAAATAACCCGAGCATAAATTCAGAAGACACGTGTATATTTGAAGGATTCATTCCCGTTCCCGCCTTCTTTCTTCCGAAGAATCCTCAACTTGTTAATTGCATTGCTCTTAAATTAAGTTATTTACTGTAGCTGTCAAAGAGTTGAATTAAATTAAATTTTGCAAGCTCAAGAAAAATAAGAGTGCAAGCATGCTCTGGATTTGTAGGATGGGCTTTATATTAGCTGTCTGGAAACTGTTTCAAAGTGAATCTGTTTTTGTGAACGCGGTATATTTCTCTTGTTTACGTTTTCCATTTAGCTGTCCTTCGTAGGTCTTAAATCATATAAAAATGATGGATCACTTCAAACCCATCCTACATCATCCATCAGAAGAGCTAATTTCCAATTTTGCTGAGAAAAAAACCTCTTGGGAAGAAGTGGCATGGCGAGAGCAAGAGGGTTGTAGCAATTCAGTCAGAAATACAGAACAACCAGAAGAACACAAAGCCAATTTAAAGAAGAAATACCCGGGTAAAATGAGTAAATTGCTTTCCGGAATTCCTCCACTTCTTCTCCGCCTACTACTCCTTGAGAGGAAAATTTATTTCTGCAATTAATGGAAGCTTAAAAGATGGGTCTTCTGCGGAGGAAGCTTTAAGCCTGCCAAGTTTTGGTTAGAATTTTCTAATTTAATTAAACGAGATTATCCTCTACCCGTTTTCCTCCACCATTTTCAATCCTGCTAGCCAAAACAACCCAAATAATAGAAAATCCCGCAAACAAAATAGCAATGTGTCTTATTGGAAGCTGCATCTTTCAAGGGAGTTTGCTAGCCAGAATTCAATGAATTTTTTCTCTCCCACTTTTCTTCCTGCTCTCAATCACTTTCCCACAATTTATTACTTTCCCAAGCTTGACACATTAATGCCTTTCTTTGAGGGATTTATAGACGGCTTCAATTTCTAATGCTATCTATTTGACTACAAGTTAACCGCTTGAGCACAAACCCAAGGGATAATTTCGCCTAAAGCTACTTTTAATTTACTTCCTCTTTAAATCAATCCAACTCGCGAGAGATGTTTCTAAGACGGCGGCACCTTCTAACACAGAGAAGGAAACAACTTAATAAAACAAATACCCGCAATTATTCTTATTCCATCTCAAATGCCCTCAAGGGCTTTTTTTTCTTGCCTCCACATCCCAGCTTTCATAGCTTTTGTAGCTGGTTTGAAGGATATAAAATCCGATATTTCTTAAAATAAGAGCTCGTTAACGTCTTAATTCTGTAAACGAGAGTGAGTGAGACTCCAGATGCCTCTGGACATGGTGTTAGAGGACTTTTCTCAAAGGTAAATTTGTCCGCACCAACAATGTTGAAAGGTCATTAGAGGAATTCCTTAAATTGTATAGTGTATGTAAACCCTGGCAGATCTTCTTTCTTCTCTTGAATTCTTATTTCCTTCCGTGTGTATATCCCCAAACAACAAGTAGCTACCAATTAAGGCGCTTGCCGCCCTTCTTCCAAAACTGACACCGAAGGCGCTTTGCCTTCGGAACCTGCGCGCATCTTGACTTTCCTTTAAACACTAATGCGTGGACATGGAAAAGGCTGTTTTCAATGTGAAAATTGTAGCTTTTCCCGGCACAAATTCCCACCGCAAGTACTCTCATGCAGGAGCTTGTTGTATCTTCCCCGGGTCGCGTGCCCAGGCCATGTATCAAATTCTTCCGCAAAGACTTCTCGCCATTACGGCTCATCTGACACAAACAAATGTGGATCGTTAACCCTTTACTTGGCCATATGTTATTCGAGCTGAATCGGAAGGAGTGGAGGCGGTTGAATGAGGTAGTGAGTTGTGGTTGTGCTCGTTGGGGAAGAAATTCTTCCACAAATGCAGCAACTTTGGGAAGAAAAAGAGCTTTACCGTGAACTTATGGCAGGAAAGTGAAAATAATTATCACATCACTTCAAATACTCCCCGAAAAGTACAGCAATAGGAAGCCAGGGGTAAGCCAAACTGAAGTAGCTTCTACAATTATTTCCCGTGCCAACCAATGCGAGGAAAACTACCGATACATTTTATATGACACCACAAAAGCTATTTCTACCCGCACATTCTTGAATGTAAACCTAAACCCACTGTTTCAACTCCGGCTAAATTGCCCGCGTTTCCCCCAAAAATTCCCGAGTCCACCCTCTCACCCGGCACACAATTCAAAACAAGATTTATACCGTCCGCTTCTCATTTTTCCACACCCGGGTTTTCTAGGATCCCGTTTGTATTGTGACTAGTCAGCATTCTGTGTTGCTACTTTCTGGAAGTAATTTAATTTACTCGGATATAATGTAAAGGCTGTTAATTCCTGGCTGTGTTTTGTATATACTCTTGGTGTACTGCATTTCCTAGTATTATTTTGTCACGAAACTATAAAATCCAATAGCATGAAAATCCTTTGAATTAAACCTTGGCACGCGACACTCACGCCGTACTACGCACAATGACAAAGAAAGGGTAGTCTAAGAGAAAAACGAAAGCTGCCTTACTTGAGCTCCTCATCAATGTGAACGTGTGTGTGACTACTTCATTTGAAACTTTTAGGTCTTAAGGATTTTATGACATTTCCAAAAGCTTAGTGTCCATTTCATAAATAAACAGTAGTAAAATCCCGGCGACGCGGGCGTGTACCAAGGCTCTTAAACCTTTAATCCTGTATTAAATACAGTTATGTTTGGCCACTATGTGGTCCTCTGGATTTAATGTTTAATAGAGCGATGGACTAAACGAGAGGGCGCGGAGGCTGAGACTGGTATACAGTAAACCTACCGCATGCGTGGAAGCAGAACAACCCGGTTTGTAATGAAATCGATCCAATTATTCGAATGGAAATTTATGCATCTTGCCATCAAGATTAGATGATACTCCAGTTAAGTCAAGGAAGACGAAGGAAGGGAAGGAACAGGTGAAGGAACGTGTGGGTAACGGGGGATGTGGAAGCGAGCTTCTTCAATACCCAAGAAAAGTATTAACTACATAGTTATTCTTGTGTATGCAACTAGCCAAGCCATGTGCTGCTGCAGTATTTCATGACACTTGAAATTCTGGGGACTGGATTTTAATTTATTTCCACTCCCTTGTCCCTTGTCATCGTGTCCCAATTATGGATTCTTAGCGTGACTCCTTTTACATTTATCTACAGCTCCATCTAAGAATGACAACTTTTTTCTCTGTGTGGCCTCTCTCTTCCTGATCTGAAGTAATTCATGAAACGCAATCGTAAATGCATGGTAATGACAAGTAAAGCCAGAAGGATAATGCATTGAATTGAGGTAGATGATTATTGGATTCAATGTTAATTGATTAATTAGCAAATTAATTTTTAAGTAATACTAAATTAAGTTGTAATAATTGAAGTTAAAAAAAACGTTTTTCAAAAAGATGGACGCTAGAGAAGTGTACCATTGAGCAAAGAGTGTTAGCTAACATATGAAACGTTTGCTGGGTCCATGATAAAACGTACTCGATGCTACTCGCGCGAATTTTGAGGTTTAATATGCATATTTTTTCGTTGTGAAGTGCGAACTATGTACTGCCTAGATACCAGCTCCAGCTATGCCACTATGCCAAAAAAAGCATCTGGAAAAATTATTAGTATAAATTGAAAATAATTATTAATTAACTGCGCATAGACAATTAAATCCAATAAGTTGTTCCAGAATGAAAGCAGTGCAATAATCTGAAAATTTTGTAAGGTTTGCTACAAATATCTGCTACTTTGAGTTGATTGATAAACTGTGAGTTGGTGAAAGGATTTGATACAAAAGAAATTCGTATTTACGAATTATCCGCGAGTGTAAAAGTCAAAAGTGAACAATACTATTAACTATTTTACTATTATCACAAACAATTCAGAACCAGATAGACGGAAATATTGGTTGTTGGAACTTAACGGTTTGGTGCCATT
Source organism: Sminthurides aquaticus (assembly GCA_906901655.1). Taxonomy (NCBI): domain Eukaryota; kingdom Metazoa; phylum Arthropoda; class Collembola; order Symphypleona; family Sminthurididae; genus Sminthurides; species Sminthurides aquaticus. Next base: position 295,219 of record CAJQTT010000023.1, on the reverse strand, counting down.
ATGTCGCTCTATCGATTGCAACAGTCATAATGATCACGGAGGTAAGGCGACTAGTTTAAACAGTTTACCCTTCGTTTATCCTAATGACAGAATTGAAACAATGAGTTGGATTGTTGCTTAATAAATACCAACTGGTTGTAAATTCCCTCTTGACATTTTCCTCTTTGCTTGTCCTTTACGTAGCCTTGAATAAAATTCCTGAAATAATGTTTGATCTTACAAAGCCCGAAACTTAGGAAATGGTTGAATGTAGGATAATCTGGGTGACCATAGCTCATGATGATGTGATTGTAAAAGATTGTTGACGGGTTGTTTTGGTCATTTGGGGTTGGATGTAAATTGATTTGTGACTTTTTCTAAATGCAGGAAGATGTTTCAAACTTGTGTCGTCAGCGTTGACGTTTACAACAATCTTGTAAACAGCCAAAGAAGATTTTTCCTGTACACAAAGCAAGTAGACTCTAATTGAGATTCAAGCATTCTTGGATGCAAATTGTTGAAGAAACTCAAAAGGACCATCCCATACCAGTAGTCTTCGACTTAAAATAATGTGGCCTTTATTTTCATCGTGGGACAGCGAACAGGGCTACTATATTACCGATGTGTGGAAAACTTGCCGAATGTTTTCAACTATTGCGGTCTGTCCTAATGTTTGTTGACTTTTGTGACTCGATCAAAAGCTAGGGGCTTCTACCTACCCAGCCTTCACAAGCGATATGCAATACTGAAATGGAAAGGTCTTAATCCAAGCGACCCAACCGAGATCAGCAAGGCTGTTACATGCAAGTGCTGGATGGGTTTCAACGATGAAGCTTCTTCTACTTCGGTGGTATAGTGTCATAAATCAGTGAAAATCAGAAAGCAAGTCATATGGATAACGTCAGACGCCGGGAGTCACTTAGCAAGAAGAATATTGGGATCAAGGATTTAAGCCAACGTTTGAAAGTTGAAACAACAAGTAAAGCTTATACTTGGATTAGCGTTTCTAGTTGGGATGATTTTCCTGACTGTGTGTTAAGCTAATGACAAGTGCAGAGTTAACTCATCCCCTCCTGACGGAAGAGGCTCCTTGTCCGTCACATCGGACTGACTGTGAGCGTTACTGAAGTTTTGAGAGACTGTGTGTTCGCTTGAGTGATTTTCCCGTACAACTTAACTTGCCTGTCCACCGCCGCAAACCAGGTAAGTCAAGTTTATAATAGAAGTTTTACAATCTATGCGAATCATCTTCTCGGCTTTACTCTACATGAAATAGTGGGATGTTGGAGGGATGATGGGATCCGCAAGTGGAAAGAAGAATTGCTGGCTATCGTTAGAATCCAATTGGGGAAGAAAGGAACAAGTTTATTCCACTCGGTTGGATGGAACATATTTTTTCTTCAAGACTTGCCAGTTGCCCTGCCTTGTTATGAATGCATAAATTGGTGGGTAGTTATGATGTGAAAAAAGTTAACATGGAATCGGTGCTTCCAGTCCTTTCTCCTTCCTTGGGATCCCTCCTCGCCTTCAAGAGGCATGTCTAATGTAACTGATGCTATCTAATATCCTCTCGGACCCATTCTCGCCGTCTCAATAGCCTTTCGCTCCTTGTTGGCTGGAGTCATTTGAGAGAGGCAATAGAAATTAACGATGATGATGATAGTTTTACAACAGAGTGTGAATCTTGCAGTAGTAGGTGTTCGTCTACCTGGACGGATGCATTCTTCCACCTGCTTTTACCCTCTGTCCTCACCACACACCAGCCCTTCCTTAACCAGTCCTCAGTCTAAGACCCCTAGACTAAGGGTTACGACCCAGGGTCGCGTCCGGATCTTCGACACCAGAGGCGACTGTCTTTCCCCGAAAGCATTAAATCTTCCTCAAGTGATTCAATCCACATTAACGTGTCTGTCCACAGGTCCTTTTATCCTTTTATTAATAACGGCAAAGGAAGAGAGCTCAAGGAAACACCGTTCGGAACTCATCCATCCAGCCAAGAGGAAGTGCCGCCGGAGTGGCCTAAGTCTGGGACATTGCTATTGCTTGCTGTAACTGAACAGAGCTGCATGACTTTCCCTACAAGGTGGAAAAGGAAGCGAATTGATTTAAAAAAGAGTTACATATTAGTGTCATGTAAATATCCTTGTTTGATTATCCAGGTTTCGATATGAGTGGAAGGATTTCCAAGGCAGTCCCTCTCCGTGACTTAAGCTGGTTGACTTGGATGTCTAAAGCTAGCAAAATGCTGTAGCTTAGGTGATGCTGGCTGAGTAAAAAGTGTGGCGCCTTCTAGAATGGAAGCTAATGGAAAATGTTGGTAGGGCCACACAAAAAGACGGAGAGGTAGGCCGTTTCTTTTACCTGTCCTCATCTCCTAATTGCCCCACTGTCCAGAACACAGAAAGACCATCAAACTAATTGCTCCTTCATCCGTCCTCCTCTAACAACATCCTTCATCACAACATACGTTTTTATACTCACACCGTCACCACTTGCCCTTACAACAATCCAGCTATATGTAAAGCCAGCCGAAAGGTGTCCATCCACCGACCCCTGTCTCATCCATCCTCTCGTCTTCTCCCACTAAACCTATCCTATAAATTTCAAGTGGACAACTCTCCCAGTATTTTAAAGTCATTGACTATCTGACCTCCGAATAGCAGTCCACTGATTCAACCATCTTTCATGCATATCCCTCAATCCCGTCCTTAATTTCTCCCAACCCCCTTTCAATAAAGTCTTGTTATTCTGATACAGGTATTTAGTATGCGTCTCTGTCTAATTCATTGTCTCAAATTCCACAGACTTTTACTTTCAATTTCAATCAACCATCCCGTGGGTCCTCCAAGCAAAGCCAGCTAACTTCCTTTAAAGTTTGGAGCCAGACTAGTATAACATCCTAGTAAGAGATTCTCAGACTAACTGGACATAAGACGGAACCGGACGTGTACAAAAAGTACTTACGGATCCTTTGATGCTGGGTAAGTGTATAGGACATGGTAATTTAATGCCGCTAGTACGAACTGATGCTTTGATGTGTAGGATTTAAATGACATGATACCCTGACACATTTTGCATACGCGGACTTGATTAGCCCTAAACGGACTGTACCTACAGTGTACTTTGAACTTTGACAGTGGTCTTGTAACTGCTCCAAGTACTTGATTGCCATTGGGATACAGCATTGACTCTGTGGAACGTAAGACTCACTTCGTGTTAAATACAGGATACTTTTATGTTGACAACTCCCATAAGAAATTTAATGTTCCTTCTTGCTTACACATTCAGGAGCACTGGAGGAACTATTCATGGAATACTTGCAAGTTGTACACATCAAGTGACACATGTACCCTTACTCCCGCTACTGAAGGCGAAGACTGGTTAATGTCATGGACAAGACAATTAAGAGTAATGTTTGCTTACCGGGTATTTTTCGGACGCGTAGATCAGAAGGGCAGCGGCTACCTTCTAAAGCTGTAAAGGGTTGGAAAAATATTGAATCCTGTTCCAGCTTACAGTTGGGATGATGATGTCATTGATAATATTGGCAATGGATCTGGTTTTTTTGCAAATGGATGCAGCAGTGGTTGTAGACTCCTTGGCTCATGATAGTGTTCGGGAATTCTTGGGGAAAATGTGTGCTGTAGTAATATACAGATTAAGTGGGTAGCTGCATGTAGCAGATAGGGGATGAATGTCTCAAGTGTGAATGTTTTGCGAGGTAGCTTCACAAGATTGTAGGACACACGCCTTGAGAGTCTCAAGATTAGATATTACAATATCATAATTACGACATGTAGTCGCTTAGCTGCGAAAAGTCTTTATCTATATCCACTACAACTTTCCCGATAACGTTTCACTGATAACTAAGTGTTAGGCTTCTTGGATTTGTTGTGCGGGCCTATCTCAACTACAGGATTATTATTATTCTTTCCTCACGGTTGGAGTCTTGAAATTCCTTTGCCTTTAGGCTTGGTTATCCATACCACTTTTAGATTTTGCGAGGAAATAAGTCCCTAACCGATTATCAAATGTTCGGGTTAGTTCAACTTTTAGGTTCGGTTTGCTTTTCTTCAATCGACCTTATCTGCACAAGCTCTGTATCAGATAAACCCTTGTTTTTCTTCTTTGCCGGCGGCACTGACTTTGCCAAGTGGAGCAAAAGTTGTAAGGTAGGTTGGATGCTATAGTTGTTGTCCCATGTCTCTCTTAGTGGTATTTTTTATGTTTGCTATGTAAGTAAGTCGCATAAACTTTTCACTCCAATCCCATTATTTTCCTGACTGAGAGGGTGAGAAAAGTTGCTAATTACTCAATGGACATGTTCCTCTCACCTCTTGGTGCACGCTATTCCCAATGTTATACTGTATAGCTTTTGTTCCTCTTCACGTTTCCCCTTAACTCGTGTAGCTTACTTACGACATTTTTAGTGTCCAGGAACCTGATTTGAGGCAATTTAATTCAAGGAATTGATTTAGGGTTGTACTGTTGTCGTCTTCTCGATCTATTCCTCTCCTGTCAGTATAATCTATGGTCTCACTATTATCTTGTGCTCTTCTTCATCATTGTCTGAGGTGATTGTAGATCCTTAGCTGATTTTCGATGACGAGATTACATACGGTAGAACTTGTGTTCTGGCAAAGACGGGACGCAATTGCTCTTGTTGTGGGTCGCCGTTGTGTGTATGCAAATTCCCTCAGAATGATATATGTAACAGTTATCGATCAAGACAGACGCACTTTTTCTTCCTTCACGCTACGAGTACGACGAGTAGGTAGTTGAATTTTAGTAACGCTGTAATAGTAGTAGCGGTTAGCCTTCAAACGTAAAGTGTTCAGGCCTTTTAATGTCTTTAATTACTGACCATCAACCGGAACGACGAGTTGATCTTTGGGGAAGAGAGCCACTGCAAATCTTTTTCTCACTTATTATTCGCAAATCTGCTTCAAGTCTTAGTTTCTTTGCTCTCACTAAATTTTTTCAATCAGTCAGTCTTGCTTTTTCAGAATCAGCAAAACTTGAATGTGTCAAAGCAAACACCTTGCAAAATTACTGAACTTTGAGTTACGTGCAAATGATGAAATAAAATGCTGGTTCTCTTGAATCCCGTCGTTGGAAATTGGTTAACACAGCAAGTTCTCGAACACCGGATAGCTTCCCCGAAATTAATGCAAACTTTAGCCACTTAATGTTCAAGAGGATATATAACTTATGAACCAATTTGGTTGTATTATTTCACGGATACTTTCACAAGATTCGCCGTTTGTTTTGTTCTGGTCTTAATTTCGTCAATTATGTTTCGGCCTAAAATTAATATTTTCTGAATCGGTAAATGCAAATATTGAATCAAGGAGTTGCTCGATCAGAAGTGATTGACTCAGGCTGTAGTCAGTGTTCTGGAGGGTTAGTTTCACGAGAACGTGGTGAAAACTAAAACTGTTCTGATCTGATTTCGATTGTCACACCTGGATTATGAACTGATGAGGAAACTATGTTAGCTTTTATCTGTACTTGTCCAAGGCAGCGCCAAGACTCATGGAATGACTCAGATGTTCTGGCTTCTTAAGATGAATCCTGTTGTATGAGATTCTTCAAGAGCGTCTTCTTCACACGCCACATCCTTCTTTTAAGATCTCTGTACGTGAGAAGAAGTTTACTTTTCCCTTAACTCAGGGATCGTGGCAAGTGAGAATACAATGCATTACAGACCATGATATTATGCTGTAAAACTTCCCTTTCTTACGGACGCTTGGAGAGATGCATGAAGGGTAAATTGAGTTGTAGCCAGGAACTGGAAGCCGAGAAAACCCGTTTCAGGAGCATTAAGCCTAAAGAGGCGTTGGCTTTAAAGGGAAATCTTGTTCCAAACTGGCTGGGCGATAGCAGGGAGGCGGACTCACTCCGCCTGGCAAGAGGACATCCCCTCCAACGAGATACAAGTCTGACAGAGTGGATTTCACTCTCAATAGTATCTTGATTCTTTCAAATTCATCCTCCACCACCAACACAATGAAGTAGGGAAGAAATACTATATCCAAATAACTTGCTTGACACATAGACAAACAAATGTTCAGACAGTCTGACCACAACTCAATAATAATATGCTCTCTGTCCATTAACTCTCTGGTGGTCAGCGGCCAGCCATTGTCACTCACAACTATTCCCCGTGAGATTGTCAAGGGGAAATTTTTACTTAACTGTCCTGGCCTGTCCACTCGGATCGTAGCTATTATCCTTTACTTGGAGCTACAATAAACTTGAATCCATGGCAATGAAAGTTTTCACCTACCAAATTCCTCACATTGTCTCGTCGTAAATCACCCGCAAGACCAAAGGTACTACTAGATTTTACCTCTGCGTTCTGTACTCTAGGTTCTAAGCTTGTTATAAACTTGAGAATTTTAATTATTTAGCAGAATCAGATAAAGCTTCCTACTGATGATCAATTTTGTACGCACAGTTTAAACCCCTTTGTGTGGATTTTATATGCAAGCTTCTAGAAAATGAAAACCTTATGCGGGAATTAATTTTTTTTATAGTTAGGGAGGTCATTAATTCCAGCTTTGTGATGTACGGTCTAGGTTTTTTATGAAGCTAATAATTTTACGTGAAGGATAGTCCAACAGTCCAGATACATTAACATCAAACCTCCACTAGGATAAGAGCCTATATTATTCGTCACATTTGTTTTCTCAATGATTTGTATGCTGCTGAACGACTGGAGGACTAAGTCATGGTTTTTGACAGCTTTGCTGCTAATTCTAATCGCATAAAAGTTTTATTAGCTTGCAAAAATGATTGCGTGTTAGTTCATGGTTCTTTTTATCAGTCAGGGTAAACGCTCCTGTAGCTTTTTTATTGTGTCTACTAGAAGTAATTCAGGTGGCAAATAGTTTGATTTGGCAATTAAAGCTTGTAAATTCTTATACCGAGAACTTTTGCTGGAATTTCGGGGGTCACTGGTCAATCGTTGTATGATCAATGCTCAATGTGGTTGAAGCATTTACAAGTATGTCTATAACGTTAGATGTTCCCATTGTTGCAAGAAATTATGAACAGCATGAGGGAGTGAAGAAACCTCAAGTCCAAAGTAGTTGTCCGTGTTAAAATCCTGTATTTAATGTTGTAATGATAAATTTATCTTTACAACAGCGTATGCACCAGCAGTGCTATTACAAACAGACTTATCAGAGCTGCGTCTGAGTTCTTTCTGTTTTAGGATCTTGACGCGTTAAGCGGATAAGATTTTCAAGGGTTACGTTGGTTTAGGTATTCTAGTCCGATAGGAGAAATATGCCTGGCTTTGTGGTTCTTCAGGGAAACAGTTTTCCGTTTATGTATGCAAATGCAGATTATTAATTAAGATTACTCAGAGTGAGTGCGAGCAGGTGGAGTTAAAGTTGAGGCACTCAAGTTCCGAAGCTTCGAATGTAGGCACATGGTGTGTATTCTTTCAAGCGCTGTCCAGCGTACACTTTGAAGAGAAAACATTTGGAAGGACTATAAGGAGAAATGCAGGGGAAGAGGAGGCTGGCGACAGTTGAATTGGAATAGGAAATGTTTGCCATAACATTTTCGTTCTTCATAATGACAGTCGGTAGCGATGTTTATTTGAATTTTTTATTACCTGACTGAAAATTTTCGAATCCCCTGACAGTAACGGCTTTGTTATCTCATTTAGTTGCTTCAGAAGAGGAAGCCAGTATGAATGACGTATTTTACAACTCTGTTCTAGTAAGTAACGGTAACTATACAACACGTATTTTAGCGGTAAGCTTTCCTATTGTGAATCCGTGTGGTGAATGTGCGTGTTGGATGAATTCTTTGAGAACGTATCACAGTTCAATAATTCTATATTACAGAATATGAAACGCTATATATTTTAGGAAGAAAGTTTTTTGTACAAGTATAACGTATTTCCAATGATAATTAGTAGCAAATGCAGCGGAAAATACAATGAACCTGGAAGGTTAATTAAGTACAATTAGTCATTAGGTCTAGTTGATAACATTCATCTTTAATTTGATTTTTAATTGTATGCTCACATCACTGGCCGCAGTCAGCAATTATTACAATTTTTAAAAGATGCACGTTAAAAACAAATCTCTATCTAATAAATGCAATAGTTTGCCTAAAACTTACTTCACCTCTGGGTCTTACCCTTAAAAATGACTAACTAATGTGTTGGAATGAACCATTACACTAGAGCTGTAGCTGCCAACCGGGCGTTTACCGGGTATAGTACCCATGAATCCGTAATACACAGATACAGGGAAAGAATAATTGTAATACAACTAGATTTGTTTGATCTAAAAGTTAAATTAAAATCCTGACGAAGATATTTACAGCGTAGCATTAAACTACCTCTATGTTAGCTAATAAGCTTAAATTAAGAACTTTCTTAGTTATGTAAGTTACCAGCGTTATTTTGTATTTAGTCCACCGATTAACCGGTGTATGGATCAAAAAACATTTAGGATAAATAGTTATTTCTAATGGAAAACATTAGGATTTTTGGTAACGCTCAATGCAGTAATTGTATTACACGGGACGTAGCAACTTATTGATAACATTTGTATTTTTGTACTATAAATGTAGTAACTTTTGTAATTTACAATGGCACATTTTGGTGAATTCACAATGCAATCTTTGCAATTATGTTTGTTTGAACTATTTTCCGCTAAGATACTAAAAACCTACAAATACACTACTGTTCAATCTAAAGAATGCCTAGAAAAACTACTTTTAGCAAGCAGCTGCTACTAACTAGTAGGGACAATCTTAGACTAACGTGAGAGAACACTAATATGTAATGACAACATGGGAAAGAAATTAAGGGAGTAAATCCGGTTTGGTCAGAAGCGTCTAGATACTAGTATTCCGTAGTTGTACTAGCTTAATGTACACTATAAGAGTGGCTTAATGAATTATCTCTTGATTCCTGCAAGTCAGGGTTTATGTAGTAAGGATTTTTTCAAGCTTGTGAAAAAACTAGCTCGGCTACACTAATTAGCTGATTAATTATCCACTGGAGCCTATCCAGAATCCAAGCCTACGATCTTACGTAGACTACAGAGGGCTAAAGAGTCTTTCACAGAAAGCTCTCACAGGGAAGATGGAATGACTCCCGTCTCCTGTCTGTGGATCTCTTAATGTTTTCAAGCTTACACAGGTAACCAGAGATGTGTTTAGCTAATAGTATTTGTAACGTCCCGCAGTATTAAGGGGAGGCTATCTTAAATTACTTTTGATTCTCGCAGAAATCCCTTCATTCACTGGTTAGCTTGGGTGGAATGTATGGAAATATTCTTGCTCGAGGGCATTATTAGAGACAGAATAAAATTGTATTTTGGTTCCAGGGTTAAGATTGCATGGAATGATGCCCATGCATGGGTGTATGGAGCCGGGGAACGTTTACGGATACAAGGTCTGCGTGTTCGTTGATACGGCTGAGGAGGCCTGCTGCATCTCCGGTGTCCTCTGTAAGTCGTAACTGACTTCCGTGATGATCCAAAGGCATTCTGTTGGAAAAGAAATCAGGATTCGCGTCAGCTGCCCAATTATAACAGAGTGTCTGAAGCATGGATTTACTGCGTCAATTCGGTAAGGAATACATGTACATTCAAAGTAGGGGAACAAACGTAGTTGTGGTTACGTTTGTGGTTGTGGTGTGGTTACGGAGGTAAGTAAATGGATAGACTTTCAACTGTATAGAACCTAAGTCGCAGTCCTTCATAACTATAATGCTATTTTTGTATTTTCAGAATCCCAACAAGCTCAATTCTATTCAGGAACTACGAAGGACTCAACAAAGTTTTCCCTAGCTACACAGTGATGCTTTTACAAGACAAGACAGGAGTAAGGGAAAGCAATAGTCTTTTTCTCATTAGCATATTATAGTCACTCACCCAGCTAGTCTTCCAAGAGACGAGGTTGGAGGAAGCATGCCTTCGTGATGCCCCTGGGAATGATGATGATGTCCATGTCCGTGATGGACTTGGACGAAGTTGTAGCTGGACACGCTCGGTAGGCTTTGTTGATTGAGGAGGCTTGAGTTCGGTCCGGACCGAATACTCTGTTCGATAAGCGTCGGGCTCACAGCTTGTCCACTCTGCATTGCTTTCCCTTTTAAAGAGAAAATAATCCACCCTTAGGTTAACTAACTTGTAAGAAGAAGCATAGGCTTTTGCTGTTGATTTTGGAGCTAATGTCTGCCTTATGGTTTTGCTATAGGGGGAGCGAGCGTTTTGGGCATCTCTTTAAACTTGTCCTGGAGGGTTATATCTTTATGGAATTTTCTAAATTGGCTGACGGGGGAAGATGATTGATGACATGTTTAAGGAAATTTATACTTACTGGAAGCTGGGGAGGGGTGTGTCAAAGCAGACTGAAGAATATTATGGGCGGAACTCATACCAGGCGAGTAATGTTTAACTCCAGAATTTTTGTCCGGAACGGAAGAAGTAGGCATTTGGGGATGAGGGGAAATGCTCATAGACCCCGGGCTTTTAGGCTTCCGTTTCCTTGTTTGAATCCCTTCCTTCTTCATCGTCTTGGGTCTGGATACCTGGAAGAAGAGTGGAGAAAACATGGTTGCAAAACCAATTCTTGTAATTCATGACTTTCATTATGTTTTTGGATCGGTTGCTTGCAGGACTGGAAGAGAGTAAGCAGAAAGTTCCAGCTCGTGTTGAACTGCAATAATGCATACGCTCTTCCCCAAGCATGCAGACTGAACTATAGAGGACCCATAATATTCCTGGAGAGTATGTACTTTTTCCTGACTGGAAGACGTATTGTTGTAATAGTGTTATATGTTGAAGTGGTTTTAGTAATTAAGATAACCAACCCCATGAAGTTTGAAGTAGAGACCGCAAGCGTTACAGACGGGGTCACCCTGATTATTTCGGCGCCAAAGTGTCGTCGTCGTAGTTTCACAGTTGGAACAGCTCATCCCCTGCCTTCGACTCGTGCCCTGGACACAAACACAACACACACGTGATGAATATGTAACAAAAACATTTTCAAATTACCATGCTCCTGCATTCCTTGAATTGTTTTCTGTGGCTACGCCTTATTTTCCTTAATTATGCCTTTAAGTACGCTGAAGCGCAAAACTAAGGTGCCTTTTTATTTTTTCAGGCTTGCTGCAACATTTCCTTGTAGCTTTCGCCTTAAAGATGGAGCGCTACTTAACGATAGAATATTGGAATTTAAGTCATGTCTGTCTTAACAGCTAGTTTAAATGACTGTCTTAACTTACCGCTGCAGAGACCCGCTTCTGTTGGCTACGATTCAGAGGTCTGTTAATCCCATTTGTTCTAGTATAGAGACCACAAGCATTACATAGATAGTGACCAGTGTCATCCCTGTATGAGCCAACACAAAATATAAAGTCCAACTTCCATTTTCAGCAAGTTCAAGTTAAACATCTTTCCTTATAGAAATACTCCCTTAATTTTTTGTGGCTAAGCTCTGCTAAATGGCTACAAGCAAGCGTTTCATAATTTATCCCCGTTGATAAACTGAACGCGCATGCCATATTTCCCCGTTAGGTTTAGCAGAAAGCGAATCACAAAGTCTCTACTACTACGCCACCCAATATTTATCCGAATATGCAATTTATACGAAACCGGAAGTTGGAATTTATTTGTTTGTGATGACCTTCTCCATAGAGGTGTAGCATGAGCTCCACAATTAACGCACTCTTTAGGGTCCACTCCGTAGCATTCTTCCCATCCTCCTCCAGGGCTGGGATGGTGTCCACTTCCGCCGCCGCCGCCTCCTGAGCCATGGGAAGGGTATTGGACAAACGACCCGTAGGACCCTTCAATAGGTATTTGCATTTGCTCTATCTGGATTCCATTGAGGTTTTGTGGAGAGTTTCCAGCATAGAGTCCTGGATGATTCCACTGAAAATTTCAAGGTTAAGCATACAGTTTCTGCTAGTTTTACTTAGTTTCCTATTTATTTTTAAAATGTCGATTGGAAATTTACGCAATTCTCTTTGTTTTTTTCTACCCCTTTGACGAGAATTTTACTTTGTTTTAGGCTTGGGACATTTGGGAAGTCTTATCTTTACAAGGATCAACGCAGAGAAGGAAGGATGGTAAAACACTATATATATTTCTAGTATCGATCCATTTCGTATAGGCTCTCTTACCTCATTTCTGGAGTTGGGGCCGGAAGGGTTGGAGTAATAATTACTCAAGTCTGAGTACGTCATATTTGATGACACAGGGACGGTGATGGTGGTCGGAGCCCCTCCGTTATTCGGACTCATGTTGTACGCGTATAGTTTCTCTTCCTTGACAACTGATAGGACGGATATAGAGAGAGAGAGAGAAAGAAATAGGAAAAAGTCCATTATTATTTTATGTGTCCATTAGGCTGGAAAATAAATGGTGTCATATAATCATGAATGAGAGAGAATCCATCCATGTATTTTCTCCTTGTTTTAGACGCGGAGACGGTGCCCGTCCGTGAGGAGGAGACCGAAGTTGGCCGAAGTTTGGACGGGCGGATGGACAGACGCAGCAATCATATTATCAGAGACCCATTTTCTCTATCGTATAAAATATCCCTAAAAGTCCAAGGAAAGTCTACTACTTCTACTACCAGTTACTTACCTAATGAGGTTGGGTATCCATGCTCTGACCCGTTGTCTCCAAGAACTGACCCCCTCCCAGATGATGAAGAGTAATAAATGCTCTCTCCGCTAGAAGTTTTATAAACTCCAGGCTCACCCACCACATGCTCGTTGTTCCCACCTACGAATTCCTGTTGGAATAAACAGTGTCTGTTAGCAGGGTTTGAAATTGAGACTTGGGAAGTAGGAGAAGACCGTGATACAAATTCGAGCGGAGGAGTAGATGTCGCCAGCTTGATTTTTGAAAAATAATTTAAATATCTTCTACGCTTGTCACAGATGAAGGAAACAGTTTGTTCCCTTAAACGTTATTCCACTTGAATATCGTATCAGATACTAATTTCCCTTTCAACTCTCTGTCCTTGTCTCCCTCTCACCCTCATCTGTATCTTAAATCCAATTTTATGATAAGCTCTCAAGTAAGGAAGACGAATCTAGTAGCTGCGTTATTATTCTGGAAACAGTATCTAATCAGTTGTTTCTTTTCGATTTTAACAAACTTGAACCAAGTTACAATAAGATAGCCAATGGATAGATTTGAGGGATGAGAACAACGAAGAGGAGAAAGAGAGGGACATTGCGCATCGGATGAGGAACAGCTTATTAGTACATGTATGGTATCCAAAAAATAAGTGGTGCATTAGCCTTGTCTTAGCGTGTATCTGTTGAGGGTGATAATTCTGATTAATTACATATTTTTACTTTCGTTTCCCGATCTGTTGTGTAACACGCGCCCAGGATTTCGTCAGTAGCTGCTTCTTACTTTCTCATGTCTTTTTAGGTTATCTGGTTTTGATTGGAATTTTTCAGTGTGACCTATGCGTATGCATGATTGATACTTGGAAATCTTGAACTACAAACTCAAAAGCGTGAGTCATCTCAATTCTCAATCTCTCAGTTTTAACATGTTGCCAGGTTAGGTTTATATAAAAACATTGACCTTGAATTAGGAAATCTAATGTTTGTGTTATCTATCTGTTTCAGGAATTTTGATTTGTTGCAACACTTTATTGGCAGAAGAGTGAACTGAATGGTCATTCCTCCACCGTACTTCCTAGTGAGGGCACTCCTACGTTTCTCCACCTTATGAATTTAGTACAATGTATTACGGAAAAGTATTAACAGTAGCAACTTCTTCTCTTACGGGTGTGTCATACGTCATACCTTGTAACTCTGTTACTTGTACGTATAATGCAGAAATTTCTTTTGTAAACACCTTTCGGTGATCAGGGCCTGAAGTAATTCATGTGGCAAACGAGAGCCAGGAGCCTAAACTGCTCAATATTTGATGACTCTAGGATTTATAACCTAGTTTTAAAAGTGCTTGAAAGTTTGGGCAGCTTGTTTGGGCACGGAGTGTGACTGTTGAGGGCGAGGGTGGATATGTATGTGTAGTTGTTTTGACATGTGAACAAGGAATATTTTACATTAGGCTCCCTTATCCCTTGTCATCTTGAGAGTTGTTTGAATTCTTATACCCTTAAGTGTTAAAAGCCGTAGAGGCAGAGAACCTCCTCCTTGCCCTACCGACCTTATCTATCTTTTCTTGGTTAGAAAGGACAGAGAGCTGAGGATACGGGGTTTGTTTGAGAGGACGACAGTAAAACCATGTGAGGGATCTGTCTCCGCGTTGGTCAGCATGATGCTGCTACAACCAATCCTAGGGATTTTTATCCCTAACTCTGTATGTTGACATCTTATTTTCCCTCTTGGCAGATTGGGAGAAAGCTCGTTACAGATACAATAAATGTCTGCGATGCTAAATAACTTCATCTTATGCCGGAAGTAGCGTCTAGAATAAAACCAGTCTAGTAATTTAACTTACCGAAGATCCTCTAGAAGTTGGTGGATAACTGCCAGGGTTAGTGTAAGGGCTTCCTCGTAGCGGAGGTGAAGATGAATTTTTAAAATACCCCTGTCCGTGATTCCCAGCTTCAGGATTATTTCCTCCATGGTTATTGTTAGATCCGGAAGAGTTATACGGGGGTGGGGAATGGGTAGGGTAATGTCCTTGAGCATTAGCCAGGGCGATAGCATGTGCGATATTTGTGATGTTGCTAGGGAAGCTTTGGTGATGTTGTTGTTGCTGTTCAACAGAATTACCGCCGCTCACGTGTCCCACATATTGCTGCTGCGAATGGATTTGATGCTGTGTGTGATGGGCTTGATTGCCGTTGCCTTGGTTATTATGATTAGCCAGAGATGCAAGCATACTTGGGCTATTAGGGGTGGTGCCAGGCGGTCCATGGTGCTGCTGTTGTGTTTGGTTGGAATGATGAGTGGAAAGCGTCATGGGAGGGAGGGATGAGGAATTTGTCCCTTGTTGGTGATAAATTTGTCTTGGAATGTTGTGTTGGTGGTGATGTGAGCCGTCCTCGAGGATTTGATTGTCTCGTTTTATTGAAATAATTCCACCGTGAGCTAAGACAGAGTCTTCGGATCCGTTATTGTCTGTAATTAACATGCAAGCAAGGATTTTAAAGCTATTCTTTCGTTTTTTAACGTTCCAGGTGACCGAGAAAGGAGGGGCGGGCGGGCCAGCTGGATGACCGCTGACATTATGAATCATTACAGGACGTATAGGCTATCAGCTGTGTAAGTGGCAATAGCAACATTTGGTTTTAGAGATGCTCCTGAAACTATTCCAGCACTAAAAGATGGATTATTTTTTTCCCTTAGCACCGTGGTAATAATCGAAAAGGAAATAATGTGGAGACTACGCGTAGACTGTCTGCATAGCTTGATTGGAGTCATCGAGACGAAGACACGGAATTTAAATCAACGTACAAAAAAAGTACAGGCTTTCAACGCGAAGCAAGCGTTTAAAAGAAAGCCATTGCTAGGATTCTGGGGGGGTGCTCTAAAGCTTTATGTGCTTTAAATCCTGGAGGATTGCGTGTTTGAAGCTCTGCTTCCAGAAGAGAGTGTATTGTATACAACTTGTTACGGGGTAAAAGGACTAGGCGAGTGACGCCAAATAGATTGTAAGCTCATGTTAAGGAAGAACAGGGAAGAGAAACTCAAGAGGATGCGATAATGGGGAAGATAGTGTGAAGAATAATAGAAGAAGATGAAATAGAAAAAACGTTATTATTAGCTCAAGCCATTAGATTTCACCTTAACGTCTGACCGATAGCTACTACTAACTTTTAGTTCCAGAGAGAAATGTAAATAGTCAAACGGTAGGGTTGGTTAGATTGATATTATCGTAAACTGGGAGCTAGAAAATCAAGCTGTTCAAGACGAAACTTTTTGAAAATTTGGTATCTGTCTTATCAAGAAGAATGTGTACAAACGTCTTGGAGAAGGTATAAATCACGAGGTTTTTAAAAACTGAGTGACGTCTATTTCAAGTATTCGTTGGTATAAAGATCCTAGGCTTTATGGAATTGTTGGAAAGTAAATAAGGTTCTGGACATGACTTTGAGAGCTTGCTTGAGTTCATTTAGCTTGACTAGAAGAGGTGCAGAGAGGCAGGGCAAGCTGGTATCTTTGTTTATTGCGTTGGTAAGGTGAGAATATTAGTTGCGTGGTTAATTGATCTATTTGATGGTTTGGAAGGCTTTGCGACAGATTTATGAAAGGGAAACTGTGTTTGGGAAGGGTAGAGTTTATTGGTCCAGGGCGGAGATGAGCTTGTACGGCGTATTACGTAGGAGCTAGTTTGAGGCACGAGCCAAAATTTGCCAATGTGCTAAGTTTGCAAATCTGGGCGCATCTCTTTGGGATGGTTAACGCCAAAGGGAATTTTAAATAAGTCAGACAGCTTTGCTGTTTTGCTATACGTCTGTTTTGCTATGCTAGTATCCAGCCACTTCCTAAATGTCGAAACACACTGTAGACTTTGACTAAATTCGCGAATTGCTTTGAAACCCTGCAAAATTGCGAAATTCTCCTGAGCGAGCAGTGTAGGGGGAGTCTGTACCAACTAGGGAATTGCAGGTGTTTCGTACTGGTGTGAAATGATGGAAGGTGCTAAAGGCCAATATTTTTAACCAAGTGGTAGAATTACGTTAGAAGGAAAATGAATGAAAAATCAGGTTTACTTTTGTGTTGAGAGTGGGCGGAAGTCGTGGAGACATTTGAATTATGTTGCGTGGATTGCTGATGATTGTTACTGTACTGGATGACACCTCCGGTTCTCGTCAACGAGCTCCCAGTATTTGATGTTGGGAAAGATTGGTTTGAAGACGTTGTTGAAGTAGTTGTGGGCTGCTGCTCTTGAGGTGGGGGTGTTGGAGTATTATACATCCTTGCCTTGTTTCCTGCTCCCATGTATGACCCTCCCCCTCCTTGAGAAGTTGCGGAAGGGTTTGTTGTCGGTGGAGGGGATGCTGCCGAAGATGTTGGATTGTTTGAATTGGCAGGAGTCATCATTTGCGTTGAGGAAGAAGATGAGATACTTGATGTAGTTATCAGCGTGTGCTGAAGGCTAGTCATCCGGGTCGTCTTGGAATCGACTTCCGTTGGAGGGGGTGTTGAAGACAGGATTGCCGTCGCTGATTCTTGCTTTGCATTAGGGCTTGTAGCTTCGTTTTTCACAATGACGATTTTGCTCTCGTTCATCATCACGTCACCACTTCCTTCCATTTCCTCAGGCTTTGATCTGCTCCTTTCCGCTTCCCTTGTCCCACCTACTCCATTACCATCCGGATCATCTTCCGTCCTCAGGACTTGTTCCTTCAGTTGACAAACTTCGTTGCTGCAATCCTCCGTTTCCGTCTCAACCTCTTCTGCTTCCTCACTTCCGCTTCGCACATCTACCTCCACCATACTTTCACTCATCCCCTCACCAACTTGAAAGCTTTCACTCTCTTGCTCACCGAGCTGCCTGCCCATTTCCGGTTGATTGACTACCTCCATTGCTTCCTCTTGCCCGTTATTTGTATTCGAAGTAGTTGTGGGAACATCAACTTGTTGGCTTTCTCCCGGGGGGTTGTAATCGGATTTTATGTCGTTGTTATTGTGAAAATCCGCTCCTGAGTTTGTGTTGGATGGGGGCGATGATGATGATGATGTTCCAGGTGGCACACTATCTGGAACTTGCTGTAGTCCTCCAGCAGAACTTGCAAAGCTCTCGTTGGCGGACATGTTTGAGTGGGATGGAGTTGCTGGAGCAGAGTGAGAGGGATAGAGAAACTTTGGAGCGATGAAGGATGAGTAAAATTCCGCTGGTCCTAACACTGCGAACATGACAAATTATTCAATGTTTTTCAGGGATGAAGGAGGCTATATGGGGTTCCGACTATTGGGATTATTTGCTCACAAACAAGACAGACGAAGACATAATTGGCAAACTCTTGTCGATATTTCACAAAATTTTGGCGACAATCTGATGAAACACACCGCTTATGAAAAAGGAAATGCTCCAATTACAGCGCAACTTGAACTAAGTCGCAGCTTTTATAAGCTACTCAACTGCTTTAAGCGTCTGAATCAAAACCTGGTACTGATTTAAGGTAATTTTCAATTAAATTTACCTAAATAAATTATAACTTAGTAAAACCATTCTCGGTACTCACAGTTCAATGCAAAAATTTCTAAAGTTTCCAGGTTCAGCCAAAGGAAGACTGAATTAGCAAGAATTTTTTGTCTGCCTTCGCCTACAGCGGATATGTTTATGACGAGAATGATTTTACAAATGGGGTAGATAAGGAGGATGTTCTTGGATAGATGAGTAACAAATTGAGCCGGAACTGCTTGGTCGGAAGGAGTTTTGAGAGGAGTTGTTACGTATTCATCATTGACATAGGTAGATGGAATAATGGTATTTATGAATATGTTATATATGGGATTGAGAATTACAAATCGTGTTCAGACTTGAGCGGAATTAGGGGACGTGAGCGAAGACAGGACGACAGGGTCGGGAAATCTCCGTCGTTTTCTTTCTAACTTGGTTCAATTTAAGAGAAGATGAAAATATTGTATTGATGCAGAGTTTTAAGGAGAGAACATACATTTGTATTTAAATTGTAACTAAAACCTCCAACTTTTGCTATCATACATTCACCTGTGTGGAAGGGAAGTGGATGTTAATGGATGGAGGTCTGAACACAAGGGAGAAGGCAAGGCTGATATTGAGATGTTTGGATACATGAAAACTTTGTTTCAAGAAGGAATACAGGGATACGATTACGACTTTGAGTTTAGTAAAAGACCGGATACATTGTTGACATAGCGGGTCGGGTTGTTAAGTCACGGTCTCGTAAAATAATGATCCTGAGCGAGACTGTATGCGTTCTTGTACTGTACGCCGTTTTCAAGATCCTTGGTATTATAAATGTTGGAGCAAATATTTGGATTTTGTCTTTTGCCATTCTAATTGCAATAATAATTTGCCACTAAACTTTTTCAAGTCAGGCTTACGATTTTGTAGAATTTATCTGACTGAGCGGGAAAATTGTCTAATCTCCGACTATATTGTAGTTATAAGTCCTGTTTGTATTCATTCTATTTAGTTTGCGGCAATCAATTTTTGTTTGCAAAAATGTGCGAAACTTATCGGGAATTAATGTGTGGTGGAGGACAAAGAGTCATTAGGAGATTTTAAGGGAAGATTTGATAAGTAAGTAGGAAAAGAAGAATGAAAGAGGGGGTATCAGGAAAGGAATAAAAATGAGAAAAGATAGAAGATGATACGGGTAGAGATTGAGATAGACGGCTAGGGTGGATAGGAGGACCAGTGAAAGTGAGTTAAGATACTGTAGTCTAATCGGCCATTCTTGTTGTTCCCTCATGCAATGCCTAATCGCGATCAGTAGTTTGAAATCGGGAGTTATCCGAGAAAATTATCCAAAAATGATAAAATAATTACCTGATTTCGATAGTAGAGATTTGAATGGTGTATTGTTGTTAGGTTTGCTCCAGTCCTTGCTTGCTCAGTGGATTCCCTCCTCTTTTAATGTCTTGATATGATTTTCTTGTTGTAGTCGTATAGAATTGATGATAGGTGATGCTACGTCTCGGCTGTCCAGCACTTAATTACCAAGTAGTGAGAATATCTCGATCCCTTGGCTCCTCAAAGATAATTCCTTGTTATGTTTATGATTATTCCCCGGGAAGGAGGAGGGAGGGTAGGGGAGATGAGGAGGTGATGAATATGATGATGGTCTTATGATTGATTTTTTTCAGAGGGCTCGGCTCATACAAAGTTTTATGGTGGGATGTTAAATCGTGGACGTCAGTTAGCAGGAGGGCAGAAACTCTATTTACAAGTTAGTATTTTCCCCAAATCTAAGCCAGAGCTTAAGTTATAGTTGTAAAAGCTGCATCAAGCCAGTGCTTGATGCTGGGAGCGCCTCAGCGTTTAACGTGACTTTCATAGGGGACGCGAAGGTGCGGGAAAAAACAATGCATAGTATATGCTAGATTCATCCCGCCGGACCGAGCATATATCCTAACTTTTGACTTTGGTCCATGCATCGTAATAGTTCTTCTGACACAAAGAAGCTAAACGATCATGCTAGTATGATGAGTGAGCATCAATGATCCCGTGTTTTACACAGGTTACACCGAGGGAATCATCTATAAGTTATAACTATCTCAAGAGTATTATTCACACTTGAAGCTGGTGTCGGGGAGAGAGATATATTGTTTTTTTCGATTGTTTAACTGGGATTTGGCCAGCGAGGTCACTCCTGTTCCTTTACTGATAAAATTGTTAGAATGGATCCCATTCTATTTGCGGGGGAGCTTTTCTAGCTTTCCCCTCGATCTATTTTATCTAACCTATCAACTTCATAATGTTCCCATTTGAAATATATTTTTTATCACTAGATTAGAAATATGGTCATCCCTTAGCATCCTCTTTGCTTGGACGACAATTGATCCTTCGACTCTTTATGTAACTTTCCACCCTCCCGCACCACCGCTTACCACTACCATTATAAAAGCTAATATTTGATCGTCTCTTTTCAGGGTACACTCTAGGAAGCTTTGATGAAACGTTTTCTGCAAGTATAGTCCAATACCCAGCCTGGTTACATGGATTTTCCAAAGATGAGGTCGCAGAATCACACTGGGACGGATTTGATAGAGGTGATTGAATGAAACAGAAATATTGTAATTATGTCTGGTATGAATCTTTAATTTGAAATTCAGTCTTAATGTAATTTTTTTGAAATTTCTAGATATATCATTCAACATGGCAGGCAGTAAGAAACGCCGGGCCCGACGAAGCTGCTCTGATTTAAACGTGAAAACCACTCTTTCCTTTAAGAAAATAACTCGTAGTCATTACAGTAAATTAGGATGCTTTTAGCATTGTAAAGTAGCCCTCAATACATTGGAGTGAGCCTTTGAATATCAGATTGATCTTCTTGGGTAAAGCTTAAATATTGGTATATTGAAGCAAGACTGGAAAAAAGCTGATATGATTCCGTGTAATCACAAATTTTTCCTCGATTCGCCCTCATGGCTTTCATCTCATCTAAAGTGTACTTTGAGATCCCAGGTTGAGTTCTAGATTATTTGTTTTGCCCATCTTTGATGATAAATTGTGTGAACGTGGACGCGATCATTGATAGAGCTCGAGTAGAGACGCCACTCAGTTTCTTTGACAGTCCAGCGTCAACATGCATCCCCCAGAAAAGCAAAGGGATTTATGTACACTCTTTCCTCTTTACTCACCTTCCTTGCTGAAGACAAATAGACAGATTTCTGCTCCCTGGATTAACTCACGTTCAGCATAAGCATCTACCGGTAGGGTAGGTAGAAAGTACTATGGGCGAGTAGTAGCGTTGTATTCGTAAAACATGTATTCTGATATAACTATTTACAGCTAAATAAGTTTGTATTTATGCTTTTCAAACATTGGAATCTGTGGAATGATCCCCAAATAGTTACAACTTTGTCGTGTTAGGAAGCTGGCATGTCCGACAGTCGCAGTGTAATTTGGCATGGCGCGTAGCTTTCTAGGAAACGCTCCTACAGGTATGATGTAGATGCATGGATTATGACTGAAGCAATCTTGTTAGAATGATATGAAATGGCGCCGAGAAAGTTGATGCAAGTAGGTAAATGCTATGCGATTGGACGGAGTGAAGACTATCAGAAGCTATCAGTGCAGGAAGACGGCCAATATTTATAGGCCAATATTTTGATGGATCTAGAAGTAGCGAAGATTCGTTGATATCTAAGGTGATGTTCATTCATGATTTTTAGTCAACTTGAAGCAGATACAATGCTTCCGTCCAATTTTAAATTCCATGAATTTCCTTGAGTATTTGCTAATATTTGAAAAATCGATGCACCACCTACGGATATCCCGATGAGAGCAGAATTCTTGGTACGACCCTTGGCAAATGGTTTTGACAAGCCCCGTTGTTTTGCAATAGAAGGCATAAAGTGTGGATAGATAGGAAGATTTTGACGGGTATTCAACGGTTTGTAACTTGTTGATTCAGCTAATAACTAATCTGGACGACAGTTTTGACACATTGATTGTTATATATTCCATCCACCCCATTCATCATAACTGCATATTTCCTAATCATAGCTGTAAAGAGGAGGGATTTATCTGAAAAGATAGGGACAAGGTGTGATAGATGTTTCCTGTCGACTGGATGATAAAAAGATTGTTTTTCTACGTTCTACCGTGTTCAACCAACATCACTCCCAGTAAAGTATGAGCGTGTTCCCATTTTAGGACTCTGCCCCATAGAATCAATTACCGTTGTCCCGGATTTCCCCGCTTGCAAATTACCTTCTTTTACACCTGTGAAGGCGACAATCCATTCTTCCCTACCTGGCTGACGGATTCCTTCAAAACGTTGTTTCTTCTCTTGAACCAGGATTCGTGTTCCAATTAAATATTTTTCATAGAGCCATGCGTTGCAAACGTATTCAGATTATATGTTTACTGGCAATGGCGAGGCTAATTTGTCATTCATCTAATATCGACTAGCACCACCTGACCTGAGTCATTCCATCACATTCCCACTCATCCCCCTTGATTCTTCTCTGGGCAAATAAGTTATTCTCTGGGTTAGCTATATTATATACTCTATCGTTGTAATTGGAATTTGTACAATTACGTGTAATCCTGAATGAATATATGTATATATTGCTCTGGGTGGGAGGCTCTTCAAACATCCCCTGTCTCGTGTCTGTTCCTCGCTTACCTAACTGACTCTTCGCACGTCCTTGTTGTGGAGAAGCATCTGACAGTTTCCAGCTTGATACTTCTTCAAAGCTAGTCCCCCATGGGCCACATTGCTATATTAGCCATTAGCCACTGACTTCAAATAGTGAAGAGGGAGCGTTATATGAAAACTCTTTGTAGATTTTGGAAAAACGAAATGTCGGTCAATGACAAGTCGGAAGACTATTCAATGTACATTTTTTACGCACGGAGGTCAAAGATTTTTAGATTGTATAATATTTAAAGACGCGAGACGATGTGCACGTATTTTTCTTAAATCCAGATGATTAGTCATGTCATTTTACAGTAGTCAGGAAGTCTCGGATATTGAGGGGTATGGAGCAACATTTATTGATTTTTTGAATCTTCAAATACGCTAATACGATAACAAGTTTTTGTTGAGTAGAAGCTCTAGTAGGTTAACTAGGTAGATAATTGCTTTTAATTGGAACCTATGTTTTTCTCTTGCATGCAGTCGTTCTTTTTGAGCGGTTGAGCAGGTAACTTAACTGATTTCGCTTCAGTAATTTCAAATTCAATTTTTGTCCTTCGATGCACGTCTTGTCTGTTGTCCTGTGCTTGTGATTTTATATTGGGCAAATGTTTGCCAGGAATGTAACCAGAAAAGATCGGATGACAGTCAATAATTCTCATTTTCTTTAAACAATCCCACCATAATTTCCTATTTGTCGTTGTATCCTCTACAAAAAGCTCTGTGAATCAAAGAATGAGTCCGAAATATTATTAGGATTAGCCAGTGGTGAAGTGAACTGGTTCAGCCAAGTGGATAGTAGAATTGTTAGCAGCATTGGAGTTTATTTACAAAGACAGCTTTGCGTTTATAAAGGCATCTTGCCTCAAAGCGGAGCTAAGGTCTCCTAGCAGTGCAGTTGTTGTTTGTGCAGAAGCAATAGAAAATGTGATTCGCAGGTCAGATGATTTTTCAATTCAGCAATGACAATAATACAGAGCATTCCTGCCCTGTTGAACGTTTTTTCAGAAAATGTAGATGATGTAGAGAGTTCCAGAGATGCGAAATAAAACTGAAGAGATAATTTTTAAAACTTTTAAATATTCAACAATTGGAGAATGTAGGGCACATATTCATATTTTTCACAATCTATGCTTTCAAAAACAACGACGTGTCATGCACCAAGGAAATTCCTTGCAAAAATGAGAAACACGTATCTTTTTAACACACGGAATACAGTAAAAAGGGTGTACCTTACTCTTATGTATCTACAGGTAAAAACTTTCCAGGCGTATAGATAAATGATTAAATTAACATAGGAACACTTGATGACATTGCCATTGGTTTTAGTTTACAATTGTACACGTTTTACTCCAGGACAAGCACGTTTGTAAAATGGGTAAAACATTCACGTATTGTCTTTTCCAGGCTAGTCGTAGGCAGTACAATACTTCTGAGACAAAAGTTTCTTCGTACATGGATTAAAATGTAATAATAATTAATTTTTTGATAAGGCGTCGCAATTGAGGATAACTAGACAATCATTCTACGTAGTGCATAGCATATTCTTAAAAATGGCGTGCAATTCATTCAGGGATTTCCCCTGGTGTGTTGCGATGATGCATTTTATAAATATAGATAATTGAATAACATAAATATTTTTTGCCTTTCACAATACAGGCATCACATACTGGGGAATACGCCGAAGTGTACTAAAATAGTTAATAATTATGTATACATGAAAAATAAAACTGTGATTGATAGCCATTGATTCAGTAAAGTGATGAAATTCAGCTAGTTGCATTTAAGATTTTCATGGTCCCTGTCCACTGGAAGTGAGAGGGATTATAAGACGAGTTATATGAGGGATTTATCTAACTTATTTTTATGTTGTACAGCTTTAGTTTAAATCCTAGCATTTCTGATAAAACTCCACTAAACGCCGACAAGATTACGATGCGAGTCACGTTGTAGAGGTACGGATTGCTGGCAAAACTTGATATTTTGAATGGATCCTCTAGCTCCTGTAAAGTCATGCTGCATTGTTAGTAATTAAATCGAAATCGATTACAATGTAATTAGGAGCAGGATCATAGGATATATTTATTTCACTTGCCTTAAGAAGGTCAGATGCCAATTTCAGAACGTTATTAGCTACCAATAGTTCTTCTTTCTTATGAGGTTTTTGCTCCATTTTCAAGTAGAGATTCAGCTGAAAATTTCAATTATCAGGATTAATTGAAATAAATTAGATGTAATCGATTTGCATGCAATTATGGGAAAAGATGAATTCCGTTTATGCGAAATATGTACCTGTTCAGTTATGATGACTGAGAGATTCCGATACTTTTGACTCACTCTTGATCCAAGCGTCATGTAGCGCATGAGAAATATCCCTAGGCACATGGCCCAGGCCATGACCTCCACGTTGTACAAGTAGTACATTCTGTTTGAGTCCTGTGTCAGAATTACAGCGTGAAAGTAGTAAAATTACCAAGCGTTTGCCCTCGAAAATCAAGCCTTGCCTCTTAATATTATTCAAAGTTTTTAAAACCAGCTTACCTTGAGTAACTCGACTGAGAAGAAAAATATAAGGATAAACGTAGCGATGAAAGTAGCTGATACAACGATGTCAACTGATCTCTGCGGTCCGCGTCGCTATAAAATAGCAAGTTTGCATTAGTTTCAACCATGCCATTAAATCCTTGATTTAGTCTAACAAAAAGTGATTTCAGAAATGACTTACCTGCAAATATGATCTGACAGACAGCCATGTTTTTATATTCCGAACTTTGTTAAGTCGAAAATGCGGTATACCAGATTTTTTAGCTTTTCGGAAAGACGTTATACGCGAAAATAACTTAGCAAATAAAAACCGTTGTTTGTATGTTTTCTCGGCTACAGCGAGAAGAAAAAATACGCAAAGCGATAAAAATAGCTTTTCCGCAATCGATATGAGTATCATCAACCTCATTCTGAAACAAATATTCAAAAAATGGATGATGAAACAAGCTTATCTTCAAACATATTTGCGTTTTTCTAACAGCCTTAATAAGATTTACAAAGTAGATAAAGGTGTTGCGTTACGTACATATAGGTATCACCAAAGGCAATGGAAATTCCATCTGCAAAATATTGGCCAGCAGTAGACAAATGGAAATCTGTAATGTCCATCCCTGAATTCACACGCCAGCAAGCTGGTAGAATTCCGAGAACGCAACTAAAGCATATTCCTGAAACACATAAATAGGCAGCATTAGTAGAGGGCACAGAATCTGGCATAATTATGTAATAATTTGTTAGATGTCCAGTATTCCTTAAGGAAGTCTTACCTAGGTACAAGTAATCGGAATTCTCCCTTGCACAGTCCACCTTGGCAATAATCATTGAGCTAATTTCTAGGACTCCGAGATCAGCTTTCTTAGCCTCATGACCTTCCCAAATGGTACAACTCACTTTATCCGATGAAATGCACGTCGGGTTGAGGTTTATATACTTTGAAGTTGTATGCTGAAAAAGATGTAATTACCGTATCATATAAAATAAAGTAAATTCTACAATAGAAATTATTTCTGGCAATATAACTGAGGACACTTACTTCTTGTATTTCCCAGGCAAAGGGGTGATCGTTCATATCCTGAGTCCCAAATCCTTCTTCTTCGAGGTCTTCGTCATCAGAGTTGTTGATTTCATCTCCGTAATCATCATCATCACTGTTCGTTGTGACAGCAGTCCATTCCGATTTGGTTCGAAGTTCTTCATCATCCTCGATTTGCTCTTCACCGATATCTCCTTCATCGGAGGAGGATTCGTTATTGTTGCTGCTAAGTTCACCACAACTGACGCTAGTCGTGCTTGCTTCTGACTGCTTGCTTACATTACGCTGCCGAAGACTGGATCTTGGCATTCTAGGCGCACTAGTGACAGTAACGTTGATCTCCTCAGTGTTGTTATCATTCAAATCACTAGCAACTTCTCCGATGTCATTATTGTTATTCAGTCGGGTAATATCATCGTTGACAAATTTGCTGATTTTTTCCAGTTTGCTTATGATTTGGTTGCTTCGAATGCCACTGATGTCAGCCAAGAGTTCAGAGCCAACAGATAGCGTCGAAGTAGCAGATTCGCTTTGAACAGAGCTTTCGTCCAGAATATCATTCATGTGAGGAGTAGAGCTTCTCCCCGAAATGGTCTGGAGAAATACAGAATCATCATCCAAGTCGGCGTTTTCGTTGGACATGGTTTCAGATATTTCCTCAGCGATCCCTTCGTCCTTGTCAGAGTTTGAGCTGAGTGACTTGGACTCATCCTCGAAGATGACTTTCTTCATACAAGTTGTGGATGAGCTAGATATGACGACGTCGTTTCGATTTCCTGTTGAAAAGCATAGCGTTTTACGTTGAATACTCGTCGAAGTCGTTGTTGTAGGTTTAACGCTGGCCGATCCTGCCGATCTCGAAGGACTGTTCCCCGCCGTACCTCCTCCTCCATTGTTAGCGCCGTGAATACTTGACCTTCGCCTCGAGGGCGGCACACGCCCAAGTCTTCTTTTCCTGCTCTTGATTCCCATGCTGATTGACCCGGAGCCCCTCCTCCGACCACCTTTCCCGACCCTTCCATCCCCAGTTCCTTTTTTAGTATCACTTGTGTGAGTTGCTACAATTTGGGAATGGAGGATTGTCAATGCAATCATAAGGATTATAGGTGATATGATTTCACTCGTCTGAATTCCCACTGGGTTGCTAGGATTATTAGGGTTAATATCTCCATTACGTCTAGTGCTACTGCTAGTGCTAACAATATTAGGTACTTGATTTTCTCCGCCTCCCGCCCCCAGCCCAGTTGTACTACTTAAAGTTTGATTTGTGCCTACACCCAGTCCTGCATTTAAGTACAGAAATACATTGACTACTTGCAATCCGTACAAACATAGGAAGGAGAGGAATAGGTGGTAGGACGTCTGGGCAGACCACCATCTATGGAATAAGGGCAAAAATAAGAACCGTAGAATAGCCAAACGGGTAGTTGTAAATATCCCATGTTTAGGCTTCGGCTTTGGGAAGGATGAACCTGGAAAATCAAACCAAGATTCACAAGTTATCAAATACAGTTCCAAACAAGAACGATTTTTAGATTCCATTGTAGTTATTCTATAGCTATTTCTGCGGTCTATTTCGATACCACTCCACTTCAAGTAACTATTCAAGAAATAGTACTAGTCTAAAATATAGGAGTTTGCGAAACTCTGCGCTTTCCATAGTCGCAACGCATGAAAAAGTCAAAAGTGGAATATATCTTTTAGGAAAGTTTTGATTTAGCTGTCACAAAATTCGCGAGTACAAGGGTATATATAGCTAAATCATTCTACAATTCTAAACATAGATATTTTATATACTATACAAATTACATGGTTTTGGGTCAATGAAAGGAGCGTCACCTATCGGTTACAAGAAAACCCACTACTTTCATTTGAGAATGATTCAGTTGCGCAATCATAGTATTTATCTCACTTGGTTAAAGCTAGAAGCGCAATATTAATCATTTATCATATTTCCTTCCTCCATTACACAAGTTGAATGTCCGTAAACTTATCAAAAAGGAAACCAACTACGAAATCCAGTATCTGGTTCAACCATACGGTTCATACCATACAAATTCCTATTCTATTTCACTAGCTTCAGTATTTGGGCTTTATAGTCTTCACTCCAGTAACAAGAATAAAATTATTTCTACGTGAAATTAAATAAAAATTACAATGTAATGCACACTCACCTCGAACCAAGTCAAGGTCTATAAGCTCGGACTGAACTTTAGCTGACTTTTTTGGTATTTGGTTGATGCCATGAAGAATCCGTTCTTCAATGCTCTGCTCCCACTTGCCCTTATCGAAGGTTCCAACATAATTTTGATACCTGTTTTTCAAGAATTGTTCACGTAATTTCCGTTTTATGCCCATACTAACCCTCGCTTACGTACGAGAGCAACCAGCACGAGTACTTGCTCAATAGTAAATGAGGTTTTATCAGCTAAACTCACCACGTAAGTATAGAATTCAAATCGTCGAAGGGAGGCATCCAGGCAGGATTCCAACGTGAAAGACATAGAAGTTGCCTATATATTTATATAATAGGTATATCTTTGATATCCAGCTCTGATAATTTTGATAAATGTTGATTGAGTCGGTGAGTAATCCTTCTCGTTTTTTCCTTGGTCTCCCAATATCCTGATTGTCACCTCGTTTGTCTGTCGTTGGTCAGATTCCAGGAACTGCATTCAATATAATCAAAGCGTGGTTTTACATTAGTATAATTGCGTTAGTTTATTAATAGCTCAAGCAAATATACATCACTAGATTACTATTACTGTAACTCATGTGTATCCGATAGAAGGTGTTTACCTGCTTATGGAAACGCTTTTGGATTAAACACAAGCTGTGTAACGAATAAATACTAAATACCCGAACTCAAGGGAAATCAAACAGCAGCGTTTGGATTCAATCTTAAAATAATCTTTCTTCTCTTCAGGAGATCTTGATCACTTGCATCACCAATTACTACTGACGCTTCAACCTACTAAGCCACTGCATATAAACCAGGATCTTTTCTAGAATCCGTGCTTCTCCTTCTCGCCTTGATCCACTGTAAGTTTAAAAGTTATGCAACTTTTGAAGACGGCACAGACGGGAAACTTAACTATCAAGCAAACTGCTGTTTTAAGCAATAAACCTTCGCTTCATACAGCCTCTTCATTAATAAGCCGCACGGGACTTGAAACACGCGTTTAAGCTCAATTTTCAAAAGCTAGTATCGGATTTCAATTATTATCGCTAACCAAATATTTTATTAGCGAGACGGCATATGATATGAAACGTTTTTTACAAGCGATAAAATATCCCTGGCGTCATCGCCTTGTGCCAGTCCTAAAGTTGATGAAAACATCCGCATTTTTTCTATAATTAATCATTTCTCCTACCGAACCCTGCTCCCTAATCTCTACTGCAATTGATTATAGAACTAATTTCATCCACCCGAACATTCTCATGGCTTATCACCCTGTCCACGAGACAGGATCAGTTCAATAGTTTACCACACTCCACGGAGTGAAAAAGCATTACGTGAGCACTTAACCCGTGTTTAGATAGTAAAGCTATTTTGTCAAGCTTTGTTAAGCTTACTCATCAGTTAAGTACCGGATTATTATGAAACTTCTCAAGTTACAGTTGCATTTAACGATCTTGTACAGGATGAAGTTGCAGTTAAACCGCAGTATTTAACGAATATTCAAGATAACTACATATTAATACTTAAATCCTATGAGCAGAACCTTCCCGCTGACACTGACGCAAATCCCGAATGCGTAAACCGTACTTTCTAAATATCTAACACCTCTAGAGTTAGCAGCAGGTTAAGATTAAGCACACATGTCCACCTGTTCAAAGCTTGGTCTTGCAGTCTAAAAAGGTCTACCTACTTACAAGCAGTAATTACCTGCGATCCATTCGCGAATCCTGATACGGTGATAAGTATTTGCAAGCCTATATTTTCCATGCCTTCGTCATTAGCAAATATTAGCAACTGAACAATCCGCAGAAGATAATAATAGACCTAGTCTTGCCATAGTTCATGTTCATGCTTGCGGTTTCGTTTACATTATACAAACTTTTGTAGGTCTGATGGAAAGAGAACACATTGCGAATGCGAATCTTAACCACCAACAAGGAAATAACACTGTGCCAAACTAAATCCTTCGTTTAGCTAACACCCTTTGTCTGCTAGAACTAGAAAGTTGACCTCAATTCCATCGTGTGGTATGAATTGTTTATTGGATAGGCCCTGTACAGCTCTTATTCGGGATTTACAGTTGTAGTCATTCGATTGAGTTACAAGATCCTAGAGCATGTTGCGAAATAATAATAATAAATCGGGTTTCATTTTACGAGTAATCAATAACTGCTAGGAGTACATAGCTACCGACGATGATCAGAACACTCAGCACTAGAGCTTCTAAATCCTAAAGCTTCAGAAATAAATGGTTTAGCTTCAATAGCTCTATGAAGGCAATGCCTGATTTATGCCTGATTCACATAGAATCTGCTCGCTCTACAGTAGCTCTTCGAACCTTTCGAAACTAATCGGACAAAAGCTTTTTGCTTGCTCCCGGTGAGAACTTACCATAAATGATTGCTGTGAAGCAAGAAGACTCTATACTCGTATAGTTCAAGATATATATTTTATGGTATAATTTTCGTCATCATCAAGAGATTGAATAGCTAAAGCACATTTTATCATCGCGCACGCTAAATGATGACGATGAAACGCGCTGATGCTAATGTTCAATGTTGTTTGTACTAATACAATTACGACCCAGCTGATATCATATATGATAGGAGCATGCAACCTGCAACCTCCTCAGCTGATGAAGGAGCAGATCATTACTAAATGTTTAGGTAATTAACCCAGGTATTTTGAACTGAATGTTAAACCATTTAGACATAATCGCTGTCAGCACTGTTAATGAACATAAAATTGTATCTAACAACTTACAGCGGTACAGGATCTTCAGAATTGCCCTTGATGTTAACTTTGGTAATCGGTTATCGTACAATATCGTTATTCTTTTAATATGTACGCTTTTAGCAGTAATTAGGAATTCCGGGAGAATGATAGCACTACTACACCAGTAACCATTTCCTGACCAAATAGTGCATAAATTAAAAACCAAATATTGGTTTAAGTCAGGGAAAACTTTAGCTGAATTCATAACCAATTACTTAACCTGCAGAGGATCCTAATGCTATAAAGAATCGACGGCTTTATGTTAAGCAGTGTAGTGCATCCATATATAAATATACAGCCAAATCTCCGTAAATATACTAGAATCTAGTGAAACTTTTAACTCTGGATGTGATCCTACGAGTCTTATAAAGCCCAAATCAATTGCTTAACAGTGGGAACTAATTTAATCTAGGCAAACTTATGATGAACTTGTTATTAGAAGTTTTTTCTAATAATAAAAACAGAATTTAAAATTAAATACCACTAAATAATAATTGTGTAAGAGAATCAATAAAATTTAGTTACCTTAGAAATCCAGAATGCAGTTTGTGTGAGTGCCGAGCTGCGAGCTATGGACGTTAATTATATATTTCGTATTTCGCGTTGATCAGCTGATTCCGAATTATCAATCTGGAGGTATTCAATCAGCTGTAGGTTTGTTTGCGTATGGAAGTATAATTAGAAATAGTAAATATTAACTGAATTGATTCCCGCTAAATAATTTATATGCACTTGTTATTTTATTGTGTTACACTCGTTATACTGGGAATAATAATTATTACAGGAGCTCACTGGGATTTCTTCCACTCCTTACCAATAATGAATACAATTCCTTTGTACTTTCTGTAGTCGCTTCTGCTCTATCGGTGTG
Source organism: Sminthurides aquaticus (assembly GCA_906901655.1). Classification (NCBI taxonomy): domain Eukaryota; kingdom Metazoa; phylum Arthropoda; class Collembola; order Symphypleona; family Sminthurididae; genus Sminthurides; species Sminthurides aquaticus. Next base: position 263,053 of record CAJQTT010000023.1, on the reverse strand, counting down.
CAAGGAGCAGATTTGTCTTTAAGAATAAAATAGCGGAATTGCTTCAGGTGTACCTATTGCCTATCTTTTAACCTCCTCCTGCTCAGAATGAATGAGTTTTAGCGCTAAAGTTTTTAAATGCTCTTGTAGCAAACTAACAAAACTATGACTTAATTGCCTACGAAAAACTTTTTCTTTGGAGTTCAACTTACAAAGAGCTGCAGACCTTGTAACTTATCTTCGATAGCAAGTCCTATTTGCGTTCAAGAGGGTGCAACGTATAGTATAGTTTAAATAAATATTCCTGGAAAGCTTCTAAATATTCTTTTGTAAATGTATAAGCCATAAGAGCACCTGTAATTAGTTATGAGACTATCTTCCTTGCCGTGTAGCCTAGCAACTGCCCTCTTAGCGCTCCGTATCTTAGACCTTTGTGAAAAGAGAAACAAAGACGTGTGTGGAGCAGAAAAGAGGTCTATTGGAGTTTGTTATGGAAGAGTTGCAAAAATTTTCGCAGAATTTTCTAATCTTCACTCCCTTCCGTCCTACCTCCTCCCTTCTGATCCGCCGTATTGTATACCAGGGAAAAGGCTTTGTGTGTGCCAACTTCCGCATAAATTTCTACAAGTACCACATTCGGAGAATAGAGATTCTATCCGCCACGGCCAAGGGAACGATCAATGATGGTTATTATTCGCACATAAACGAGAAAGCTGACTACACATACTCACCCGCCGCTCCGCTATGTCTTGCCCTACCCGGGTGTTGTACTCTTCAAAGAGAATTCCGCACAACTAGCGCTCTCCTCCTGGCTGAACTTGGTTATTCTCTCCCTGTTGTACCCAGCGTTAGCTTGTCCCTGGCCCTGGTTTGTAGACTTGACTTGTGGGAAAAATATTATCCTCTCCTTGGTCTTCTTGGTTTGAAGAATTTCGCGAATATTGCGAATCTCCTTAGACGCCCGCCGGCCTCCCTTTACTAGCGTGTGTTCGCTCGTTCTTTCTCGGACAATTCTGGAACCCATGCATGAAAATGCACGTCATTCATGCCGCATATTTGTACATATATGTACAAGGATTTTTGCCGATAGGAAGAGAAAGACGTAAGAGAATTCTTTCTACACAAATATAATGAATAGTTTTTCCGGCTCCACACTCTCATCTTGTCTTCCTGCGACTTAAGCTTCTTGCTTACGTCACTGACGGCACTAAGGTTTTTAGGAAGGAGAGGAATTTAGTCAGCAAATTCTTAATTATGTCAGCAAAGATGTTAAATTTTGGCGGACAGCGGACATGGTCGTCTCCTACCTAAGGTTATGGAGGCCCTCGTCCTTTTGCTGATAGAAGTACTTTGGGGTTCTTGGAGTGAGATGTTTTTCAACGTTTGCAATTCTTTCTTTTAGTTGTACTTTATTTGTAACTAAGCGATTCTTGTATCAACCATGTGCAGTGTGAAATAGCTAACGTATTTTCTGCTAAAGATGCTATAATATTAATAGAGGATATATAGAAACTAGAAAATAGCTTCAGAGTTCAGGTAGTAGAAAACAACGGGATATTTGAAGGTGAAGGGGAAAGGCGGTGATGGGATTACTGGCGCGTAGTTCCTTCTCCTATTTTTAATTTAGCCCTTTTGTTAGGTACATAAGTTGGCTTCTAGTAAATAGATTATTGTTAGACTGGGACGTCGTAAGTTTTGGCTTGCCTTGGCTTCCTCTGACGCTCACGGTTGTGGACTGCCTTGAAATCTAGGATCATGTGAAGCCCGTGTGTGCGTCCTTTCTCGGTAGTAATGAATTCATTCATTCTCATCTGCGCGCCGAGATCCCTTTTCTACTTTATGGTGTAGTGAACATGGACTACTTTTTGAATTGACCTTGTATTGAGCTTGTATTTTGAGATAAGGGTCCTTGCAGCAGTGACCTGCTCTTCTTCAGTCTTGTGGTGACTGATTTAAATGAAAACGAGTAACAATGAAGGCCATTAGGAACAAGCTTTATAACTGAAACAAAGATTGAAAAGTAGATGACGCTTTGTAATGCAGGTATTTCAGTTTTTTAAGGACAGATGGTTCTGCAGTCGTTTCCTAACGTTCGCAAACGTTTTCCTCTCATGTCGGCTGAGCGTTCCTAGTTGATGAAACCATGAAAGATTGATTTACAGATTGCAAATCTGTTCAGTTCGGGTTCTAACTGCTCATGTGTGTATAAATTCTATTAACTTGGTGAAAACTGGAACTAGTTTACTGAATTATCCAGTAAGTAGGAAATGGACATAAGTGATTGTATTATCCGATTCATCTTGCTCATTGATTTTGCAGTGCGAAGTGGATTTGATATTTTGGTATCCAGAGTTGCGTGTATATTTTTGCAAAAACAGCTCAAGTCTATCTTGTCGAACCTCCGGTATGTAGTTTAGAAATATCTTGAGGAAGAGCGCTATGCTTGGATCAAGCATGAAAAGACGTAGTTTTAATACATGTATTGTGTAAGTAACATAGTAAACTAATATGCTTTTGCCTTATGTACAAGGTCTATTTGCCCTTGAAGGTGCTGGGATTTCATTTGTTATGATGGCAAGAAAATAAACTGAAAGAATTGATGAAAATTTAGGGGTATGAGTAAAATGGCAGCTGCATTTTGAAAGCAGTTTTTACATTTTGTCTTGTACAGCTCTTCTGATCTTCATTTGCAGGGGTTTTAGCTCTCGGCATTCTTCTCGGGCAGAACATCAGGCTGGATCAAATTCAATTTTTAGATGCCTTGAGATTCTATGTTTCTTGTCAATCTGTTGTTCCTTCCCATTATTTTGCTTTGGCTCTTTTATATATTTCAGTTCAGGTATAGTCGTCCTGCTCCTTCATCCTTGGTATATTACAGCATTTCCTCCTCCATCCGTTCGATTTACTGTTATTATCTTCTATATAGAATGATACAAAAATTTCTTGAGAAGATTCAGTTACACTTTTAAAAGCTATGCGTGCTTGTCTCTGTAGATGAATTGAAAAGGGTATACTCAGCTATCATATTACATTTCTAAATTCAAAGGCAAGTGATACGTTCTATACTCAAAAATATCTTGAAGCAATAAGTTTTAAATATCAGTTAAGTACATGATAACGCATAGCGGTTGTAGTTGAAGATCCTTCTGTCCTGCTTGAAACAAATCGCTAGAATTTAAACGTATTGAATTAATTTGAGCTTTAATAGACCCGCAAAGTTAGTACGCTGTAGTTCGCTGAATTCTGATTAAACTTCCGACAACTCTTCTCAGATTGCTTACAAATATTGATTTAAATCGCATATTTGTTTTACAATCGCTCAAAATCTAAACTCTAGTTGACTCATTGCCTATAGCATAATTCGCGACCTGACTACTCGCAACATTATAATACTGGCCAAGTTTATTGTATTGTTCTTCATTCCCAGCCTGCATTTCGTGCGATTTTCTTTAGGAAGTTATAAGTGCAAACTACAAGATGAAATTTCTAACATATTCGATCCTAATTTGAATAGTAGGCAAATTTTATTCACTCATATGCCGTTAAGGCAAATGCTTGGAGGATAAGGATAAGGATGAGGATATCGCTCCAGATACAGTTTTAGATCCACGCACATAGAATTGTAAGTATGCAATACTCAAGGCACGATTGTTTCTTCCGTAGCTTTGTATATTACTGTGTTCACTGCTTTTACAATTTATCCGGAGAGGTCTATGAAATTGCAAACTTTATATGCTTCCTTATTCCTAAAACCGCGACCAAGATTGCGAATACTGAGATAACACACATCATCGACCCTGACACATGCTTCCCATGTTATTCGCCATCCTCAATCCTTGGCTATATTATTCACTGTTTCTCGCAGAGTTTTAAAACAAATAACGTGAGCCGGTAATTGCTGCTGCTTGCAGAAACAATTTTCGCAATCTACGTGCAATCTTCCTTGGAGCGTTTATAGCTAGAGTTTGTAGTTGGGGCTACTGCCCGGGCACGTGTTAATCTAATCAAGCTTATCCGTACGAAGAGGATAAAATAGGAGGTGGAATGTATATTCAAGCAATTTAAACCCTAGAGGTCATTGAATACATTGCCGGAATTTCCAGGAGTTTAAATCTCCTTGAGTGCTTCTACGGTTGCCGTCACAATCTGCAATAATTAAAGTCGGAAGGGTGTTTATCTTCACCAACATCAAATTCAGAGCACAGCTGGCTTGGAATTACAGTTACTGTCAAACACTGGATTTACAGTTTAAAGGTAAAAAACATTCAAGAAATATAGGTTTAATTGGATTTATCCGAACAAGCAGCCATTGAGTCAAGGAACAGTAACCGGCAGGTGGCACTATGGATGCGGAAAGAAGCGCGGGAGTCCCTTGAAGATTTCAATTTCAGCAGTGCGCGCGCGACGCGATTTTAATTGCATGTATAATTTTTAGTGTAAAAAATTACAGATATTTGTCATATATTTTTACATTAATTTAAATCACGAATATTATAACTAATTAATTACAAGGCTTATGTTCTTGCAGGTACTCATTTCACGCTATCATTTAATTATGTATACGAAGAGATTGTAGTGTCATCGTTGCATGGTTTCGAGGGTTTTACATACATTTTCACTGACTGTGCAGAAATAGTAGTCTTTAAAGAGAATTTAGCCTTTGAGAGGTGAAAGCGAGAAAGTCTAGTGGATTCCAAGCACAATTTTCTTTCTACTCAATGCATACCGTCCACAATGTTATGCTTTGACATTATAAAAGCCTTTTGGAGATTGAGTCTACGTTTAAAAAGCAATGCTCCTTGCATATACAGATAGACGTTCAGCCCATCTTTTTCCCTGGGATATACGTGCGTTTCTCTTGAGAGTGAGTCGGTGCTTTTGCTTTGTGTACTGTGTGAACCGACCTCTATAGAGTTGTAGTGGAATATAATATAAGGAGAAGAAGAAGTGCTTTAAAGGATTTCACATAGGGATGATGAGACACACATTTATTGGAAAGGGAGACATGAAGAGATATTCCGTTTCCCCGTTAAAGGCTAGTATTGCAAGTTAAAGGTGTACATATGTTAAGTGCAGGGATTGTAGCGGATCATCATCAAGTTATAAGTTTGAGGATGATGGGAGAGAGGTGGCTGAAGGATTACTACGGTACTAATACTAACTAACTTGTACTACGACGAGCTACTACGACTACCAACTAACTGGTGCTACTACTGAATTTCCTGCAGGTAAACCAAAGTAAACCAGGTTTATTGTAGTACTTATTCTACGCATTCTCTTTCAACATGCTATAGATACATAGTTGGAGTTATATATTCATAATTGTAATTAGAAATAACTTAATCAGTTTAACTTATGTGTAGTTGTGGTTATGTTATTTTGGTGGTCCGATGCTGAATTTATCTAAAGATGCGTTAAATCTGTTTGTTTACAGGCAGGCTGGTTGCTGGCGAGTTCCGTCCATCCGGGGAAATTAATTTCATTTCGTCAAAGTGGAAAGCCCAGTTAACTCTCTCTCTTGTGTATTTTACTTGTAGGATTATAATTTCAACCTAAAAGTTGTAATCGGGGCGAGGAGGATAGACTGATACTGACTGAAAGAGGATTGCTGCATACATCCTTAATTAAGGAGAAAAGGAAATGGGTACCGTCCATGATGTGATTGTGTATTGCCAGAAGCAGATTAAAAAGGACCCTCCGCCTGACAGGGTGAGTGACTTGATTAAGTAAATATATTACTAATTTGAGGATTGAAAGGGTCCGCATGTATGTTTGATAAATTGTTGTGAATTTTAAGAAGAGGAGAATGGTTTGAGGGAATCCCAGATTGTGGAGATATAATTTTGCAATGCAGGCTCGACAGGAGTATGTCGGTTATTGGCCTTGTAATTTATTCAACCATGCTGTTTCGCCGACGTAGGTGATGGTGAAGCATATGGATGTTGTGTTTTTGCGAAAGCTGTTCTTTAAAAGAACTTCTTTTGATGGAATTGGGATGTGGTTCCTCTTCGAGTGATGCAGATGGTGAAGTCCTGTTGTGACAGATTTAGAGTCATTTATGGTTATGGATTTTTTTTTTTATAAAAAATTTATAGGATCAAGATGAGATTTAATTCGGATCAATGTTTAGTACATCTTGCAATCTTGTTATTTAGTTTGAGGGTGGATAGGAAGTTATGATTTTAGTATTTAAAACTGATTGCGTTAATTTTGTTCTTGTTGAACAGGCAGTATTTCTCTAAGAATTTAGAATAGCCGTTCTCCAAAGATTTTAAAGAAATGACGGGCCTGGTTGATTTAAGCTGCTGTGACCTCCGATGACTCCATTTTTCGATAAGCAGGATGTTGACTTGAATATTCTTTCTGATGGAATAGGATGAAAGTTTTGATGTAGCGAATATTGGGAACTTCTGGAGGATAGTTGGATAACCTCTCTTGATTTCCAGAGAGGTTATTTATTTTTCTGTTTCAATAATTTTCAAATGTTGAAGAAGGAGAGCGGCAAAGCCAAGAATACCTAGAAAGAAAACCTTTATTTGATATCTTATGGTTGATAGTTGTTGTCCTTCGTTTTAAGTTGAATCAACTGCTCGAACAGAACTGTAAGATGTTTTGTAGTCTGGTTGCACCTATTAATTAGTTAAGTTGGTTCCACCTAGAGCGATATGATAATTTGGCTCTAGTTACTCGTCGTGATTTTTAGTTAAAATTATGGGAGTAAGAGTATGGGAGATTAAGAGTAGGATTAGGATCTTGATTGTAAATTATAAGTTTAATTAATCTTGCACTATAGTGCAAACCTATGATTTAAGGGAAGTGTAAGGGGTTGTATTGTAGGGGCTGAGCTACTTGTTGGAAGCGGCCATATCAATCGAATAAATTATTATTATTATTATTATTAGTTAAAATTACATTGGTCAGATAAACCATGAGTCAAATATTGACTTACGCTACAAGAAACGGAAATTAGATTATGAAAAATGTGTGAATCAAATTTGTAATGTCCAAGTTAATGAATTGAATGTCTCTAATGTAGTATCTTTGTATGTTTGCAGTTAATGCATTATTTGCGTAAGCTGAGCCGACTAAGAATAACAATAGACGATTTAAGTGATACGGGTATCGGAAAAACAGTGAATCAGTTGAGTCGCCTTGAAGGAGAAGTTGGACGATTTGCTGGGAAAATTGTGGAAGCATGGAAAGCAATGGTAGAAAACCAGGCCCAAGAACAAGCGGAACAGGAAGAAGAAGAGGAGGACGAGGAAGAAGAAGACGAAGAAGAGGATGACGAGCCTCAAATAGAAACAAAGCCTGTAATCCACATCCATGAAAAAGTGAGGGCGAAAACTCCTGATTCGGATGACGCTGAGCTTGAAATAGATACAAGCCGACGATTCGATTCTAGTCCGGAGAATCGAAGAGATTCTGAAGAAGAATCAGACGTAGTTGTTCATCGTAATCATGTGAACCATGACCATAATGCGGGTCATTATGGTAACCTTTCGATCGGGGGTGGATCAAGTCCAGTTGAAATGGACGTAAATAGTGAGGATGAACATCCCGGTATGAAAAGCGGTAGCGGAAGTAGCAGCGGGAGTAGCGATAGCGAAGACGAAAATTTAAATATCCGCCATCGACGAAGCTCTCCTGAGCATGTTAAAATTAAAACTGAAAGCTCAAATATGGTACCGTACCCTAAAATCCAGAATGGTAACTTGAAACCGGAAGTGATAACCTCTTTGGAAATTCCAAAGGAACATGTGAAGAGAATTGAAGAGAGAGAAAACGACCGACATCGCCACCAAAAAGATCATCATCATCATCATAAGGAGTCATCCCGGAGGGAAAAGGACGAGAAACCTCGACATCGCCCAGAGGAAAGTCCAATTAAATCAAGTACGAAGACTGAATATAATCATAATTCTAGCAGTAGGGAGAGTCGTGATAAGCATAGGAGTTCAGATAAGTCATCTGAAGCGAGGAATCACCATAGTGAAACAAGAGAAAAGAAGCCTAGCAGTGAAAGTAGCAGCAGCAAGGATTCCAGTCGACACGAGAAGTATCATAAGGACCGAAGTAGTTCAAGTCATAGCAGGAGTAAGGACAAGGACCGTGAACGAGAACGAGAAAGGGATCGAGATCGGAATCGAGACGGTCATGATCATAGGAAAAGTCATGAAAGTCGTAAACATCGAGAAGAAGAAACAAAGTCCAGAAGCAGGGAAAAGGATCGAGAACCGAAAGAAATCAAGAAGGAGAGAGATATCGAAGACCGAATCACTCCAAGTAAACATAGAAGTGGTAAAAGTGAGAAACATCACCGGGAGAAAAGAGAAAAGGAAGAAAAAGAAGTTCCCAAGCTCATCATTCCGAGTCCGACGAAAATCAAGATTGAATCCTCCAGGGATTCTGATGGAAATTCACCTCGGCCAGGGAGTTCCTCCAGTCATAAACGGAAGAAAGAACGTGATCCCTCTCCTGAACCTGAGCGCAAGGAAAAGAGTCACAAGAAGCAAAAGATAATGAGTCAGTTGGAGCAAAACGAGATAGATTCGACTTGCGGATTAAATTTTGCTGACGTTCTTGGATGTTTGGACAAGGCTCCAGTTCTAAAACCCAGTAAGAAGGTTGTCACTCCACCAAAGGCTGCTCCATCTTCGTCTTCATCATCTCTCTCCAAGTCATCGTCTAAATCTAATGGGGATTCTGGGTACAAGTCCGGCACTACTAATGGTGTTTCCAAAAAGACTGAATCTGTTATCCCACCTCCAAAGCCGTTGCCGCAGCAGAAGCCATTCAAATACGAAAGTTATGCTCCTCCTGTCCCAACCTTTCAACCTCCGAAGCCTGTAACCAAGTACAAACCGATAGACATTCTTCCTCGAGATGATGACTACGCTAATCGAACTAACTACGAAAATAGTTTGTTTAAACTCAGCAATGAACCAGTTGAAAATGAATATGAAGCTTTATCATCCATGATGAAGAGTAGAAAAGACAGGTAATGGAAATATGAATCACTTTTTATCACCGTATTGACTATGAAGTTAAGAGAATAATTAAGACATTGTGATAATTTTTATCTCAGGACCAAGGTTTATTCAGGGAACAAAACGGGATTTGTTGGACAAATGCCCTCGTTATTTCAAATGTGCATTCGTGTAATTCAAGAGAACTTGGACTGTCTTGGATATACTGGTGGCGTTCCTTACGACATTTTGAAACCAGCTATTGAAAGAGCTACTGTAAAGCAACTTGATGAAATAGAATATTACAATCCTTATTTAATGGGTAAATGACCTTAGCGGAATGATCAAGTCCTAACCATGTTCCGTGATGTCAGTGTATTTATAATTTTACCGTGTGAATATTTTCCTGAATTACAGAAAGTACTGACGAGCTTTGGCAATTTCATTGTCATCGGGAGTTCCGAGGAGACAAACCGGATGAGTTAGAGACATGGAGGGATTTGTATTCGGTATGTTATCCTTTCGTAACTTCGAGGCTGTGTAGAGCTCTCTATTTGTTTCGGGTAGCAAATAATTTATTACGTCCTGGTTTACAGCGTCGAAAAAACGAACAGCAAGAGAAGCTCAAGAACCTTGCATCTAAGGTGAAAAAGAGGACTGAGCTAGCACAACCTATTCGTAAAGCAAAGCTAGCTTACGTAGAACCTTCTATTCGTGGAACTCGGTTCAATAAAACTAAAGCTGCAACGGTAAAAATCTGATAATTTAATATCAAAAATGTAGATCTCTTCGACTTTATACTTAGTAGACTTGGAAACTTCGGACAATGTATCATTTGTTTATTCTGCAGATTAAGAACGGTATGAAGACTTTGAAGCATCGTGAAGAACAAGGAATTAAAGCTGGTGGTGCATCATATAGTGCTAATAACGGAAGCAAGAACATGGTAACTGAAGAAGCGGCAATAACGATATCGTCGGATTCTCGTGCAGGATCAGCACCAGCTCCCTCAAGAGAGCGAGATTACTCTTCTTCAGCCTCTTCGTCTTCGAATGCCTTTAAGAAGCCCAAGAAAGCCCCACTCATGCAGAAGACCATGAAATTAATCAAGAGCCTTCACCGAAGATAGTTAACAGTTTGATGTAAGATCGGTATTCTAATATATTTGAGGGTACTTAATCCTATGGATTAGACAATGGCGACCAACTCAGCCGAAGGTGAAACTGACCTTATTTAAAACTCATTAATGTGATTGCAAAGATACTTGGACACGTGGCACATCTACTAGTATTCCAATACTGTATTTAGTCAAATCGCCGTGTCAATTTCAAGTTCTGTTACTAGGTTCTAGTTAGCAGTTAAAGTATAGAAATTGGTTCAACTAGCGCAAATCGCAGTCCAGATATTTTATTTTTACTAGCTATGTCGAATCGTGAGCATGTAAAAGCATGAGTCTATAGTTAGCAATGTGGCAAGCATGTACTTGGCTATGATGCTTTAGACAGACACAAGAAATGGTACAGCTGTACAAGAACCACAATCACCGTCCCGTTTACTTTATCGCCACTGATTTGACCAACCCTTTATAATATTACAGTTGCATTAGGTTAGTGCACTCCTCCTGTCAATATTTTCTCTGATCTTAGTTTTCACTTTCCGGTAGCGTACTTATAGTGATAATTTATCTTTGTCCGATTAGGAATTTGATAATTTTGCGAAGCAGCGATACTGTTTGTCTACCTAGCGCGTGCATGGTATTCAACCGTTATCCTGATGTAGCTAAAACAACTTTATCTCTTATCAATCGTGTTCCTCGTAAGTAGCATCCTTATTATCTAGATAGTTTAAAGTAACTATTGGATATACCGTCTCAAAATTAATTTTATCTTATCGAGTTGTTGAACATAATATATCAAAACATTTTCAGATGGTTCTCACCATCTTGATAATTATTGCGTTTCATCCAACTTTGACTTTTCACCAGTAATAGACTTTGACTTTAATTGTTTTGTAATATTTTTCCAAATGTTTAAGACCTATATGTAGCATGTTCTATCTGAAATTTAGGATACTTACTGACTCTAGGATTCCAACTTCCCACCGTTAGATGTTTTAGAAAGCTGTCTCTTTAAACTCGCCGAAAATATGGTAACTGTATCGCAGTTATATTTTGTGTCTGAGATAGATCCATTGCATATCACTAAAGTGTTAACTTGGATATTGAAAACTTAATCATGATCTGGAGGTTATGATTATGATGATCATGCTATAAAATTATAACATAGTGCTCACTGTAAGTGGACCAAAACTACAAAAGATTTAGTCACACTTGTTAGAATCTTGAAGTGTAAATCGTCGCTTATGACCTTGGAAGTCACGCATCATTTTCACCTGTATTCAAATTGTACCTTTGTAATCCTAAGAAGTGCATGTAAATAACAGTCGAATTTATAATAATCACGCCTATTACTTCTGCAAACAGAGATAAAATTTAATCTGAGCCGTTTAAGCAGCTAATAGGATAGTTGATGTGCACATTATAATTAATGTTCCTCAAAAGTGTAGCGATTGAACTCTAGGAATTTGTGCAATCTCAGTTCCCGTAGAGAGTATGGCAGGCGGTATTTGAAGTCATGCTAATATTTTTGCCCTTGTGTAAATATTATTGAAATGAATAGTATATAATCATTTCGTAACTCGATACTCGATCAGCATACCCAGCGTAAAGGAAATACTGTATGGTACTGCTGGCCATATTTCAGCCATGGCTTCATCCATGTGCGCTTCAATACAATTGTGGACTCATGTGAGTGCAAAAGCGGTGTGGTATCAATATTTATGTCGTTAATTTTCCTCGATAAGATCCAAGGCCACCTACGAAGGTTGAGTTATGCGTGAGGCTGTTTGCCTTAACAAGGGTTTAATCGGAATTACAATGAAATGTAGTTTCATGGAGGAATTCCGGATAGAATTTTCGTGGTTTAGCCAAATAAGTTTGTTTTAGGCCTTTATGTGGCGAAGGGCGTTGATTATATGAATCCTTTCTACATCTTAACCAGTACAGTAATGAATGCGTCGATTTTGGCGAGGATACACATCAGAAATTATAGGTTTTTCACCAATTGCAAAATTGGTTAGTTAATGATACGTATTTATCCCATGCCTTATCCTACAGCAAGTGTATTTGACCCTCCTAACCTCATTAAGTTCTCTAGGATGAAGCATATGGAGCCTCTATCTTTGGAAGTTGAATCTCAAGATATTCAAGGAGCATACGCGTATGATTACAGAAGCAAGCCGGGGCGGGGAGAGACATTCTCCGCCGATAAACTTGTTAGCCTGTTCTGTTTGACTAGCGATAATAAGATAATCTCCGCTTTCCATGATGAAAGCAAAAGGATTTTTAACCCTAGTCACAGCCATCAGTTCCTCTATGTTACTTAATATAGTTTGCTTCGGCCTGTCCAGTCCAGTGTGGACATATATTTCAAGGTTCTCATGGTCAGTTCACACGTACAACAACAGTACAGAATAATGTAAGCCACCACCAAATTTTCCTACCCCATAAGCTTAAGCTAGTCTTGCAAGATATAACTCAGCTTGTTTGTTTTATCCCAAGTCCGGCTGTAAAAGATCCTATCAATCCTAGTAAACTTCGGAGTGGTCAGCAGGAAAAGAGAGGATGGAAGCTACAGATGGCATTGTTTTATTGAGAAGTTGTCTCCTCCCGTATAATTTTCTACTGGGTGACGAATTTTCCTTGAATTACGGTGGCAGAGGAAATCGAAGCAAGTTCTTGGCCAACGTTATGAGATCTGTATACGTTCTCATGATTTCTCAGTCACGTAGTGTTTCTATTTTCTTACACCAGGGTCCAGGGTTGAGTTCTAGCCCCTAAACATATCAGTATGCTGTTATATTAATTAAGCCTTCGCTAGTCTTCTCCAAGCTGCTTTTAGTTTAGAAGGATAAGTGAAGATAAGAGAGAGAGGGAGGGAGCGTGTTGTAGAAATTGAGTTGTTTTTAGTCAGTACTACTAGTTAGTAGAGGATGCGGATCTCTAGACCGCAATGACGTACATTACGAGGTAACCAGTGATAACATAAAATATTCGTGCGCAGTTATCTCCATATCCGCCAGCCTCTTCTTCTTTCTTTCACGTCTTCCATAGCTTGACTATTGAGAATTTGTACACTCACTTGTTCTAACTATGATTAGTTTTGTAGTTTTATCATCGGCTCTCGCGTCCACATCCACATGGATCTGAAACCCTTGGTCAAAATAAGCATTAATAGAAGCGTTGATGGCATGCTAGAAGATTTTAGCTACAGTCACATGTGGAGAGGGTAAACTATGGTTATAATCAAGTTTTAATCTTCCAAATTAGCAAGGTGATGATGATAACTTGCACACTAGCTTAGTAGTTAATGATGTGTAATGCCCATTTCGCATGAGGGTTGATTGGAATGTAATTATTTCACTCATCTTTGTCTAATTGCAGTCGGCAGTTAGAAGAAAAGGTTTAGCAGGGCAGAATATTTTAGCTTAGCTTTATATCGCTGCTGTTCTTGAGATTCTGGACTCCAGAATCTAGAGGCATGTTGCTCCCATTGCCTTCAATAGTTCTGGAATCAACTCTGGCAGACATTACCGATCAGATGAGAAGAGATGAAGAAAAACTGACTATTTTAGTTTGTAGAAGCGCTGAAGCGTCCTAAAACAGTCCACGTCGAAGCTACACGTCGTGTATCTCAGAAGGAGTTCCGCTGTGGTGTGTACTGGGCCATATAGCTTGTTTCTGCATACAAACCGTGTAAGCACGGGAACATTTCGTGTAGGCAGAAATCATTTTTTTCCCTTTAAATGCCGTGGAAATTTTATTTCTTGGGGGATTTTCGTATTTTTTATTTTAAAACACATCTTAAGTCTTCCGCACACAATAATCCGGGGTGCAAGGTCCTCTAACAGCCCGGAAATTTTCAGGAAATAAAAATTAAAGTTAGCGGCATCACCAAATTTCCCACTCCATAAGAGAAGCATTGGGATTCTCACGCGCAAGCAGGTTCTCCGCTGTAGTGGAGAACCGAAAGTTTCTGAGTTCCCTTTCCAATTACTCCGCTCAGGAACGTCCCAGAGTCAAACGGTTTGGCTTGTTGGATAGCTGAGTTTGTTTTCTCGATTACATGTAAAATTTAATCTCTCTAGGTCAAAGTGTGAAGTGGCTGCAACGCTTACACTAAAAAAAGTCAGTTTTCTTCGGCAGTAGACTTCCAGCGTTGCAGCATCTTCGACCTTTGACCTACGAACATGAAATTTTATTTAACATATAGAAGAAGACCTAGGCTATCTAACAATGCAAACAGCTTGGCAGTGTGACGGTCTTGAGCGGAGCAATGGATAAAGTAAACAAAGGAAAATCTTACAGCTTTTTACTGTCCTAAGTGCCCCACTCCTCGCCTGAGATCACATGGCATACATGTTGTGTATGCGCTGCCAGCCGCTGCGTACAATTCGTATGCATAAATCATAAAACTTTGACATACTAACAATAGAACTTAAGCAAAAGGAAGAAGAAAGCATCACCGCAATTACTTGCTTTGAATCCTAGGATGTCAAACGATGAGAGATAATGGCTGATGTGCTGACTGGATCGGTTGTCGTTTTCTGCTACACCGTTCTTCTCAGATATCTTGGAAGCGAGCAGCAGGCATGTTTTTTCTTCACTTGGACAGTGTGTCATCCATGAGATTACAAGAAACCCTATTGTAATTATTGCTGTCCAAAACTACAACAGCGTTAGCCCAGCTCAACATGGAGGTTGGGGACTCGTTCGCTTATCAGGACTAGCCAAAACTGCTCTTGCTTTAAAGGAAATCCACTTCCTTCGTAGCCATCGCATCTTCGTTCGAAGGCCATCCTCTAAAGAAGAAGGACATAAAAAGATAGAGACTATATCTTTTTACGAAGTGTCCCAATTTTTATCCAAAGCCCATTTCTATGTGACAGCTACTGGGGATGACGACGAATACACCCGCTTCTAGAAGATTTGATATAACAGTAGCTAGGATGCACGCTTCTTTGCCAGCAATCAGAAATACGATAATTTGTTTTCCGTTAACGCAATTCCATTTCCAATAACTTGCAATTTCTCTTCCTCAAAGATAAGCTTTATTACGAGCAGGGATTTAGCACCAGCAGACCACCAAGTGTGGAGGAACGCGAGGGGAGTAGTAAACAGTGAACAGTAATCTGGAATCGCTTCACTGAGTGAATAATCTGTACCTGCCCTTTTTATGGAGCGGACAAACGGAGAATTGTTTGAAGAAAGATGATGAATCCTGGCTGGGTGGCTCTGTTGCCTATGCGTTCGAGTGTTTTTTGACAATCGCTATACGCAATGACATTTTCGGCCCTTACATGTTGCAAATGACAGTGACGCAAGCGGCGGTGAGCCTTAAAGTCCTCCTGACTTATTATCATCATCATAGCTGAAAGTATGGCAGTAGAAGATAAAACTTAGTCAACATGTAGAGAGTGCTATGGTTTAGCATGACGCATATTTAATACAATTGTTCCGGGCCTTAGACGGGACCGGTAACAACTAACTCTGCTACCCTTTCCCCAAAGGCCTTCAGTGCCACACAGAATGCTTAAGATGAGCGAAAGCCTTTCATAAATCTGGCCACACAAATGTTAGAATTTTTCCAAGAGTTTCCCCTTGTATCTCCCAGTCCAGCTGCCTCTACTAATGTCAAGGACTTGGAGGGAGTTTGTGTAGTAAATATGACAAACTTTAAATTTAAAAACAAAGGGAACCTTGTGAGATTTCTTCTCTTTGCACAGGGCCTGCAACTCGGAACATGGTCTATCCATTTCCCATGAATTATCAATTCGACAGCTTCAACTACAACATGAGGATTCATGATCATCATCATCACTGTTAATCAGTAATATTCCAGCTAGGAGCTCCGTAATGCTCCAGAAATGATCTATACTTGTCGAGGATACATTTTAAGCTTGATCAACGATCTGGAGGTGGGATACATGTCTTGAAACACGTTACACTACACTCAGTGACGAGCATGGGAAATTTTTGACAGCTATATATACGTTACAATCTATAGAAGAAAGTGAGGTCCTGGAAATATTTTGACGATGGGACTAACTATAAGTCTGTCTAATTATTATTATTGGATTTAAATAAGTGATACGCTCTGTTATTCTTTATTTTGCTACGAAGCTGGGAACTAGAGCTTGGAAAATGTGTCCAAATCCTGTTATAGTAATAACTGAACATCATGGATCACCGTGGATGTGCCCAGCGACCATTTAGTTTGATAACGGATACGCTGGAAGTAAGCTTTTGGAGTTACACGGGATCAGATAGTATGGGACAGACGATACATTCGTCACTTTCTGCCTGGTGGTCCTGAAACTGGTTGTGGTGAATGATGCAAATTGATGTATGATTGATGATGATTTTCTTGACAAATGGGTCATATTCCAGTCGTATGTTTTGGTTTTATGCGTAAAAATTTTAAAATCATGTGGCAGCTTGTTGCTTTCCATAATTTCAAAACAAACTTTGCCCAACAATATTTTTTTGAAAACATCAATCAACTGGTAAAAGTTTTTAGCTTCGATGTAAAGTAGAAACTGATGCTCTGCAAATAAGTGCTTGTGCTCGCTCTCCTCCTTGCTATTCTACATGGAACTTAAACGTTGAGTTAAAAGTCACTTTTTCAAATTACATCCCATCCACCAGACGGCCCAACGTATGAAAGCCCTAGGAGAAGGACGGAAGGGAGAAACCCTGATATCTTTTTTAAGTCAAAAAGTATGAGCAAACAGTTATATTCAAGTGAATTACACATATGACTCAGTTTTCTTCGTCTTCACAGATCTTTCAATGCCCCCAACTTATTTTTGCTTCTCATATATGGCTCCACAAATCTGACTTTGTATTTGATGCATGCTCAAATATTTGACTTTCCTTCCGTCTCTCCAAGCAAGCAAGCTGTCTCCTCATCTAGTTTTCGCTTGTATAAGCAACAAGTATCTTAAGCTCGCTTGTAAACGCCTATAAAGCGGAGCATATAGTATTTTACTGCAATTATAAAAGCTTATAGGCTTTGGGCTTAGTTTTAGCTCCTGTAAAGTGTTTCCCAAGAGTCAACAGAGCATGAAAATCAAAGAAGACAGAGATGACACATCCATACAGTACAGCTATGCGAGCCAGGTCAGGAAAGAGCTCGAGTATCGAAGAGGCAGCAGCTTTGTCTTTATAAGTTGCCTGGTTTCACTTGTTCAAACGTTGACACATGTTAGGTCAAGTAATAATCCTTCAAGGGTCCATAATCCTTTAAGGATTATGAATCTTTGATCCGTATTGCTATGATACGGTGACGGTGTCCACAGTGTGTGACTCATATGTGAGCTAATCGTTATGATAACCGGTGACTTGACCCTTTAGGGTAAAAAATCCCTAATAGCACACATGACTGCATGACTGGGCTAAAATATGATGACACATTTTTGAAGTTTTGGCTAGTTTTTACTGCAATGCGACTTTCTTTGCAATAGTTTTATAATAAGCTTAGGCTTCTTTGGAAGGTGGGAGTGACATTGTCAGAGCTGTCAGACTGTGGCAGCGCAGCGTCAATTTTGTTTCCTCTCTGTCATTTGTCCATGTCACGTGTAACCACTTGTCAAGTCCGATAGAAGAATCTAGGTGAGATTATACACTTTGGTCATGAAGAAAAAGGTTGGATGTTTAAGCATAATTTCATATGTATGCTGCATATAATTAGCTATCACCTTCCCTCTCCCTGGTCTTCTTGATTACATTAAATCCTACCTACAAACTCCCATCCTTCCTCATCTCCCTTATCCTTCCATGGAGTCTCTCACCCCCTTGTTTACAATTATAATCTCATCTTGGGCATACCCCGCAGTGACGCTATTACTTACAACTATATATTATCCCTGTATTCAATTGAATATTATCGCTGAAAACAGCCATCAAAGCGATACTTATGCGTCTATATATGTGCGTTCTAATAACTCTTTTAAGTATATCTTTATTTCTCCCGTATCTTTACCCTTAACTCCCTCAGCTTTACTTGTAGTCATTTGTATTAACTGCTCCAAAGAATGTATTAGAATTCCAATCTACATCTTACATATATATAATTTCCGCGTGGATTGCGTGCTCAAGGTTAATTTCCGATGTGGAGTTGAAGCCGATGACCCGCTATGAATGTTTCCCGCGGATTTCAAAACTCATATTTACTAGCCAAAATAGCGGAATTTGGCATTTTCAAAGATATTTTAATTTTCTAGTAGCATTGTAGTAGAATAAGCGTTTAGATCTCTACAGTCTTCACCGTATAGCTCCAGCACCACCAAGACACAGCTTGGATATAATTTCTGAAGCTGCTTCATCACCACAGATCTTGGAGCCCTTCTTGGAGAGATTTACCTGATTTGCAAACATGTTTGGATGCGTGCCCTACATTTGAATTAGTTTAGCAGAAGAAAGAGCTTGCATAAGTTATTAGTTTGAACGTGTGTGTACGCGGGTTGGGATATCTTGCAAGTGTCGGAAGATTTCCAGTAGTTAAATTACAATTCAAATCATCCCACGCACACTACCCTTACACACTGCAAATCCTGGTGCTATTATCATAATGTGATCATAGCATAGTGCATAATGTATAGGAACAAGTGAACAAGTTTCTAGTAAATGTAGAAGGCAAGCTTATAGAAACTTAGACGAAGCTTAGGATGAGCACAGTACAATAGTCAGTGAGAGGTGAAGTAAAGTAGGAGTAGGAGTTGAGTTTAAGTAATTAGAATCTCATTAGAATTTCCCATGTAATCCCGCATCCACAAGTCTCATTAACATGAGCATCTTATGGAAACTGGATCTGGATGATGATGATGGAGATGTATATTCCTCTAATGCGGTCCCGCTTTTGTAACATATTGCCTGTAAATAATGCTCACACGTTCTTGCTATTAATTTTAAATATTGTAACGCTGCATGTAATGTGTATGTGTGAAATGAGAAGATTTCCCCAAACCTAGACGGTCTTCTCTGAAGAAATTTTACAACGGATTTACATAACTAGACATAACCGCGTCCTCCGCCCTCCACACCTTTACGCAACTCTCAACCGCGTTAACTTAGTGTGTAATTATATCAAACTTCCAACTGTCACACATCAGTCTGTATCCACCCTAATCCCATACTGATTTGCTTTGCTCTAAATCTTACAACTGCTGTGCATCTTTGAAGCTCAGACTTTTAAAATTCTTTGCTCTTGCTCCAGGTATTAGCCGATATTATAGGGCAAGATCCTGAATGCTAAAACTGCTACAGAGCTACACACAGCTTGTCACATATTTGAGTAGTAAATGTCACTCCATACATTCTGTCTAGTCTTGCCTGAGATGCATCTTAAAAGAAGGTGAAGACAGGAAAACACGTAGTTTTTTTAGCATTGAATATGTTTTCCAAAGATAAAGGAGCCGGAGTAGCAGAAGGTGAAGAGATTATTATATGTTCTCAGCAAGCCGAGCTACTGCAGGCAGGTAGAGAAACACGGAGAAAAATTATCCTAATTACCTGCTCCTGTAAATTACCACCTTAGATGTCTGCTTGATATAAATTCCATGATGCTTCCCTGCCTTACTGTCTTGCGAGGCTGGAGGCTGTTGTACGCTCCAAGAAAATAGGCAAATCAAGTACGTTGGATTAGCATATATAGTCTTCCTCATTTCCCTCCAGCCTATCTCCATCATCTCCTCCATGGTCCGCAGGAAGGATAGCCAAAGCTACACCTGGCCAGCAGGTAGTCTCCTCCTTCTCCTCCTCTCCCTACCCTGCCTACTTTATCCCATATGTGTTGTGCGCATCTCTCCGTCCTTCCTGACTGGGCTTCTCATGCAACTAAAGGCTTCACGAAGCGACTATAATTTTAGTTACTTTATAGCTCTTCCGATTCCGACAACTTCGACTCCTGCATCGGCACGCACCCGCTCATAATAACATTTTGAAACAGGGGAAGCAAACCGAACTGCAGAGACAGCCTCCAGCACTTTACCATTGCCTTTAGAGGAAAGCACCCTTACAACCATCTCCTCAGTATGCTTGAAGCATTCGAACAGTTCGGACGCAGAGCGACGCTACCCTTCTCTAAGAACCCATGTGAGTGATCTTCAAAAGCGTATTTTCCTACATTAACCGTACCCTTAAGACTAAAACGAGGAAAATTAACAAACTATCGGAGTTAATATCAACTCGAGAAATCTAATAATCTCAATTAAATCAAAAAGTGATTCATCAAATCCTCGACGGTTGGAGCATCTCAAGCCATCACCACAGTGAATTCTTTTCTTCAATCAGGTAACCTTCAATTACAGCTAATTCTCATCTTTCTTGTTAACTAATTACCCGGATTGAATCAATTCACATCAATTGTCTGCTTACCGAAATCGGGAAAACACACGAAACGTTTTCAAAGTTTTCTACCCGAATCCAACACAGCCGTGTTGTGACTTGAGTAGGTACATTTTCTCGATATGTTCTCTAGAAAAAATTCTAATAATAATTTCATGAAAGCGTTGAAATCTAACCAGCTAGAGCAGACAGATTGTAAATTTAATTGTTATCAATAACATTGACTATGGATACTGACAATGATTATGTGAGGTTCGATATTCTTTACGGTTTACGCTGTAGTCGGTAGAAATGCAAGGAAGATTAGTAATTTATTGCTAATGTGTAGTTAGTTGTGTAATCGTAGAGTTATCATATTGCGGGAGGTTATTGGTTGAAGGGAGACGATATGATATCCCTGAAGATAATGGAAGTGATGTACACTAATGTGATTAGAGGGAGGTGATAAAAATGATGGTAGATAATGATTATCACTTGCTAATATCGGCAGTTAAGACGATAGCGCCAAAAAAGTAAGGGATATGTAGAATATTGAGAGAAAGTGAAACGGGAGTTTATCTTTTAGGAGATGATGAGGTTATCAAAAATCCATACATTATTGTTATCTCATCTAAAGGAAAATCAAATACGGTTTATTTAAAAATTAATCGTTGTAAGGGCCACATATCGACGAATGAATCCATTACATTACATAATTAAAAACTAATCGCGATGGTCAGTTTCTTCTGTTTCCTCACATTTGTCTGTGTGGTTGTACTAAACAAAGAATCAGTCAGTCAGTCTTGAGCATGGACTGCCGAGGAGGTCTCATAGTTTTTGAAGTAATTTTAAATGGTTAAAATTGATTCTTTGACATTCAATCACCATTAAATCCTTAGGTCAAGCGCGGTTAGGTGGAAACTTGGCTAATAAGTGTAAAGGGTTCAGAGACTAGTTCTAGTGTGAAGTACGCAAGGTACGGTATGAGGCAAAGTGAGACGTGAATACGGATGACAGTATTAGTAGATGGCATTGAGTGGGCAAAAAAGGATTCTTTTAGGACAAGCAGATCGTTTTAGATAGCCGGCCCGAATCTGGCAAACTAGAAAAATTTCCCTGCTATAATTGCAATTGTTGTCACCAGAGTGAATAACGACAACAATATTTCTTACCACAGAACGAGGAAAATGGTTAAATTCTAGAGCATTGTAGCTCATAAAATTGCGGGTTTTCTATACCTCATTGGCGGGTTCTATAATAGTATGATTAGCCTGGGAAACGATGCTATCCAGCCTACTTTCCGCTTTAGCATTGCAATAATACTACTGGTTATTATGGTTAACCACCATTCCTATTGAGGCTGCATTATTTTTCTGTTAGTAAAGTTTCATGAGAATTTTAGTTGACATACAAAATGCTTTCTCCAGAATTTGGAGCCTGGTTGACCTCAGTCCTCTTACTATTACACTGAAACTATTAGTTTTGAGGCCTAAGTTCGGAGTGAAGTGAGCATTAATTTAACAATTAGTTTAATGAAAAGGTAGTTAATCAGCAAGGATGCGTAACAAATACAGGAATTGAAAAATTATGGTTGTGTTGTACATTTGTATATTGGTATCCAGAATTTGAAAAATAATGTTAGTTGAGCAAAAACTTGGTGTAATTATTTTAGCTTTCCATTTTCGTTTTGCATCTGCGGTTTTCAAGGAATTATATACATTTACCAAAAACGTATGCATACACTTTTGACAATTTGTCACTTTCCAACAGACACAGAAAAATAAGTCCTGCTCTCCCTCAGCGTTTTTGCGGTTTTAGCCTTTTAGCGTGTATTCTAGTTTTCCTGTTTTCATGTATCCTGTGAATCCGAATTTGTGGTTGAGAACCGCACTCTTTAAATCTAACGTTATTTAGCCTCCTGTTGACAAAAGCCGTTAATTGCCCTTGCGTCTTATCACTTGTAACATTTGATTTGTTAGTCCCTTAAAATGGTGTTCCATGTTGACCGAGTACTTGTTTATTTTCAAAGACCTCGAGTCCTTTTGCATGAGAGCTTTTGGACGGGAGGAAATGCATGTATTTAAATTTAATACTGTGTTGTCTTGTAGAACGTAGAAAAATTCTCTGTAGAACTCGCAAGTCCTAAATTGCGGTTAGAGAATGGTTGCCGAATGGTCTCAGTACGTACCATTAAGACATTGCTCATTTAGCTATAAGAGTTTGAATCAAAGAGCGTGTGAAAACGTTGCCCCATGTCCTTCGGATCCCCTATAAGATCCAATTTTGTTCCTGCCAGCACTCTCCGTCACAGTTAATGTCAAGAAGGTTGATTCATTCATTCTTGGTTACCCTTATTACTTCGTACTTGAATACGTTTATTTAAAGTTAAATAATTTAGGAAGGGGTGACACTGAGAGTGTGTATTTTTCCAAGTTTTTTTATATTCAAACCCTTAATCAGAGATACAGCCGGCGGTTTGGATGTAAGCTGTGTAGCTCCTGTATGGTTTTTGTATGATTCCCTTAGGGATCCAAAGTAGTGTTGATAAAAAAATTAATAGTTTTCTGGGACTTTTCCTGCATGTGAGGCTTGCCCCTTTGCCGGGCAGTTTTAGGCCAGCAAGGACATGCAGTGATGGAGAGTTTTTTATTTGAAGAGGGAGGGATGTATAAGTGTTTGAATGTTTCCTCATCCAAAATCATCTGAGCAAATATATAATTATGAAAAGAGTGTAAAGAAGAATGAAGGAATAGATGAGGGCGACAGGTTGAACTTGTTCGTGGTTCAGGGCAACTTTTAACCCGTTGCTCTCTCTGTTTGACACTTGGCTTTTGGCTGTTATGTTAACTACAAATTAAGAAAAGGCTCAGCTCTCTATTCCCTGGTTTAGTTGGAAACCACCCTTGAAATACATACAGGGAGGATTTACGGGAGCGTGTGAGAATGACTGGAGATGAGCTCTTAATATTGCTAGCTGATTGAGCTGCAGTGTTGCTTGGAGCTATTAGATTTGTTCCCCCGAGTTTAAATGATGTGATGGATGTTAAGGAAGAGAAATGTATGGTTTCCATTGAGATTTCTGTAAAGTTTGGGCCAGGATTATAGGTAAAAAAGATCCTTGCGTACCGCAGTCTTCACCATATGTTTCCTCTTCTTTAAGGTCAGGGAATGAGAGTCATAGCAGTAGGAGTTTGTTCCTTGAGAGCTAGCAAGTTTGAGTTAAGTTAGTCAATTTCCATATGTGTCAATACCAGGAGACAGGGAGTTAGTGAAAAGGGGGAAGAAGAAACTACAGCTAGGATAGTGAGAAAGTAATGTATGAGAAAATGTTTGTGAATTGTCCCCTCTTGGATGGCTAGAATGATCCCATATTTTCCCGTGGCCTTCTTGGCCGCACGTCTAATAATTCAAATCTAATGTTTTCTTAGCATCTCTCTGCTAGGAGACGTAGGATTATTTAAATGATATGTATGCATCTCAATCTTGTTGTCTCTGCTACTACTTAATGCTTCCTTGGGCCGGGTACATGTAAATTTGAAGGGTTTGAATTCTGCGAATCCGTGTTGAAATAATAATAATTGCGTTATCCCCTCATCTTATTCCCTTGTCTTGTGTATCGCCTGTGATCTGTGAACAGATTTAGAGGGGAGTATAGAAAAGTGAGAAGGACACTAACAAGCTATTTGTCTATCCATCCCTCGCCTCCATCCTCCTCTCTTCTGAATCAATGTGTGCACCAAGATATTACAGAAGGTTGAGAAGGAATAGAGGAAGGTGAGAGGTCAAATGGGGAAAAAATACTGTGGAATCATTAATTTTCTCTTTGACAAAGTGTGTGTTTGTATGTGTTTGAGCCCTTCTCGCACATCTCCCATGCATATTCATGTGAATGCTTTTATAAAAAGCTATTTAAAAGAAGTTAAATATTGTACGGTGTAGAGGTTACGCAAGCTTTAAAAATTAGTTGAGACATTAATTCCATAGGAGATGCACGGAAGCTAGAGGGAATCCCATTTGTAAATGATGATCCGCCGTCTCTCTCCTCAGAATAATGAATAGGTTTATTTAGTGTGTGGAAGTAATAATAATGTCGGTGGATATGTTTTCTCTGCTTTGAATTTAAGCTGGAGCTTGATGACAATTTACTTCCTTTTGGAAGAATATTATTCTATGAGCTCTCTCTGTGAAGAAACTGTTGCAAGGAGCTAATAGTGCTTGCAGTTAGAGGAGGAGGATGTTGGATTCTTGAGGATTGCTAAGGAACTCCTGTTTGTAGTGCATAACTCTTGATGATTTTGTGAAAAATTGAAAGAGGTTTTATAAATCGATCCTCTGTAGTCTCGTCTCTCTGCTCCTCTTTTAATTTTGCTCATATTTCATTATTTTTCTTGACATTCTTGACCTTTGAATTGTGAAAAGCAGTTGTTCTTGACAGAGCCATTAAGCCACTGGAGATGTTTTTATCCCTTAGAAATATATTTATACAGGTTTCTCTGTTTCTTGCAGCTTTTTGTGCTTTAGATTGCTTATGAAATAGCTAAGACTGACTGCTGACTATAGAGCTTCTCTTAATTTTGAATCATCTTAATTGGTAACGGTGTACAGTTAATTTTGTAATATTAACTACGCATTCCATCGCGTGGATCAAATTTTAATACAGTTGAAACTCTGCTTTGCAAAGCTCTGTTTTAACAAAATTCAAGGTTTTTTTTTAGCAAGCTGTACAGTATCTCAATCTGTAGTAATCAAACTTGCTTTTTTCTTAATTGCAGTCTCAGGAATACTGAGCAAGGGATTACAAAATGAGCCCAGAAGAATCGTCAGACTCATCCTCGTCAATGTCTTCCTCAGGGGGCGGGGGAAGTGGGACCAATAATACCGGTGTCCTCACAGGAGCGTCCTCTATCCACTCTTCTCACCACCACATCCCATCGCTAAGTCACAGCCCTGAATTATCCATTGCCCATCCTAGCGTTATCGTTGAAAGAGCTTCTGAGCATCATCATGTAAGTGGGATAAACGGTCATCATCACCACAGCATGGACCAGGATCATAATCACAACAGTCCAACCAGCAGCAACTCCAGCACGGGTGGTGGCAACAATAACTCCAACAGTGGCGCTGTCATCCCTCCTCATGCACATTCTCCAGGAAGTTTACTCTCGTTCTATGCTTCGAATGGGCTTATCAAGCGTCCTTCTGGATCAAACCCTTCTGCTCCTGGACAACATCATCATCATCATGATCTCTTTAATTATTTGCTCAACCCGGATTCTGCGGACCATTCGGAAATAATCGGATTAACTGGCTCTCATTTCCATCATTCTCCTCATCTCACTCCAGGAGGAGGATCAGATCACCATGGAGAAGGAGATGGGCATCATGGAGGAGAGCCTAATAACAATAACGTACCGGTGACTAGCGCGAGCGCTCAGGGGTCACACTACCACTCAGAGTATATTGACCAAAAGCCATTGCTCGTGGATTACAGCATGGAAGGTCATGGACATGGGGAGACGGGGAATAATGGAGCCAGTGTTAACTCCTCATCCCATCATCATCACCATCACCACCCTCAACAACATAATGGAAATAATCATCATCAGGGAATGACGAATGGATCCCATCATCCTGGCGGAAATAATACTGAAGCTCATAACACAACTTCTAGTAGCACTAGCAGCAGTCATAGCCATCATCACAGCAGTGATCATTCTCCTTTGGGACGGTATGTAAAAAATATTTGCGATTTTCTCCTATCCTTGTAAAAGTTTTCAATTTTCTTGGGAAAGCCTTTGGAGGACGGACTCAAGGGTTTTAAAGCCCTTGAGTCCAAAAAGCTCACGAATTGTGCGCACTCTAGGGTAATAAGGTAGGAAGCGCAGCGTGTGGAAGGAAACGCTTCTGCATTAGGGGTGGAGCTTCCGCTTGTCGGAGTAAGCTGGAAGGAGGCGGCTATTGATTGGCCGCGGAGCTTTTAAAGCTTACCAAGAGGAAAGAGCTGAGAGGAGATGCGCTTTGAGAAGCAAAAAAAACGGGATGAGGGAGGACGAAGCTAGAAAATGTGGGAGGTTGGAAGAGGGATGGGCTGAAGAGGATGAGAATGTGGGGGGGCTGAAGATGATAATAATTTTCATCATTTGTAGGCGGGATGAATCTATCTTGGGGCGGAGGATGGAGGATACAATGCATTTGCCTGCGTACTCAGCTTTGGAACATGCAGCAGGACCGTATGCGAATCACATCTTCGGCGCGTATAGCACTGCCCCTGATTATTTGACGGCAGGTGGATTTACGTGGTCAACTACAGGTGAGAACGAAAGAGATTTCTTACACTCGGGGTAGGTAGTCTATACTATGAGCTGATAGTATTGTAGTATATATGTCTTTCGCGCCCATAAGGATATCGCATATCTTTTTATAGAAGAGTCTGGTAAGTTGACAAGAAAAGTGGTGGATCTTACGGGACGGGCGCGCTAATTAACGTAGATTGTATATTCATACATCACCTGTGTGCATGCGATTCTTTGAAATGATAACTGACATTTACATATTCTAATCCCGCTATTCTTGTGTAGGAATAGAAGATAACTACCTAGGAGTACAGTCCCGAAGACTACCTCTTATTTCTCCACCAAGGAATGCTTTACCAGGCTTCACTCATTATGCGCCTCGTATGTTAACACGTTTTTAATATAGATTATGTGTATATAGTACCTTGTCTCTTAGTTACGGTATTTATCTTAATTAGCTAAATCGCATGTCGGTTATTTCTACATGTTGTCAATCACGTATTCAGGAAGTTGTGCGCGAAAACGTTGCTTTTCGAAATGAAATCCTTGTGAAATTAATTCTATAATTTTCCATGTATTTCTACTTTTAGATTATCCTCAAGACGTTTTTCCTTTGGGCTCAAATGTTGATTTCACGGGAGTTCAAAATGGAAACGGAACTTCTGGTATACAATCTTCGAGTCAAACTCAAGCTCAAGCTGCCTGCTCTCAGTTCCTACAGAGCTTTAAGCGAACTCCATTCTTCTCTCAAAATGATCCCAAGGCACAAGTCAATGGTGAGTTATATATTCCACTTTTTTTATTTATCAACGCGCTACGAGCAGCTACACGAATTTTAGTTTTTTTAAACCTTAAAATAATTGTGCGGATGGCAGATATCTCAGTTTAGCTCATTCGGTTGCCGGTTTTGTAGGTAAAGCTTGAGGATTTAGGAAGTTTTCGAAACCAACTAACCAACGTCTCTTTGAGTTTACATTGTTAGGGCAATTTTGCCTTAGAAAAAACTCTGTATTAACTGAATTGTAGTTCAAGCAAGTTGCAAGTCACCAGTTGTTATATTTCAGTTTAACTATGGGTAAAGCCTGCCAGGAACTACGAATTGAAGAGAGGAAAACCCGTAAGGTTTGTCCTCCAGCAGGAGGACTTGGCATACCCACGTGTGTGCTTTTATATTTTTTTTCCGTGGAGTCACTCCAACATTTCTGGCTACTCCCACACGAAAGAACCCGAACGTGATACTCAAGGGTCATTCTAAATTCTCCTTGCATAATTTCTGCGGTTAATGCTAGGTTTACTTTAGGATTAATATAGAAGCAGGTCATTAAGCGAATGCTGGTCGGGTTAGTGTGTTGTGTAGCCACCATTAGAGTTATTGCTTCTGAGTTCAAATATTATAGCGCTGAAATTTATTGACCATTAAATCTGAGCGATTCTTATTCCTTTGGCACGATCCTTCTAAAAGTATTAAACATGATTCTGCATCCTATGAGATTCGGTAATCTAGAGCAGAGCAAGGGTAGGGGTAGACTGGACTTAAGAACTGAGACACTTTAAGCCATCCGCATCATCATCAGAATTCGCAAGAATAACAAGAAGCAATAAGTGGTTGACTTTCTGAGCATGTTTAGAAGTAACCCACGTGCATAGAGCTAAAATAGAATTGCACGTGTGCAGCTGAAAGGGATTGTTAGCTACGCAGGGTCATAGGACCATATAAATTGCGTAATATATGCTGTAACGTAGAAAATATTAATTTTTTTCAAAGTAGCAGAAAAAAACTAAAGCTGTTATGTTTGCACCGTTTGGATGGTTTCCCGCGTACAAAAGTAATTATAGTGAGTGTTTTGAATGAACCATTAGATGATTTTTCACGCGTCGTCGCCTTGTACTCAAAAAACGCAGAAAATATAATTTGTTGTGCATATGTAGCCAATGGTCGCGAAATCCATAGCTCGTAAACTCATATTCAGCTTCGGAAAATGACTTCTGAGAGTAGAAAGTTTGAGAGGAAGGACATGCACTAGGAGGATACTCCGTGATTTGGACCGTGATCGTGTAATGTATCTTGGAGTTCATTATTAAATACTAAAGCTGGGCTTGAGCCTTCAGCTCATAAAACATAAAATATCGAGCAAGTCAAAACAAATGAGCTTCTTTGAATCCTATATGTCTTTCGGAGGCAGGGGCCTAAGGATTATCCTGAATCAACATTTAATTCTCAATGCATGATCAAAACAGATTGAATTTTTAAAATTGAAAATCCTCCACCTTGACCCCATAAGATTTTCTCAGTAAGGTTAAATATTTTTTAATTGTCGGAGTAATCACCCTTGAACTCGAGATTTTTAATTTGTAAACACATTTAATTATATAAAGCAAAGTTAATTCAAGTGCAGGAGTTAGGATTATTATGTTATGCACGAAAATCTAGTTTTTATGAATGCAAAGCTAATCCCAGTGTTGTAGCAGGGCTTATCAGGCAGAAATTTTTATTTGGATCCGTCGATGTACCTTGTAATAATTAAAAAAGTAATGTACCTTGTAATTCAAAAAGTACATAGCTCGAAGAATTACCAGGCTGACAGAAACAGAGGAAACCGGAAATAAATGTAATATGTAAATTCGTATTGGAGAATTGAGAAAGCACTGACAAAGGGGCGTACGCATCAAATATGCCCGTTTGCACACAGCAGTTGAATTAGCTACGCTAGTCATGAGAAATGAAATTCAATATACCCGTATGAAGACAATTAAATTAAAGCTGCAGAGAACAGAATTCCTCATCTCTTGAGACAGAATATATTTGCCTAGAAAGAAAACCAGAGTACCCGCCGCGTCTTCTTCTACTTGACAGTTTGTAAATATTGAAGCTAGTAGTGTTCTTCTGAACAGCCTCAGAAGATGACTGCTACGATTCTACGAGTGGTTGTACTAGCTGGGAGTTAAAAGGGAAACCAAGTTAATGGTTATGCAGTTAATGGTTTTTAGTTTATTAATGATGTTATTACCATTTGGTGGTCAAATGATAACCCTTTGCTTGTAAGGAAGAGGGTTGAGTTGGCGCGATAAGGAAGAAAATATTGTGGGAATATCCCTTGTGTGTGGTTAATTGATTTGGGATTCCTTCAAGAGGTGTCAAATTCATTATGAGTCTTGTTTCGGTTTGTGAAACTTGAGGAGGATTTGTATCAGGCTATTACCCCACTGTTTATAGTGTTGCTGGCTATTTGAGGGTAGAACTATGGTTTATGAACTTTGATGGAGTTTCTGCATAGGTTTCGGAGCTAAAGTAGATGAGCTTTTTTGGTAGATGAATGACGCATTGACTAATAACTGATGTGAAATTAATTAAAATAAAGTTGATTACTCGGACCTCGGTTGGAACGGTCCAGAGTCCCGGGAATGCGTAAACTGCGGGGCAGTGAATACACCTTTGTGGCGGCGGGATGTAACGGGTCACTATTTGTGCAACGCTTGCGGTCTTTATCACAAAATGAATGGGATGAATCGTCCGCTTGTTAAACCACCGAAAAGAGTAAAATTTTAAATCCATGAGGCTAATAACTCGAATAAATAATGCAGATTACCGAAAGAAAACAGATTCACAAACTGAATGGTTTTGAAGAACAAGTTAATGAGTGAAGAATGGCTATTAAGTAAAACTTTCAAAAGAAAAAGCAAAGAATAACTAGCGCTATGGGTGTAAAAGAAGATCTTAAATCAAGGGATGAGTTTAAAGTTTAACTAGGTTAACTAGGAAGATAATGACCTTATTGATTTAAAAAGTACTGATTAAAATATTGAGGAGGTGGGCAATTGTTGGGGAACTTGGGCATATATTAAATAACTTTTGAGCCGTCGTAAATCCGTCATTTTTTTTCTGTGTGCAGGTTCAGGCTCTATCTCGACAAAATCGCATCATCGAGACGGATTTGCGACGCAGCAGCCTAAGCAGAGAGTGGTATGTTTACTATGTCAAGATCC
Organism: Sminthurides aquaticus; assembly: GCA_906901655.1. Taxonomy (NCBI): domain Eukaryota; kingdom Metazoa; phylum Arthropoda; class Collembola; order Symphypleona; family Sminthurididae; genus Sminthurides; species Sminthurides aquaticus. The sequence goes on along the minus strand of CAJQTT010000023.1, from coordinate 232,385 downwards.
CATAAATTAATTATACTGTTTTCGCACTGAAGGATTTGTGTTCCTCATTTCCGCAACTTTTTTATATCTCTTATTATCGCTATGCCAACTTGTAAATTTTTAGTATCCTTTCTTATTCTCCATTTCCGGTTTTGGTAAACACCTTTAAGGAGCCATTGCGATTGCACGACAAGTTGCATTACTGTTAGATTAGACTTTGTACTTACTATTCATTCTTCACTTTGGAGTTCTCTAGCCGTTTCAGTTTGAATATTCGCTATTAAATTATTGTAGTAAAGTTCTCTGAGTTTTTGAAACCGCTTGCATGAATCTGTTTTCTTTGGGTTTTTTGGTTAAATTTTGTTTACTTATTTGCTAAATAATATATACGCGAAAACTAATTCATGTTTACTCTGTGTACAGTGTGCAAGACGACAGAACATGATTTGCTCAAACTGCGGAGCTACTACTACTTCCCTCTGGCGGCGTAACGCTCACGGTGAGCCAGTCTGTAATGCTTGCGGGCTTTATTTCAAGCTCCACGGAATCCAAAGACCGATGGCTATGAAAAAAGAAACGATTCAAACGAGGAAAAGGAAGCAGAAGAGTAGCAGCAATAGCAGCAATAATAACGGAGCTGGAAATAATAATAACAACAATAACTCAGCTGTTAGTATGAAAAATAGCTTGAATATCAACCATTCTGGGGGAAACCATGGAAGTCACTCAGTGATACATTCCTCTACGACCTCTGGTGAGTATTAGAGAGAGAGAGAGTTTCCTGGAATTTGTTGAAGGATTTGAAGAATAATTTTAAAACCTTGCTAACCTTTTGATTGATCACAGATTTGCTCAAAAGCGTCTTAACGCAAGGTGGAAATAACGGATCTAGTGGACTAATCCCATTGACGTCCGTAGCGATGAACTAGCACAGGAAAGCGGATATATGAAAGTAATTATATCAATCACCTATCATGAACCTAATTTGTAAAATTGTATTAGTATATTCTATAACTTTAATCACGACGGCGATGTATTGTTCCTAAAAGATGGATTCTTTTGACGATAATAGTATAGAGATAGCGCACCAGTAAAATATTTGCTAACATTAAGTGTTGTAAAATGCAGCGCACAGCAGCGCCGGCTACGTTGATGATATGATATACTATTGTAATGTTCTGCAATTTTGATGAGCAGAATCAAACGTTTTATATTGCTGTTACAATATTTCTGTATGAAAAATACCAAATATTTTGCTTCTAATAACCACAATTTATAATTATTGATTCACACTGATTTAGATTTTTCGACTATAGTTACATGGGTAGTACCATAGAATTAATGAAGATTTAGTTTGTAGAAGAAACTTTCGACTATTCGATGACTTGGAGACTACTGGTACAAAGCATCAGTAATATAGTTTTGATGCGGTTAGAATATCCAGATATTTTTAATAATAAGATGATTATAAGCTTTATTTAATTCAAAATTCAAAACTTTATGACGAGTACAATTTCCAAGTTATTGTTGAAATAAAATTAATGCGGTTCCATGTTTCAGTATCTGATTACTGCTCGAGATTTAGATTTCTGAGAGGAGATAAATGAACTAAAACATGCAACAAACTACCGTAATGTACATAACTATACTACAAATATACGGCAGTTAATTACGTTTTCGCTGACCTGTGATCCTCCGCTTTAAGGGGAGCTTCATGCCAGTAAAACTAATATTGCCCGGATTAGACACACAGTTATTTTTTTGGGGTATACGTGATGGGGGTGCCGAGGGGCTAACTCGCGAAATAGGGGTTTTAAAATCAATGTTGTTATTAATTCCAATAAAATGATGTGGAGACAGTGCCAATGCTTCTGTAAAACCTTGCGGTGGTGGAGAAACAAAGCAGGGATAACCCCATGTCTCCCTCAAAGTTGGATTACCGGTAGCTTGTTTGGGAATTTTATCCGATGGGAATGAAGGTGGGTAAATGAGGTAAGGAGTCATGCCGTTTAACCAGTAAGGATTCGGTGCTGGCCATGGTTTTAGCCATGGTCCATGATTATGGGAATAGGTTTGAGCTTCAAAATTCGGTGGGAGAGTAGCGGAATGGGAAGGACTGCTTCCGACAAAATCCCGGTATGCCTTTGAGGTAGATTTGCCATGCATTGGATCTTTCTTCGCGAAATCTGAGCGAATCTGCTCCGGAAGTTGACGAGTTTCTCGATTAAGTGCAATATTGCGTTCAAATTGAAAGTCGTAAGGTGATGGGTGCGTTGGGAATAGCGGTGATTGAGCTTGGGCTGTATGGGTTGGGAACTGTAAGGTAGAAGAACGGGTAGACGCGGAGGAGGATTGAGAAGACATTGAAGGAATGAAGACGGGTACTTGAGGCTTGTTGGGAGAAATTACAGGTATAGCTGGCTTATTCGTACCTGTTTTCGGTTCGTCATCACTTCCTGAGAAAATTTTCGCTTGTTTTTCTCCAGGTAGATTAGCCTGCTCTCTAGCGGTTTGCTCTTGTTGGGTACTGGATGAAGAGCTGGAAGCGCTGCTTGCAACACTTGTGCGTGATTCTGATTCTGATGGTTGAGCAGTATCCCAGTTTTCATTATGACAATAATTAGAGTTTTTATCTAGCAAATCAAAGTTTTCAACGGTGTAAACCATTCGCTCTGGAAGATTCTTGGAAGTGTTTGAACATTTAGTTCCAGCTATAGCTGCTCCAGAATCGCGATTCGCTAATTCAGTTATAGCTTGGCGCAAAGTTTCCAGGATTCCATCTTCGTCCTTGTCAAAATCGTTGTGGCTGGAGTGGATAGAATTTTTTAGTTTTTGCAGATTCCGAGTGCTCAAATATATGCTGTTCCAATCCTTTTCCTGCAAACGAGGCTGCTTACACTCGCAGTTAGAGGCATCCATATTTAATTGTTGCACAGCTTGTTCCAGACTTGAAGGAGGAAACAGGGAGGTATGAGGTGCGAAATCGGAAAAATCCTGATTGTATATATCTGTGTGTCCTTGCGGAGTTTGTTTAGTTTGGAATTGATACGTTTTCTGATTTAATGAGACATCCGCATGATAGGTTTGAGTCGTTTTGTTTTTGCGCAAGTGCCGACCATCTGCTTGGTTTCCTTGACTTTTTGTTTCAATTTGGATGATCGCATCTTTGTCGGTGCGGAGAAAGTCTGGATGATGAGGGAAGTGGTAGAAGATATGGTACGGTGATTGCGCCCTCTTCTGCTCTTCGGGGTCGTTGATTTTGCTGTTAGGAAATTCATCGGTCAAATCCTCTTTGCCTGCGAGCCCCACAGCTTGAAAAGTGGGTGAGATTCCGCTAATTTGCCTTGGATTGGAATCGTGTCTGAAAGCGTTATTTAAGGCTGAGTAAATTGAGGCTTCACATGGTATTTGTGGTAATTCCTTGGGTATAGAATCACCTTCGGAAATTGGGCTGTGACGACAACGCATACATAAATCCAAATCGGATTCTGGACGTGTGCAGACTGGTGGTATCGCAGAATCTTGTTGATTACGATCATAGTAATTCTGAAACTCTGGTGACTGGTTTAACAAATGCTGTTGGATAGGATATTCTGAATGAATTCTCTTACGCTGCTGAAACTGTTGTGCTAATCTCTGAAATTCTTCAGGAATCTCTCCAACCGGAAGAGAGTCATCATCGCTATTCCAACTGTCCCATTCTGACGGTGAGGGAGGCACAGGTTTCTGGGTGAAAGCTTTCTTGTTTGAGTTCTTATTTAAAACAGCTGAAGAGCTGGGAAGTGGTATACCCGCGAAATCAGGAGGCGGAGGAATAATAATATCTTCCGAGTCGCCTATAGCAAAATCATCCAATGTACAGTTATTCCCGTTCAAGTCCAATTCATTAAAGTTGGAGTCGTTGTTAGTTTGAGCGTTAAACTGGACATTATCTTGATGCTTTGGCTGGATATGATCGCGAAACTGGGATACAACTTCGCAAAGTACTGTTTCTGTGTCCAGGAATGAATTGCTACGGAGATCTTTGCTTCCTGAAAGTAAATCTTGAATGGCTAACAGAAGTGATGAGTAAGTTTTGTTAGCATCATGACCTCCGCGTTCGGAAAATACTGGAGAAATCGCAGGCAGGCTGGAAGGATCATCTCTTAAGGTGGAATTTGGGCGCATTCCGCTTCCGCTTGAGTCAGGGGGGTGAAAGCTTTCGGCGTAACCAGAGTTACTTCCGACGCTATTATTGTCACAATAGTTATGCTCGTAGGGATTTTTCAATTTCGGTAAAATGATTCTCTGTCGATTACCATGGGAACAGGTTTCGGTATTGTATAAGCTACAGTTATGAAAACACTGGGAAGGAGATGTAGGTCTTGCAGTTTTCTGATAGCGTTGATTTTTAAGGCAGATTAGCTTGGTGTCCGTTCCGTAGCAACCGCATTCAGGTTCAGGTTGCGGTGTCGAGGGTGGTAAACATGCTGGTGGGGGAGGGCGAGTTCGACGATTGACGTAAGCTGGTTTCTGTTTTGGACTTTGCGATGCACAAATATTGTTACGGAATTGCTCTGTAGTTTGCAATCTTGATTTTCCGAGACGTCCTCCAGATTTTGAGGAAAGAGTAAACGGGGTTGGTGGCGGGCAAATCTCTGAAATAAACACGTTAAATGGTTAATGAGTTTCATATTTTTTTATGATGCTTTACTGTTGTACAATATCCTACCTAAGCCCAGTTCAGTCTTCATAATGTTGAAAATTCATGAAGATTCAAAGATTGAAGATCATATTGCAGCAGTATCCTAACAGTAGTTTCCTACAATTAAAAGAAATTACAAGCTAAGCTCCAATATTATAATAAGTAATCTTATTAATTTAGTAAAGAACTCTGGAAAAAGAAGTGAAAACTTCCCGGTATTTGCTCCCTACGCGTGGCAAAACTATGACAATAATCGATGACGACGTATACGTCAAGTAGTTACATGCCTTGAAAGTTTTTTGCATCAAAACTCATTGACTTGCAAATTTAATACAAATATTTGCACACAGGTGTATACTTCATGTTACTTAACAAAACTGAAACAACAGATGTTGAGTGTATAGAGCAGCTTGTTTGGTAGCAAGCAATTGCTTCCTACAATATACAGTTTAAAAAAATCTGAAGCCTGTGCCTGTGAAATGCCATGCTTCCAAATCTGCAAACTAAATTTACCGTAAATCATAGCAGCTGACAATAATTGTAATAAACACTTGTGTCAACTTCTGGCCGAAGTCCCGTTATTTCCAGGTTGAGGTCTACGTTTTCTGCTCCTCGATGGAGAATATAAGCCAGAAGAACTTGAACAGTTTTCTTTATCTTCCGAAAAACTGATTGGATCGACACGACTGTCGCGATATCCAGTCGGCGGGGGTAGAACTGGATTCCTTGGAGATTGAGGCACCGTCCACTGTTGTTCGTTCTGATTGTTGTCATGAGAATAATGATCGCTGTATTGAACGAGTTTCCCGTGGGTCAAAGCTTGCGGTGTTGACGAAATAGCATATTGCATGTTTTGTAGCGATTGATTTACGAACGTTCCAGGATTGTTCATTTGCAGGAACTGATTCGTAGTGAAACCATGTGATGTGGAAGCTGGCTGGAAACTCATTTGAGGCGGTGGAAACTGCGGCAAGGAAGAACGTTGTGGATTTGCAATGTGCAGGGACAGTGGTTGAAACTGAGAAAACAATAAGGTTGGTTGACCCATTTGTATGGCTACGTTCCTTTTGCCGGTTCTCTTTTCGTTCATCTCTGGATTCATGACACCGTTGTAACTACGCATCATTGCCAGCGAAGTACCAGTTTCGTGCGCATTATTACCAACATTTGATGGGTTCAAATGACCAGAAATGCTCGGAGTGGTCAAGTTCTGGTATAGCTGAGGAGCAGCGCTGTAAGTTTGATAATATTGCTGATTCTCAGGTGAATATGGATGTGGCTGTCGAAAATTGGCTGGACTTGCTCCTCCTGGACCCGGAAACATTTTGGGACTCACATTTGTTTGATAGGGAAAATAACTAACTGAATTAGACATGTGCAGATGCGGTCTAGCAGGACCGTAAAAATAAAAACTATTTGGATCAAACATTGCTGGCTGGTGACTCTTCCGAGGATCCTGATTCGATTCGCTTTGAATAAAATACTGTTGTGGCTGATGCAAAAAACTGTCTGCGCTTCTCTGCTGATTTTGGGTAACTTGACTATTGGTCACAGCGTTAGTCATGCCTTGCAGATACGCTTGTGACGGTTGCTGTATAGGAGAATTCGCACTGTTTGTCACTTGAACTGCAATTTGGGCTTTTGCAGGTTTCGCTTCTCTAGGATTACTTGCGCTTACTGAATCCATTATAATCGTATAAGAGTTGCTAATAGATGGTCTAGCGGGTGTCGGTTCTGTATTTTCCAATGCTGATTTACTGGGATGCCGCATAAACGTCGCTTCCTCTGAGTTTTGCTTGACAGCTTCCGTTTGATTCTGTTCGTCTTGCCATGTCTGAATAGTGCTGCTTCCATCTTTTCTACAGTGGTGGCACGCTTGACTGGACTGTTCAGAGGCCTCCTGAAGATTTCGGGAAGAATGAGACTTCAAAACGTTGGAATCAGTCGCAGGAACAGATAATCTGAGAGAAAGATTTTGCTGATGCTCTTCTCCAACTGCGGCATTCACAATGGGGTTCTTGTTAATATCTTGTTCTTCAAAGAATACTTTCCGCTCACCGCTAGCATCCAAAACTCCTTGTCTTGACTGCAATAATAAAAACATATTCACGTATCCTAAGTTGCCTTGTACCGTATTACTACTGTGTTTGATTGCTGGGCTTACACATTTCTTCCTGGCGTTCTTTGCGTAAAAAACACTGTCGGAATCGTCAAATATTCCCTTGTAGCGTCCAGGTCCGATGCTAGTTGCCGCAGCAATGTCTTGCACATCTGAGGAATTTGAAGTCAGGTTCGCGGTTTTCACGGTAGAAATAATTGCTGGAGCCACCGTGAGTTCTGTTTGCTTCGAGTATTGATATTTCTGAAGGGAAACCTGACTAATTTGGACAGATTGCTTATTGTATTCCACAATATTTCCTGGATTCTGTCTAACAAATATTGAAACAGGTCTTGTAGATCTGGTATTTAGGGATAGTTGCATGTAAACCTTGTTTTAGAAATGGAACTTACTTGAATCCACTTTGCTCAGCGTTAGCTCCGTTAACGAACATCAGAGGCCCTGGTGGAGGAGAAACGTCACGGTGCGTTTCCGTGGAAGTGTCCTGGTGTTGCTTCGGTAGTTCAGACATTAGGATCAGTGCTTCCTCGCTGCAATCCCCAACTAGCCGTCCATCGTCAATCTGAAACAAAAAAAAAATATTTTAATTTCCATAACTGAAATAACAAGTAACAAAAAACAGTCATGTGTTAGACTTACCACTCTTTGCTTCTCCCCAAAAGAGAATTCACACCCACAGTTCCGCAATCGGAGTTCGCGAACATGTTTAGAATCCTTGTTGAGTACAAGTAAGGGACTTCGTTTTCGGTCGTAACAAACTGGTTTAAAACATTTATCGTAATTCGAGGCAACAACGTAATTATTGTACATTTCAAGCTCACAAGGATTCACAATTTTCTTCCCGTTCATCTTAAATAAATACTTGGCGTAGCCAATGGGGTATGAGATCCGTTCTTGAATAACTGACAGCACTGTTTTCATGTTTTTCTTTTTTCCAGGTGGGATATGAATTAAGACAGGTGTTTGTCCCTCTTCACCGTTTTTGTACACGTAGATGTTGACAGCATGACAAATCCTCCACTCGAGATCCGTTAGGTATCTTGAAGTCATAGCCCGCTGATGGACAGTACACTTACCCTTTAATTTGGCGCACAATGGACAAGCAACGTTTTGAGAGGTTAGGGAAGAATTTTGTGGTTGCTGTAAATTAGATCTCGACGAGCATTGTGACAATGCTTTATAGAAACTCTGAAGATTTGTATGACTGTTAGACGGGACATGAACCCTGGAAGATGGAAAAACTGCGGAATTCGGTGGCTGGTTTACGGGATTTCCACCAAGGTTCCTTGTTTCTGAACGACACAAGTGTCCGGTTCGAAAGACGGGAGAGTTTTGTAGGGACTGATATGATTCGGAGGGTGACGGTATTGGTGTTTCGGTCCGAGTCCTATGAGAGCCTCTTGATCTGAGCAGACGAAGTGCAGATCCTTTTGATAAGAAATTGTTTCTTCCTACTGATACAAGTGAACTTGAGTAGGTGACAAGTATTTTTTCTTGAGGTGCTTCTGGTTTGGTGACTCCTTGGTTGCTGCTGTGGAGTTTGGAAATGTCATTTAGCTGGTTCTTTCTCTTAAGAGGTGGTAATGGAGGCAGTCCCCCTGGATCTCTTGGAGAGTTTTGCGGGCTTTTATTGTTAAAGTCGTCACCTGGACCTTGCTCAAGTGCAGAAGGAACCTGCGGCGAGTGAGCGTGTTGACGATCGTAAAAATGTATGTGCTTATTCCGTACTATGTGAGGCCCTTGGATGTACCCACCGGAATCTGCAACTAGACCTAAACTTTGTTTAGCACGTGTGTGACTTCTCTGATGTCTGAATGGCGAAGACTGTTGTAACTCTTCTAAACTATTGCAGTTGTCCGTGTCACTAGAATATGCACCATGACTATCTTGATAACAGTCGACTAATCTCCTTTTCTCTTTACTGTGTTTCCTTCGGTTTGATTTTCTATTTCGACGATATAGCTGAATCAGAGGAGGACTTGCAGGTGGATTTGGGACCCTGGAACAAAAAACGACTCTTGTTTCGCTTTCCTTGGGTGACGCAACAACACTGATCTGATCTTTGGAAATAAATTCCACGGATTCTCTAGAACTGGAACAAATGCAGGCTGATCCTTGTCTTGAAACTCTATCCCCGGAACCGTCCAAGTGGTGATTAGGGTGACGTCGATAGGTCCTCGCACGTTTTTGACGGACGATGTAACGATTTGCTGTAACCGGGGTTGAGGGTACTGGAATTCTTGAACGTGGTCTTCGCGAACGGAAGGAATTGGAGTATGGGTATCTTGGACTTTCTCTGTCAAAAGGGTATGGCGTACCCTGCCGCTGGGGCTTGCGGTGCAAATACGTTCTCGCAAAGATATCGGAATGAGTTTGGCGTTCTACGGCAGTTTCTGCAAGCATTTAAAGATTAGTTACTCATTAACTTTAGCAAGTATGGAGAAAATATTATTAATTTACCCAATGTACAAACCAAGATACAATAATAGACTCACCTGAAATCCGTGCCTCATCCGAAGATAATTTCATTCTTCAGGTTAGAAACGTGTCCCATTAATTTACGTGATTTCTTGCATAATTGGATCGTAGAACAGGCAATGGACAATGTCGCTTGCATAATGTCGTAGTACAGCAGACAGTAACAAGAGCTGTGATAGCAAATCTTGATTCATAGTTCTAAATAGAATTTCTGAGCTAAACTACCCATGTTACTGCCGATACTTTGACTCTGATAATAGCATAATGCAAAACTGAGACGAATTCCAAATTAGACGTCTGTACATACAATGTCCAGGAAGTATAGACTATGTGGTACAATACAATATTTAATGAACTGAGTTTTACTCCTAAGTTATATCATTAACTTGAAATTTAAATCATGTGTATACAACTCCACAATACATTTTGGAGGGTTAAATATCATTTCCATGTAAATCTTGCCCATAACAAGTAATAGCAAACCATGCCAGTAACCACGAACATGTATACGCCGAGTCGAGATGATTATTGCAGCGTTATGTCGTCAATTCGTGTTTTTCTAGTGTGTTATCTGTTATCCTTTAGTTGTATCAGGGGTTCTACATGCATACTAAACAGATTTAAGCAAGAATATTCCTTCAATCTAGCCTATATACGTATTTTAACGTGATGAAACTTATAGCCAAACTTTCAATAAAAAAAAGGAAAAAATGATTAAGTATCTGTGAGTTAAGCAACTCCCGCCTTCTACATTAAAAATATGTTTTTAAAAACGTCAATTACAATAAGGGTACATAGGGACTGCCAAACTAGAAGCCGTTTCAAATTTCGGCCGTTGAATTTCCGAACCTAGATCTCTATGGTGATATTGCTTGAATAACTACCGAAGGTCAAAGTTATGCTAAAAATACGTTACGAGTTACAATGAAATCTGTGTAAGGACATAATTTCTTCAGAACAATATTGATACATGGAACGTGCTACATTCAGTAACCTGTGCCATAGCTATTCGGGGTGGCATTAAAAATTATTCACATCTAAAAAGCCATGATTAAAAACGGCAGATTTCACCAAAGTTCGTAACATTAACCTTAATTTGCTTGCAAAGCAATACGTATACGTGCATATCATATAGCACTTGTCAGCAATAGTGCATAACTAAATTACTACGGGCCGTATCATGTAACAATGTGAATTTGCATTGATTTCCCTAATATCTATTTAAAAAGTATTTCTTGCTGCTCTAAATCTAAACACCTACTGACAAACTGTTGGGCTAGGATGCTTAATTCAAATCCATTTCCTCCTGGCTACGGCTTAGTTTACGGCGACGATTTCGAGAACTGCTAGACTTCTCCTTCTTCACTAATTCATCTCGAACATTGATGTATGGACCATTAAATATGACATGAAAATCGACATTGTCCGGGTAATCAACGGGAGGCAAGAGCTGAAAATAATTTAAACAGTGTAAATTGTTAACTATGATGTAAGACGATTGAGTTGCGAAAATCGAACCAGGTACTGAGAGCATGCTCACCTTCGGTGTCAACAAAAAATACTGTGGAGTACTTTCACCTATTGCAAGACGGCAGAGAAGATTGAAAAACCTCAACTCATTCGCGGCATCCATGCCCTATGAGTGATAGATAAGGAAATGACATCAGTAATCGCTGGTTATTAAATAATGTTAACAGCAAGCAAATAAACACGCCTTACCTGATTAATTTCGTCAATCACTCTGAAAGGTACTTTAGTTAATTCCTGCAGAGCTAAAATATAGAGTGCTGTTGTGATCGCTCGTTCTCCTCCACTTTGCCTGGTTCCAGTAAGTTCTGTCAAAGTTTCAGTGGCACGAAATTTCACTTTGACTTTGATCCCGTACTTGGAGAAGTCATTCTGCGCACATATTTACGAAATTTAAAATTGTAAAATCAGCAATTGTAATTAGGTTACAAACATTTATTGAACCTCACCTCATCCTCTCCTTTATCCAGTTCTACTTCGCCAACGCATTGCATTTTTGCAAAAAACTCTCCAAAATTAATGTTTATGTTGTGTACAAGCCGTTGAAGGGGATCCAACCAATTATTTCTCGTTACTTCCAGCTCACATACTTTTTCGTCCATCTCATGTACCATTTGCTCCTTGCTCTGTTCCAATACTTTTATCTTCTTCAAACGTTCTTCATGCTCTTGGATAACTCTATCACTAGATTGTGGCAAGAAATTTAACCGCGCCTGTTTCTCGTTCATTTCAGCATCCACATCCTTTTCTGATGGATCACCTTTTTTCACACTTTCAGGAACATCCTCCAGGCCTGTTTTCTCTTTAGCAGCTTCGAAGGTTTTCTTGGCACACTGATTAGCAAGTTTAACCTTGTGATCCAGTTCCTTAAAACGATCCTGCAAGTTTGAACAAGTTTAATTGAGGAACTCGATCCGTTTACAATTTTTTTGCAAAATAAAATAAATTAGAGCGACTACTTACAGTAAAAGTGTCCGCTTTCCGTTTCGCTTCATCGTAATTTTGCCTCTTTTCAGCAATGACTTTTGTCAAGTGGGAAATCTGTTTCTTTCGGTACAATATTTCTAACCAATTCGGTGCCAATTCCGTAACCTTATCGATATATCCTTCACAATGCTTCAACTGTTTTAACCTTGCAGCCTGAAATGACACACATTACGGTTAATTACAAAGAAAACAAGGCACAAAATTGATACATATGTATATATTGACTATAGTAGAGCATTCGGTTGCACTCACATAAGTATTTTCTGTGGTACTCTCGCGCTGCTTTTCCACAATACCTGATCCACTCTGATAGGTACGGGTGTGTTCTCTGACGATATCAATTTTTTTTGTGAGTTCATATCTTCGTTGAATATTCAACTGAATTTCTGTTATTCGCCTCCCTATACCATCTCGCTCTTCCTTCAAGCTCTGCAGATCATGAGCTCGTTCATTGATTTTGTTTCTGTAATCCTCGATTTCTTGCTGATACTGGGCTACTCTTGCTTCTATGTGTCCTTTTTCACCAGTGTTGCTGTTTTTGTTAAAAATTTGCGCATCGTATAAATGTGATTGCGTCATGTTCTTCTTTCCAGTGTAGTATGATGTGCGAACAAGATACATGAATTTATCTATAAGCAAAAAAAATTAAAGAAGCCCACAATTAAACATTGCTGTCGCCTTTCGGGTTCATTTACGGGTTAAACAAGTCGTAATCACCAGTGTAGAATGTCTTGTAAGGCTCGTTTTCAAGAATCGTTTCGGATATTTCATCAGTTTTTGCGGTTCCAATTAAAATGAGTTCGGGATGGCGACTCCTGACAACATACGACATGTAGTAAGGATTAGGTATATCAAGGACGTCCACCAAGCAAATGCTAAAACCATATTTCGCCCTTAGTTCTGGTGTCCACAGTCCTCTCGGTGTTGTAAAATTGGGTGGCATTTCGTGATGAATTGCTGAAACTTTCATATTGTTATCGTGGTTAATGCTTATCATCGTTTTCACGTCATCTTTATGGGTGAAGAAAAACGCGTAGAGATCTTCACTAGGGATATGCCGTTCAGCAATTTTTCCATAGCGTAAATCCTTGACCCCGATATGAAGTATCATCGGTTCGTGCATTTCTCCCCTAAACTGTGCTTTGTTTTCCGGCTTCGCGTAGAACGCCACAGCTTTATAGAGATCTGGATACCGTTGACTGATGTATCGCAGTCTTTGACTTCTTTGGGTATCAAACTCTTTCAAGCTAAATTCTTCTTCAGCGATTCTTTTCTTAACATTCTTTATATCAGTTTCGTCTTGTGAGTCCATCGATTCTATATCGAAGATTCGGAAGTTTGTATCTTTCTGCTCTGCTTCCAATCTACGAAGTTCTTCTCTCCACTCTTCATCTAAATACAAAAAAACCATCACAAAATACTTTTTATCATGCCTTTAGGAAAAATTTGATAAAGAATTGAACTAGCCACATTTAGCCACGGAATTCAAGCGAAGTTTAGGTTTATGCGTACCAGTTTGTCTTCTCTCAGTATTGAAAGTGTCCAGCTCATTTTGTAAACATTTAACACGTTCAATGTTAGAGCTTAAATGTCTGATACGCTCTTTCTCATGATTTTCTGCCGTATCCAACTCAGCTTTATACTGAATTATGTCCTGCTCCGCTTTCTCAACCTTATCTCGGTAATCCCGTTTCACACTTCCCAAGAAATTAGAACTCGCAGAGCAGCCTTGATTCATGTTATTTTGCCACTTTGATAACTGAACGCTCAAAGTCTCAACACTTCTCTTAAGAGGAACGAGTTTTTGTTCTTCATTTTTCTTATCCGCCTGCAGGCTTAATAACTCGGTCCTCACCTGGAAATTGAACGGCAACATTAAATGAATGCAATATAATCGCCAGTGTCTTCCACTTGCTCCAGACAACGGTCCCTTTGCAATGTTAACTTACATGCAGAAACTCCCTCTGTGCATTATGATACATCCACCATAGTTTAGTTCCTTCAAGATCCCGAATTCTCCCTTTTATTTTTTCACGCTCTTTATGCGTTTGGACATCCTGTTCGGCCCTCATTTTATGCTGTACCTCAATCCTCAAAGTTTCCTCACATCTTTTGATTTTGTGCTTCAGCATAAAAATTTCTTTCTGGAGTTCAATTAATTTATGGTGAAGTGTCCATAACTCAATATCTTCAATACGACCAATAGCGTTTTCCGTGCTTTTCAACAGCTGAACCGCATCTTGCTTAGCAAAATCCTGTACTCTGTCCTGCGCTAAAAACTGGCACAGATTATCCAATTGTATGCTTAGTGAGCGGGTCAAGGTCTCAATCTGTAACCCATAACAATACGAATGGATGATCAAATTCAAATTTTAATTGGCATTTTTAATTGCATGCACGCACTCGTGACGTGAACACCTTCAACCTTACCTGGCTTTGATTAACGGAAGTTCCGTTAAGATACCAGCTTGTAGAGATAGCTCCACTGTCAGCCTCACGAATAACCCGTTTTATAGTCCAATTTCCTCTTTCTTCCTTGTCTTTGGCAGATGGAGGATTGTATAGCTCTACTTCCACTATAGCCGTCTTACAGTCATGTCGTATATATTCTTTCAACTACAGAATTTAAAAACCGTCATAATCATTAATGGATCCATTGGATTCACTCCCTTTCTTAGCCTGATTTTCCCAATGCTCGGACTGTTTCATCGATTAGAAAACATTTCCACACGTTCCGAAATTTTCAAAACTGAACTTACGTTATTAGCCCGCCCTAAAATACTCGGTTTCCCAGCCAAAGCTAAGCAAATTGCACATACAATCGTGCTTTTCCCAGTACCATTGGGTCCCAAAATCAGATTAACATTTGGGCCAGCAAACATTTCCACCTCATGATATGTCCTAACACACAAATCATACTCATGCGTTATTAATTACTTGAAAATATTGAGAAATATTGGCTCATCATGCTTACTCAGTAAACATGAAAAATTTCATCTGATGCGCTAAACAAAACCGAATGTCACTCACATGAAATCAATTATTTTCAACCGGACGATAGATCCCCTTTGCCCATGAAATGCTGGAAACTTAGCAGCACTCTCCTCGAAGCTCTTGTGCATAAACTTCATGTTGAAGCCTTTTTAGTTCTTCCCATGTGCAAAATCGATTGACGCCAAACCAAGCTGTTCAATTACAATTGCTCGAATCGTCCATCATCGGCTTTGGAACACTTCAGTCGTTTATTCTTGCTGCTAGTAGACTGTTTGACACTCCGAGTCCGCTCATTAGTCCTTCCGGTTGTTAATAATTAAGAGCAAGTGTTCTTGACTACTTTCATTCCTGTCCCAGTTCTGGATCTGTTCAAAATAAAATACTATAATTAACTAGAACTAGAATCAATAAAACTACAATACTCTTCTCTTCAAAGATAAACAATAGAACACAGTTGATCCCCGGCATACAAAATACAACTAATGTCCCATTCATTACCATTAGCCAAAACATTCAAGAGTCACAATTATTACCCAAAAGTGTAATAGAAACTGTGACTTTATCTAATAAATCCTAGACAAGATAAAAACAAATAAACAATAACGGGATTCATATCACATCAAACACGTTAATTATCTTTCAAAATTCATTAAAAACCACGCTGAACATTCCCCACTTGATTTGTTTTCAATGGCCTCCGGTACTTTCATAACCACAAATTATGTCTGTCAAAAACGATTCGAAAATTTTAAATACCACCATAACTGTCACAACTCACAACCAGGGTCACAACACCAATTACCAATAAAATTAAATAATAACATTTGTATTATATAACTTTTTTTTACCCTTTCACGTCAGTACTGCCAACAGGTACGTATACTCCACTGGGTGGTAACTGAATACTAAAGTGTTCCATCAAAAACCGTACTGAAGTGAGAAGCCATCTGCTCCGTGTTCCCATTCCCACTGAATACAATGCTTCAGATTGAACATGATCACACGCAAGAATGTCCAAACCATGAGTTTCAGTATGAGTGGAGGAGAAAGTCGGTCGGGAGGAGGAGGGACGGACGCGTACCAAGATCGCCCGATCGCCGTCCATAAAAAAGTATTCAGTTCTTTGCGAAAAGTATGAGCGTGAGGCGTCGGAGGAGGAATACTCCCGCTCTCATTTTTCAAATAAACAATGATGTCTAAAAAATAAATTAATCTCATCTTCGCCGAAACGTAGCAGCTAATAACGTAAAAAGGAAATGTCATTCCTTTGCTGATCAGCGAGTTGCTGTTTAAGTTTGTGTCTCTTGTCTTGTCTTGCTCCCGAGACAAGTTGCAACGTTGCAAGATGGATTGTCGTCTAAGATTCGTACGTGTTCGTTCCTTTTCCTTCTTCTCCGAATCATATGAGGAGAGAATATGATTGTCTGATTGGTAGCCTAATCTGAAATAATTATACGTATCTATTTGCAAGACCATTGGCTCAGAAGTCAGTCAGTGATCCTCGGGCTCTTGTACATGCAGGAGCAATTTTAGAGGCAGTGAAATTTTGGAAGCGTCGAGTCAAAGAGATTACAAAAAGGTGAAAAGAAGAAAATTGCGAGTTTTACAATCTTGCATCTTCTACGCTAGTTTTGGCAAGAAATCCTTATTTTGAATCCCTTTAATTACATTCTAAACCTGTAGTTAATCACATAATCATGTCTTCCGACGACGACTATGAACCTAACGACGACTACGATTACCACTACGATTATGATTCGGACCAAGGCTCTAGTTATTACCGTCGCGATTACAGTCACACCCCACGCTACACAGTCAAGACGGTACAGTGAAAGTTACTTACACTCTGAACATTATTAGTAGTTGTATTTTAAAATTGAGTTAAAAATGTAGTAGCCAGCCGTCTGGTCATTTAACTCGCAAGCTGAAATAGAAGGAATATGGGTGTAATAGAGTGAAAACTGGGAAAATCGGAAATTCAGGAATTTTTAGTTGTATCTGAATTTTTGATTTTATGCTAGAGATTTAATGCAGGAGGGTTATGTGAGACATTTTTCAAGCAAGGCAGTGCTCAGAAAACGTTGTTTTAAGGATTTGTTCGTATAGAGATCCATATTTGTGTTTTGTAGCATTATAAAACGGAGCATTGTGAGACTTGTAACTGAGAAAATGAAATTCTCATGTCAGTATACTCTACGTTTTCTTCATGTTAGATTCAAAACTGTCTATAAGTTAACTGAATCTGATTTCATTTTTAAAATTAAGTTTCCTTTACTTTTAAGTTGATTGTTTGAAAATCGGAGTGAAATATCTCGAATCAGGACGAAATATTATAAAAGATTCCATTTAACTTGCATGTCCCCTATGTGCTAACGCGGCATGCCTCATTAAACTAGAAAAGGAGAATTAAACAGTTGCTACTGCAAAAGATGCTTGACGTTTTCGCAACGTTTCCTCGTCTGCGGGTAGTTAACCGTTTGTGGATGTAACCTCCAGACACAAGACACGAAGAGAAGGAACTGTAGTTAATACTGTATAAATATTAACACATCCATCAGCAGTCATTAATGACTCTCTTCTGCTTGATCTCCAGATAAGATTTAAGCTTTAGTAATAAAGGCAGTAATAGTAGGCAGAAGATTAGGGGGGAAAGCGAGTTTAGCATACGGCACTATGCATTTGCCTTGCTTTAGCTTTCAAGGACGGTAGCTTGGGGCAAAGTGAATTGAACTGTAAAGATTCCTTGTGGATGAGACGTGCAGGAGCTTGCGAATTTGCAGAACCGTATTCTGCATCCTTAAGGATTGCAAATCTAGATGTAGATGAAATGCTATCACATGTGTTAACCGGCTGTAGGGGAGAATCGTATTTCTCGTTCAGATTGTCGTTCCGCGGCTGAATTCTGTAGTAGTTTCAGGAATGATTGAAGACTTATGAGTTGATTGGAGGTATAAGCATGCATTTTTAAGTTCAGCGAGTCTCAGCTTGAAAGGTAGTTTGTGAGAAACACATTTTTAATGATTAGTAGAGGTTTAAAACTAGTTAATTACGACTGGTGGGGATAATTTGTACACAGGTGTAACATGACCGTTAGAGTTAACGGGAAGTGTTACTAGTGTACGTGAAATACTTTCCACTGTTGCTGATAAGGGCGATTCCTATATCGTCTTCGGCGATTACGTCTTTGTGTATGGAACTCTTATATTCCATCGTCTATTTTGTTTTTATGGTTCCTAGGAATATGGGATAAAATATGTTTCAAGCTTGTACTAACTTTTTTCGACTTGTTCTCTATTTTCAGGTCGAGAACCCCCCTGGCTTATTTACAACAACCCGGGTTCCAATCCAACAACTACCAGTAGCAGCACCTCTTCTGCCACCCACGAAAAAAATGGACGAATTTGTAAAGAAAGCTTTGGACGCTTGTGGTTGCGGAGACGTTGGAAAAGTTTTTGCAGGTTGGTATTTAAATTTTTGTGTAGCTTCTTTCTTGAAAAAAATCTTCGAATCATTGAACTCAGCCTGTTTGTTACGATGATGGCGGTTTGTGTCATTTTCAGAAAACGAAATTGATGAAGCGGCGTTCAGGCAACTGAGCTGGACCAATCTTTCCGAGATACTTAAAGGCAAAGTTAGCCCACAGATCAGAATCTTCAATGCTATACAAGCGCTCAATAATGATACAAAAACGCTTGGCAATGATAATGTCAACGGTGCTTCAGGTAAGTTTTTAAGTCCAAAAGTCTTCTCAGTAAACGACCGAATTAAGTTTGAACTTGATGTGAGCTTGTAATTTCTTTTTAGGATATTCTGCTCTTGGAGCAGTCGCTTCCGGCTACAAAAGTTCGGGAGGAAGTACGGATGACGGGGACGTATTCGAGAAGATCAATAGTATGATCCAGAAGCTGTCCATCCCTGGTGGGTTGCATGCCAGTAATAAAGGGCATAACGGGGTGGAAGAAATTTTAGTTCATGACGAGAAGGTGACATCGAAGCCGGTGTCCAGACAGATTAGAGAACATCAGGAGAAACTTTCTATTTATATAGAAAAATCCAGACTTGTTGAGGTTAGAAATAATTGCTGATTTTAAGCACTATTGTATCTTCTCTAGTTATTTCCTTAAGCCGTACAAAGTTAATAACTTGTACTGAAACTTCTTGTTTTCTGTTGTAGATGATAAAAACCCATCAAGTGTTGATTGTTGTGGGAGAAACCGGCTCTGGAAAATCCACTCAGTTACCAAAGTTCATGAGAGACGCTGGTTGTGGCGAAAGCGGTAAAATCGGTATTACTCAGCCACGTCGAATTGCCTGTATTTCTTTAGCTACCAGGGTTGCACAAGAGCTTGGCATTGAGCTTGGAGATGATGTAGGCTACCGCATCCGGTTTGACAATAAGACTGGTCTTACAACTGTGATTACGTGAGTTTCATCCTGTCGTTTTACGTATTTAATTTGTGTTAACACTTTTCAAAAGGGCCGTTTCTAATCATGTGCTTCCAATCCATTCAGGTACATGACTGATGGAACACTGCTCCAGGAAATGGCAAACGAACCCCGCATCTTCAACTACTCTGCTATTATGCTTGATGAAGCCCATGAACGGAATTTGAATACTGATATTCTTTTCGGTAAAATTTAATTTGCACTTGCTTCTGGATTCCTTCGAGTGTGTATCTCATTGTATCCAGTAAAACTGATCCTTTCTTGTTGGTTCCGTAGGATTACTGAAAGCGGCTACCAAGAAACGTCCAGATCTCAAAGTCATTGTTACGTCAGCAACACTGGACTCTGACAAATTTTCAAAGTACTTCAACAATGCGCCTGTCTGTCACATTCGGGGACGAACGTTCCCGGTAGAAGAAGTTTATAAAGGTGATCCGGGTCCAGATTATGAGACAGACTGCAGCAGAACAGTAATGGAAATTCATCATTCGCAACCACCAGGTAAGCAAACTTCTCTATAGATTCAATTGTTACCTGACGGTGGCTCCCTCCTTGAAGATTCTGTCTTTTACCTAGGCGATATTTTGGTGTTCCTTTGTGGTGAGGATAAAATTGAGAAATGCTTTGACGACTTGGTTGAACGAGACGTTCGTGGTGAGCTATGGCTTCTGACTTGCTACGCTGCTTTGCCGATGGAGGACCAGGCCAAGGTATTCGAACCAACGCCTGAGGGATACAAACGAAAGGTTGGTTAAGAAACGGATTTGATCTGTCAAGTTTAGATGGTTAATTGATATGAGTTGAAAAATTTCTCACCTTGTTATATATAGGTTGTAATTGCAACGAATATTGCTGAAACGTCATTGACTATTGACGGGATCGTGTATGTAGTAGACTCAGGCGTGGCTAAAGTTAGCACATATGATCCGAAAACCGGGATGAAAAATCTGAAAGTTCAGACAATATCCAAAGCTCAGGCTACACAGCGTAAAGGACGAGCTGGAAGAACTCAACCCGGAGTTGTCTACCGATTGTATTCACAGTATAAATTTCAGTCCATGGCAGAGAATGCGATTCCTGAAATTCAAAGAAGTAATTTGGAAAATGCAATATTGCTATTGGCTGCTCACGGTGTTGAAGACTTGTACAACTTCGACTTCATTGATCCTCCTCCGCGAGAAACTATTGACGAATCCATTCGAGAGCTGAAGTATCTAGAGGCATTGGACAGCTCCAATCATCTCACAGCGTTAGGAAGAAGCATCTCGAAATTTCCCCTGGATCCTAGATTGGCTAAAGTTTTGATAGTTTCATCTGAACTCGGTTGTACTGAAGACATTTTGACTATTGTTGCACTGCTTTCCGTGCAGTCCAGTACTGGGAAGGTGTTCGAGAGATCAAAGAAGAATAGGGCAGTTGCTGATCGACTCAAAGCTAGGTTCATGTCAGCACAAGGAGATTATAGAACTTATCTCAATATATACAAAGAATGGACATCAAACTACCGATCAGAGAGCTGGTGTAAAAGTTACTACATCAACTACAATGCTCTTGTAGAAGCTGAAGAAATTCGGGCTCAGCTAGAGGATGTTGCTAGACAGCAGAATTTAATCGTCCGCCATCAGTACTGCCAGGATCCTAACGCGATCGAAAAAGCTTTCGTGTCCGGTTATTTCAGTCGTATTGCTATGAAGTCCGCAGGTCATGGTTACACTACTTGGGCTGGAAATTCCGGAGGTTATGTTTACATTCATCCGGCAAGTGCTCTTTTCAAGCAAGCTCCCTCGTGGGTTCTGTACGAGGAGCAAATGAATACCGGTTCGAAGACGTTTATGCGAAATTTGATAAAGGTTGAACCGGCATGGTTGTTAACGTATGCTAAAGCTTTCGTTAACGATTTTAGGAAACGTTTTTATGGCGCAATCTGAAATCCTTACTTAAGTGTAGATTAGTTAATTAATATTGGTGATTAATAACTAACCCTTACACGTTTATACTGGAAATAAGCTGACTACAATTATACTTCTTGGATTACTATATAATTAATTATATATATGTATATATATATGTATTGAAGATGTGCTTAATAAAATGTTTTTGCATGATTCCCTAAAAGTATTTCTCAACAAAGATCAGAACTAAAGCATTCTTTGTAATTTACTTGGCATACTCACATTTTAGGAACAAGACAAAAACTGCTCACACGTTCATCATCGTATAGTGTATTACACAAGTTGTTAACTGACGGCGTATAAATTTAAGAGACATTATCCCTATCCTACTAACTCGGTTTAAGGTGATATTGTTGAAAATAATAAGTTAAGCGTGCACCAAAGCCTTTACGATTTAGGTTAGCTACAGCTAAACCAGGATTGGATCATAAACAAAGATTTTAGAAAATTACAAATTTGACTGGGTTGGAATTGAAACCGTTTTTTTCATAATAATTGTTCGTGCTCACTTTTCCTCCTCGAAAGAAGCATCCGTCCTGAATATCTTAAAGTCAACTCTTATTATAACTCATTATGTTCTGGATGCCTATCTGAATTGCTGCTTTTATCTGTTGGATGTACAAAGATGCCTTCTTGTGTTTTCCAATAGCATGATGAATCACTACGCGAAACGCCAACAATTTCCATTTGACCGTGAATTGGCCTGCCGTATGTATTTCCAGATGCGGCTAAATACGCGTCCGTGTCGATGTGTCGGAACTGAACGGTTTCGTCGCGCTCCCACGAATTGCCGTCACAGACAACTTCCCATACATCTCCAGAATCGCCCTTACCTGAAAAAATTATGCAAATTCCATTAATAATTATACAAACAGTAGGCATCAATCATGCACTAATCTTATCTGATCATACTATTCGGTACGTTACCATCTTCTCCGAAAGCGCTGATTTCTTGATGCCCGGACAGTGGGGCTGAGAACAAATGTGAGTGCAAATTACGCCCAGTCTGCAAATGCTCCAGTTGAACCTTGCTACCACATGCTACGGGTTCTCTACAATTCAAATCAATATAAATTATAATTCACTGATAATACTGTTCTAAATTATTAAATCCTTGACACGTTGACCTGCTCGAATAAATAACAAATATATGTGTGGGGAAAAATTCAAAAGAAATCACAACAGTTAGACGAAACTTACCCTCTTTTGCACTGCAATTTCGGTGAGCCCTTGACAACCCAGAGCGAGTTGACATCCTCTTTGAGTTCTGAACCGGTCACAGATTGTTGCCCAGACCCTGATCCGTATTTGATATCGTGGGAATGAAGGCGAACCTTATATGCCGTATTCATCAATTTAAATACGCTACCACAGGTAACGTACTGCAGTCCCTTAGCTTCAGTTCCGTAGTATCCGAGGTCAATAAAAAAGCATGGTAGCACGAATCCAACTAATATTAATTTAATTACAAAACTGTAAATATATTCCGTAGAATAATTAATCCTCTTATTTTGTGCCATGTTTTCTAACTACAATTGGCGATCTACCACTCAATTGAAGTTACGACTACGCTTCAAATAGTTGCTTATCGGTTCCAGGGGGAGGTTAATATTACTTGGGTTTACAATTCTCATTAAATATTAACTGCACTTTTGCGCTATGTTAAATGACACGTATTATGAACCGACCAAAACTTTTCTATATTTTGCGGCACATAACCATATATGCTTTCAAATCTCGTTCCTTTGCAATCCTTCTCGGACGTACGCTTATCCCATTGGCTAATGCCTTGAATACGCCCATCGAGAAAAATTTCAATGGTATGTCATCAAACACCGTGCCAGGATTTTTCTGTGAAATTACATTCTTAACGTATTTTACAAGAAAATAACCCTTGACCTTTACATTTCTTAGTCGCAATATTTAAAAAAATTCCCCAATTATTTTATTAGCTATGTGATTTTTGGAGACAAATATTGAAAGTGACGAACATTCAATGAAGAAGTGAATTGCGTAGTAAGGGATTCTTAAACGACAGTATCGTACATAACACACGTGGCAAAATTCGGCTATCAGTACGCCCCATCCTATATAGCACTCAGAGTGTTATGCATACAGAAAAGAAGAACACGAGGTCCTTTGCGTCGCAGTGCACATCGCAAGCTGTCTTTCTGCTGCGGAGTTGCTATTAGTCAGAGATCGCGATTCAGCTCGAACGGTTGTTCAGCATTGTGTCCTGCCGCGGTGGCGAAAATTAATTTGCAAAGTTTTTGCGAATTGTGTGCGAAAAATCGCGAAGTTTGTTTTGATCGTGACGTAACTAGATAATATTATTATTCTTGGTGGTGGGTAGCGTGAAGATATTGCATTGTACACACAGGGAGAGATGAGTTCAAGGTAAATTGTAAACATTTCCTTGTGAATTTAACATAGTTAATTATTGGGACAGTTAAGAGGAAATTAATGTTAGTGGTTAAATGACGGTTACCATCTGCTGTAACTGTAAAACCATTAAAAGATTTGTAGTTTAATTGTAGTGTGGTGTGTAAATAGTGGCGCTGATTCCACCTTGCTATTGTTCTGATTTATTGACCTTGGGAAATAGAACAGATTGGATTGTGAAATATATACATGTATATTCACTAATTGATTGCTGCCACATATCGCAAACCAGCCTGTTGAATCGAATATTTTTTTTGATTTCTCAAACCTAGTTGGATACCTGTCTAAAATATATCAAAAGATTCAAGTTGAGATTAACTCACCCAAACTCCGATATTTCTTCGGCATTTTCGACTTATCAAGAGAACATCGACTTGTACCGAGAAGACACCAGTTAATTCCTTGGAGGTGAGTAAATACAATTGGAAAGGTCGGGTAATTTTCCATCTTGATTTGTATCATGTGCCATTTGGGTTTGAATGTTAACCAACGTGTCATCGGATCTTTGAAAATCTGTATTTTGTTTTGAATATTTTCTTATAGAATCTAAGTACAAAGTAGAATAAAGTCTTAAAGGGCTAAGGGATTCTTGATATAGTACTTACATCGGAATTTATTTTGAGTGATAAAATAATATAATATATCGGCAGATGGGTTGTAGTTGTAACATGCCATATGCTGGCCAGGATTCCTATATGTTAATCTAGGAGGGTTCTTTAAGGGAATAGGTTTCAGGTTTAGAGGGTATGCTGAGAATAACGATTTAATCGGTGTGGTGATTGAATATAATGACTCTTGTGATAATTTTTGTTTTGCAGTCGAGCTAGAGAGAGAAAATCGTCAGACACGTTATTGGTGAAAAGAATTATTGCAGACAATATGGACGTAGACGAAGGAAATAACTTGCCCCCTTTGATGGTTGTGAAGGAGGAGAAATCTGAGTTCGATGAAGTAAGTAAATTGTTTTTGGTGATAAAAAGGAAATCTTGTAGATGCAATTTACTATTTTGGCTTATGTTTACAGCTTGTTTGATTTGGTTTTAACAGTGGTTAACTCATTTGTTTTCTTGTGAGCAGGACTTGGATAAGACAAAGGAGATGCTGCCTAGACCGAGAGGTAGGACCCGATCTTTGACAAAGAAGCCTGCTGATAAAGCAGATATAAAGGCGAAATTAGGTATGTACCTCGCATCGGCTTGTATTGAATCTACGTGTCGTTAAGATTTTGACAGTCGGATTCAGAAATGGAACATGGTGACATTTTGAATGTACGTTTGTTATTTAAAGTATTTGATTTGTTCATTCGCAGAGAGAAGCCGACAAAGCGCCAGAGAATGTCGAGCTAGGAAGAAGCTTCGTTACCAGTATTTGGAAGAGATCATATCGGAATCAGAGAAAGCTATATTCAAATTGCGAAAGGAACTTGAAACGTTGAAGATTTGGGCTAAAGAGATCGACGAGGGACGACTTCCGGACAACGTTCTTATGTACAAACAATCTTGTGAGAGCGGCCAAATATCTGGAACTACAAATATTAATTCTCGGATGGATCAAAAGTTTTTCCTTCAAGAACAGACTCATCAGCATCAACAGCAACTTGGAGTGTCCCCGTCAAATCTCGGAGCTACTTCATTGTCACCACTGGCGTCCGGTTTATCACTCTCTCCCAATGCTAGTGGCATGACCTCTTATTTTTCCATGGCTATGGATAATCGTTCAAATAGTGTCATGTCGTCATCAATATCTCCCCCGTGAATTTGTCTTAGATTGTACGAATGCAATTCATACAAATCCTACTATGGATTTAATAATCCGTAATTTTAACGAATGTTTTTATTGTAGCTTTTAGTGATACTGTTTCGTGAAAAACTCATTATCGAATAGTACCTCCCTACTCCATTTGTAAGCGCAATGTTTGACCTGAATGCTATGCCTAACTTGTAACTGAAGTTATCCTACGTTGCATAATTTGGATCTTATTGTAGGATGGGACTGCTATATTTTAATGTTAGAATTTTGAACCTAGTAGTTGAAGCGATAACCAGCTCTGACCAGTCATACTTGAGATCCCTGTTAAGTTTTCAGTTTTAGAGCTGGATACGTATTTTGTTTCTGTTGAGTGTAGAAATAGAAATATATTACGAGACTAAGTATTTTAAATGGTAATGATTGAAATCCTCACTCAATAAGTTATTTCGTTGCGTTCATGTTTGATATTTTCTGCAAGGATTACCTTTCCAATGCGTTAGTTTTCATATTGTGATTTACATAAGGTTTCAGAAATCCTCTACCTTTAAGGTACGCCGTATATATAAGTCTTCCATGTTTATTTTCGTGTGCTTTAGTTTTTAAATCGAGTAGAAATAGTCATTATGTGGGAGGTAAGTACGGAACGCTCGATACTTAATTACTGTCATCGTACTCTATTGCGAAATGGAAAGGAGTTTAGTTGAGTTTTTAAGCAAAACAAGAGACAGAATGTAGCTTGCTAGCTAAATGATAGAGTTGCGTTTTAAAGATTATTTCGAATATATTGCTGATAATTGTTCTAGTTTTCAGGGATAATAAAGTAAGACTGTTATCAGAGCATTCTATTAAGCAGTAGTAACTATTGATATATTATTAAAGTTAAAATTATATATTGTATGCAAACTTTACAATGTAAATAACAGAAACTACTGCAATCTTAATTTATCCTAGTAGTGATATCTTCATTACGTGGATCTTCTTGCGATGGCATTTAAAAATATGCAAACTCAGAAATGGAATACCATCGTATGCGAATTCCATGTTGATGGATCACTCTTCGCGTAGCTCATGGGTTTCCAAGGCAAACACACAATGCTACATGTATTTATTTTTAGTTTTTATCAACGATTAGGATAAGAACACAATTACGTTTGATTACCGTCACGCCTCACACTTCAGTCCCTTTTATACTTTCCCATTCTGGTAAAACAGCTTCTTCAGCAATAACAGAAACTCTCTTATTAGGTTTCGGTGGAACAATGGGTGGTCCCTGGAAGTCAAATGAATTACACCTTAATTCAGCAAACTGAACATATCTGTATTTATGTTAATTTATATTAAGCAGGCCTGCAAGGAAAAATTACCTGATTACTAAAGGATTCCATAGGTCCACCATTTTCTGCGACAGGATCAAAGGTAAAAACAGCGGGACTAAGGGGTTCATATAAATTATTTCCTAAAGGTTGTCTATATCTAGGCATTCTTATTGAGTTCCCTGGAGTCACTGGGGTTCCCAAAGGTCTATATACTCTTGGATTTATCGTTGGGGTTATTGGGGTATTGGGTGTGATGAAGCCACTTCGGGAAGGAGGTCGACTACTTGGTGGACCAACTCCAACAGTGTTTAGGGACAAGTTTGACCCTCCATCCGCGGTCCTTCTAGGTCCAACACCGTCAGCTTGCAAAGGAACATCATAATTATAAGGGTACCGGTAGCCTGCCATCGGTGGTGGGAGAGATCCAGTCGGACTTAGAGGAGTTCTAGGATAGCCGCCTCCAACGTTAGGGCTCCAGCTTGGAATTCGATTTCTTCGAGGCAAGGTGACGTAGCCCAGTCCAGGAGGCACTCTTGGCATGACCGGTAAGGAATTGATGGAAGTCATACTTCCAGAATGTTTCGAGTAGACTCTTGCTTGTTGGTTGGGAAAGTTGAAGGCAACAGGGTTCATGGGTCGTCTTCTTGGGTCAAAGCTGGCATAAGCGTAAGGGTGGGCGGTGTTTTGGTTAAGGACCCTTGGGCTAAAGAGATCAGGCGTCTGTGCTCTTCGGAGCGTTTGAACTCTAAGTGGTTCTGGGTAGTCTGTATACTGCATTGGCAACGTGTTGAATGTAGAGTGTAATGGAGCTCGACCATTTGGAGATTGTTCGGCATTTTGAGAGACTGTGGTGGTTCCAAGAAGTGGTGCATCGCTATCGCTAGCATCATGTCCTCTTCTTCCTCCGTTATCGGTAAGTGTCGTTGCAGGACTCTTGGGACGTTTTTCAGGACTAGGTTTAGTGTATTCAACCGTTGCAACCCTGTTTGCAAAGTACCTCGGCCGGATAAATATGATAAAGACAACGATTAAGGAAATGAGGATTATTAAGGATAGGATTCCAACAAGGATCCAAATCCAAGTTTTTGATCCCCGACTAGTGATGCCTCCGATTAGAATGATGTCTGAGTCAACTAGAAAATCCACGGATTTGGCAACTTCATTTGCCTCGTGTTTGATTTTGCAAGTGTAAATCCCAGTATCTCTTCCGCTAATGCTTTTAACCGTGAGATTGTACCAGAAAGACGTATCTTGGGTTTTTGGTGTTACGTTAATCAAGTATTTAGTGCCGTCATTTTGATCCACAATGTATCCGTCTTTTAGCCACTCCATCCCAGGTCGTGATGGTTGAGAATCGATGAGGCAACCTGGAAAAATATTCAAGATAAGGCGGATCATGAGTGTGATTAGTTCATAGTTCCCAGAAGGATTTAAGTCGTGTCTATCATATTGGTTTTGCTACAATGTAACTGGGAGGTAAATTGGCAATTATTCAATGACCACAACCGGATACATCTTATCAGCTTGGATTCTCTCGATAAGCTGCAGATTATGGATGCAATCGCATTTCCTATTACTCATGTTCTTCGGATTGCGAAATATTAGGAGAGTGGGAACCGAATTAGCAATATTGGAAAAACAAAACGTGAATCATTTAGTGGATGATGAGCAAAAATTGACTTGACTCACCAAAAACAACATCTTTGCTCAAAACTCCCGTGGTAATATTATCCGCTTCATGCGTAAATCCATCGATGACACTAACTACTTTCGTTATAGATTGGCAAGACAAATCATCCCTTTCAAAATTGGAATTCCAAGACTTTGCCTCTAAATATTTTGGTGTCTTGCACGTAAACTTGGAAAGAAATTGAAGTTTTCGATTCTCATCCTGCATAATCCAGTCGTAGACGCTCAAAAGTTTGCAATCACACTCCCAAGGATTTCCGCTCACTTCAAGATCCTTAAGATCAGTCAAATGTCTCAAGTCATCTCCTCCAATACTCTTAAACTCATTGTTCATTAAGGATAACTCTTTGATCCTGATGGATCTGATAAAAAAGTCCCGCGGCAAATTTCCTAATGAGTTTGAACTTAAATCCAATATTTGAAGGGCTGGTAGCGGTAGCGTTCCATCGATCCGGTATATTTTGTTCCCGCCAAGGTAAAGTTCAATTAAATTTGGACAATCATTAAAGACGGCAACGTTAAGAGTCATCAAGTCATTTCCCGTCAAGTCTAGCACTTGCAATCCTTGAAGTTCCCGAAAAGCTCCGCTAAGAATAGCAGCAACTCTGCTTCGCCTTACAGCAATTTGCTTTAATTTAATGGCATGTGTTCCAAAAGCGTTTTCCTCCAATCGTACAATATTACTCGATGTAATATTTATGATTTCAAGCTCTTGGACATTACAACCAAGATCATCGTCAGCTTTAGGTATGGATTCCAAATCCGTGCAGAATAAGCTCTTTTTTCCCGACGAGTGAATCGTCCGGCATTTTTTCCCATCCCCGCACTGGACATTGGTAGATTGTTGGCCAAGGGCAGGTGACACGTTTACAATTAGCAGCCACATCATCAACAGGTAAGCTGGAGGAAGAAAGCTCCGGCGTTTTATCCTCAAGTGGAACGTCCTTGGAGATAACTGGACTTTGGGCACCATTTTCACAGTTTGATCCTCATTATAATTGCTCATGGCTAATTTAATGTTCTGTTAGCATATGTTGAATATTGTACTAGTTGTTTTGAATTTTTGCCTAACAATTTTAAATATTTATGACTTCATTTTATAAATAATTCTATAACCACAATTTTTAAATAATTAATTATAATTCTCTATAAATTCTCTTTCATTGTTGAATATTTTTCGATATAACTTTTATGATTTTGTATTCGGATGGATGGAGTCGTTTTCCGTGATGTAATTAGCATTAAGGGATGTAGTCGTTCTCTCATTTTGTCCAGTTCTCCTTCACCAATAATACTTGTTGAGATCATCGGAGACGACAGAGGGAGCCAGAGAAAAGAGTATTCACTGGGCTTTCAGCACTTTAATTTTCAACGTTTACACCCAACGCTGAAAGATCCTAGAGGGACACAATTTGAACGCTGCTGCTGGAACTACTGTCAGCCATTTTATATTAGTGGTTGAAGAGGGCGCTTTGATTTCACACAAGTTTTGCAAGTCCGCGATAACAACTTCCAAAGCGTCCCAAAGCACAATAGTCTTTACACACCACTGGACGCATCAACTGACTTGACGGAGCCACCACCGGCAGCGTTGATACCACGCAGATAGCCTAATTTCCCAAGCTTTGACCTGATTTGATTCTCCTCTTGAAACTGTCAACTCGTCTTCATCAAGCACCAACGGACACTCTGACTTGTGATCTTGTTGACGGAATGTCGAATTATAGAGAACTGGTTAACCGCAGATTATCATGTTGCTGTTAACTGGAACTCTGGCTGACGCTTGGGATAGAAGGAGGGCTAACCTGTGAATGTAGAAAAAGGTGCGTCAATAATGTAGCAAATTTTACGTCCTAATAGCAACAATAGACTTGAATTAGTTAATTCAAGCGTATCCTCCTCCCGTGTAATACTGGACAAGCCCATAATTCCTCCGGGCTTGTAGGACCAAGCCCGTCCGTAAATCTCTCATGTGATCAAAGAGTGTAAGAGAAGAGGACAGACAAAATTACACTTACAGGCGAGTGCTCCCACGCAATTATTAGATTAATTGCTTCCCAGACAACGGTTGGAAGAGCGGACAGGTGAGGTAAAGTGCCTTCCAGCCTCAGAGAGACTGAACTTTAGTTGCAAATTGCAGAGCGGAGCTTGGATGTAAATTTCGGCTTGGAATAAATCGTGATGAATCTTAAAACTCTTTTATAACTAAACCAGAGTTGATGCTAGTATCCTGGAATTATTCACCAACGCCACCCACTTATTAGATCAGAAGAGACACAGGGGAAGTAGCAGGAGTCATCAGCGTATATCTTGCCAATAATAGACAGATTTGAATGGGAGGCCACACTTTAGTTTAGTACAACCGAGAGAATATCGTACCGAAAACAGTGATTAAATATTCTGATAAATCTACAGCAGACGCAGTGCATATATATTCCACAAGGCCATGCCTTTAAATTGCTCTTTATACTCCTCACCGTGTAAACACTCTGTTTACATAATCTTCTTTACTTACAGATTCGCGTGGAGCCTGTCTGGAGTATGCATTAGCAGCGTATTTTTATTAACAGTACAGCTACATAAACTCCATCTCCTGGCACTACACCGTTTGTTCGCTAGGCGTCCCCATGTATCAGAGATGGTTTAAGCTGTTTAAGCTAACTTACTTGAAGCTATTCCGAGGTAACTCTTGTACATGCCCTTTTTCTTCTTATCATCTCTGTTAAAGCTTTTTCTTGCATACTAGGCAAACGAGTAGGAAGAGGATGCTAGTCGTATTGAGCCGGGAAGAGATAATGAAGATAAGATTCTGGAGGCTTAACTTATCTTGTGCAAACTAACAACTATATCCAAGTGCCAACTGCAACGCTCTTTCCTTGCAGTGGTTTGACTGTGTCATAATTTGTCCCTGTCCTGAGTCAGGACTCCTGACTAGATGCATACGAAGACGAAAAGCATTCAAGGGAAAATTATACATCCAGTCTTGTTAAAGTAGTAGAAGAATCTCCGAATGTTGCAGTCTTAGTCTTGACATTTGCAGTAAATGTTAGCTTGTAGGGATTTCTTGAATTCTGCAAGTGTCAGGTAGGAGAGAAGAGGTGGTTGGGAAAAATTCAACGTATGTTTGGAATTGTGTGTGCACAGAAAACTACTTACTTGCTCTCGCTTCACATATGTTAATAAGTCACATTTTATGCTTAACCTGATCCCCCCTGTCTGGAGGGAATATATCACATTAACTTGCTTACTCAAGCGTCTCTTGTAAACTGGAGCTTCTTCGTGAGATGACAATAGAGTGATGAAAAATATCATTCCGGTCGTGCTACAATCTACAAACAGTCAGTCGTGTTCAACAGCCTAACGGGCTTTAACACTTCCTTGTGCCTTCTGGGCCTTGAGAAACATTATGCATGAACGCTTCAAAAAATAACAAAGCATCGAAATGAATGCAATTTTCTCGTCCCGTTCTTGTCTTCGTCATTTCGTCATATGATATTTACGGGAAGTGAAACTGGCTTGGGAGGATAGGATGATGCGTGAGGAAAACAAGGATGACGACATTTGAACAATATTGATTGGCCCAAAGGATGTCAATTGTTGCATGCTAGCATGCTAGCAAGGCTAAAGTGCTTTGCGTGTTTACAGAATTGTTTTTATTGGGCTGGGAACCTCCAAATAAAACAGAGTGAGAGTCTCCTTGCCTAGCTGGGAATATGGGTGTTGCAGCGTCAACAGCGTTTCCCATCGGAGAAAGAATGGCTTCATTTGATCTGGGAAAAGCGGGAGGTTTTATGCCGCAGTTCCTCTTGAATCTCCGCACTATGCTGAATGATATGGTGATTGTTGTGCAGAGAAATTTTTAGATGCAGTTTAAAGGCGTTATTAACGGTAGAGAAGACTAAAAAATCTAGATGGTGCTACACTTTCCCTAGATTGTAGCTATACCTTGTGCTGTGTTTTGGCCTTTACGGATAAATTGCAAATAAGTATGTATTAATTTTTTCGACGTAGATTAAATGAATGTAAATCCTGAGTTTTGTGTTTAATTAATTCATGAAATCACTTTCTGGAATATAAGCCAGAATCGTTAACAGAGGTGTAAAAATTGAAAAACGTCATTGCGATATTAGTTTCTTCAGATATTTTATAAGCTCACCTGTTGTTTGTTTGTACTCAAGAGATTTAAAAAAAATAATGATGCAGGATTTGTGTTTGCAAGGAAGAAGCAAAGTGTATATAAGAAACATTGAGGATGAGAATTTTGGCCAGAAGAGAAAATACTGTAACATTTAAAACTAGTATTGGATCTATAATTAGCGTCATGGGATATTTTTCGGAGATGAAGGAATATATTTTCCAAACTTAACATTTCCCGGCGTCTCTCCCATCACCCCCTCGTTTGATTGCTTCCCTGTAATAGTACACGATTGAAAAGAACCACAAGTTTAAGGCAGTAAAAACTAATATCTCGAAGGGAAAGCCGATAGAGTCCCCTTGAAACGTCAAAACCAGTCGCAAAATCACGGTGACAACAGTGTAGAGAATCATCACGATGAGCCATGGAAGAACGAGATTCGCCTTTTGCTAAAACATGAAAATGCGTTTCAATTAATTTTCTTCAGGATCCACATTTCCTTGGATCTTGGATGCCGTGACTAACGTCTCATGTTATAGCTTATACATCTCCTTAAATTTTATTTTAAGCTAACCTTTCGGATTCCATGAACGAGGAGACTTGACACTGCAAGGTAACAGAGCATTATTACCGTTATGACGACCAGGGCAACCGTAGGAATGGCTTCTAAAATTTCAGATAGAATACATAGCAAAATGATTAAAATATAATGCCACATGCATCCCTACCAGGTATTGTACCCTAGTTTTAATGCTTCTCCGAAGTGTTTGACTTACTGATCTTATTGGCAACGTCTGGGTCAATATCATGCTCCGCCTCACGCTGATTGGCAATCACTTCCTTGGCTCCAACAAGGCCCACAAGAGCCAAAATGCTGCCGAAGGCTGCTATGACGCTGCCAATCTGTAAAATTTAAATATTTATATACATAGCGTCATTTTCAGCATCCCTGAGAAACTGTTCTTCACTGAGACTAATATTACTTATAACTACTAATAATTTTTCCACGTTCCTTCCACGAGAAGCTTCCAGTATGTTTAACGTGCTTGAAGAATTATCAATACGGCATCTTAAATTCCAGGAAAGAGCCATGCTCAGAAAGATGTCAGAAACGTTTGCTTTGGAAGAAGCGGCCGCAAAAACTTTGCATTTGATAACTTGGCACAAGCGGACCTCATAAACCCTTCCAGCTCAGCGCCGCTCTCTTATACCCAAGCTAAAACGAAAAGTGACACTCAATTGCACTAGGAACTGGATACAAAATTAGTATAGGATGATCTCACAACAGAAGTTCCAGTCGTAGGATTTGTTTTGTTTAGTAAAAATATTCTCCGCTGCCATAAAAGCTGGTTGAAAATAATGCATGAGCCTGGAATAGCAATCCCTCTATTCGCTTTACAAGTTGGCCTTGATAAAATAATTGCCCTAGCCCAGCCCCAGCTAAAAGCTCTGGGCCATTTGCTTTTACTCCTTACTTTAGCGGCTTTGCTCCACAAAATACAAGAATGATTCACAAAAATTCATGGGTTCTGCTCTAATTCTCCCGGAGGCTACAACTGAAAAAGAAATTCTTTGCAGGTTTTCCGCTTTTAAAACCAAAGTATATACACTAACTTGTCTAAATCTTAAACCTTAGCGGTCAAAGTAATCCTAGTTCAAAAGCCCGAAGCATGAACATGGTACATTTAAATGATAAATAATAAAATAATTTTCAAGTTAAGCTAAAATTCAACTCACCAACGACAGAATAGCAACAACCATGGCTCCAGTCCTTACGGACATGCAACAACAGCAGGGGTTTCTAGCCTCTTTGTCCATCTTTCCGAATTTCGGATGCTCCGACTGTAATTGGTGAAATTTTAAAAACTGTACTAAGTATAACTTGCTGTTTTCAAAAAATTCAATGAAATACGGGAACGAAATTCCGCAACTCTGGTGTAGTCAATCTGGGAGATCCGAGTGAACTCGCACCCAAAACCCATAATACGAGTCTTACTGACCTTGGGCCGCGGATTCATGACGCCTCGACTACAGACGAGAAAGTCCATTCTGGAATCACTATTGCCCCAACTTTCAACAAAGAAATCCACGCAATGCGGCTCAACATTTCGAAACATCTATGTACCAGTCAAGTCTATCCTCAGCCTAGCCGAAATTAATATGAGCATGGAATAGCGTGGCGTGGGGGGGTGTTTGTTGTTTGGAATTTTTTGCTACTCAAAGCTATAACCTTCTCATTGAAATGGTATTTTTCACAGAACTGCATTTCTGGGGTTTTCCGTATCAAGTGAGCCTTTGATGCATGTACGATGGGATTAACAAGATTTTCTGGAATTCCTTTTTCTTCAATCCCTGTCCCTAAGAATTAAGATCGGTGGAGATGGAGAAGGGAGTCACATAGATAGAGGAAGGTCAGTTTTTTCGCAAATACGTAGAATTTTGCTGGACAAAAGCTAAGTACATACATGGTTTCTATGCAACAGTTTCCGTTAGCAATAATATCAAAGAGAAAAAGGACGAAAGTCGTTGTAATATGTAATCATATATTTTTAGCTCTTTGGCTGTAATCCAACTCTACAACCCACTCACATGGCAAGGAAATAAAACACTGAAGCGATGACAAAAAATATTTGTAAATGTAACTTAAATTCACTTCCTTTTCCAGAAATCGATAGCCCTGGACAGGATATAGAGACTAGCAAAATTTAATTATATTTGCTCGCTAATGGTAATTAGTTAAAGAAAATCCTTAACTTTTAAAATTTAAAATTTGGTAGCCTGGCTGTCCACTGAGCCTGTGCTTGATCACAATGATAATTGATTATTTCACTATTACAGTCCATAAAGTAGGATGAACAGAAAATATTGTGTCCCGTAAACATTCAAAGATTTTGTTTTGTCTGAATGATTATTTATTATTTTCAACTATATCGCGTTGCAATAACATTATTCGTATATATATTGTTGAGGGACTAGCTATATATCGGCTCCTTGCCTAAAGAAAATCAAATATTGCTAAAGAATATTGCATTGGAAAGAAAACTGAGCACACTAAAGGCAATGATTATATTTAAAGGGTGAAGAACAATAAACAACAATCGTGAACTCTGATACGCTTCAAAATAGCTGACTATATTATATAGTAGTTTCTTATCAATTCTGCCATACTACTATGTTCCTGATTTTCTCATCATTGAAACGAGGGATTATACCAAACTGGTTCATGATTACAGGAATACATTAGTAGACGAATATTAGAAACTAAAGGGCAAACTCAGATTAACAATTATTTCATTCAAAATTTGACAGTCTGTACAGCACCTCATCTTGCATCCAATAAATATTTAAATAGTTCATAAGAGGCATTTATGATGCCCCATGATATAATTGATCGTGTGTAATTTAAATGAACACCACGAAATAATTCCTTCCAAGATCGCCCGCGCTCGTTGTATATCAATAGTAAAACCGTATGGCCCTTTAGGAATGGACCTCCCACCACGCTTTGAACTCTTGCCTTAACAATATTAATCGGGTAAAATGTAGTACTTAACATAGCACCAATGAGTCCTCCACTAGAAATGAAAACCAAATGGTATTAGGCCAATCTAATAAATCAATCTAATAATAATAATTCATAACCAGGTACATGGCTAATGGCTATAACCAGTTACATGGCTTTTGACGGAGACAGATACAGATATGCTCATGCGATTTTGGTTACCTTATAAAATTTAGTAAGTAATCTTCCCAGACTGCATCCGTAGGGGGGAAATGTTTTTGCGCTGATTCCCTTGCAGCAAAAAATAGCAGTGTTGAAAGCGAATTTCTAGTGACGATCGCAGAGTAACCGCGATAAAATTCTCTAAAACCGTGAACTTGCCATAGATGACGTACTATATGAACTGAATTCGAGAATTTACTATTGTAATGTTGATCCTGGAAAGGATAAACAAGCTCAATAAAAACCACACTTAATTCGGAAATTGCAGATAACATAGCACGAACATGGCTCCAAGGATAATTCATTCAGAAAGGCAAGAACAAACAATTTTGACAGATTACCTGCAACAATGTTTGAATTCTCTCAAAAGGTGTTAAAAACGCCTCCGTAAACCCAGCTAGGCCTGCAGAGCAGCTTTTGATAACTTGCACGTTGACATCAGGAAAAACGGTGGTAAGCTGTCTTGTATAAGCGTTGTATGTTCCAAACATAACTGACATACTGCAAGCTTTCTGGCACAATGGAGGTAGGATTCCTCGATATAAAAGATAAACTCCTTCTCTCTTAAGCTGGCCCAAAGCCTCCGAGAAAGGCAATCCATGAAGCATCTAAAACAGAGATACAGTTTTACTTTTAATGTTTGACCACCAACAAAACCAGAACAGCAATCCAACGACACAGTTACACTGATTTTTGCTTACCTGCCGAAATATTAATTTGTTCATAGGAAAGGTGATACAAATATTCGTGAACCCGGCACCAAAACCGCAGACAAACTCTTTAGTTTTGCCCAGGTAAGGTTGAGGGGTTGGTGTAGATTGCGCCGAAGGGCGATGACAATCGTTCGCAACCGAAGCCATTTTACTGAAGCATAAGCATAGCTCGAAGGAGTATTTTCGGCGTCGAAATCGATTAAGCGGTCCTAAATTTTACCATCACTAGCATTGAAAAGGGGCAGTCGTAGGAACAGTCGCCTCTACTGTGCCAAAATACAACAAAAAGGTTCTGGACAAATCGTTTACGTCTCGAATAACCATTCCTCTTTGCTAGGAATGAAACTGTTCAGAAATTACTATATATACGAAGAAATTTTAAATCGCAATAAAATTGCTAGAGGATTCGTGTTGGTCGCGGAGGTAGCTTATGCTTGACTTTGTAGACCATAGACGACTGTACAGGTTAATAAATTCTAAACGTCGCTTTCTGGTCCAAACCATTGCCTATAAAAGTTCAAACAATTACATTCGTAAAAAAGGTTAGAAAATGCGAAAATTTTAACCGTTTGTGACGGCTTCAATAATAATTACTAAGGTAGTTCATTAAATCAAAAATTTAAAAACATTTGTACCAGGGAGAGGCTTCAACAAAAGCATACCTACAACCAGCAATTCAATAAAGAATTAAGGGTCATCTCGATACACGTCAATCTGTTCCAATCCTAGACGGTGGCGCACCGCACGATTGTCAAGAAATTAATTCCAGCCAATTAACTGATGTGTGTTAAACCGATAATAACATTTAATAAGATCTATTGTATCGCGTAGTAACTTCGTGAGAAATCTCACGTTGGCAGATGATCAATTTCTGTTCAATTTTCCCGCGAGGAATGAAGGCGGAAATTTTATACTTTTCTATGGGTATCGGATTAAATTTTTATTGCGGACAAACAATTTAACACAATAAACACAACAGGAGTTCAGCTAAATGTAATCAATCACCGAATCACTTTTTATCGAAAGTATTATTTTCAATAAATTGTATCACAGTTAAATTTTACGGAAACCGTATTAATTGCACAAATGATATTCGCTATATTCAGTCGGTCCGATCTTGCTGCACCGGGGTTTAATCGCAGTTTTTGTATTTTGCAGGAATATATTTCATTGGAGTTGAGTTTTGGACTATTTGCCCTTCTGATCTGATATGGTATGTTGAAACTGCGTTAATAAAAGACTTGTTCTTTTTCGTTGACAAGTTTTTCGAGTTTGTAAGAAATTGCAAGTTAATTTCCGTTTTTGTGTTAGATTGACCAAAGAAAGAGAAGCTTTTTGAGAAGGTTGGCGAATGAAATTATGGATCTCTGCCCCTGTTAAGTCGTATTGATGCTCTCTGAAATTGCGCAAACCACCAGATTTACTACGACATACGTAAAACGGATTCAACCCGACTGTGAGTCGTAAATACCTGTCAAGATGCGTATGCACAAGATCATTGCTTGTGTTGTTGTGACATTACTGGTTTTACCTTTGTTGACACACTACTACTTGAACAAGGTAAACGCTTTAAGTTCGTTATATTGAAAGTATGTATCGAAGCTTGAATTAGTTGGTGGTGAGGGTGACTGGCGTGTAAACAATCGTTAACATCAATGTTTACTTTTAGGTTGGCGTTGATGATGGCAAAACTCCGGAAGAAGAGCAAATGCCTAGCTGGGTTTCCATGCTGACGGATGTTGACAAGCTAAAGGGAAAAGAGTTAAAATCGAGACTTGAAGAGCTTGTTCGTATCAAGTTAAGCGTTACAGCTGAACTACGTGGGTTAGAGGCAAAGCGTCAGAAACTTCAAACAGAGATTTCGACATTAAATCGTAAACTGGAGGAAGCAAGAAGTGAGACGGAAAAGCGGAAAATTGAGATGACACGTTTACAGATGTCGATTCAACAAGCCCGAGTTGCTGAAAAGGAAGCTACTGAACGAAATACACCACGTCTTGGAAGACCTAAACCTTTAATACCGCTGAAATCCATGCCGATCAACGAATGGGATCTGAAAACAAGCCAAAGCTATCAGTGTGACATGGACTCGTGTTTCGATTATTCCATGTGCCCGATTGCCACTAGGTTTACCGCGTATATTTACCCCGGCGTCTTCGCCGCTTCAAGTGTTAACCCCAGTGATGGAAGTAAACATGCTCCTGAGAATCAGCTGACAAATTTGAACATTCTTCACAATGCTTTGGCAGCTAATCTTCATGCTACTACGGATCCACTAAAAGCTTGTGTGTTTGTTGCTTTGATTGAAAGCTGTGACGATTTGCTGGACAATAGCTGGAGTACGACTTTAAAAGCTCAGTTGAATCACTGGGCGGGTGATGGAAGGAATCACTTGTTGTGGCTGCATTGCAGCACGAAGCCAAGCGACGAAATTGTT
Organism: Sminthurides aquaticus; assembly: GCA_906901655.1. Taxonomy (NCBI): domain Eukaryota; kingdom Metazoa; phylum Arthropoda; class Collembola; order Symphypleona; family Sminthurididae; genus Sminthurides; species Sminthurides aquaticus. The sequence goes on along the minus strand of CAJQTT010000023.1, from coordinate 193,014 downwards.
TCACTCAGTAAAAGATCTGTAGACGTAGGACGAGCTATTGTAGTTAGTGATAATTTTTTTAAATTCAATTATAGACATAATTTTGACATGGTTGTAAGCCACTGGGAAAAGGCAATACCTGCGGGTGAGGTATGGTCTCAGTTGCCTCCAATTGTACCTGCAAAGAGAAAATATCTTGCAACTTATCTGGGAGGCGAAACGGAGTCTAGTATTCAGTCGGAATTTTTAAAGATACAACAGCAAGATCCATTTTCTTTTGTATTTCAATTTTCTTGCGATTCTCCAATGAAAAGCAACGTAGTAGATATTGACGGATTGGGTAAAAAGACTTCTAACAATGATGTAGCTGCAAAGAGAGTTTCTAGTCTATGCGAGAACGATCTTTTGAGAACAAGACTTCTTTTGGATTCAACTTTTTCTATAATTTTGTTATCTCCGGAACATAGTGATGTTATTAGTAGTAAGATTTTACAGCTTAGATTGTTTGAAAGCTTGAAGCATGGTGCAATTCCTGTTATAATTGGAACGAGATTTGCTCTGCCATTTAGTGAGGTCATAGACTGGTCAAAGGTCGTAGTTTTACTGCCTGCGGCTAGAATTACTGAGCTTCACTACTTTTTGAAAGCCTTTACGGATTCAGATCTTTTGGGAATAAGGAAGAATGGCAGATTGATCTTTGAGACTTATCTCAGCAGCGTAGAGCGAATTGCAAATACATTGCTCGCAACAATTCGAACAAGACTAGGACTTGCTCCAATACCATATCAGGAATGTTCTTCCTCAAGCGTTTTCAACGAAACTTTCAAGGTATCAGCTTTTGATTTATTCTAGAATTTTACTAACAGCTTCGGGAGATGGAATTGTTTCAACTGATTTTTGAATTTCAGCCGCAGAAGCTTGATTCTTTTACCCTGGATCCTGAAGAGGACGAAAACCTTGGGCCCATTGAACCGAGTTATCCTTCTCCAAGCTTTATGAGAAATTTTACAAATACTTTCCTCCAGAAGTATGACCTTTGGAACGTTCATTATCAACCCTTTAAGTTGTATCCGTTTACTCCGTGGGACCTGGTGATGCCATCAGAGGCTAAATTTCGTGGAAGTTCCGTTGGGTTTCGACCAGTGGCAGGTGGAGCTGGAGGTTCTGGCAAGGAATTTAGTGAATCTCTTGGCGGAAATACTCCTAAAGAACAGTTTACTGTAGTTATGTTAACCTATGAAAGGGAACAAGTATTAATGAACTCACTTCAAAGGCTTTTTGCACTTCCGTACTTAAATCGTGTTGTCGTAGTTTGGAATTCGCCTCAGCCTCCGTCACCTGAATTAAAGTGGCCAGACATTGGAGTTCCTGTACACGTGAGTTACTATTATAAGGGGATTATTTGCGGCTCCTCCTTATTGTGCAGTACTGCAACGTATAACTGTTTGTAATATATTCTTTTCTAGGTCGTGAAAGCTGACAAGAATAGTCTGAATAATAGATTCAGACCTTTCGATGTAATCGAAACAGAGGCTGTGCTATCTATTGATGATGACGCTCATTTAAGACACGATGAAATTGTTTTTGGCTTCCGCGTGTGGAGGGAAAATCGTGACCGAATCGTAGGGTTCCCTGGAAGATATCATGCCTGGGATCTAAATTACAGCGGATGGCTGTATAATTCAAATTACTCATGCGAATTGTCCATGGTGTTAACGGGTAAGATTATTTTTGCTGCTAGTTCACGCCTACGTATACATGGAACTTCTGAATCGAATGTGTTGTGACATATTTCTAAATATTTTCAGGTGCTGCGTTTTACCATAAAATATATTCTTATCTGTATACTTACGATATGCCCAGTGCCATAAGGGATAAGGTGGATGAGCTTATGAATTGTGAAGACATTGCTATGAATTTCTTGATATCACATGTAACCCAGAAACCTCCCGTGAAGGTAAGGCCCTTTGAAAGGGATCAAGAACTCAGGAGGGCTCTTGTGCAATAGTACTCGTGTTTAACGCCTTTTTTCATAAATTATAGGTGACATCAAGATGGACTTTCCGCTGCCCAGGATGTCCGGTTACCTTATCAGAAGATGATTCCCATTTCCAAGAACGTCATCATTGCATAAACTTTTTTAGCAAGGTACGTCGATAAGTATTAGTTGTAATCATTTTTTAAAGTTTACTTAATTTATTTCTAAGCCGATTTTATTAATTTATAATCATATCTATTGCTAATTTATCACCGTATGAAACTAATTTAATGGTTCTGGATTCACAGGTCTATGGATATACACCGTTGACGTACACACAGTTTCGTGCAGATTCAATATTGTTTAAGACACGAATACCACATGACAAGCAAAAGTGCTTTAAGTATATTTAGTGTTTATGTCATACTTTTAATCATCGTTTCCCAGCCCGTAAGTCATTAGCAGCCTTGCTTGCCCTGCGTTAACCCTCGACTCTACAGTTAGCTGTAACATTATGATTACAACTCTACATCCTAGTGAACTCGCAATCAATTTGTACGTTTTAACCAGATTTCCGAACCTATATCAAGACGATACGGCCTTCATACAAGTGCCTAGTGATATTTGTGACGAGCACACAGATATAATCATCGATGTGCAGTGTTTACTTCGGCATCAGACTTTATGCCGAAAACAGGACTGCTAAAGTGATTAAGTTTTTGTGCCATATGATTTTAAATGAACGAAAGCAACTAAACCAATTTATTAATTACGTCTGCGAATATTCTATTACTATTTTATACAGTGCCATATAAACGTAGATCCATGACGGCTCTCAGGCTCGTTGTGGGTGATCTAGTAGCAGCTGCGAGTAAAGATGAAAAGATGATTGAGTATTTACTATGACGTGAATCGTGCTTTTGTGGCTGCCTGGTTCTGGCTGTGAATGGAATATTATTTTTACGATTCCTAAAATTATGCTTACTAACTCGGTTAATCTCTCCGTTGGAGGGTGAAATTTCCATGAAATCCTTGTCATTGAAATTAAGTTTAACTGAATAGACACTGGATACATACACATGTCCTGTGAGCACTAATCCGTAAGTTATGCTGACCCACCTCTTTCAGGTAAAGTTGTCATTCAAGAATTTTAATCGCGTTATTGTCCCATTAGGTGACATTAAAGGTGTGGTCTTGAAACATGAGCTTATTCTGCTAACCCCGTAAATTACAGGTGACGTCAAGGAATAGATTTATTTGGGCATAATCTTAACTTTGTTGTTGAAGAAAGACGACTTAAGACGAGGGAGGAAAGATGCACTCACTTTCTTGTCCTCCGTCATTCCTTGCTAACCGCTTGTTTTCACGAAACAAGGTTAAACCTTTGACAATTAAGCGAACTTTGGTTATTATAACCATAACATGCATGCAAAATTAGTTCAGCCTTCTCACAGCCCCATATACCATGCTAATGTCAGGGATTCCTCTATTCTGCTAATCTTTGCAAAATGGACGTGACTAATCAAAATTATCTATGCAAATAGAGCAGAAAGAAGTTCCTAAGAATTTTGCGACTTAATTGCCTTGATAATTTCCTCGGACTTATTTTTCTATTGCATTTTGCTTCCATAGGTGTACACAAAACCCTGTTGCCTTGGACACACGTGGACTGGAATGGTCAATAGCGAATAAGAATATTCTCCTCTTAACCTGAAACTTGCTCTATCATCTCGTCATTCACCCTAGCCGTGATGTGACAAGAAGACAAATATATATACTTGAGGAATATTTCAAGACCATCGTCTTCCCTTTATGGAAATATCTTCTTACTCAAAGTAGCAGGAATCAGGGATCCGTTGACATTATGGACCCCATGTAGAAGACTTGGACTGTAAAACTATGCCCTGCTTCTTACAAGTCCGTCTTCTTCCTACCCCTTACACAAATTCTTTCTTAGGGTTATAAATCGTCCCATCTTCATCATCGCCCAGGATGGTCATCGTCATCAAGATTGGATTTGTCTCCACGGAGAGGAACTTGTGTGAACTACAGTCATTGTATTTTCAAGCGACAATAGTGGCTAAACAAGAGATTATACATTCGCAATCGTTTCCATATAAGTATTTTACATTTTAAATACGCTAATTTAACTAAGCTGCTTTCGTTACGTGTTAAATCCTGTAGGGGACAGGCAGAGGATTTAGCAGAAAGTAGAGTGTTTCAGTCTCAGTAAGTCAGTTGATGCACACATAAACAGTCAAAGAAATGTTAACCAGCCATAGCTTGAGCATGCCCTCCTCCGATTCTAAATAATAATTTACTGATTGCAACAGAGGCGATTTAATTCTGTGATAAATTCCGGAACACATACTCTGTAGTCCTAGTCGTAGGCTGGAGGTCTAAACTTTTATGATAATCCGTTGTAAGACCAATGTATATGACGCTGGGAACAGGTTTTTGATTCTTTTCTTGTCGATTACCACAGGTTGTGGAATCTGTGCTTGCGCATTTATGATTTATTTGTAATTCCTTGTCTAACATGTTACTAGCCTTTGTCCCACTGATTTTTATTTTATTCTCACCTGCCGTGATGAATCTTAACATTTTGTTATGCTTGTGGAAAAAATCACCTCAGGTAGCCGAGGATCTTGGAACGTGCTGTTCGTTGCACACTATAAAATGGCTACGTAGAGCAATTATCAATCATGTATTTACTATTCACATGTTGTTGTAATTAACTCAGTCAAGCTCATGTTACATTGCTTGTATAAGAAAAGTTATGTATCCTATTATTACTTTTTATACGAAACTATGTAGTTAGTTACGGAGCATGCTCTCGACTCTTGATCTTTTGTATTTATCACTAGTTTCGCGGATGCAAGTAACATGCATTTTTCTGTCTATGGCGCTAATGGTTTTCCAGAAAATATTTTAGCCACACTCATATGTTTGAAAACTAATCTGCCCCTCCCAAGACTAATTGCTTGTTTTTAAACCTAAGATTTTCAATTTTCTCTGTACCACACAAGAATAATTAATGAAGACCCCTAAAAATCCTTGAGAGATGTAACCAGTTACCCCTACCTTTGTTATTTAAAGTATTTATTGTAAAAGAAGCAAGGAGCGTGACGTATCTCCAATTTCATGGAGTAAGATTGGATTCTCTAGAACTTAATTAGCATATATCACCACGCAGCTACGGCTGTATTTTAAGCGCTGAGTAAATGTTTACGACGTGGCTATAATAATTATCCATGACATTGGTGAGGCATGATGAATGTTATATAAGATAATACAGGGATTGGATAGATTTATATTTATGCCTCTTCTTCCTTTTGCTATTATACTCTAACGTATTTACCCTTGCGTTCTTATTATTACTGCTCCTTAATTTACTCTAACCCACTGCCTCCTTCACGATTCGCAATTTGGCAAAGTGTCCTCTGAAGTAGTTATAAGTGAATTTGCAAATTAGCCTCCTCTTGTTTAAGTTCCCACCAGCCTTGCCCACTAACTCATTGAAATTACTGATCCTAGTTTAATACAATCTCTCTGTGAAAGGGGTTCCATTTTAGTTGCAGTTTCATGTCCTCTTCTGTTCTTGAGTTCATATTCTTACGCACTTGATTTGTGTTTGTCCCTCATTCCGCTTCGTGTATGACCCTCATGACTGTTGCTATTTGTATTTTATTACTTTACCCTGTCCACAAATCCGTGCCGAATACATGTATATACTTTGACTACATGCATAGGTCCTTAGATTATTCCTGTCCTTATAGAAGAAAAGCATAAGCCATTCTATTCATATTATAGCTTTGGGTATTCACCGGCTTTAACTTGTTAGCCAGCAATAGATTATATATACTGACTGTAGATCACAATCTCGGACAAGAGAGAAGATGATTTATATATTATCCTTGTTGGATCGAAACTCTGCTCCCACCACTACATGAACCAACAAGGAACTTGTCACTATCCTGTGCGTGCTTATCCATACGTTATGCTATGTAAATTAAGCCATTATTTAGAAAAGCTCGTAAGAAACTATCTCAATCTCTACCTTTCGTCCTCTCTCATCTCCCCTACAAGAAGCATAGAGCTTTTATGTATTTTGAACTTCTATTCTTTGCCGTAGTCCTTCCTTGGTCTTCTCATCATCCTTCTTGGGCTGGGCTTTTGTAGAAAAAGAGAAGACAAGGAAGAATAGGTATTTTCTTTTAGAGTATGTCCTGTCACCTGCCCTCTTGGCTTCAAGCTTAGGGTCTCGTCTATACTTCTTTTAAGCTATATAACCGACTCTACCTTGTTCCGTCCCGTCCCGGGGAATGATGAGAAACATAGCGTATTTCGTCCCACCTGATAATTCGTCCCGTGGGATTCCCATGATGGAAATGTCATCATTACAGTCCCATAAAATCCCCAACCTATTATTTCCAATATCTTTATATTCCGCAAGGCAGAGTCACCTCCTCAACTCTTGGGGTCTGTAATCAAGGAAACCACTGTAAACTAACCTCTCATGCAGAGTATCTGCACCGAATACTCTGCCGTATCTGAATCAGTTATCAACCAAACCTTAGTTAGTGTTCTTGCGAAATAATTTAACTTGAGGTGATTGAGGTAGGAGATGGGAAATTTTGAATGAGCTTTGAACATGTTACGTAAAAGGTTATGGTTTTTTTGCATGTCTGAAGATGAGGTCTGAAGATTTTGCCAGGATATCTTCTCACAAGTCATAGTGTGATATATTAGTACAGGTACTAGCAGATGTGATGATGTTTATTTGGGAATCAGCCCGGTATAGAATTTTGAAAAGAAGTTACATGTCAAGCAGCTTGACTCAGATACAGAGCGTATTGATTTACAAAGATTTGAAAAGCAATGTAGATAGGATAAGCTGATAGAAATGTTAATAACAAGACTAACGACTTTATGTCTGATAGGATAAATAGAGTGTGTATTTAATTAGATTTCAGTCTGACTAAATGAGTTGTGCGTTTACTCCCTTTTCTCCAGTATGTATTTGAATGAGGAGTTTTCTCTACATGCTATAATTCCTTTTGTATGTGCCCTGCTTTACTTGGGCTCCTTGATGGTTGACCATCCTTTAAATTTCTTTTTCCCTTTTACACCCTCCCATTATCCCATTACGTTATCATTCTACACAATCTTTATTCTCATTTCCCATATATAATAGCCAATAATAGGGGGACGGCACGCATCATTCCGCACGTTTTGCATAGAATAAAGGCAGCGCGGGCCCATAGAATGCGCAGATGGCCGCTACTACCATACAGAGAAAGCCGATGGAGTGAAATAGTCAATAATGTCTTCTCACCGCACCATAGAATTGAGCGGATTTTGAATTTTAGACGACGCGACGACATAATCAGAGACTATTCTGCAGCTGCAAATCATATAGCTAATAAGTCATAGTGCCAGGACAAAAATTGAGACAAGCCCCTGTGGTCACTTTCACACGCCGGCGTACGCTCAACGTTGGCTAAATAAGAAACCCTTTTTTAGATCCAAGCTTGATTAAGTGCTAAAAAGAGTCGTTAGTTAAACAATGGCACATCAACATTTCAATCATGCTCATGTTGTCCTTCTCTATCACTTTGAATAATTTACTCTCTTTTGGTTACATAATAACTTTATTTGTTCGCGAATCAAGATCATATATGCGTCATAGAGAAAAGAGCTCTATTCTCTATGATATCAAAACTTTTGAGTTAGGCAAAGTTTCTATTTAAAAAAATAATTGTCACTCTTTCTTTAGTCAATCGACCAGAAATACAGGGTAGGGCACAGCGGAAAAAAACGTTGCAATAACTTCCAGCAGCTTGATGCCATTACACCCCGCCCACGCCCACTAAACATGTTATCTAACGCGTTGTTAACCCTTGGTGTGAATCTTGTTTGATTTTTTTCATAGTCCTCTCTATTAACAATCTTGTCTTCTTTTGTCTCTCTTCTTGATATCAATTCCTTATAAAATTCTCAAGTCTCGTTTACATGTTGGATTGGAACAAATCATAGGTTGGGCTAGACATGATGCCGTTTGAAGCGTTAGTTAGATTGGGATTGTAAGCATGTGGTGTACATGTTTGGATTAATTTATCCTGAATCTGTTTCACTTCTGTCTATTCTCATCGTCACTCAGTCGCTCCCATCATGTCGTTAACGGTTTTCTTGTTTAAACAGCAGAAGCTGGGCAGGCGGTACAAGGTATGGGACGGATGAAAAAGTTGCATTTTATTATTTCCCGATTCTATGTTAACTTTAGCTTCTGCCAAGGCAAGTGCCAAGATAACAGAGAGGAATGGATGGAGCAGGGTCTGGTGTAAATACTAAATTACACACCGGCACCGCTCCTTCCTTGTTCCTCTCACCCACCAACCACCGCTACCGGGCAATTTACTTATGGCTTGTGCACGTACATGATCTGAATGAAGCTCCTAAAAGCATTTAACCTTTATCAGATATGAGACAATAGGATGATAGAGGGCAATTTAAGCGGGTGTAATTCTACCCTCCTCACGTCTCCCCGATCTGGCTTATTTGCCTCCAAAGATTTAGTAGGATTGCAGGAGCAGGAGCTAAAACGCAGAGGCAGAAGAAGAATTAAGCGTAGGGAGATGAGCCAATTTATTTTGTGCTTGGGAACAACTTTGCTGTAAACTACACCAGGACAGCTCATGATGTTTGCTTTAATTCCCAACTTTTTTCAGTATAACGCATTTCTAAACTTTCTGGGGTTCAGAATAGACAAAGTGACACCTATTGATCCCCTGCCCTGGAACTGTACAGAACAATGAAATACAAGCAGGCGCTTCGACTGGAAACTGGGAAAGTGTGAAGACGCTTGAGGTTAAGTTTGAGTTTGACAAGAGATGTTGTCTATGCTAGAGGCTTTGCGCTGTTGTTACCAAGGTTGTTGTAGCCTTTGGCTACTGGCCGGGCTACATCGGCTAAGAAAGGAAAATTAATCCCTAAAAAAATTTCAGTAGCCCGGCTACCGTAGCCAGGGCTATTTAGCCGGGCTACCTTTTGGAGTCCCTCTCTCCCTTCACTTTTGGAGCACAGTGAGGTACAATACTCGCTCAATCAGCAATAGCAGGAATGATTCACAAGTTTACACTAACATTAATTTATCAAACTTACTGATTCTTGTCGTACTTATGTGACAATTTGTTGATGCGGTCTAATGGATGGTGTGTGTAGGTACATATGTTGATATGTGCATATATTACGGGCATGCGGTTTGCAACGAAACACTAATAATGATTAACCAGAATAAAAATTGGAGTAAAAGAAATTTAAATAGTTAAATTTCATGTAGTATTCAATAAATAGAATGAAGCGTAGCCGGTCTACAGGTGTGAGTTTATGTTAACATCCTTGGCGTTTGTCTAGATTATCCCATAAAGACTTTGCTTAGTTTCAAGCCTACACAGTAGAAATTTCATTGTGTAACTACGTAGCAACTGAGATCGATGTTTGCTGTCGAGCCCCTATGTGTAAGACAGGAAGTTAAAGGTAATTATGAGGAATTAAATTTAATTAGTATTGTGATTCTTCTAATTTGCTACGGAGTTAAAATACCTACCGAAGAAGAATCACGACTGGAGTCGATACAACTAGAGTCAGCAATAAGACTCATACAATCAATTTGTGCTTTTGCGTATGACCATGAAGAAGATATGGTATACATCTATAGTTAACAATTAAGCACTATTATATTAAAGGTACATTGTGATTGTACGCTGAATCGCACAACCGTGGAGAAATGAAAAACAGTTGCTTGATACCAATGAGTTTCCTTCAGTCATTCAATACAACGCAAACACTATGACAGAGAAACATGTGATGATGTAAGACGCCAGGCGACACTCACTATTCACGTGTTAGAGAAAACGTATCTCAGCTGAATTCCGTATGGACAAAAACGGAAGTTAATTGAGCTTATTGATAGGGGTTAATATTTTTCTTATCAACTACAGGATACTCGGCAGAAAATCAAGGGACGGTGGCAATTTCAAGTTTAGTAGGTAGTGCATTAGTATCCCACTAGTAGCACTTCTCCCTTACTCATGCTATATGGATTAAAGCGGTAAACGTAAAGATGCAATTTTCCTGGCGCAAATCACTCTTCTACGTTAGTGATTGCTATCATCTAAATCAAAGGATTTCAACTTGCGAAACACAATGGATCTCAAAGTTTCCATGTGTAAACAAATGTAGTTTATACAACAGAAGTTGAATTAAGTAATATTCCACCATACCACATTGCAATTATTGTGCATCGTTTATGAGGTTAATTTTAAATTCATTAAAGCTATCATTTTGTTCCTGGGAAAGGTATGCAGAATATTGGTAACAACGGAAATTTTGCACAATAGTAACACTAGAAGCGCATTACATGAATAATCAATTAAATATTGTCGCCAGCGTAAAGATCAGAAATTCAGATTAATGAATGGCTACGACGCTCTTGCAATTTCCATTTTTCCTGACTAAACCCTTGATGTATGAGTAAGCAATCATAAAGCATTTAATTATTATATTATTTAATTTATAAACGTGTACGTACTTCACGCAATGTGCAAGAAATTGGAGTCCGTGGCAGCACTCTATGGTTCACTCTATGCTGCTATTACCACATTGGTGCATTGATTGGGCATCATAGAGTAAATCATAGAATTCTAACACGGCCTCAAACTTCGTGCCCATTGCGGGAAGTCCGGATTACTTTGGTTTTCACGACTTTAGGCAATACCTGCACGTAAACAAACCAAATTAACAACTTACTATTACGTCCTGCTCACGCGTATGCGCTTAAATGACTAATCTTACATATAACGGGTGAACGGATTGACTATTTATGCATTACGTGAAATGCAATGTGCAACCAAAAGTACTACATGTATTAACAACACCCTATTGGAAAGAATAATTCACTAGAGTTTGATGAATGATTTCAATTCAAGGTTACAGTACCGTGTTTACGCTGCGTATACTAAAACACACCCACAATAACATTGTATCTTGAACATCTTGTGTATTGTATTGTGTGAACAGAGTGATCATACAAGTTGCCAAAACATAAACGGTTAAGTAGGGACTAAGAGCACGCCCAGAGCAGGAAATTCTAACAGTAAATTAAATGAAAATAAGACAACCAATCGGTGAAAATACTGCAGCCGAACGGTGGCGCAGAGATTTTATTGCGGACCCTTTCTGATCATCTAAAATAATGAGGACCACCAATCGTGTGCGTAAACATGGAGATGCAGATGTAGGCACGCGTTGTCTGTGCGAATTTCTTGCTGGGGCATCTGGAACTGAATTTGATACGACCTACTTTCTAGCATAGACAGTATATCGATTAAATATGTTGTGCACAACTTGGACATTTCTCAGTATTATTATTTGTGTGCAATTTTTCATTTCTTGCCCAACTACTACTTGAATGCAGTATTTTCGATGGTTAGATATAAAGCCCTCTTTATAAAATAGTATTTACAGTTACATGTGAAAACCCAAATTCTACGCACATATGTAGCATGATTCTGCACAATGTTGTCAGTGGTCTATCATTGTGCACAATTATGTAGCACAAAGTGGCGTTTAATGGCGTAATTTCTCGGCCAATTGATTCGCAACCGCCACATCTATAGCATTTTATCATACTCTTTTAATCGCTGCCGCTAGGGCATCTGTAAAACCTTGGTAGTTAGTGATGTCGACGTAATTTGCTAGATGCAATGGCAATGACTATTTAAGAACAGTGAATTTTAATTTTGAATTTTAATTTTGTTGAATACTTCGAAATCTTTTCCCCATGAATGCTAGGTCCAGTGGTTCATAGGAAAATATATTTATCATCAGCTAAGTGGTTCATTGCTGCATAATTCTTGTGAGAAGCTGGATTTTCTTAGCGGAGTTAAAGTAATTGCGCATGCAAGTGTCAAGCTTGTATGGGAGAGCTCAAAGAAAGCTTTTTACGATCTTTCATACTTCGAAGCTGGGATTAAGTTAGTTAGAACATAGACCAGGCTGTTGCAAGCCGGGTCTATATTCTAAATTCTTGGTTCGCAAGAAGTAGAAGGCCTATTCTGGTCCATATTCCTTTTGACTGAGTTGTTCAATTTAATTTAAAATTTGATGGCGCTGTAGTCAGAAATGATTAAAAATTCGCTCTCGTCGCCAAAACTGATTTTGATTGTGCTATCATCGTCACAACTATCTTTGACTGCTAGTATCTCGTCACAACTTGTTGCATTTAGCAGGGCAATACCGATTTTGACTAGATGTGCGCAGCCAAACTCCAACTTTAGCAGAAGGGCGCCGTTATAATAAAGATTGACCCGGATAGCAGAGTCAAAATCAGTTCAGGCTAGCCATAAGTGTGAGGTCAATATTAGCATATCAGCACCGCCAAAAGGGTAGAATTTACATGTCCAGATAATTTCCTAAGTTTATGGAACTTTGTTTAGTTTTCTATAACTTTAAATAGATAAAATATGATTCAGTAGTTAATAGTTAAATTAACTGAATTTAAAAATTCTTTCAAGTAGTATTTCTTAGTTTCTAGATTACATCAATTATATTTGCTGCATTCTGGAAAAGTCAACGCAAGTTTAAACTGAAATGCGTACTAAAAAAAGAGCTGATGTAAACACATTGGTCAACGCAAGCACCAAGAAATATTTAATTATGTTGGTACCAACTCTAGAGTTCAAGCGAAGAGAGATAGTAGGCAAACGCAAATCATTTTTATCATTATACACAACTGTTCCGATGATATGCTTCAAATATTTTTTGTACATAAAACCGCATTGTATTCCCCATTAATTGGGGTCCAATGTGCTGGTTTTAAACCCGCAACAACAGCAGTCTTTGTAATACTCTATAATAGAAAACCATTAAAGTTATTAAAATCATAGTAATATATTTACAATAACGGTTACAACTACACGCAATGGTTGTTTTTTCGTTTGAACAAATCAGAAATCAAGTCAGTAATTTTTTTCTTCAAGTGCCTTTAAAGAAAACAAATCGGTCCTCGCAATTGTGCCTTTAATATCACATTGTTGGTTATGTTTGTTTACTTCGGGATTTCACTTAGAAATTAAAGGTCGCAATCATTAAAGGTCAAATAATTGCCTGGATGCTGCAATCCTCGTTGTTAAATTTCCTTGACGCGATTGGTTTGTTTCTACAATATTACACAATAAAGAGAGTTGCAACTTACACTGTGTAACACAAATTGACACACTGTTCAGCGGAACAACCTCAAAAAAAGTATTCCGAACTCATTGCACAGCAATAAGTGTCAAATATATTCAAGTTGCATTCGTAGTACAGATCAAAGAAAATCTGACTAAATAACAATGTGATTCAAACAAGTCCCGAATTCCATTTATCCCCTTTTATTTCCCTAACCTGTTAAAACTAACTCAGTGAAGACTGTTTGAATTGGTGCTCCGAATACCTCCAAAAGAGTCGCCCTGGGTCTGAAAATCCCATTACACACTCAAATTCTCACTATATGAGCAAACTCAATGGGATACCATGATTATATTATGGATGTGCGAAGTGTAGATGTGTGAATGAGCGAGAGGAATTCAAAGATAGTATAAACTCTGCATAAGCGCATAGTTATGTATATTAACATATATTCACACGCAAAACTCCAGTGTGGAACAAGCGTGTTTCGAAGAAACCATGGTTACCACACACACTAATTCGAGCAACTGTTTACCAGTAAAAACTAAGTCCTGCATTATTGTAAAAAAGGGTTGTAGCATCACCAAAACACTGTACACCATTCAGGATGGCTGGATAGTCAAAGATCCAGCGTGTGACAAAAGTCACGTGACGTTAATAATATGTGACTCGTGGAAATGGGGGGTTATTTTTCGCAAACTTCATTTGCAAATTTCAGTGAAAAATTTTGCAACACGATTTTTAGAATGCAAAGAATTTAATTGTCCAATTCCATCGTGATAAAGTAAAGCTATTTTGTTACTCCCTCGCTCTGAGTTTATGTTACGACCCTTGCGATTCTAGCTCTTCTGATGATAATGTTGCAATGGAAATATGTTTCTTCAAAATTGTTTAACGAGCAAAATGAGACAGAGCTTTAACGTTCACATTATATATTTGGCAATGCTAGAAGAGCTTTCACCAAATAATTCAGATTCCAAGGAAAATCCATTCAAAAAATCCAAAAACCCATAAAATATTAATGCGTTCCTATCCTTACAATGAGTCTTTGTAAAACAGTCCAAGCCAATGAGCCCGAGACCAATACTTTTTAGTTCTATTAAAGCCTGGTCCAAAAATAATATTGATTGAACTTAGGTGTTGTGTATATTTTTTCTTAAATTTATGGAGCATTGTGTAGCTTTAACAACTTTAATTCAATAAATATTATTGAATAGTTAATATGAATGGCGAATAATAATTTAATTGATAAACTCGTTAAAGGAGCTACACTCAGTCACAGTTTCCGAGTTTCCATGATACAAATAATTCAGGGTACACCAATTAGATGGGCCACAGTTTCGCTGCAAACACGTTACCAAAAGTGGTTAGTATATAGCTGAATCTTCCAAAATAGTCGTAATTGAGGCACTCAGTAAAATAATACGCAAGTTTAGACTGAAATCCACACTAAAAGTAAGAACTGGTGTAAATACAAAAATCTACATCAGGACCGTGGAATATGTTGTTATTTAGGTACCAAGTGTGCAGTTCAAATGCAGCGAGGGAATAAAATATAACTGCGCAGCATGTTTCATCTCCGTTATACACAATTGCCCAGGTGGTGCCTACAAAATGTTTTTTTATATATAAAAACGCATTGTGTTACCAATTTGTTGATTTACCACGTAACATAACTCTCTTGAATACTCAAAGTAAACCATAGCACGTATCAGCATCATAGTAACATCGCTGAATTTGCAGGTTACACGTTAAAAGCAATGGTTGTTATTTCGTTTATACGTTTCAATAATCAAGGGAGTAAGTTTTTTCTTCAAGAACATAAAAATATAGCAAATCAGTCCTTGCAAATGTGTATTTAATATCACAACGTAGTTTCTGTTTGTTTACTTAGATATTGCACTTTGAAACTTCTATCTAAGGTCGCCAGAATAGCTGCTGTAATCCTCGTTGTTACTTTTTGCTCATGCAATGGGTTTGTTGCTACCATATTACAAAGAGGTGCTTCTTATTCATTTCATTGTGTATCACCTTTAAACACACTGTTCAGCGAAAGTAACTCCAGAAAAGTATGGCGAACATGTTGCCCACAAGTATCAAATCTTTTTGAGTTGCATTGGCAACACAGATAAAAATCCGTGTGAATAAGAATTAGATAACAAAAGTCCCCAATTCCAATTACCCCCTCTTGTTTCCCTAAGAAGTGTTAGAATTAACTCAGTGAAGTCTATTTTAATTGGTTATAGTTAACTGGAGGAGTCCTTAGCTGCCAAATTTATAATAAAATTGCTCTGGGTCTGACAATGACATTAAAGTCTTAAAGTCCACTATATTAGCTACGCAATGGGCTATGATGATTATGCCATGGATTTGCCAAGTGTAGGATGTGAATGAGAGAGAGGTATTCAAGGTTATTGTAAACACTGCATCATTTACATTTAGTTCCAGTAGATCTGATAAGTGCATAGTTATGTATATTTAATTACTAAACTCCAGTGTGTAGCAATTGTTTTTCGAAGAAACCATGGTCACCAGTATTTTGTAGGCTATTTATTGTATTTTATAAGATCCCTCGTTCACGTCCACGGTGTCACGTGGAAAATTAATCACGTAGACCAACCCCTTATAAAATATGTACCAGCTCTCTCTTTGTTACACTGGAGCGCTGCCGCCACATTTACTTAAATGAAAATGTGTGATCATTGTGTTGTTTATAGTACAGAAAACATGTACAGCAATCGCTTCATCAGTTTTAGACAGTATATACATATTAGATATTAAAACAAGATTCATGAAGACTGGAGGGCAATGCATGGGGCATAAGATCTGCATGTGGATTCACAGACCTGCCACCAAATCTTTTACTAAAACAATGCAAAACACTACAGGACGTTTTATAATAAAGTAATGTTCCAGACGTGATCCCAGTAATTCCGTCAAACCTATTGTGTCCACAGCATCAAGAAAAGTCAACTGTTCAAGTAGCCCACGTAGCCCGGCCAAAAATAGTAGCCGAGTAGCCGGGCTACCGAAAATTGATCCCTTATAATCGGATCAGTAAAAAAGGGTAGCCAAGTGTAGCCAAGGCCAATCAACAACCATGGTTGTTACGGATCAAAATCCCCAATGTTCTTCTTGTAATGGGCTAAATGTTCCGTTTAACTTTTCTGGCGAATCAAGATAAATTATACCCATTTCATGAATTCTTTTCTATTCACAATACGCGGAGAAAATGGGAGAGAATTTAAGGAGGGTTAGCGGTAGTGGTGGTGTCGGCGGCAAGTTTAGAGGGACGTCGAAAACAGGGTGGGGTGTCGGATTCATTCCTGGGGCATCTTCGCATCTGCTGCCATATTAAAGCAGACTCAGACGGGGGACATTGTAGTAGGAGGATCATGACAGAGACCAACAACAACACGTTTTTCTCAAGGAACGACGAGTAAGTTATAAAACCAGCACAAACAACTAACCAAGCCCTTGTTCATCTCTCGTTAAATCCTACGCACACCTACACAAAATAGAAGAGATCAAGAAAGACTTGGATATGGCCAAGCTGGGGGTTGCGCGTATTAGTTTTTCTGGAACCAGTTTATTCCATTAGACATGGGCTGCAACATGGGAACTACAAGTCAGAGAAAGAATTAATAAGAGGAGAAGAAAAAAATGAAGATCACAAGTGTGTCTTCTGTAAGTAATTTTGGATGCAATATCTTGTAAAGGCGATTATAGTTCCAGGCTTCAGATTTCTGATTGGGCTCTTGTAATAAGTACACAAGAAAGAGTGTGCAAAAAATGGTAAACTAAAGCTTGCATCTGGAATTTTGTGCATTTGGGAATGCGAGAAGAAATAAATATATGAAATACTTTGGAGACAAATCTCTGAGATTCCTAGGATCTTTGCGTAGAATTTAGAAGCTGCAAGCCCGTAAACTAGTTTTCGCGTTTGCTCTCACAAGTTAACACTTAAGCGTCACATGATCCGTGAATAATCAGTGGGCGGAATATTTATAGAAGACTTGCCAAAAGATAATAAAAAATAGCCAAGTCATCACTCTTCTCTAAAATTACGTACACATTCAGGTTTAGGACCCGGACTTTGCCGAGGAATTGAGGAGGAGGAAAGATGTACTTAGTTGATCCATAAGGAACTTGAAGAAGAGAGCGATGTTATGAATGAGAAATTGCAAACGCTTAAAAGGAAGGAAGAAAAGCAAAGGAAGGGGTAAGTACAGAAGATTTTCCAGGCGGTTAGTAGTTTCTATGGCGTAGAAATCTTTCTGGTTTCGCTTACTCTTTTGGCGGTCTTGTATATTGTATCGGTAATCTCAAAGTTTTCCCTAAATGCCAAACATTGCCAACGTTTTCTTTGGCGCCTTCAACTTATCTCAATATTCTCCTTGGAGTAGGCAAATATCTTTCTACACGGAACTTTGACGGAAACTTGGGAGGAAACGTGGTGTACAGAAGGAAAAGTTTTTGACATTTTATGAGATGGGATTGGGGGAATCCGCGCTATGATGTGCTTACACATGTATTTAAGTTTTTGTCGGGTAAGCAGGGGTCCATGTATCCGTTACAAAGTCAGGGCCAGAGACGGATGAGAAGCTATTGTCTGACAGTTTTGACGACATCCTTCCCATTAACTGATTTCCGATGCGTAAGTTAGTGCCTTTCTCCCTTGTTTTGCTATTTCTTTAGTGAGTTATTCTGTATCCGGTATGTCTTGTCTCTTAGGGTTTTTTCTCCCTTGGAGAGCATAACTCCCTTGCTTTCACGTAACTGCATAAATTTCCGTACATCTCTTGAGGATTTCATTGCTATCAGCTATCATTCACAAGATGCAGCTTTATGTCCAGAATTTTGTGTTTCTTCGTCCTGAGTTTGTTGTTACTTGTCTGAAACTTTCCTCGTTTGGGTCTCAGTGTATTTTGCTTATTTTCAGTTTGGATTGTCAAGAGACGCAGTAAAAGTTTCGCCAAAAAGTTGTCAGTTTTTGCATGCGTGTGCGAAGAACAGAATTACTTTTTTTGTTCAACGGAACAACTTTATCTGTTTTTGTTCCAAAACTGGAACACTCCAGTTCTAGTTTGTCCTACTTCCAGACTTTGTAATCACTTATTCTTGGGTTACTTTCACTGATCTGTTCCAGATCTTGCAAAGTCCGCTTTGCAAACTCATTCACTAGTTTCCAGGATTTGCAAAAAACTTCTCGCAGGGTTTCGCATTAACACAGTTGAAAGACGTATAACTATGCGGAAGGAAGTAAACAATTGGTTCGTTAGCTCAAGGAACTTGAGGAAGGAATCATATTACTAACATTCCTTCCAAGGGATATGAATGACTAGAATAATCTCAATTTTCATGGATGTGCTTCATTCAGATGACTTCAGCTGGTCACATTCGCTCGTAGAATTTGGGTACTAAAAATATGTTATTCTTCTCCAGGACGATTCTTCAAAGAGTTTTACGGGATTTCTCTGAATAATAATAAAAGACTGACTTTTACAACTTTGGTTTTCTTTCTTCCTATTTTTCTTATTCTTGTCTGGAGCCGGAGGGAAAGCCTTGTTGGGAAAATGTAACTCCATTGTGTTAACCATCTGTTGTCCAGTTTTCTCCGGCGGAGATTCAAGGATACTTGTAGTACACAGTAATAATGATTGTTATCAGTTTGCATTTACTTCCAGGCCTAAAAGCATCGGCACGCTCCGTATAGTCCGTGCTATGATCTGTGACTCATTTGATGGATCCGAGGATGGCCTCGGGAAGAAATATCCGGGACCTTGAAATTTTATATTCGCGAAGCATGTACTCTGGAATTACTTTGACATTTACATTCCCCTTTATCCTATTGATTATTATTCTTTGACTTGACTTGACTTGAGAGAAGGAAAGAAATGTTCTTCCTCTTTCTGTTTCCCCTCTTCTCTCCCTTGGACTTGCATTTACGGGCTCGTATCTTTTAATCTGTGTCAAGGGCAGGATCATTGGGAGCATTAGCGGATAATAGGAGGTAATCTTTTCGGAAGAGTGTATTAAGAACGCCCGGGAGGATATCAGAGAAGACAAGAGCAGAAGCGAAGTAAATGCTTTTACATAAGTTGCGTATGCTTCTTGAGTAATCTACTGAGGATTGAAGATATATCACTCGCGAAATTAATGAATCTGGGTTTCGGTAGACTAAACTATTCTATTAGAGAATCGATAAAGGTTGTGGCTCCTTGTTTGTTTGGCTCGTGGTGACTGGGTGCATGTTTACTGGGTTTGGCGGATGGTAGTGGTGTTTAACTGCCGACGGCACGGTTTGATTTATGTTGTCAGGCCTAAAACAGGGTTATACAGAGAGGAGAGGATGGAAGGAAAGCGAGGGAGTAAGTGAAAATATGTGCGAGGATTGTCTTAATAGATTTCCTTTGGCGATTCACTCATTTTCCTTAATTTGAGGTGTGGCCTTTTCTGAAGAATAATATTTGCCCCGTGTTTTTCACGCCTTTTTCGCATCAAAGCCCTTAATCCCCTTATCCTCCCACAACGGCAAAACCCTGGTATGCTCTATGATTGTGTGTACATACTCTTGAATCTGTATTGAATTACCCACAGTCGCCAAGAACCACCACCAACGCAGCGTTTTTCAACGTGGACTCTTCAGCCCTACACAGTTCGTCGTAGACACACCCAGGCCAAGACCTACAAGGATTCGGTGAAAGAGGAGAAAATCAATGTGTTGTATATACAAACATCAGGCAACGTTCTGAACGTAAACTTTAAGCACAACTGAGGTGAAGGTTAGAATAGATTATGGGTTTGCTGCACTGAAACCAAAAATCAAAGCTGGGCTGATGAGTCCAAGGCCTAAGAAATAAGATTTCAATGTGGAATTGTGGCTGATATGCTAAAATTTCTAGAGAATTCTCCTTGTGGTTTATTTTTCCCCTGATATTTATCAGCGTTTGCTATTCTAAAATTCATTTTGACCATATATGCAGAACGAAATCAACCGAGATGTCAATTTCTGATTCTGCTTATTCTGACGTACCCATAACGAAAAAGCCTTGAGCTTTATTGATATTTAATGCAAATTCAAGTTTCCGGAACCATTTTGCAAAAGTTCAGCATTTTAGGTTTCAGAGAGTTTCGGTTTTTTGTTGTTTGGAGTTAAAACTCCAGTTGTATGGACTTTGAACTTCTTGCGAATAAACTTTGAATGAAAACTTAGCCACATTCATGGGCTAGCTACCGTAAAATTTTACGAAGCCAATTTTGGCAATCTTTTTGAAGTTAATGTTTGAAAAAATTTGAAATTATTTGCATCCAGTTTTTACACAACGTGAAACTTTATTCCCTCACTCAGTAAATTAGCCGAAGTTGATGCCTTAAAAATTTAAAAGGTTTCCATCCTTCGTGCACATATTTTTTCCAATCTTGGACATGTAATTTTGAATTTTACTAACTTTCACTTTCTCCATCTCCTTGATCATTGGACAATCCATCCTGTCGGCATACGCAGTCATCCATTAGCACATGACTTATGCTTTCAGCAGTTTAATTAATGTCTAAAATATAAATTATGGCTTTCGTATGAGAGAGAGAGAGTGCGTTATTTACTCCCGGATTTTTTCTCATCTGACTGAGCTAGGATAGCTCGTATATTTTTTTCCGAATATTCCATAGCTTGTTAGCTAAAAGTGGCGGAAACTTTTTTTTCTTCTACCATTACCATTGAAACGAAGGAAAGAAGCGGAAGAATTTATACATATTATTAGTGTGTAGAAGGAACTGTGTGTATAATAAAAATAATATGATTTTTTATAATGTGTATTCCCTCTTCCATTTCTTCTGAATTGAGGTTATTACAGATGTGTAAATGTGATAAGTGTGTTCTGATTCCTCCTAGTATATTTACCGATTCCCGGGTATTTTTTAGCGGGTAAGCTTACATAATATTCCTTCCCTGCCAACTTGAACAGGGTGTCGGTCGGCGGGCGGGTAAGCCATTTGTGTGTTAAGGAGCACGTGAAAGAGAAAGCGACTGGTTGGATTTAGGGTTAGCGACTCCGGATTTCGTCCTGCAAAGAGAATAATCTTGTTGTCGGATTCGTTCACGCTGATAGTTTCCCTATCACCCGTACAATTTTCTCCCGGTTTCTTCTTGGTTCTCTTGACGGGATTGAGGCGTTCTGAGTTCTGTGACCGTAGGTGCTGCAGTCTGACTTCGGAGCGAGCCAAAGTGTGAGTTTTCGTAGTTCCGAAGACATTATATTGCGCCAAATAAGTTGAAAGCGGTTCTTGTTCTTGTTCATCTGATCATTTGACTCCTAGTTTGTTTGCCACTATCTCGGGGCTTTAAGTTGTAACAAGATATGCATGAAGGGATAATAAGGTCTCAGGCATGCCCTGCCATCTTCTCCACTTCCTTCCTATCCATTAGTTAGTTCACCAGGAAAGGAAGGAACATAAACATTTACGACTGGACTGACTGACGAGTGGTTTGCCGAGGGATGATGGGATATTTGGGATGGGTTCTCGGGGAAAATGTGCCACATAAACCAGCCTCTCCTATCTCCCTCTAGCATATTTAGTTCCTGACTGAGTGACGGGAAATGTAAGGATATAGGCAAAGCAAGAGAGGCAGGCTAAGCCAAGAGCAGAGCAACAGGAGCAAAAGAATATGGAAAGGAAGCCGGACATGCTGATGCTGACAAAGTTGATTTTAGAGGGGAACTGATCATAATAGAATAACAATCAGTATATTGTGTTTAAAAGCCGAAGCAAATGCAAAGCCTAGATACTAGTCAGCAGAGCAAGGAAATGACTAAAAGCCCTGCATAACTGTCAGTTATTTAGAGGTTATCAAGCTTAACCTAACCTACGGAAGGAAGGGAGCTCTAGGAGGAGGGAAGCAAATTCCCCTCTTGTTTGGAAATAACAATTATCTCGTAAACGTTTTTCACTTCTCGCTTTTAGCATTGTCAGCATCATCACTTCCGAAGACTAATTTCCTCCTTGCCCCAGGAACCATTCATTGTTCATTAGGCTTGTGACGCTCGAGAAGTTTATAGCGGGAAATAAGTGGTCTTGCCCCTCATGTTTGGGGCTGAAGCTTATACTAAAACCTGAATCTAATTGTGGCTAAAGTATCCTAACTAGTTTAGATCGGATTAAAGCTTTAATATATAGCTTTTGGTACGTTTGTTACAACAACAAAGCTATTGAGGTTCAAGGAATACAAAGGTAGAATTATATAGCTCAAAGTTTGCGTGTAAGGTATCAATCTGGATTGTAGATTGTATGGAAATTTTGCTGTATGAGCAATTAGTAATCAGGGAAAAGGTTGACAATTTTGGGTAAACCCTGATTACAGGTAGGCGTGCAAGGAAGGAAGCAAACATCAGTCATTGAGTCAATGAGCACCAGATTTTGATTGACTCGCTCTCGGAAAAGAATCAAGTATCCTCCAAAGGAGAAATATCCCTTGGATGCAAGAGCGCGCGCAGAGCAGAGCACACAGAGACTACAACACGTACTCTGCTAACGAACAGAGAACATCGCTTTGCATCTTGGGGAAATTCTCGGGGAAAGTCCTCCTCAATTCCAGATTGGCTCCCGTGGAACTCACATATACAAGAAGCTAGTAGCTTGCTCTCTTGTCCATTCTCAATTCTAAAAGGTTTGATCAAACTATTCTGGGGTTGGCCCAGTACTTGTGACTAACTCATTCTCTCCTGAATTCTTATTATTGGCCTTCTGTTCATCTCCTCCACAACTATATACCTCTGACGTGTGTGTGGGAAAAGTAGACGAACACGACAGGCACGGCGTAGCACCTGTCCTATAAAAGATTAACTCTCTGCTCTCATCATCCAAAAGCACGCTAGACACGATCCAAGACGGACCATCATCCAGAGCTCTGCAAGCCTACGAGGAAACGTGCGAGAGAAAATTACTATTTTCGAACTGTTTTTGCTGAAATTCCCTGGAATTTTCTCACAGTTTAAATTCCTGGATTTTTTTCTTTCCGCCCTGTTTTTGTGCTTGTGATTCATCGGATTTTTGTTGACAAATCCTAAGGAATTTTTTGTGCAGCTTTAATATTTTCGTGTCCGTGCTGTGTAGGAACGTTTGACGTCAAAATGTGGTCCGTGTATTTTACCCTGGTTTTGTCCTCTGTGATTTTGGTGAGCAATATCGCAGAGTCTGCTTTCTCCAGGCAATGTGAGCATGCTGGACAGTGTATTTTTGAGCCAAAGGGAAGCAACGACCGTGCCTATTTGGACTGTGTTGAAATGAGATGTGTATGTTCAAGATTTTTGTACATTGCGGACGTGCCGTCATGGGATCTTCAGGGAAACTCGACGTGTTTGATAGCAGAAGGCGGTCCTTGTGGAAGTGACCGAGGACTGGATATTGGTTGCCAAGCCAACGCTGAATGTGTCCAGGGACGATGCAGAAAGGCAGAGAAAGTTGGTACACGGAAGGAGGGTGAAATTTGTAACGAGGATGTCGACTGCATCAAAGAGCTTAAATGCTCCATCACATCCTTCTATTTCCAGCCAACCCGGCGTTGCACCAACAAGACCTTCGTCTCACCTTTCCCAAAAAGCGATGATCATCATCCTTCTGGAGAATCCGAGGAAATGAGTTCAGAGAAAACTGAAACGACGCCGCTTTACAATAACCAAGGAAACCGTGGAGCTTCGGGACAAGAATCTCGGGAAGCGGCAAACAATCCAGGCGCATCCAGAACTTCATCAAGAAACACCAAATCTGGAGAAACCCAGGTCAGGTCTGTGGAATCTAGGAATGAGAATCAAGGGGCTGCACCAGCGCCCTCTGCAGTGTCACCTCCTCAAAGCGCTGCTAGCGGAGTCGGTCACAGCAGTCACGCTGATATGCAAACCAAGTCTGCTGGAGCAGGTCATAATGGTGAAGCACAACCCCAGCAGAACGCAGGTCACAAGATATTTCAAATTTCCAGCTTATTGCCTTTCATTCTGGTCTCAACGGTGGTGGCGGCGGCTGGTGGGGTGGGTAACGGGCTGCTCAGGGAACTTAATTGCTAGTGTAAATATTTTGCATGATTTATTCAATTTCATGCTATCGTATTAACTACTCAAGATCTTATATATATATAAATGTTCCGTTCCTTCGTTACTACTGTGAATTTTAAGTGAACATAATTAAGTGTATCTTTATTTATAGCATTTAATTATTTTTATTTTAATGCATGAGTCAATATTGTTATATTAGGAGAAAGGTTTGAAAATAGTAAATTAGTTATAGTTCCGTATGTTTAAAAGTTATTGCATGTACAAGCTATTAGCAATAATTTAAATTGCACGCGGACAAGTCGGTCGTGAGGGGGAGAAAGTCAAGAAAATTATATTAAGCTTCAATATTTGTTTTACTTATTTCGTACATGTGTAGAACGGCAATGAGGATAATGAAGGGAGGCGACGCGTAACTTGATAACCAGATAACTGATCATCGGGAGGGGAATCCAACTATTCTATTATACAAAGGATGGATGACGTTCTGTAAACAAACAAACCACAATCTTCTCCCTGTCTTCTGCTCACTCCCTCAATCATTGCTTTCTCTAATGCATGTGTATGTGGATACTAAAAACATCGTTTTCCACTAATCTGTCAAATGTAAACGCCCCCCTCGTCTTTTATCTTTTCTGTCAACTTTTTTCTCAAACTCGTATTGTCTCTGTTTACTTTGGAGAAAGTTTCTTCGCTCCTGCAATGGAGAAAGGTCACGTCACGGTGAAGTACGAGAGCTAGAATCTCCGGCTTTTGCGAAAGCATTTTACTAAAACGCTATTTTTAAAAACTTCCATTGATTTGTAAAGTGTAGTATTCAATGTCATCGGTATACTGTTTCATCCTCCATTTTAAATTTCACGTTTTTCTATTAAAATTTGTTATTCTCGACAAAAAGCTATTGTATTAAATATCCCTCGATCCTTTAAATTTCTTGGTATTTCCGGCAGTCTTGCTGTTCTAAAAGATCTGATATTTCTCTTTCTATTCAGTATTATTTAGTAGTTTAATGAATAACCGACTTTTATTATCCCATTTTAATTAAATATACAAAATTGTATATGTATTTTGTAAGAATTGCTGCAATGAGTGCGCTGAGCTTTGAAATTCATAGTTTATAATTTCTATTAAATTTGTGGCTTTAAAACAAAGCCTTGTATACAGGAGAAGAATTGGTTAATATCTCATAAGAAATTTAAAACGATTCTCAATGTAATTATTAAAATTTTTGATGATTATTAAAGTCAATCTCGTGTACCTTGCTAAAAATTCTAAATATTGTTGTTCTAAAATTCTTCTGTTTTTGTATTGTCGCAATTGTTTATTGTCGCAATGTGAGTTCGAGTAAAATTTTCAGTTTTCCATCAGCTATGGTGTCGCATTCCTTTAACATTTGACTCCTGTCCTCCCAACTCTTGTGTCTATTTGCGGTTATATAGATACATGCACATACGCTGCATTGCCACAAACTAGGCAGAACCTTGTAATCATAACTTGCGATAGAATATTCAAATTACAGTTCCAAGGAAGGCGGGGCAAACAAACTACAAATAGAAACTGGTAAGTCCAAAACGATTTGTAAGTAATTGCCAACTACCACGGTAATTACACACTTCCTCATTTATTCATTTCAACAGGTTGTAGAATTAACCGGATTCTTAGAAGATGGGGGGATCCTTCCTCGTTCCTTTGTTCAAGGAATTTGCTTGTATTTGAATTTCAGCACTGCTCGAATTTCCAAAGCATTTAAACAAGCTCCGTATTTGTCATTATCTATTATCAGGAATGAGAATATATAGCTGAATTTTTTCAGCAACGGGTAATCACGTCTGTTTTCGCATCTGGTTTCACCAAAAACTCCTTCATTCATCATTTTTCTTCCCTTGTTTGCCTTGGCTGTTGGTTAGTAAATTGCAGTAAAACTACATCGCTACTCCATTACACGGACCCCAAAAACAGAACAATTCCCGTACTACACTTCTGCTAAATATTTACATTTTCTAGAATGGTATTTAGACCAAGCCGTGAATATAGCACTTCTTGCAAATATCTTTAAACGAGACACTCACTCAATCCATCGTTGGCGCTTCTTCACACGTCTCTTTGGACCACATCAACGCAACTATCCATCATCTCTTGGATCACATTCCGTCAAACGATCCCTGTATTAATGAGAAGCCCTCTTATGACTAATTTGCAAAGCTGAAAGCAGATACCCATAAAATCTGCCACATATTTCAAGGTTGAGTCATTCATTTACGCAGCGATCAGTATATATATAACACAGCGGTGGTTTCGTCTCTACTAAACGATATTCTGCGCATTGGCTGTTCGCACGGTCACATTTCGCAAACCACCTTTCTGTAGATTTTCCGCATTTTTTCGCGAATTTTTGGAAATTTTATGATGCTCCATCCCGCATTTATTCCTGGACGAATGCGGAAACGAATAACCGGGGGGCAGTAATGATAAATCGCTTCATTTCCTACAGGAAGTTGGAAAGAAAATAAATAACATTTATAAAATTCATGGATGTCTCACACTTTCGTTCCCACAACAAGTCAGTCAGTCATCCGTAGCCTTGAGTCCATGATTTCGTCCATCCATTTATAATTGCGGATATGCATCTTCCTTTAATATAATTTCCTCTTCGTTTTACACATCTCTCTCTGAGTACACTTCCTTCACCCGCCCGCCGACACATCATCTCCCACCAAAAGCACTTAATATCATCTTCTCTCCGTTTGCACATAATCAAGAGTAAATGGAATGACAGATAGCACTCAAAACGAGCGAGGGAGGTGCAGAGGGAAAGTGAATCAATAGTAAAAGCACCACCACTTTCCCTTGAAATCCCGCGCCTAATGAAACCCTCATAAAAATTGCAATTTATTTCGTGTCATCCATTTGTCATACACTTATGATGATTTGAAAGGAAACATGTGTGAATTTCTCCAAGGGCCATGAAAAAATACTACTTGGTACAGGCAATAACCAAAAATTAACACCCATAGCGTGATTATAGTGATGTCGGGGGCTGAAGGCTTAGATGAAGTGCAATCTCTCTCTCAGCTTAAAGTCACATGAATGCATGATTATTATTCCTGATTTGAAGTTCTGGTCCTACTCTCAGCTTCAACGTCAAGTACCAGAGTAATTTGGCTTGTCATGATGTAGTAAAAATAGATGCGAAATATCACGAAAAGTTTGCGAATTTTCCACATTCTCCGCATGCATTATTTAATTTTTGCATTCCAAAATGTACATGAATTCTCCTTTTAAATTCTGGGCATGCTTCCCTATTCTGACTGCCTTTAATCTCCTGGGAGTCGATCAGTAGGGCAAAAGGATGGTTTATTGACGAGTACTTTTGGGCATCGCTGGATTAATGACTGCCCCATTTAGCTGACCTGCACAAGGTTATTTTTGAAGGAAGGACATTTGGTGGGATTTTGATTACTTTTGGAGCTTTGGCGGCAACGCTGATCAAAGGATTATAGCATTTGAATTGTTCTCACATGCTTTTAGCCATTCATTGCTTGTTTCTTGGCCTACCATTTGCGTTTTATTGAGGTAATTTCACTGCAAGATGTAGCTAGATTTTCAGAAAATAACGCAGCATAAGAACAGCGGAATTTATGGATGAAAGGGGAACTGGAAACTTGTAACCTTTGAATACATGGAGCGACATCTTGTGTCCACATGAATCAAACACAACACGCTCAGCTAAAAACTCTGGAAAATACTTTTCCAAGATTTTAGAACCTGATCTGGGCAGTTAACAGTTTCTGACACTGTAAATGGAGATTTTCTTGAATATATTTTCTGTGTCTTTGCACCGGCTTTGCTCTAAATTAATGTTCCTATAGTTTACTGATTTTAAGTTCGTCGTTGGGATTCAAGTACGAGCTCTAATTTTCGACAAGCGATTTTTGACCTTGGATTGTGGGCAAAATAATTGCAGCTTAGGTAAGCACACGAACGGGTATACTGCTCTGCTTCATTGCTGGAGAGTATGTTCTCACGATGTGCTTGCAGTAAATCACTAACAAATGAAAAGGGTAATTCCAAATATCAGTAGTTTTGATACACCTGGACTGGATGCATCACGTGAAAACGTTTAAGAAAAATACGACACAGCTAGTACTTTGCATTTGACTAAATTGCTAAATGCTTCTATTATACTCCAACCGCTAGATCTTTTATGAATTCAACAGGAAAAGAACAGTTCCGTGTGACAGTGGGTCTGGGTGTAAAGAATGCTCCTAATTTCCTGACCTGAGTCACACCAGAGAGCGTGTGGACGTTGGAAGATAATTACGGGGATGAGGATCGTTTAAGGCCAATCTGAAATCTTTGGATAAATTCCTTAACTTATGAATCGTTGCCGCAGCGGCCATACCTACAATTGTTCCAACTTTTTCGAGTCAAGCTAAACTTCTCAAGAAAAACGAAACTGTGGAAATTCGCGTGTGAAGGAAGAGTTATTTGCATGAAAGTCTGCCCATGATAAACACATTTCCGAATGTACTGACTAGGACTAGGTGTAGCTGTTTTTGCGAAATGAGAAAATCGGGTCAGACCAACACCCACTCTCAGAGACGGGCGGTAGAATAATAGTAAGCGGATGTTGAATGATGGGTTTGTAGGAAGTGGTAAAAGGTTGAGAATATTGTGGCCGTTTCTTTGGCGAATGTACCGGCTGGGATACTTTTCCCTCAGCGTGTTTCGGAATGAATGATGTTTACAATCTGCTGTTAATGCTAAAAGGTAGGTCATCCGGAGAGAGAGACCTACTACATAATTTTAGTGGGTAGGTTTTAAAGCTTAAGTATAAAAATTTAGGTAAATTTGTTATTCACCATCAGTGGCCACCCGGTCGTTACGGTCTTCTAGGCACGTGGCGGCAAAGTACGCCACCAAGAGACTTATGCAAAGAACGCAGTGAAAGTTGCAATGATAATCAACCAGGGTACCTTATTGAAACATCAGTAATTGTGTGGAATGAAAAGGTGGATGATGCAATTAAAGGACAAGCAATTTTCCATATATAATAATCTGTTTTTTCTGAAAATTCATTTCAAATATAATAATTACGATGTAATATATATATATGATATAAAAGGATGGTTTACGAGAGTACGACGACCGGCTTTTAAATATATTTTTTACCGTTTTCAAACGGTGAGTACTTAACTAAAACCTTTTCAAACACACACTTGCTTCCACCCTCTCCAATATTCCCTATAACGCCAGCACACAGTCTGGCTTCTTAAACTTTCAAGAATGAACATTTTTTACAACCGCCATAGTTATGTACTTGTATATAACTAATATTTATGAATACCTTAATTGTTCCTGAACAAAAAGTATACAATCAATGTATACGCAAATGTAACCTTAGCTTGATGAATCTTTCCTTAATTCGAATTGATACAACTCCAGCTTAAAATTTGTTGTGTCTTGATCATGTTACAATCATTTTTGAGAACCTGCACGATTAGATAGTTTTATAATATGTTATTTCCAACTTAGAAAACTTGTTCAGTAAGGAGCACACTCATGCTTCTAAATGTGGGTTGTTTTGTATCTCTGGCTATCATGATATTATTTTCTGCCTGCATGCTCTCTTGGAAATATAAATCCAACTCAACTGCTCCAGTGTTTTTGCTAGATTGACAGTAGTAGTGATTGTCGTGTGATTCGGTGAAATGCTAATACACAAGTTTTGTTCCTAAAATAGCTGGTTTCAAAATTAAACCCAATAGACAATTGTCTTCATAATTGGAACAATTATTTTGGCACTTGGGTTAAAAATTATAGAGGCTTCAGCGAAGTTGCAACAACGTCATTTTACAGAGACTGAATCAAAATCTAATGTTAGTGTACATTCATATCATTCTTCTCTTTCCTTCTAATACGATGTTAACCGCTTTCATATGGGACGCCCTCTACTTGAGGTAAAATACATAAAGTAATAATGATAGCACGAAATCGGCAAAAGAACAGGGTAATACGTGGCTGCTTTACATTTTCCCTGATCTACACATCTACTCACTACAAGTCGGAGTCGTAGCCTCAACCCATTCTATTATTATTGCATCCCCTAAGAAAAAGATGCTGAAAAAACAGGAAAGGGTAACTTTTTAGAGCTTAAAATAATTATTACAATGTGCATAACTTCAATTTTTTCTAGCACTTGAAATAACATACGGTTGCCGAACAAGTCTTTGTAGTTTTGGGGTATTTTTCACGCATCAACAGGATGATAAGTGATTCTCGGCCGAATTAACATACCGATCATTGAAACAAATATAAATTCTAAGTAACTTATGAGAATCTTGAATAAGTTCCAAAAGTCTGCCAGATTTAGCAAGCAAGCAATTGCGAATCGCTGTGTATACAAACTGACGTGGCGTGATTCAGGCCTGGATTCCTTCTTGACACATGAAAAGTTCTACGCCTTTTTACCGAACATAAACATGATGTACTGGCTTCGTTCCTGATTGGCAATCAAGATAACATTTTGCTCATCTTTTGTGTGGTACACGACTGTTGATAATAAAATCATACAAAACCTCTACCACCGCGCATCCCTTACTATACAAACTCCATTGAGCATGATCAATCACTGATAATACACAGAATCGGTCTTAAATAGTAGATACTGAAACCATAAAGCAAGCCCGTAAACTTCGGTTATAATAATAACAGTACACAGTTAGTATCTCTTGCTCTAAAAACTAAAACTAACTGCCTCAACAAACGTAGATTTGTTAACATAAATCAGTGCATGGGGTAGGAGAGTCGGTAAGTCGGTATGCAACTTTTGCAAAGTACGTCTTCGCATTACATATACAACAAACACTTGGTTGCTGAAATTAAAACAGAAGGCCATGATACGTCATTCTAAATTGTTACGGAACACGGTTTTGCTTGCCAAATTCTTGATTTTTTGCAGTAACCGAATCTGAGGGTAAAAGGTTTATCACCTCTTTCTATACACACATTTGATTCCCCTACATTTCTTAGCCTGAAGTAAAAACATGCTCCATCTGTCTAGTACAGATGGTAGCCGACCCGAAGGAGAAACAAACATGAAATCTATATATCACCAACATTAGAAGCATATGTACACTATCCCTTGGTTCACAACGAGTCACATCCAACAAAGGCTCACTATGGGTTAAGAATTAAACAAGTTTAATGATTTCTGATGAATTCTAGATTTGTATGCTTAGGTCAGACAAGCTGCGCACAATTTCATACCGAGTTTCACTCAGATGCTATATCTTCAATCAGCTATATGTTTCAGCGTACATGATTTTAGATGCACGCGTAACTAGGATTTAACGTTTCCTGTGTATTTTAATTTCCCAGATACAATCATTACCAAATCCTTCTGTTTCACTATCACCTCCCTGACCTATTCGTAGTTTAATAATGATTTGTCAAGTTAGGCAACCTTTACTGACAACTTACTTGACTTACTACAATGGCACATGCGTTGATTACAATAACCATGTCGTGAAAAGATAAATCTGCGATCAATAGTTAAGAGTTCAAAAGAATTGTTCCACATCTTAAGTTCAACTTGGATCATATCGGAAGTTGGCTGATGAGTACAATCCGAAGTAAAAAAGTTTCCAATTTTAACACCTATTAAGGCAGTGAAATCTGAAGTGAATCCGTTACAACATTCTGAAGTCGTGTGTCACAATATTCTTTCCTATATTATTTTAAAACTATGAAACAAGATATTCTTTAGAGTTCACGATTGAAACTAACCAATATGATTGAGTAAAAATCTAACTTATTTTGTGTCGTCTCTATTCGGTGAGTCGGACTATCATTTCCAGTTATGTTCGTTTCACATTTATGAGATGAGCAATGATTATCAATCCACACCGGCACTATCTGCTCACTGTTAATTTAAGTTTGACAGTAAGGTCCTATGTTGGATAAGTAAGACTTTTGGGACATCAAATTCGGATTTGCACAGTTCTGCACTAATTACTACAAAAAACTGAGAGATGAACGTACAATTAGAGCTTATTTGAATACTAAAAGAGTAAATTATGCCGCGGGAATAGTGTGAGACTGTAGTTACTATTACGATTCACTCTTCTCTCTATTTCGAATAAATATTTCTCCTAACTTGAGTGCGAGTGGCTTCGACAATCCTCGATACCGTCGTTAGGGTTAAATATTAGCGAATTCTACGACGTAAATTTTAGTAGGAAGAATTTCATACAGCACAAGTGATAAGGTATATACACACCTTCAATTCACAAGCTCCACGGTGACGAACTGCTTCAGTCGATCCAAATATTGATTGTATAGTTCTACGTCATTGTGTCCCGCTCCCTGGAATATATTTAAACGATCAGTTTAATAAGGCAACAGTTTAGATGAGCAAGTAAGATTTTTCTAGTAAATCAGGGTCTAAAAGATGGAACTTACCTCAACCCAGAGTGGCTCGACGGCTTTAGGGCACTTATCATAAATTGCTAAACCATGGGAAAAATCGATGACTTCGTCCTCCGTCCCATGTATTACAAGTACAGGTGACTGGACATTTGGAACTTTGTCAATACTGTGGAGAAAATAATCAAATAGATGAGTACCAAACAAAGGACAAGTTTACGAACACTAAAAGTTTTATGTTCAGCTTGAATGGACTACCCATTCCGACAGACCTTGGAAAGGCATCAAAGAACCATGTTCTTCTGGTGTTCGGAAAGGCAACCCGCATCCCAGACATTAAAGGAGAATGTAGAATGACGGCACCCACTTCATACTTGGAAGCCAAATCCACTGTAGGTACTGTTCCTATACTTTGTCCGTACAAAATTATATTTTCAGGTGAGATCCCGTACCGATTTCGGAGGCAATGCCAGGATGCCTCTATATCAGCATATAAATTCTTTTCTGACGGCTTTCCTGAGCTAGCTCCGTAACCTACAAAATTGAGAACAAGCTTTACGATCCTGTTGCCCACATTTTAACGACAATTAATCCACTTTGGTTATCCGGCAACTCTCAACATAGTTTACGACGCTCTTGAACTACATGCATTAAAAAAGTAATCTAATCCCAGTATCATTCTCCTCTTGAATCCATATGATGTACAGTCTTACCCGAATAATCGTAGCTGAATATATTGCAGTTAATTCTTGATCCTAAACCAACGTAGAAGCTGCTCATTTGGCCAAGATCCACAGCGTTTCCATGAGAGAATAGAATTGTGAATCTGTTGTTACTGCTACACCGGACGTACATACAGGCGATTCGGTTGTTCCGAGACGTTCTAGTGTAGAAGGTCTCGATGTTTTCCTTTTCCCTATCAGTGTACTGCCACTCAGCTTTATCATTAAGCTCTAGGGTAAATTTCGTCCCTGATTCATCTGCTATCAGTTTGTAAGACGGTTCTGGAGGTAAAAATGCTAGTTTCGCAGCAATCCGCGAAGGAAAGGGTGGGCAGCAAAATAAGCTGCAGAGCTCACTGATGCTTAAACTGTTCATTTTAGTAGTTAGAATTAGAATACCAAAGTACGATTACGACTGGAAATTATTTTTCACTTGGATGAGCACTGTTGCTGTGTTAAAATATGGAGCACTGTCAGATGACTTTTCAAGCACTCATGCTATGTTGAGTATGTTTTTCCAGTACGATTTTGCAATCATTTTCGCATCTGCAAATCATAAAAAACCAGCCTTAAATAAGTACCTTCAAGGGAATCAAAACGATCAAAAGAAAAACCATTAATTAAATTTGAGAAAGACGGAAATAATCGCATCACTTTTTGCTGTTTCAAACTGATTACATTCAGTCTCAAAAATATTAAGTCCTTGAAATGATAACAAGTTGACTTCAGACAGGTGGTTGGTAGAGAGTCTAGAGAATTTTTGATCAATCACCCTTGTCCCTAATCTCGGCAATGTCTGTAAAATTTAAAAATTATGATCAGTCAAACAATGAACCTCGACTGAGTAATTAAAAATTGGAAAAACCAGTTTAAAAAAAATCAACAAACATTGACCTTAGTTTGTATTCCAGTCCGTTTCTACAACTTTTGGAAATCTTACAATGAATAGATCCAATGACTATATCAATAATACCGCTCATTCAGTCACCCAGCACAACTCTCAACAGAGCCACCCCGTCTTTTACGATTCCGGATTAAGTAGTAATTGAGAATTATCTTGCCATGTTCACAACTCGAGTCTATTCACTTTACGCAGGGTTTGCCACAACGCAGATCGACAACCGACAAGCCACACAGTGAAGCAAGAGCACAAATAAATAATATTTCACTCAAGCACTAATATCCAACGAGTGCAAAATCACACACACATTCAGCTAGACGGATGATGATGATAAGATAATCCAAACGGGCGATTTCATATACAAAATTTCGAATCCAACATCCTCCTGTTACATTTTTTTCAACAGTCTTCAGTTTAGCTGAATTCAATTTGCGTTCGCCGTTTCAAAGGAACTGTGAATGAAAACAAGGAAACATGAGGGTCAAT
Organism: Sminthurides aquaticus; assembly: GCA_906901655.1. Taxonomy (NCBI): domain Eukaryota; kingdom Metazoa; phylum Arthropoda; class Collembola; order Symphypleona; family Sminthurididae; genus Sminthurides; species Sminthurides aquaticus. Next base: position 158,244 of record CAJQTT010000023.1, on the reverse strand, counting down.
TATCATTCAATTAGCTTCCATCCTACAACTACAACCAATTCCACTTTTTCTAATCACAACTCTGTAAAGTTCAAAGGTTACGCAGACTTCCGGACAACCGCCTATCAGTTCCCCCATCGTTATAAATTCACAATCTGAATCATTCAACTCGTCAAAAGACCACTCTATGGAACTAATCGATAAAACATCCTACTCACCCTATTAATATCGCATTAAGTGCGTCATACATTCTGCTTCCTGCTTGGTTAGCTAATAAAGTTAAATCTGACTTATTGTAGTAGCGTCAACAAAATCTTTATCTTACTCTGTTATTTTAGATTTTGGCAAAGCAAAGTAAATGAATATCGAAACTATAATAATTCTTACAACTAACTAGATACGCTGCTAGTACTTTTTGCCTATTTTAAATCCAGTCCCGCACAACGGCTCATTATTATAAATTACTCCGTACACAATAGCGTCATAACCTACAGTAATTAAAGTGCAAAAATTGCATCGCTTCGTTGAGTTGGTGAAACCACTTTCGAACTAAACACTGTTTTCTCAAACATTTACAACAATTAACATTACTGCTCTACTTTCTAATTATGCCTACAATGCTGAATAAAACATATAAATCCATCGGATAAAAAATTAACCAGAAATGCAACGTAACTAGGTTAACGGCTCTCCTCAAAGCTATTAAAATCACGGTCGTTCTTTCTTCAGTTTCGCCACGTCGCATTCATTGGTTTGCCTTAATAACTCCAGTAACGTAAAAAATCCTGTATTAAATTCACCACACCTGAAAAATCCCCTACGAATTCCACATTTATATCTACTAGAATCTTCCAAAACATTACAGAAACCCTGCAATTAATTCGCACTAACAGAATATTTAACTAAACTTGTGTAATTCATAGTTATTATTACCTTATTTATTAATTATCCGACAGTTGACCCAGGATGAAATTGGAAACTATTTAATTATATATTTGTTTTTACTTGTCAAACATAAAAGAACGGTCTTCTGTCTCACCTCTTCCGCTATATTATGACTATCTCCTCTAAAGGTAAAGTTTCTTCTCCAAAACCAAACACAAGTCAATAGAGAGCAAACGCAACGGAAAGGTATCTTTGGAGCCGAAGGTAAACCTTTAGCAAAGAAAATAAGCTTCACCCTGTAGTCTCTAATACCAATTTCCCCACTAAACAATCACATAGCAAATACACCAAAGAGGCTCTATCCGTACTCATCGTCACATGACTTCTTCCAAGAGTTTTAACCACTTTGTAGGTCGACGTCTACCAACTTTGTATGTAAACCAACCCAAAAGTTTCTAATTGCGTCTTGTACGGATCCCTCTTGGAGTGCAATATGGTTAAAGAGGTCCACAGTCCACATCCTACGAGTTTCACATAAGGACTTTCTATAGCGTGATCCTCGAAATGGAGCAATACCAAATTAGCTCCAGTTTTATTAATCTTACCTCCAGATTCTCCTTACCTCCTGGTCCCATTAATTCCTCTAACTTTCTAAGAAAGACTTTCAAAAATCTTAGCTTCTGCTACATCGAGCCCTGTATTTTTCTCATTTTCCCCTTAGATCTTAACAAGGTTTGCATCACTGTCAATGTCAGCGTACCTGGTACCTGTAATCAAGAGATGTTTTCATTGTTTCAAACTAGCTTTATGTATAGACTTCTCCTTTATGGAATGAACCGTCTCTTCCTTACGTCCACTGCTTCCTAGGGACGAGATTTTTCTACCTGGAATAATTCAGTATGCTTTGCCTTGTTACCCCATAACTATTTATGCTTAAGGTGCCTTTCTCACCTGTAGACAGGTGTATATTATTAATAATTCCCACAACCTGGGCCTTCTACTCCTTGCGTGCCCTGCTGTAGTTTGTTATGCATGTAGCACCTATATTTCTCACACCTGTCCCAATTTGGAACAAACGCCTACACCCTGTCATCTTCTTCCTTGCCGCTTGAATAAACTGTGTGAATCATTTACGCTTCGGGTGAGACTTGAGCTTGACGGCTTCTGAAGGTAGCTTCATCAAGCTTGACCCGTGACCAATGACGGAACGGAGTGCGCGTGGTTGGTCGTAGGCTTGAGAACTGAAGCAAGTTGGATGATTTTTACTAAGGGTTAGTTAACAACTGAGTTAGTTTTCATATGTATTTCATGCGGATGATAAGAAGGATGTGAAGTGGTAGATGAAAAAGGGCGCGCCAACCGTTCCAAGAATATGTACTAAAAGGCAGGAGAAATTGTGGGACAAAAGTAATTCAAGTTAGAAGCCAAGCTGTGCTAGTGTAGGGTCTGGTTGAATTTTTAAAGAAAATCTACTAGGAATTTAGCTACAATAGTTATCCTTGGAATATGAGAAAAACGCCTCCGCTAGGTGGGGCTCGTCACAAGCTTTTCCAACGTTTCCAACGAAGGATGTAGATTGAAAAGAGTAGAGGTTTGTTGTAATTTAAGCGAATTTTTAAGCAAGTGCTAGAAATGTCCGATAGGATTTGGTTGGCTAGTAACATAGCTAAATTGAAGTTTGCAGCAGACGTTCCTATGATTTTCATGCAACTTTGAAGGTGCTTGATAATTGACGAAGGTTTTTTACACTCTTTTGAACAACAAAATAATTTCGTATTTACTTTGCACCCCCACTGGATCATTTTTACATTTGTACCCAAGCGTATCATATAGGATTTTGGGGAATCGGATTCCTGCAACCACGACGAAATGTTTGTAAACACATGTTATTTACTACTTGCGGTTTTGTGGTTTTGAAGACACGAAGATATCACAATACAAGTTCAAGATAATATATCACAACTAAAAAGTTTGAATGTTGATAGCATGGCTTACTCGAAACCACACTTCACACACTCATCGCTTCCTTCATTGCTCTAGTAGAATATAATTGAGTGTATACCGAATCTATGATTTGATAATATTTGTCAGCATGTCTTCAGTTCTTTTGATAATCCGAATAAATATATGGCAATCTTGGAAGACGTTATGTTTTGAACGCCGCTTGATTCACGCATGTGACATGTTTACTTTTGATAATAGGCTGATGTTCCGCTCAAGAGTTATGATTTGCAAAGAGTGTTGGCACTGCGGAACAAGACACTTCCCTAAACATGTAACTTAATGAAAGAAATGCCATAATTTCGGTTGAGGTGCAAGTTATTGCTTGCTGTGAGTTAATTCAGAATTTGTTGCTTCACCTACATATATATAATCGATTCTCCTGTTTCTTTCCTTCGTTCATTCATTCATACCGCCCTGGTTGAATGATCCTAATGAAGAGAGAGAGAGCCGAAAAATTAGGGAATGGAAGAAGCAACGTATATTTCCTACGACGCCGGAAGAAGCCAAATAAATCCATCAGTTTCTTTCCTCCTCAATTATGCAATATCGCAGTCTCGGTGAATTGTTTGTCGGAGCCTTTGGATCGTGGGAAGCGCTGTGGAAAAAGGGAATCAAAATTGGGAAGCAGAAGAAAACTTGCTCATGTGCAGCTGGATTTTGGAGAATCTCATCTTCCGTCCCTCAGCTTAATTCATACACCAAAAGATTATTTGCTCTAAAAATTACAGTCTCATCTCATCGTGGTCCATCCTGTGAAAATTTTCTCTCTCGTGTGCAACATCACGAATTGGATAGTGGTTTTTAATTTGATAAATTTCAGCGCTGTCAGTCAGTCACCGCGCGTTTCCAGCAGAATACGTTGAGGTTGGCACCAGTTTTACTCAATCGTCTAGACGTCTTCCACAAGCAGAAAAGACGTTAGCATTAGCCTGAAATATTTTCAAGTATCCACCAAAAGTAACGCAAAGAAGCACAGCAGATTAAAAACAGGGCAGAGATGAGATACACTGTATAGGTTCATCATCGTCTAATTTATTGTTCCTCCTCTTGCAGTTTCCTCTGTTGGATCAATGAGGATGAGGATCCTCATAATATCATCGGAAGCATAATGAAAGATTTCGTGTCCTGAATTTTCCTAAATCATATTCCCTCCGTCCATCAACTCAAGTCTTCCCTCCATCCGGTCTCATCTTCTATTGCTTTTCTTTTCCTACTCACTCGCCCTGTGCCCTGTCTCCTCATCTTAAAATTCTTCTCACAAATTAACCAGCATAGAGGGGAAGTGATTCTCATTTCATTTATTAGCAAGTTTGGAGCAACTCAATCTCATCTCTGCTCCGCTACATATAAACATATTGTAGAATAACTTTTATATAATGTATTTTAAAACTTGGGGATTTAAGATACAGACATCGTTCACTCTGCTCTGGCAGGATGTGGGCCAAATAGACCGGACAAAAGTTAAGTACTACTGTCTACATGCTAAGGGCTATAATAGATGCTAAAGTTATTGTTCTTTGGGTAAATTCCCTGTAGCGATACAAGTATTATGCTGCTGATATACTGTTTCACTTTGTTTCTTTATTCAAGCCTGTGGAGTCAAAGAGTCTTCTGACTTTTGTAGCATCCTCTCTGAGTGTTCTTAGAGCAGAACCCGGCACAGATCTGATTCTTCACAGGCTTCAAAGGCTTTACATCTTTTCTAAGTTTACGCTTTTTCTACGTGGATCATCTCTGCCTTTTAGTCTCTGCAGCTTCTGTTATCCGAGACTTGAAAGTGTAGCATGTCTCTCACGATGATCATGCCCTGTTCTTGCTTAAAAACTCTATCGTTTCGCGTGTATAATATAGTATTATTTAATGTATTTGCGAGCATCCGTAATCTAGGCGGCATGATTATACTTTTGATTCCATGAACCTTTACATTCATCTCACTCTCTGGTTCAGAATAGAGAGGAGTTTCAAGTTGAAAGATTGCAAATGATCGAGGGCAGCTTGTGGTGAAAGTGGAGAAAGTATAAAGTTTTGATGATGGATCAATCTGTGATGTAGTTTACCGTTTACTTTGAATTCGAATACATGTCCCATTCCTAATACTCCGTGAACATGGATGAGTGTGTACAGTTTTACTTTACAATTTATAGCGTTGTATTATGGACAGCAAAGAACGTTTACGAGATGGATGATTCTACATATACATGCTCTACATTGTATATTACTTCAATTGATGGTACGCTCGAGGAAAAATATTGTACTTTGAATGCTCATCATGATTGACCTTTAAGTTTCCCCGGAGGGTTTACCTCAGATAGGGATGGAGGGATTTTGATAGGTCACAAATCCAATTACCTTATATTGAATTAAATGATATGCCGACTATGTCATGTGAAAGCGTAAAAGAAGCGGAAAAGCGAGGAGTTGAGCCGTATTGCTAGAATACACGAAAATTTGTCATTTTACGTTATCATCATGTTTCCCTCGGAGTAGAAATTTATAGTTTCATCGGTTCGTCACCTTGAAGGCATAGTTCACTGGCTACCGCCACCATCGCTTGGATCTAGGCAGAGGGTGGGGAATGGCGAGTGAGTGTGTGTATATTCTACAGGCAGATCTTTTGGAGCTCCAGGAAACGATTCTATTAAAGTATACATGATTCCTCACAAATACCTTCCGGGTTTCAAGGTTTCTCGGACTTTCTCCTGGATTTCTCTATTCCTTGAAACATTGAGCATGTTACGAACTCTTCCTCTGTATGATGTTTTTCTAGAATTAAAGAGAAAGTACTGAATGAGGAGAGCATAGAAGCATATCAGCTAATAGTTTAGGGTTTGAAAGCTTGTACTGAAGAGGCGGATTTGCCGTCAGTCAGAGCTAGAAATGTGAATATTTCATGGAAAGCATTTTGCTAAGCTTTTATCGAATGGGAAAAGTCAAGAATAAATATATCAATATTTGGAAAATTCTTCGAGTAGAAAATCGCAGTTTAGGTTATACGCAGTTGGTGTATGAACATATTCACTCGCTGTTATATCGGTAAATATGTAAACGGGACGCTATAAAAACTCCAATTTATATTTAGCATGAAAGTAATTTTGTATTATTTTGATGTATATATATATGATTTGTACGACACTCTAAACTCTTATAAAACTTCCGTAGGATGTAGATGCTTTCTAGAGACTGTAAATCTGTCAGGAAAATATGGATGAAAACACATTAAAATCGGTATACAAGAATCTACATTTTTTATTAAATCTCATGATGGGTTCATGAATACATCATCTTATGAATATTGGAAGAAGAAGACGAAGAAGAAGAAGAGAGTTGATTTCATCACACTCTCTTTTGTAAGAATACAGAGCGTTCCACTTTCTCCAGCTTTCACCTTGTTTGCAAAGACTCCGCTGGGATTTATCCGTGCTCATCCTTGTGCATTTACTTAAATTGTTTATTCATAAGATCTCTGGCGATGAAGAGAGCTGACTTACGTAGAAAAAGGTAAACGGAAAATGGAGAAGAAAGTGAGCGAGCCATTCGCTCCTAATCCTAGAAGAGTGCAGTGCTACTGTATACACTGGTAAACTCAAGGCGGGGATATCCCCCACAATTTCGCATCTGCTTTTCGTCCCTTCTTTGTGTAACATTCTGTCATGTATGTTATTCCAGAAGGGCTGGAGTTTTACCGGGGTTTACTCAAAACGACGGTTGGAAAAATCACATGGCGGATGTGATGCTCTTGTCTTGTGTTGGAAGGAACTAAAATCGGAGAAAGGTTGGAAAACTGAATTTTTCCTAGAGGGAAACTCCAATGGTGCTGCCATCTAGAAGACAAACGGATGTAATTCTAAAGGACGGGGTGGACATGTATGCTGATTAATCTAGTAAAAGAAGCTTTAGAGAGAAACAAATATGGACGGCGTTTCCGCCTTGAGATAACAACAAATATATTTCCTAAAACCGTGTAGAAGAAGTGCATGACTAGATGTGCCTAGTGCATATGTTATAATTTTTAATATTTGTTCATTGCTCTCTGTACAAGTAGTTAAACATTCATAAAAATTCAAGCTTAAGAACTCGCATTCAAATTTAAAAGTTCAATTTTATAAAATTAAAGTTTAAATCAAAAAGCGTTTGTGAGAAATTTAGATTTGAAATACGTGATATTTTGCTATTTTCTCGTAAGTTTGAAGTTCGTGTACGTGTAGCGAACATGCTCACTAGTTAACATTAAGACGGGTTTTCCATTAGTGTAATACCTAGTAGGTTCAGCGAGAGCTAATGCTAGAGGACGCTGCGAAGCGAATACTGATGCATGTGGGAGGTGTGTGTGAGGCTACTTGTTGGTCACTTTTGACCTTGTGTAGCACGGTTTGCAAAATTGAGTGGCTTCAGCCGGCAGTGGTTGCTACAAAATCCGATTTCTCGGGCGTATCCTGCGAGGGCTTCCGCCTTTTCGGTACACGTGCTGCTAAAAATCAATGTACACCTCGGGTTGGCAGTGACCGTTGAGTGCTTGCTTACTACCGGTTGAACAAGGGGTGCTTGATACGCTACCGATGCTGCCGTGCTGACGAATTTGTGGCTCCTTGCAGAGAGGATCTTTGTAATTTTTGTAAAACCGTAAAGGCTCATCGCATTTCGAATCGTCCCAAACTTCGACATACAGCTCAAGGCATCTCTGTCTAAAGGGCACCCAGGTTTTTTCTGGCTCTGCAATTTTCTGTTCCCAGCAGATGTCTTTTGAGCAATCGACTACTGTGACCCGGGTTTTATTCTTATAAACAATTTCTGTTAGTACGACATACTGTTCCGGTGGGCAGAATCCCTGTAAAATAGAAAGCCATGCTGCCTGTGAGTAAAATCCAGGATTGCTGTAAAAATTATAGGGATGTGTGAACATTTGAAATGCAAAAAAGGTAATGTAAGAACAGACAAGTGTGTGCGAGTGCGGTTTCAGAGAAAGTGATTTCCATAAACCAGAACAGTGATGAGGTTGGTGAGAGTGAGAAACAATTTTAAATTATACTACTTTCACCACTTTCACCAAGCCCAAACATGCATTGCTATACATTCAAGAATCAAGAATAAACAATTTACTTCCTACCTATGAACATTTCTATGATAGAAGATGGATAGTAACATATCAAATGTTGAATAGGAGAAGAATGTTGAAAATATTGCAAAAATGATGTGTGTTCTGTTCATTTTATTAAAATATCTTAAGCATGATCACCAGCGTCGACAAATTGTGAACTAGAATGCTGATATTTACAAGCACTGCCTTCTAGAGTTGTGTTAATATATTAAAGGACATTAATTAGATGATATAGGGACGAGAAACTGATCATCTAACGTGTTAGCTCAGATAAAAAAGTGGCAGGGATTTTTGGCAAGCTGCAAGTTGAAACCCTGCCTTTTTGCGACCTGGAGGGCAAGCCGTATAAGTGCTAGAAATCCCATTCAATAACGGGCTGACAGTGACCATTGTGTGCTTGCTTGCTTCCAGATGGGCAAGGTGCTCTTGGAACTGACCCCACGTTGGAAACACCCACAAGCTTTGGCTCAGTGCATTGAGGATTTCCGTACCCTCTGTAAAATCTGAGCGGAGCTTCGCAACCCGGGACGCCATCTACAGTTTTATATAATGCTTCACAGCTCTTTCGGAATGGCACCCAAATCTCTCCAGGCTCAGTCTGCTTCTTCTCCCAACAAATGTCCGTGATGCACTCCGGCCTGGAATATTTATTTCCATTAGCCTGCTCGATCGTGATGACTGTAATGTATTGCTTCGGTGGACAGTATCCCTGAAAATCCAACATCCAGTCTATGTAATTGCTGCTAAAGTGATTAATAAAATCGCGATTTTCCCCGTAACAAACCCGCATAAAAGAAAACACCGACGAAAAGACCGAAGAAGAGTACAGTATGAATAGTGCGAAGGATGGAACTCCAGAATACGATAACGGTTGTAATCGTTAATGGGAGAGCTATCGGTAGTGCACTAAACATTCTTCAAATTCTTGAACCTAATGTACAATTTGTTTCCCCGTTGCATGTAGCATAAGATAGGAATTTCAAGAATCTTAAATGCTAAATATTTAAAAATAACTGATTGAACATTTGAATGACTGCAAATAATTTATACGTAACTATCGTCTTCTTGATCTGAAATGAAAACTAATAATTGCAGATAGGCCTCGTTTTCCCGGAAAATATGCAATACATACCTATGAGGTGTTATACACAATTTAATTCCCGAAAATACAATTTATTTTAAAACATTACCGAAAAAAGCAGGACAAACTCAACTGCTTACTGGAGAAAGTAAGTAAAAGTCATCTATCCACTGAATTTAAACAGTTAATTACACGTTATATAGTTATAAAATTAGTATCTAGATAATCTAGAACATATGGCAGGTATAGATGGCAGCTAATTTGATTGAGAACTACTTCTTGAGTATACTGTGCATAATATTCCTTTGTTCATGCAATGCAACTTTTATAGGTTTAACCTACTATATGACTCGAAGACGAGAATTTTTAAACGAACAAAAATAAATATATACAAATATTTACAGGTGGGTGGGAGTTGAGCAGTAAACTCTCTTTCTTAATCAGGCTTTTATCAAAAGTCGGGGAATTCTATCACAGGTTGGCAATGCCCGTTGTGTGCCTGCTTACTTCCTGCTGCACATGGACTACTTGGGACAGAGCCCACACTTCCTACGCTGATGGGCTCCAAACGCGGGGGGAGGGTGCAAGTGGGGTCCTTGTAAAATTTGTAAAATCTCAAGGGTTGGTCACAAGATGTGTCGTTAGGGATATTACTGTATAGTTCAAAGCAACTGCCCTTAAATGGCACCCAAGTCTTTTCAGGTTCTGACACTTTCATCTCCCAGCAAATATCCGTGGAGCATTCAGTTAAGTAAATTTTCCGCTTTTTACTATCCTTCCCGCTAGTTATTGTTATGTATTCTCCAGGTGGGCAGTAACCCTGGAAAATATAAGGATCAAGTTACGTTATTCAACGTTGAGAATCGCTTTAAATTAAGGAATAACCAGGAGTATTGGGTAGGAAGGAGAGGACGCTTAGGACTCCTTAGGTAGCTAAACTGACTGCAACGTTGTTAATCTTTAACTGCAACTGCAATAAGAAACCTAAATATAAATGCTTGGATTCAAACTTTGTAAAAAATTTCTGTCTTCTAACATCTTCAACGAATCGATATGACAAAATCCCCAATGGAATTATTTATCTCTTGTGAATCTGTCTAATGAATTCTGTAACATTCAGGATAAAGCATACTACAAGACAACAGCTACTACAACTACATTCAAACTCACTTAAGCCTTAAAAGCTAGACAGTCGATAAAGTGAAAAGGAAAAGACATGAGAAATGGAAGCAAGAGGGAGAAAGGCGACAGAAAGAAAGCAGGTACTGTGTTGGTGTATTTGTAAACAGTAAAATTGCAGCAAATTAATTAATCTTACCTGTTCATAGATGAAGTAACACTGATCAGTTTCAGCGTGGTAAATTAGCGTCCGATTATGTTCGATATTATTGCAATCACAGACTCCATGCCTTTTACAGTGAGCATCTGGGACGATGGCCATATTCTTTCCACAAACCCCTGGTGGTTGCTCTCCGGCTCTGTAACATGTCCCGCTCACTGGCGGTGAACCGTCAGGGATAAATAACATCTCGTCTTTGGCATCGCACCACCTATTCGTGAAGAAACACATAGTGATTTTGTAAAAACTGTTTTCAGAGTTAGAGTGAGTGTAGGAAGAACATGCGAAATTTCGCAAATTTTTTGGTGAACGCGTGTCCTAAAGGCTTTTTTAAATTCTTCAGGAATCATATTCGTCAAAGCCTAAGGCCTGGAATTGTAAGCCCGGCCAAGCGTAACTTCCCATCAGCATTGTATGATTCATACGTAAAAAATTTAATTACACAGTGTTTCCTATTGGATGACAATATGACACTTTCCCGCAATTATGTCTACTTAAATTTTAGGACTCGTGAGTATTTCCGAAGATATTTTAAGCTTCACTTAAGCAGGATTTTCGACAAGATCCCACATGGTTACACATCCGTCACATACCTTGTCAACACGTAAATCCTAAACACCAAAAGCTTGAGTCACTGTTTGCCCTGATTGCATTCGTTTTAGATATTTAAGATTCCACGATAATGACACTGGCTGGGCAGGGATGACGCCATCTTTATCCATAATCAAAGCATTGCTTTCACTCCAAAGGTCCAATGCCATTGTTAACGATGGGATTTCTGGGAAACAGCGGAGCTAGATCATCATCTGGTTTTACACTGAGTTCGTCATTCATGTCACCCATGATGATTTATGTCGTCATGGAAGTTGCAAAGGGGAACGAGGTATTTTATTCCAGTTTGTCGAATATTAGTTTAACTCTGAGAACCACATCAAAATTGTCCAGCACGGAACAGAACTGAAACTGCCAGTCCAGAAGGTCCAGCTTGAATCTATACTTTCATACAACCTGATATCGTGCAACAGATATCCTGTTTAATCAGAATTGCATTTTTTATCCTAGATTCCTATAGACATAGTCAATCCTATTCTACATAATTTTAATCACCAATCAACCTAATCCCTCTTGTCTACGCAAGGCTCTGCACTGAACCTATCTATCTATTCTACATATCTACTATTCACACATTCCGCTTATAATATGCCCTCTCTAAAGACCTTGTACATTAAGTTCCTAACTAAAGCAGCCGAGGATCACGCATTTTGATATTAGCTCAGGAACCTAAAATTACACATCTCACACATGGCCACACCTGTCTGCGACCTTGTGCGGTTTGCATGGAATTGATTTCGCAAACATCATCTTCCGGAGCCTTTTTGAACCTAGCGTGGGAATATACTCTTGCTAGAAAGCAATCCACCTTAATTAAAAGCCATTAATTTAAAATTGTCGGTACTTACGAAATATTCTTTGGAAATCCGGTGCATCTCACTTGTAACATAACGACAACAACGGAAGTAATAGCTCCTAGGACAAGTAATAAGATGACGCCACCAATGATCCAGTGAATAGTTTGTCTTGAGATCGCCATGGTTGGTAGAAGATTGATTGAGATCCTTGAGAGTAAACTGTGCAAACTAGACACGAACGTGCTTGGGTTTGAATTTGCAGAGATTATTAATTGATATGACGTGCAGAAATCTGGATTTCACCCGATTCTCATCTTCTGCCCGCCAGCCAATAAATGAGAATCTCTTGCGGATTTTTCTGCAACGGAGTCAGAGAATCCCGACGAAGGTTCACAAATATCACACTACACTTTTAGTTCTGGAATCACATGCTTGCTATTTGTAAAAGTTTTGTGCTTTAGGAAATCGAGGTCAGGTAGTTAGTAATATGCAATTATTGTCAGGTTTGCGCTTACCGCGAGGGAAGGACACTGAATATTTCTGTGGTTAACTGAATGAAGCCAGATTAGAACAGAGGTGTAAAACATGGGTTGTATTATCTTTAAGTAGTGCTTGACGCGTTGGGTCTCTCTGATGAGGACCATGTGTAATATATGTCAACACCAAGTAGGGCTGATTCAGTCAACTTCTCACTACAATATATTAGTCGTGTAGTTGACATACACGTTATGCAGTTGCCATTCCATCAAGCTTAAACTATGAAACCCAAGTAGATTAGGGCTCAGTAATTTGTAGGGATGACGCGAGACCTTGTAGACGGCATAGTAGATAACTTATCTGTACGGATAATACTAATTATTATCAGTGTTTGCATTTTAAGGTGAGGGGTGGATGGATGGGAAACGGGGAAATTGTGCTAATACAAATTGGGGATTAAATTTCAAGAGAATAGCATCTTCATTCTGTCATCCTTCACGTAAGTGTAGCAGGAGTCATAACGCTACGTAGGAAATATCCATCCATTTGTGCGGAATGTGAGGAATATTCATGGGAAACTATGTCAGTTTGTCACATTGAAAGGGTTATTTTTGAATACGTTATGCAATTTAGCTAATTTAATCAGCATTAAGATTTTACTGCGATGGCATTTCCCACACACAAACTAATGCGTCAAATCAAGTCTGACATTTCTCTCTTGGATTCCTGTTACAATTTTAATAATATCTGAGTCATTCGTACCCATCAAACATATTGCACATTCCACTATATCCTAGAACAATATCTAGAGTTACTAGAGTTTTAACAGACTTTATGACAACTTTACTTACTAGTTGGCGCTCAAATAGCAACTATAACCAACCGCATACTAATTTGCTCTTTTCTAGACGTAACACTAACAGGCCGTAAACTTTAAATTTTAATTAGTCATGTAACTAAGCAATTATGCTTCAATACCCTAAAATACAAGGATCAGATGCTCGAATATATAATCGATTAGTATGGACGCCAAAATCCAATTCCCTAATTCTTGTAAATAATATCTTGCTGCTACATGCATATATTACCAATTGCCGTCAACTTTTTACATGAATATTTACAGTTCAATAGTACATGAGTTTCCTACGTATATATATCTGGTCCAATGAATTTAAAAGATTTTCCAACGCTTTCCCTCGTATCCTCAATGGTTATTTTTACAACTATTTTCATACACATGCCAAAATGTGGCGACACTAACATTTTTAAAATTCCGTTCTGTAAATAACATTTTCACCTTGAGTACAAAGACGAATCTACTCAAGTTTACATACACTATGCTTGTTTAAATATCACTCCAGAGGTAAATATACACAGCAAGAGGTACGGTTCAGGTGATCTACTATTTCATCTTTTAGCAATAGCTTCTGCCTTTCCAATTAATTTTACTTTTATCATCGACAAACTACTATATTCAATCATTATACCCCTTCCACTAATAATCACAATGTGAAGAAGGGCTTTGAAGAAACAAAACTCAATCAACGCATGCTGACCAGGAAACGAAACGTTAATTATCCTGTGGAAATTTTTGGAAAGATCAATTACAATGGGTTCTTAATATTTATCGACACAACAGAAAGTCCTAAATTTATACTTTGAAATTTAAGTGTACTAGAAATGTAATCAATATTGAAATAAATTATCTGAGCGTGGGGCGGATGAGTAAATGGGCTCTAGTTAAAAACTTAGCAGCGCTGACAACTTCTACTCCCACCTAGTTTGCTGTGAACCATTCTCCTACACAGCGTGAATCATTTACGCGTTTTCTAATCTGATGGTATCATAACCTTATTTTAGCATTAGTGCTACTATCACTCCTATTTCCTTATTAAAATTAGCATCGCCTACAAAATTGCACTGTACACACAACTACTTACTAGTTACGAATACAAGGAACAGTTACATTTTCATGCCTTAATCACCGCACTGATTATCTTGGATTCATCAGAGACTCTGATTCAGAGTTGGAGACAACGTCTGATACAAATATGCACAGAGATAAAATGGCTTAATTAAAAGCAGCTTCCTAAAATTATCGCAGAGTTCCAGCAAACAATAGTATTGTTTTAGGCCTGGCTAATCAGTGCTAGAATCCTGCAGGAGGATTAATTTGTGTATGATAATACATACGAAACCAATAGTTTACACAGTTCAACCAACAAACGAAATTAAAATATAAAACAACATGACTACCTATCAGATTTTGCCTGAGGCTGAGTACACGTAATCATGTAAACAATTTTGTACTGAATTTAAAGTTGTAACATAGATAATGAAACAGTCAGTTTTACCCCAAAGGATGTTCGCTGTAAATGGCTAAACAAATTAAAAACTACAAACAATATGTACAGATCTAGAAGATCACAGTGAGTTACGAATCCAGATTTCTATTCTAAAAGTGTGCAATAAAGTTAATCCACCTTTCAAGCAAACGTGACCATGACGGTAGATAAGTCAAAAGGTTCAGCAGAAATCTGATCAAGATGAGTGAAATTTGTTCCTGTAAACGCTATTCCTGTCAGATCCGTTCTTCGCAACGACTTAATTTTATGGTAGGAAAAGGTACTTTCAGGGTAGAAAAATGTGCTTCCGCAGCTAAGTTTTTCCTCTGGCTTGCAGTTATAGGCGAATTTTTGAAGAATCATCAACGCTTGCCGTCTTGGTAGCTGAATATCCATGTTTTCATTTGGTCGAGTCAACGTCCTTAGGTTCATTACATGGGTGTCACAAGGTAGAGGTTGATTGAATAAATGGAAGGAGACCGGGTTTAATGGCGAATCGATGATATGGTTGTAAATGAACACGGGTGGAGTGTAGATTAGTTCATGAGAGAGCTGCACCGCAGTTCTTGATGGCAGAGAGTTGCGTAAATCCGCGTGTGAATCAATGCTAACTTTCTCAAGGAGTAACACATAATTAGAAACCGTTGGACGATTATCTGTTACACCTTCACCCATCCCTCTACCATCATCGTACAACGTTCTTCGCTCAACCAATGTTTCAAGGCGACCCAATTCGAAAGACGAGAATCCGTGACTACGGTCAACTAATACTGAGAATCTGAGCTGAGTTGCTTCATCCTGGATAAATGACATGGTATTCACCGGGTAGTAGTTTCCTTGCAGCCCAATCTTCGATATCCTCAACCGCTTTTCCATAGCTAATCCATTTTGATCCGTGTAAAATATAGGGACGGTGGACGGTGATGCTGCATTCAATCTTCCTTGAGAATTCAATTCTGTTTGGAACCGCATGTACATTTCTGTGTTGTGATGACCTAGGTCAATCTTGTTTTCAACAAATATTGCTTCTTCCATTTTCTTTCCACCCTTGTGCATCAGTCGAGTGCATAAAGCTATTGGATCATGGAAGACGCTCAGTTCAGAAGCTATCGGTCCACTGATGATGAAAACTTTGGCGTCTACACCACTGAATGGAATCTGGTGGAAAAGTTAACAATTTTAATTCAACCTCTTATGTTATACCTTCGGTGATAATCAAGAATGGTCAACATTTTGATCGTAGATTATGGAATTACCTTTTGCTTTGTTCGAGTGTCAAGAGCTAACAAGTATGCACCACTGCGGAAATCAATTGAAGAGTAACCCCCGAATGAGAGCTTCGTTCGCAATTTGACACTTTCTTTCAACTTGGTGATACTTTGAAGCATTCCTGATTCTCGGTCGAATAGCAATTGAACGTGGTCGTTGTTCAACTGAATGTCTCCGTTCTAGCATATCAAATAAAAGTAATTCAGTATGGAGTAATGATTGCACTGTAAAACTGAGTCTCCCGTTATATATACCTGGATTTCGTTGATCTCAAAAACTGGCTTTGGATTGTTGCAATGACGACAGTAGACCACCGCTTTTTGAGCAGCATATTTGCTGTTCGACTTTGTCTGCCTAACTCGGTATGTTGCTGTAGCGTAAGCATCCAGTTCTGCAAGGAAGGTTAATTCAAAAACTTCCGAGGTTAAATGAATTGCTGTTTCTGTCACATCCAATATTGGGTTGAGCTGAAACAAACAATACTAATTATTTCCATAACTTTGTCAAATTATTTCATGATAATCTAAGTAAAAGTTTTTGTACCTGTGCCAAAACTGGTTTCCCATCGGGGCCCAAAACTTGAACGTTTGTTATAGGTACAACAACTTTAGTGTAAACTGCTCTCTTCCATCCAAGGTTATTGAACACTACAACGTTTTGCATCAATTCTTTTCCATCCCTTCTATTGAATTTGAGAGGGATTTTTCTTGGCAATTCCCCAAATGCTGAAAGCTCGTAATCCGTTAAAATTCGGGTGGCATTGACGTGGCCGAATAATATTGAATTCATGGCAGTTGTCTGAATATTTTGGCTGATTTGGGTAGCTTCCATTAATTTATGTCCATAATCATCCATAGTACCAACCTTGGAGGTTCCAGTTGTGGCATCATGGTGAGCAAACAAGGCTAACCACTGACGCGCAATGACAAGGTTGCTATATTCCTGCTCATACACCTATTGCAAACACAAAAAACAAATGTCCAATACAGCAAGCCGCTCTGTAGTATCGGATTCACATCAATCAAAAATCTGTGCAGCCTTTACAAGATTAAACATTACAAAATTTTATTTACTGATTCTGTCTATACCTGCGTAGAGAATCGCTCGTTGTTCTGTCTTGCCAGATTGTAGGCGATTGTAAATAAAAATTCAGCATTACGAATGTTATTTTCAGTTTCCCGATAAAACTTTTTCCAGTATGGCCTGGTTCCAAAATATCCACTCCAATATGCGGGCCGACCTTCCGAAAATATATCGCTGTACACGAAAAAATCGCCAGCAAAAGTATTGAAGTCTCCGTGTCTGTCATGTACGGCCTGAAAAACGTAGAGTATATAAATTACAGTCCGAAGCAAAAATGTGGCGGCTTATATTGTTACTCATGGCAATCAATGATTCACTATCTCCTGTTCATTTTATCAAGTAGCTTACTTTAAAGTAATCTGATACGGTTCCAAAACCGACTTCCGCTCTGTACACATCCTTATTAGCATTGATGAAGTTGAAAAGTTGCATGTAGTTAGTGTACTGCTGATCCCACTCGATACTTTTATCGAAGCGGAAGTCATCCCCAAGAGAAATCATAGCAACGTTATGAGGGAAGAGGGAAGCTGTTTTCCCATATTGTTCCAAAAGTAATTCCGCTTTCTCCCGTACATTAGCTTTTGTTATGGCCACACTAATCCTATAGTTCTCCATGTATTCCCCAGTTATATTCCGAAAGTCAAAATTCAAACAAATCTGCAAATCAGAAATCAGTTACTAGCACTCGACAAAGAATCCCCGTGCGTCATTAAAGAAAAGTCATTGACTCGTTCTACATACAAACGTATGCAGGTTCGGTTCACAACTTACATGAGGTTGTGGGCCACAGGAATGTTTAATGGAGTAGATATCAAAAGGCGCATTATGGCAGAGAATTGAATTCTTTTGGCTCCGGTCCCATCTTTGTACCCATTCGAAATCGCCGGCTTGATTTTCGGCAAACCATTTCTTCCACGCATAATGAATTCGCTAGGGATTGAGAAAGCAATCACATGATTAAATTCAGACAATTCCAACACATGCATATGCCCTGATACGCCGTCCACCCCCATTTTATCAAGTTGATCCCGTTGATCAAGTCATCTTATATTACCTGAATAACCATTGCATTTAATCCAGCCCTTTTGAGTACAAACGGAAAAGTTGAGCCATGGCCAAAAGGATCAATAGACCAAGAAGATTTGGGTTTGACACCCAAATGCGCCTGAATCCACTGATGACCTTCTACAAGCTGATCAACCATGGAAAATAGATTCACCGTAGCTTCGTCAGTCATAACCCATCCGCCGGTAACCATTTCCAATCTTCCTTCATCCACAAGGTTCCTCAACATCTTCCTCCGGGTCGGATGAGCAGATTTCCACCACTTGTTAAGAAACGATATCTCACTCCACAAAAACGTCATGTTTTTGTGCTCTGTCAATTTTTCCACAAGGTTGTCCAATATATTCTTGGTTTGTGCAAAATAATATCCTTCGAAAGTACGTAACCAGCCCGGGTCATTATGCGAATGCGGCACGACAACGATTTTCGCATAAGGCTTTTCAGTAGACTTTTTAGTTTCCAAATACCGGCTTTCTAATTCAGGGTTCCAATACTCTTTACGGCTTATCCAGTCCTCCTAGTAATAAAGACAATATTCAAAATATTAACTGTAGAATTTACCATCAAGTCAAGCCATGACACACAATTACATACTGACTTTCACCTAACAGAAGCGCACAATATTGTGCTTGAAAAAATCAAAGCCAAATTGAACTCATTACTTACATCAAACCCAAGCGTAGAAAAAACAGCATGCGAATCAATGGAAGCAGCAAAAGGGTTCATTTTCAGGCAAGTTCCGCGTTCACCAGTGAAATTCGCATCCGAGTATCGATTTCCATAGATACGAGGCGAGTATTCGTTAGATGGGACATTACTGTGATCCCTAAATCCTTGTTTCCTTGATTCCACGACATTATCTTCATCAGAATAATCTTTTCCCCGATGAATATCGTTGAGACGTCGATAAGGTGGTGTTGGACTAGGTGCGATCATGTAAGACGTTGAATGGTAGAGATGGTAGAGAGCGAATATGATTGTTGTAACGACTAAAATGAAGACTACAATCCGAAGGTTTCGGGGCTTGAGGAAAACGCCCGGCATCCTGTCGATCCTCTTTTCTGCGGTTGAACGAGCTCCAGTAGAAAATAGTTCCCTTAATTACATTCTTCCCTTTATATATCTCCTCCAGTCCAAAATACAGAAACTAGCTATCACAACCCTCTTCGTCACAATTGCAAAGGCCCCTTTCGAAGAGACGACAGAAACACTTAAGACATGTGTGATCTTCTTCGCTCCGTCAACATTTAATACCTCTTCTGGTCCTCAATCCCGTACGCTATCCATTCCGCTTCAAAAACGATTAACCTGCATAATGGCGATAGTTACCGTCTATTTAAGTGAGTCCCATATACCTGTACAACAGAGAAGAGAGACAGTATTACAACCACATCTCTGTAAACAAATCTATTAAACATTTAATGGCAACTAGACAATCCAAGGTTTTTAGTTTCTATACCCGTCGAAATTTTCTAAACTGTTGGAGTTTGTCAAACAGCTGATGATCATGTAAAATTTCTCCCGTTGATTATGCACCACACGTAAAAGCAATAAAACTTAACTATATATATATATTCATTTGTAGAAAGTATATACATAAACGTATTGAAAATAACTATAACTTACCTTTTACAGTCGAATTGAAACGCTAGCAAATGCGGTTATCAACCACCACACAATGTTTACAAAAAATAATACTGTTGAATCAATATCATTAACTTGCTCCAAATACATTAATCAACAAAGTCATTACTGTCAGTTACAAAACCGAGATCCCTATTGCCTATTTTATAATTTAGCGTGAGTTCAATTTTGATACTTTCAAGTTTATGTAGAAGAAACGCCCAGTAAACCGTGTTACCATTTACTTAATGACGCTAACATAACTATTATTCGTGGAAATATTTTTGGCTGAGCGGGAACTAATGTAGGTCATTAAAAGACTTGATTAACTCTGCAAATGGGGCATTGTAATTATCATTGTCTTTAATTAACTTGACTAATTTAATAACCAGGAAAGGGCAAGCGCTTTAATGAAATAAATTAATAATAATTTTATATATTTTCACACGACCCTCTGGCTGCCAACGCAGCCGACCAAGAGCACATTTGATACTGATGGAATTTATCGGCTTCCGTAATGATATAGGACAAATATGTGTGAAACTTTTCCCTCACTCTCGAAACCAAAAGCCTAAACCTAAAGCATCATCGCACACAGGATGTGAATGCTATGCTTAAGAGATAGCCAAAAACCGTGCTCTTAACACACTCACACTCTCGTAGCACACAAAAAAAAAATCCAAAGGCAAAAAAGCCTTAAAGCAAAATTTGTTTTCACATAGAGCCTGTGCATAGCATATATTCATTGACATGGTCCAACCTACGCTCCAAATCATTCATAGAGTTCTACTACGGCTTATATACGTCTGCACAGATGCCCATTATTGTTATTTCTTTGTCGAGCTAATAATCTGAACATTGTTTCTATGGAAATATTATCTCCAAATATGCCCGAAAAGATTTCCTTGCCAACGGAAAAATATATTCCTCCAATCCTTAGAGTTCATCGCAACTGTATTCAAGTTCCCCTTTGCGACACCTGTCTCTTACCTGTTGTATCCTTCATGGCATTCTCGATACTTGATACAATCTGATGCTATTCCTATCTTAACACATCGAAACGGTAAAATGTGATTTTGACGACTCAAATCAATCTTCCAGCTTGTGATGCCTACTAACTTTACTTACTGTGCTTGGCAACCCACTGTCTTTTTACATAAACGCTGAATGCTATTGTGAGGATGGTAAATCCTTGATTCTGATGTGATTATCTCTACAATTGGTGTGCTCCATGGTCACGAACAATCATCCGTGCATAGCCTCATCCCTAGTTACCACATCCGTGTGTTAGATGCGGGGAAAACAAGAGAAGGGGCTCGAAGTTGTCAAGAAGAGAGTAGCTCACCTTACCTTTGAGTTTCATTGGATTGCACAAAAGATTCTTTCGACGGAACCCGAGCCGCTTGTGAGAGAATCAACTTCCGTCTTTG
Organism: Sminthurides aquaticus; assembly: GCA_906901655.1. Classification (NCBI taxonomy): domain Eukaryota; kingdom Metazoa; phylum Arthropoda; class Collembola; order Symphypleona; family Sminthurididae; genus Sminthurides; species Sminthurides aquaticus. The sequence continues at coordinate 137,160 of CAJQTT010000023.1, read as the reverse complement.
TCTCAAATTACCAGTTGAATAGAATAATTATGGTGGCGTTGCTCTTCCTCTTCTCATACAATTCAGTTGCCACCAGTGCAATTACATTTGAGGCAAGACAGCTTTAAGCTTGCGATAGTGTCGGCAATGAAAGTTTTATGAGTGCCGATGAGGATGCTTAAATGTCTCGAGATCCAGCCCCCCTTCCCAGTACACATAATTAACCTTAAAACACATTTCTTGCATAAAAGAAGTACAGTGTATGTAACTGCAATGTATTCATTAATGAACTGGGATGATTCTTGAAAATGTAACACAATCCCTTTTTCCATACAAAAATCCAGCCTTTTCGAGAGAACTTTAAGCTTAGAACCAAATCCTGAACATTTAACAATGAACTGTACTTGAGAACACCAAACCTTAGTCGACATAGGGCACATATTCAACTCTACTTTCTAACAAAGGATGGACTTGGGTGAGTTTTGCAAAGAAATTATCAAGGCAATGCATAAATGCTCTTCAGGTTTAAGATAAATCATGCTTGCTTATCTTCTTTTAATTTTACTGATTTTCACTTGATAGGATTAAAAAGAGGAGGACAATGACGACATTTGTCTGCTGTCGTGGCATATAATTGTGGTGGGGTGGAATATTCTTATTTTTGCTTCCAGTTCCATTATTGTTACTTCTGGAATTGCGAAACTCACATCATTGTCAGTACATACCGCTATCTTTTTCTAAAGAATGATGAAGCTCGTCATTCTGTGAGAACAAATTATTCGTGCGATACACGGTTTTACAGGACACAGTATTCGCATTGAGTGTTTGATTTAAAACATAAGTTTAACGCTTATTACAAACCTTTACAGTCATGAATAAAAGTTCTAGAGTATTTCCTAATTGTCTAGAAACTCGAAACCAGTTCTGAGTATATATGATGATACATATCAATTTATAAAGTTGTATTCCTTACTTACTAGTGATTACATAAATTTACGAATTGCTGCCTAAGCTAATACAGCTAACAGGTCCAGAACATTTAGTCTTTTACCATATTCATTATTTTACCGCATGCCTTGGTTACTTCTGAGTTTTGTTGGACATCTTATTGAATCGATTCTCCTTCGCTATTGTTCATCAAAAACTTCCAAGTGATTCACAATTACAAATATACCTCAGCACTTAGATGCTATGTCCATAACTTTGATTTTTCAGACTTTTTTTGATACTTTGCTTCCCTCAAGTCACAACTCTTGATTCCAAGTAATCAATAACTAAAATATTTAACGCAGTTCTTGTAAACGTGCCGGCTGCCCTTATTCCGAATATTCCTTTACATACAAACAAACACTTGTCAGTCCATAATATCACTGCTACGATCTTGCTCGTTTTTAAACTTAGAGTCCGATTTAGTACGATTCGAAGCACTTGCAGACCCTGATGACTTTGATTGCTCAACAGTTGTTTTCGCAAGAGCTTCATCAGCCGGAGTTTTTTGCCCGGACCATTTTATCTTGCTGCTCAGGAACTTTATCACCTCTTGTGGAACTTTTTCTCTCACTACGGCTGCTGGAATTTTTTCTATCCGGTCATGATCCTCCCATTCTACCAAATAGCAGAGTTGGTCCCCTTCACCGTTCTGTAACTGTACAACTCCTCGAACAGCGCGAACGGTGTAACCCTCTGAAAACCCATTTGGTGTACGAATCTGTGAATAATATAAAAAATAGTTAAACTACGCCAATAACCTAATAACTGCGCTAAAAGTCGACAACAAGAACAAGAATACAACCAATACGTACATACAGCAAATGAGTTAGTCAAGAATTTGCGAAAATTTTGTTCGCGTAAAGGTAGTTTGTTGACTTTGCAGCACCTGAAAGCCTTGATAATAACAAAATCGCCTAGCGTTGCCCTTTCTTCATTTCTGGCATGTACAAGGAACATATACCATGAAACTCAGAACCACACAACCATCTACTTTTGCATGTACACTCAACTAAATACTATATACAGACGGTAGAAAAGTAAAAACAATCTCCGATAAATGCACCATTCCCCTACGTCAAGGTTTTCTCCATGTGCGTCTACAAAGAGTGCTGAAATATTTGATAAGTATATATACGTGAGACATATTCCTCACCTTGTGTTCGTATTTTTCCAGGAGTTCAGGACAGTTTAGATTGTCCACAGGTTCCCAAGTCAAGTCATTTCTACAAAAATAATGTACAGTTTAATGTATATTCCTTCTAGTTCAACAACAGTCTCAAGAAGTATGAAATCTACTTACGGATCCCAGTTTTTCCATCGGAGCAAATACTCTGATTTCCCTCTAACTATCCTCTTGTCCACAATTTCATGGACTACCCATTCACCTTCACCTTTTTCATCCGAATCTTCTCCATTTTCCTTTACAGGTTTCTTCTTTCCCCGTTTTGATTTCGGACCGGAATTACCAGCAGCAATCCGTTTTCTTTTCCCCGCAGCCGGAGACATTATTGATAGCAGGGCTGGAATTTTAACCGATGTTGAACCTCCTGAAAAATATACCTAGAAACAGAATAGTAGCCCATCAAGCGTGGTCACCAAACAGTACACAAATTGCCTTGCGAGGCCGTCAAGCTAGCCGAATTGCCGAATCAATTTACCCGAATCGGCCGAAATGTTTTAGCAACGACCCCATAGTAATTATTTCGGTGTTTATGAACCTTCTGTTATAGAACTGGCTCAGCCGAATCGGATTCGGGTAAGTTGACGATTACCCGAATCGGCCGAATTACACTTTAAATGGCTTTAATGTCATGCAATTGCACCCGAATCGGATTCGGGTAAGTTGACGATTACCCGAATCGGCCGCATTACACTGTAATTGCACCCAAATCGGATTCGGGTAAGTTGACGATTATCCGAATCAGCCGAATTACACTTTCAATTACTTCCATTTCATGTAATTGCACCCGAATCGGATTTAGATAAACTCACCGTTGCCCGAATCGGCCGAATTACACTCGAACCGGCTTTCCTGTAAAGTTATTAAGCATATTATTTTTCTTTCACGAAACCTAATTGAAGGAACAATTACTGAAACCTAGACAAACCTAACCTAACCTAAATGAAATAAGTATACTCAAAGCTAGACAAACCTAACCTAACCTAAATGAAAGAAGAATAATTACTCAAAGCTAGATAAACCTAACCTAACCTAAATATTAATACTCAAAACTAGACAAACCTAACCTAACCTAAATGAAAGAAAAATAAGTATACTTAAAACCGTTACAGGAAAGCCGGTTCGGGTGCAATTACATGGCGTGGAAGTAATTGAAAGTGTAATTCGGCTCATTCGGGTAACCGTCAATTTACCCGAATCCGATTCGGATGCAATTACATGACATTAAAGCCATTTAAAGTGTAATTTGGCCGATTCGGGCAATCGTCAACTTACCCGAATCCGATTCGGCTGAGCCCGTTCTATAACAGAAGGTTCAGAAACACCGAAATAATTACTATAAGGTCGTTTTTAAAGCATTTCGGCGGATTCGGGTAAATTGACTTTTAAAATTCGGCAATTCGGCTAACTTTACCGGCCCTGCATATACTACATCTTTATTATTCGAATCATCTAGCTCCATTTACAAGCATCATTCAGCCTGGCATAAGCTTATAGCTTACATTCTGTACTTGATTTTATGTATATACTATCAACTTAATCAATCCATACGATAAAAGTTAAATTTGGTTAACTCATATAATCTGCCTTCAAATTGTATCCAAACAGTGTGTATCATTTGATTCATCAACCACCATCTGGGAACCGCTTTTCAACTGGATATGCCAGTCACCTGACAAACTCTCAATTAAATCACAACTTCTCCTATTTCTGCTAAATGTTTGATTACATAAGCATTCAAGTGGGTATTACGTGTTGACACCTTTCTGGCAAAATTCTACGCAAAATCAGATTAAAAATACTTACCTCAAAATCACACAGCGGTAAAAGAGATTCAGGGAGAATTGCAACTAAACCGACAGCACTAAACAACTCGATGGATTATCAGAGTTACTTCTTCCTTTGATGACTTCTTGATCAATGCTGTAAGCGGGTGACGAATAACTGAGTTCTCTAGTTCAAACTTTGATTAAATCAAGCTCCAAATTGGCGATTGTGTTTACTAACTGGTCGAAGGAATACTGACTAACTGGCGAAGACTAACTTCAATTCCACTTCGCGTATGCCATTAAATTACTTGTTAGCTTCCATGCATGCCAGTGGCCTCCTTTGCTGCTCTCTAGTGTAAATAAAACCATCTTCTGTTATGCGCATTGTATGCAATAATTTTCGCAATAACCGCTATTCACTTCTCTCTCTTAACTATGGTATCCATATGCCGATAAATAATAACCGCTTCAGTATTCCTCGTGTGAGTCCGCGATTATCAAAGCGCCCGCTGTATATGTATATACCGAGTACTACAGTGCTATATGTATATATACACTGTGGTCCATCCACTATAGCACCATATAGTCATGTAATTATAAAATCGAGAAGAATAACATGAAGGACCCTCTCAAAGTCGCAAATGAAGTTTAGTACGGCTTTTATGGCATGAGGATTGGATCATAATACAGCTTCGATTCAGTCGGTAGAATTCACAGCAATTCAATAGAGAGAAACTGTATTATGTCGAAATTTTAATTCCTTCCACATGACACTGAGCTTTGCCTATTCTTACTTCTTTATTAACTAAATGTGCTAAAAACAGTCATCATGTTTTTGAACTCCTATAAAGTTGAACCATAGAATGTAACCAGTCTGCCATCGGTATGAAAAATAAAAGCGGTAGTTACAAAACTTGAATAAAAAAATCGGATTCGGTATGTATATGGTGTTATAACATGGCATGTAAGGATTTGCGTACACATATACAGAATGGCACGCTTTTGAAACTATGAACTAGGAAATCTTTAAATGGTCAAAGCATATTAATGAGGAGTTGAACGATAATTTGGGTTCATATAATATTAGTGTATATACTGTAACTATATATGTTTTCATTGTAATTTATAATTGTCAATTTAATTTTCTCTTCATGAGTGACAAGAATTGTATACACATCGTAGAGGCACTTGGATTCTCAGTTACGCCGGTAAGTGAACCGAAATTCTTTCGGTGAAACAGCTTGTCCTCGGTTAACTAGGTGGAAATTAGTTTACCCGTTAATAATGGTTTAAAAATAACTGAGGCCTTGTTGTGGATAGAGCGTTCCTTTCATTCATATATGCATATATTTTTACATTGCAGGTACTGTCAGTTGTAAATCAAAATGCCGAAGAAGAAGACTGGAGCTCGCAAGAAGGCGGAGAAGCAGAAGGTTCGACAGAAGAACATAAGGTCGGCAAAGGATAATAGAAACCTGGCAGAATATCCTTGCAATTCATCTATGGAATGCGACAAGTGCAAGAAAGTTCAGAAGAATCGTGCATTTTGTTACTTTTGTCAATCGTATCAACGCTTGCCACAGTGCGCTCATTGTGGAAAGGTCAAGTGTATGTTGAAAACTGGAGATTGTTTAGTAAAACATGCCGGCGTATTCACGACTGGCCTTGGCATGGTGGTAAGTAGCTATTGGAATCAGTTGTTTCGTGCAATATAAATTTTGAAATTAGAGTTACTGTTAATGTGCTGAATTAATTTCCAGGGTGCCATCTGCGATTTCTGTGAGGCTTGGGTGTGCCACGGGCGGAAATGCCTTGCAGCTCATGCTTGCACATGTCCATTAACAGATGCCACTTGCATAGAATGTTCTCGTGGTGTTTGGGAACATGGAGGAAGAATTTTTCGATGTTCTTTCTGCGATAACTTCTTGTGTGAAGATGATCAATTCGAACATCAAGCGTCGTGTCAAGTTTTAGAATCCGAAAGCTTCAAGTGCCAATCTTGTAATCGATTGGGTCAAGTAAGTTTGAATAAGGATGCTGCTTTGAATATTAGCTTCTTGGACCTCCGTTCATCAAATCCAGGGATGATTCATGATATAATTTAATTCTGTGTCTTTCAGTATTCCTGCTTAAGATGCAAGACTTGCTACTGTGATGATCATGTTCGCAGAAAAGGTTTTAAATACGAGAAAAATAAGGCTATACCCTGCCCCAAGTGTAATTATGACACCGTAGAAACCAAGGATCTTAGCATGTCGAGTAAGAATAAATTATTTGTGGTCGGACTATTCTATAATAGCTGTAGCGGTTGCGCTGAAATAGTTTTGGAAAGGAACAAACTAATGAAAACTGGAATTTTACAGCTCGAAGTCATAAATTCGGTCGTCAAGGAGGACCTCAGGAAGATGATGACGACGATTATTATTCTGGTGGCGGTGCCGGAGGATATTCTGGCTACGGTAGCTATGGTGGAAATTATGGTGGAGGGGATGATGATGAGGGCGATGATGATGATGGTGAATATTTTTCCAAAATCTTCCTTGCTAATTTTTGTGAGTCATTTTAGGGTGTAATATGTTGAATATAATAATTCCGCAGATGATTCCGAAGATGATGATGACGACGATGAAGAGGAAAGCCAGGAGTCTGAAACGGAAGCTAAAGCCAAAGAGTAAACTCTTGATTGATGGTCGCTGATGTGCGGAAGTGTCAAAATATTCTAGAAAACTGTTTACAACTTAAATCTTCCACACGGCGATCAAAGCTAAGTGCTAAGTTCGGTATATTCATCTTAATAAATCGGTGTATTTTAAATACTACACAGTTAAACGGAGAAATATTTCATTCGTACGAGCTTTAAACCTATAGGATAAGTTAAGAACGCACAGGTAGCTTGATACCATTACTTCGAACATTCGTCACCGCAAAAATAATGAAATTATTATGTGTGAGAATCGAAAAACAAGGTTGCCGCAGACAATCTTGCGATGGAGTCGAACAACTCGACTTCGTGATGCCACTCAACGTAACCCCAATGCTCAGCCTGGAATTCCATTTCAAGCCTGCTCAAATGCACTGCCTCTTTGGGTGTCAGTCTGTCCATGACGGTAGCAGTTGCCAAAATGACCGATTTTATAGCATCCGCACCAAACACAAAACCTGAATTCAAAGAATTACATTCATTATTTGTTACACTGCTAACTGATACCGGCAACGAAATAACTAGCTATCACCTGTAAATTGGACAAATACCTTGGATCGCTTCAAAGCTGTGGCTTTCGAAAAATCTAGTCAGCGTATCAACTGTATCCAATGGAATGACTGGTGGGATGATACCGGTTGCCAAAGGCAGCGGAACTCTGAACTCATTTTGAAACCAATCTATTATCGGATCCCATTTCTGTTTTTGAATAGCTAGTAGCTTCTCGTTGTCCTAGATCAGAAAACAATTAATTATTTTTTGGGGTTCAACTTTAAGAGTAAAATTGGTGTTAGAAGACCAGCAGTAGCATCAAATGTGTAATGCGAAAGACTATAAAATCATCTTACATCGCATCTGTACAAGATGGTATCCATGTCTAAGGACGAAATTATGTGATCTATGAGTTCCGTTTTAGCTTTCCTTAAGGGATTGTCTTGAACTGTGTTACAGAGAGCGGTCTAAAATGAATAATTAAAATAGAAAGATGCATTGGCAATTACTTGCTAATATCAGGTACGGTCAAAGTACACTGTACGACCAGAGTTGTCAACCGAAAAATTACTTACCAAATGCATAACATTTGGCTGCACAATCTTCTTTTGAGAACACCATTCAGCAGCAACAGCAGCTGCTAAGTTTTCATCTTTAATTGTTAAAGTCTGTTTGCTCGGTGTCTTTAACGGCTTCCTATCCAAATGGATTTCAAATCCGCCTGAAGGACTCTTTTCAACTGTGGCATCCAAGTAAAATCGTTTGATGGCTGTAACAGACATTAGTAGTTGATTTTGAACTACAATTTGAAGTTAATGATTTGTATACACCATACATGATAAATGACTCACGTTCTGGAAGATAACGCCGCGAAGATGAGACTGTAAATGGACTTTCTCCTTTGGTTTGTGACCCCAAGAACTGGCTTTGACCTCTTTGAATCCCATTGATGCTGGATACCCAGGTCTTCCTGATTAATTGGAAATGCAACTTCATTTCAAAATTTCGTTCTATAAATGAAGAATGATGACTTCTGATTTCCACGCTTTTCAAATCTCTTCCGGCAAAATTAATGACAAACTGCGTCAAGTAATCCTGCGGCACGTTCAAATATAAGTGTTGTAAATAACATTTGCAATTTTTATGCCAGCATTTTGTGCCGGGTATTCAGACGATCTCTTACAACTTACTTTCACTGGATCACGTACACATACAATCGTCATTTAATTCATGTGAATCGAATGACTGGGACACTGGGACTGGGTTTCACTTTTGGGTAGTCCGAAAGGGTGCCACTTGATCACCAGGACCAAACGGCAAATTCCAATCTTCTGACCAGTGTAGTGAGCTGTCCCACCATATCCAAGCTGAGGTTAACACAAACTCGTGAACAGTTCCGAAAGTTTCCAAAATTAACACGGGGTCCTGCCCTTCCATGGATAGGGTCAGGGGTAATCCAAAATTAAAATTGAGACTCATCCATCGAGCGAAGCGAGGGACAGAACTCAGTTATTTTTTTGTCGGATTTTGCCCTAGTACTCTGGCTATGACCCGAGGAAAACTGCAATGTTGAAGCATAGGCGGGAACACTCTGGAGGGCATTCCTTGGAATCCATGAGTGACCAGGCTATTCTGAGACGGCCATCTTATAGAACATGCTTCAGTCTACAAAACCAATCTTTAATTTGTCAGATTTCGACTTAGTACTCTGGCTATGACCCGAGGAAAACTGCAATGTTGAAGCATAGGCGGGAACACTCTGGAGGGCATTCCTTGGAATCCATGAGTGACCTGGCTATTCTGAGACGGCCATCTTATAGAACATGCTTCAGTCTACAAAACCAATCTTTAGTTTGTCAGATTTCGACTTAGTACTCTGGCTATGACCCGAGGAAAACTGCAATGTTGAAGCATAGGCGGGAACACTCTGGAGGGCATTCCTTGGAATCCATGAGTGACCAGGCTATTCTGAGACGGCCATCTTATAGAACATGCTTCAGTCTACAAAACCAATCTTTAGTTTGTCAGATTTCGACTTAGTACTCTGGCTATGACCCGAGGAAAACTGCAATGTTGAAGCATAGGCGGGAAGACTCTGGAGGGCATTCCTTGGAATCCATGAGTGACCTGGCTATTCTGAGACGGCCATCTTATAGAACATGCTTCAGTCTACAAAACCAATCTTTAGTTTGTCAGATTTCGACTTAGTACTCTGGCTATGACCCGAGGAAAACTGCAATGTTGAAGCATAGGCGGGAAGACTCTGGAGGGCATTCCTTGGAATCCATGAGTGACCTGGCTATTCTGAGACGGCCATCTTATAGAACATGCTTCAGTCTACAAAACCAATCTTTAGTTTGTCAGATTTCGACTTAGTACTCTGGCTATGACCCGAGGAAAACTGCAATGTTGAAGCATAGGCGGGAAGACTCTGGAGGGCATTCCTTGGAATCCATGAGTGACCTGGCTATTCTGAGACGGCCATCTTATAGAACATGCTTCAGTCTACAAAACCAATCTTTAGTTTGTCAGATTTCGACTTAGTACTCTGGCTATGACCCGAGGAAAACTGCAATGTTGAAGCATAGGCGGGAACACTCTGGAGGGCATTCCTTGGAATCCATGAGTGACCTGGCTATTCTGAGACGGCCATCTTATAGAACATGCTTCAGTCTACAAAACCAATCTTTAGTTTGTCAGATTTCGACTTAGTACTCTGGCTATGACCCGAGGAAAACTGCAATGTTGAAGCATAGGTGGGAACACTCTGGAGGGCATACGTTGGAATCCATGAGTGACCTGGCTATTCTGAGACGGCCATCTTATAGAACATGCTTCAGTCTACAAAACCAATCTTTAGTTTGTCAGATTTCGACTTAGTACTCTGGCTATGACCCGAGGAAAACTGCAATGTTGAAGCATAGGCGGGAACACTCTGGAGGGCATTCCTTGGAATCCATGAGTGACCTGGCTATTCTGAGACGGCCATCTTATAGAACATGCTTCAGGCTACAAAACCAATCTTTAGTTTCTCAGATTTCGACTTAATACTCTGGCTATGACCCGAGGAAAACTGCAATGTTGAAGCTTATACTATATGACTTGCAACCATTTAATAGGTTGTTCCTATCAATAAATTTAAATGAAATTACCTGCTACTTTTGCTAACAAATCCCAATTTTCCTTTTGTCGTGCTGCCTAGGTTCCAGGAATGGCTGCCGATGAATTATCCTCCATTCTTTTTTTTACATCCTACGCAAATTCAACATTACATAATTATACATGGTAATTCTAATTGAAATACAAATAAACTAAATTTCAGCCTCCTTCATTACAAAGATGGTCCATATGCACACGAGAATGATAGTTAATAGGATGTGATTATTAATGCAAATGCTCTAACCTCCAAAGCACTCCATAATTATAATATGATTCGAGATGTTTTGTTTTTCTTTTGTCTTTCCATTTTCTGCAACAAAAGTCTTATCTGCTTCACCGCGTCGCTGATAACCTTGTAGACATAGTGGTGGAATTAGTTTCGCTGCCTTCTCTAGCCAATAGAAAGAACTGATCTATTCCAATGCATGCCGTACAACCAACAGAGATTATGCTCGTCGTGTGTTGAGTGTTGCTAGAGGTAGAGTGACCTCGCGAATATACATCTAATTGATTTTATACTTTCGAAAATCTGTGCCATTACATGTAAATTTGGTGCCTGTAGTTCTTTACGAAGTGTTTTGGTCAAAATTAAAAGATTTATGAGATTCGCTTATTCCATCCTCCCCTTGAAGAAGCAGAAACTTATGCAGGATCTGTCAGATATTCGTGAGTTATTTTTTATTATAAAAACTAGTAAAGTACTGAAATTTATTTTGACATTATTCGCAAATAAGATTGCATCCCAGTTTAATTGCAATTCGCTGGTTTGTGCATGGGTTTGCCCTAACGAAATCCAACTCAGCCTCGTCACTAAAATGTGTCTGTGTTCTTTATATTGCAGGGAAAGAAATCGACATAACCTTCTATTTAATGAGAAGGACAGCTGCTGACATGAAAGCCATAGACCCTTTCCGCTATTGTTGCAGGCTGTCACTGCTAAATGCAATGGAGATGCGTCAGGAGAAGATGCTTGAAAATTATGGTAAGTATATATATTATATGTTTTGTGGGGTCAAAAACTGGTCAAAATCAGGTCAAAATCTATTTAAGTTTAACGAAAAGATTAATGAATGACCCCAAAGAATCATGTACTTCTGTCGTAATGCAAACTGTGGAGTCCAGAATGTATATCATTTCGTGTCAACAAAGAATATTGCATATTTGCTGTAAAGTGCACATAATTTTATTCTTTCCTGGGTTCTGGAAGTTGGGGGAATACTGATCCGCCTTTTTTGAAAAAGCTAGTTTTTTTAAACCTAAACTATATAATGTGTAGGTGAAGATTATTTGGTGCCAGTTAATAACAAGGCTAAATCTAATAATCCGTCCATTTCAGGATGTACATTGCGAAAATATTCAAATTGTAGAGGGGGGCATGAAGTAAATATCCAGCCATAGTAACCATGGCTGGTAGAAAGAATATTGCAACATGCTGCAGTACGCAAGAGGTTAAGAGTCGCGGAACACTGATCCACGACATTCTGATCCCCGGTAATCTCATCCCTGGATAAGTCGTCACTAGGATAAGTGAACCTTTTACGTACTGATCCCTAAGTAAACTGGTCGACGGGTTTAATGATCAACCGGATAACTGATCCTTTAGGAACACTTAACCACAAAATCTTGGAGAGCTTGATTTTTTAGATTATAGTGACAAGTAAGCATTGCAAAAGAGAGATGAAAGTTAATCATTTACCCCTTCCCCTCCTAGGATGTCACACATAAGTATTACTAAGACGGGTAGTGGGGAAGTCAGCTCGACTCACCCTATGATTTCCTGTGTTACGCGACTCCCCGACCTTACATAACCTAATTCATGGAGATACAACTCTAATAATATTTACCTTACCTAAACTGATCATAGGAGTCCCTAAGCATAGGATTTGATAGGGAGAGTTGCTTAGAATATGATATGAAATGAGATAATACGCCAAACAATGGCTTTACAGCTCTTAAGCTTCACATTTTACTTCCCATAAAAAATTTAAAAAAGGGACCAGTATTCCTATGTACTAGCTATCCTAGTAGCTCAGTTTATCTAGGTTATCAGTTATCAGGTGTATCGGTTTTCCGGGGGATCAGCCAACTGGTACCGGTGGACTGATTATCGTAGTTTAATATGATTTTTGCTTCAATATCAATAAAATCAATTTGGGAAAAGTCAGAATATGCTTTGGTTTTTCTAAAACCAACAGCAATCACCTGCTGTTTGTGCCTGAATCGTGTAAGAGAGACGGAGAGGAGAGAAATTGTACTGGTAGATTTGGCTTTTACTTAAATGTGCATGATTGAGCATTGGTGCTGTTTAGCATCAGTACTTGGTGTATGTTAATTGTTGTCATTTAAATGTTGTTGTTTAACTCCTACCATATGATTGTATAACTGTACCGAGTTTATGTCATCAGTTCAAACTATGCTACTTCCGTTATGCAATTGGATTAATCTTGTTCTTATCATGTCCTTTACTACATTAGCTCTCTATGCAGAGCAAACCAATTCTCATGTTTTTTTCCAACTCTGCGCCTATAAAAGGAGCAGAGAAATCAGTCTAAATTGTCACTTGTATTTTCGTTGTCATTCCGTTACTATGTCCGTTTCAATAGAGAACTCTCAAGTTGTTTGAATTAACTCCGTATTATTTCCTACATTTCTCATTGATTCCATTTTGCACCATCATCCTCTGTTGTTTAGTTCGGTCGACACGAGATCAAGTGTACCATCGCGATATAGCTACACCAAGTATCCTTAGTTAGCCTTGTCTCCATGCACCAAGCTATATCTTACCTTGTACCAAGCACCTTACCTTGTACCAAGCACCTTACCTTGTACCAAGCACCTTATTCTGTACCAAGCAGCTTATTCTGTACCAAGCAGCTTATTCTGTACCAAGCACCATATTCTGTACCAAGCACCTTACCATTGTACCAAGCACCTTCCTAGCACCAAGAAACCCTACCAAGTACCTTATGAATTAATATTACCATCCCTGAGCACACCACATAAATCCTCTCCTAGCTAACTCCTAACACTCTCGCCAACTTGCCCTGCAGAACATCCTCGCATACAAACACCTGCTTTAATGAGATTAAGTACTGCGGGGTTAGTACGCTAATTTTACACCCTAACCAAAAAACGCCAACCACACGGCGGCCAGATTAAATAGCCTTAAGTTAGTTAAATAAACGTGGATTTTAGATTAATTTAATTTATTAACTTATTGACACAATATCAGACCTACATTCCAACGAATTAGTGCAGCAAACAGTGCTATAAAATAACAGGGAAATCAACCGATAGATTCATATAATTATTTGTAATATATATAATAGGTGTCAATATCTCAACCTTTGTCCACCAGATTTACAATTCTTTCATCGCGGTAGAAAGCAAAAATAATGTATAGTTGACTGCAATACAGTAATGACTCTTTATATCGGTTTTTGAGGGGAATCTGGCCGAAGACCGTTATAAAGAATACACCGTTATATGGTTACAAGAATATTTTTCCAGAATTCGGTTGTAAAACGTTAATGCAACAAAAGTAAACATCCCTATGCTTTGCTAAAATAGTCTGTAACCAAATGCTGTTTAGGTTTTTCCACTAAACGTCGACCAGCTTAACGATCGACAATAGAAATCGCGGAAGCTATTTCTTCGGTGTTTCATTGGTATCCTGCTGAGCAACCCACAGTTTCAGTTGCTCGACTAAGCCCACTGCAGTCTCGAGAAAAAACATATTGAGAAATTTAAATTTTGGCACTCCTGCCCAGAAAGTTCTTTGTACCAATCAGAGCGTCCGAAATTACCACCGTTGTTGGAGTACGATATACATGGCTAACATACGGAAGGTGCCTTGAAATCTCAACATTATAAAGAGTTAACCGTAATAGCGAATCACCGTTACTGGAGTACATTTGTAATGTTAAAGCATAGGATCGCTGCCGGGACTCACAAGTGCCAACGTTATAGGGAGTAAACCGTTATTAGGGATACCGGTATAAAGAGCTATTACTGTACCTTGCGAAATTAGATCACATTTGCACTGTACACTGTAGCGCAATTATAGAAAACTTTGTGAAAATGGCGAGAGTGGAAAATCAAATCTTGCCGCTGTTGACATTTAGTATAGATTGGAACTAGTAACGATGGTGATTTCAAACAGGCAGTAGTGTTAGCTTCTATCCTGCTCCAGTTTTTATGTACTGTTCAAATACCTGCCAATGTTTACGACAGAAAGTAACAGGAGTAGTACGATAAAAAACGGGAAGAGTACAACAAAGAGTAACGGAAAGAGTACGACAAAGAGTAATGGGAACAGTACGTTAGGGACTAACGGGAACAGTACGATAGGGAGTAACGGGATCAGTACAGCAAAAAGGAGTGGGAGCAGTAGAGCAGAGAGTAATAGTTGCAGTATAGTATGTCAGAGAGAAACGGTAGCAGTACGGCCGAGAGCAACTGGAGCTTAAAGGTATAAAGTAACGGGAGCAGACCGTTAGAAAGTTAAGGGAGCAGACCGTTAGAAAGTAACGGGAGCAGCCCGTTAGAAAGTAACGGTAGCAGTCCGATCGAAAATAACAGGATTAGAAGGAAGGAAAATAGCGCTGGTTAGAGCAACGTTGGTCCTTGCTACTCCCGATAACGGTTTCCGTAAGGATACCGTTACAATGTCTCGTATTGTTACCGTTAAACTCTTTTACTGCTTCCGTTAAGCACTCTTATAAATCCCCTTAGTCTCCCGTACTGCTGCAGTTAGTCTCCCGTACTGCTGCAGTTAGTCTCCCGTACTGCTGCAGTTAGTCTCCCGTACTGCTGCAGTTAGTCTCCCGTACTGCTGCAGTTAGTCTCCCGTACTGCTGCAGTTAGTCTCCCGTACTGCTGCAGTTAGTCTCCCGTACTGCTGCAGTTAGTCTCCCGTACTGCTACCGTTTACATAAGCCTCTATATCTCACTCACTCCTCCGGTTCCCTCCTCAGATTGCTGACGTTAATGTTAGTCTGACAGGGGCCGTTACTGCTAATCTCTCGTAATGCTCACGCTGGGTTTAATGTATACGAAACAGAGTTACAGGAGCAGCATGATTATTAAGGGAAATGTATAATAAAGAATGGGAGCAGTTCGATAGCCAAAAACTGGAGCCTTACGACAGGGTAACGTATTTAAATTTATAAATTAAGAAATATTATAGTTTAAACTTGATACATTAGAGTTAAAAATCAGGCGTGAAAAATGCATAGAATATCCAAATCAAATTATAGAAGTTGTTTAGAAAGCCCTATTGTAATTAAAATTTCAAAAGTCTATAACTTTCGAATTACGCGGGCTATAAACATCGAATTACCAGCATAAGAACGGCAATTAAAAGAAGTATCATCGTTGTAAATTTTATAACGATACGTCTCATACTTTAGAAGCAATGATGATGACAAAAAAAATTAAAAATGTGGATGACCTTTGACCTGGTGGTGACAGAAATTTGAAAATACCCGCGTTCATTTCAGAATTCAAAGAAGTATCGGTGGTGAAAATTTTAGATTTCCAGCTCTTGTAGTTTCGGAGGAGTTTTAGGACAGATTAACAAACTTTTTCCATTATAATACAGATGTACTTAATTGTTGTTGTAGTGGAAGCACAAAATATCGGGAATATGTATCTTTAGGTTACTTGAAAGACCCTCAATTGCTCTAAACAATGGCATTCTCAAAATTGCCAGGTCACTCATGGATTCCAAGGAATGCCCTCCAGAGTGTTCCCGCCTATGCTTCAACATTGCAGTTTTCCTCGGGTCATAGCCAGAGTACTAAGTCGAAATCTGACAAACTAAAGATTGGTTTTGTAGACTGAAGCATGTTCTATAAGATGGCCGTCTCAGAATAGCCAGGTCACTCATGGATTCCAAGGAATGCCCTCCAGAGTCTTCCCGCCTATGCTTCAACATTGCAGTTTTCCTCGGGTCATAGCCAGAGTACTAAGTCGAAATCTGACAAACTAAAGATTGGTTTTGTAGACTGAAGCATGTTCTATAAGATGGCCGTCTCAGAATAGCCAGGTCACTCATGGATTCCAAGGAATGCCCTCCAGAGTCTTCCCGCCTATGCTTCAACATTGCAGTTTTCCTCGGGTCATAGCCAGAGTACTAAGTCGAAATCTGACAAACTAAAGATTGGTTTTGTAGACTGAAGCATGTTCTATAAGATGGCCGTCTCAGAATAGCCAGGTCACTCATGGATTCCAAGGAATGCCCTCCAGAGTCTTCCCGCCTATGCTTCAACATTGCAGTTTTCCTCGGGTCATAGCCAGAGTACTAAGTCGAAATCTGACAAACTAAAGATTGGTTTTGTAGACTGAAGCATGTTCTATAAGATGGCCGTCTCAGATTAGCCAGGTCACTTATGGATTCCAAGGAATGCCCTCCAGAGTGTTCCCGCCTATGCTTCAACATTGCAGTTTTCCTCGGGTCATAGCCAGAGTACTAAGTCGAAATCTGACAAACTAAAGATTGGTTTTGTAGACTGAAGCATGTTCTATAAGATGGCCGTCTCAGAATAGCCAGGTCACTCATGGATTCCAAGATTTAATTCTCCTTTCACATCGCTGCGAGCAAACGGGAGAATGATATGCGACGTAGCAGCTCCCTCGAACTCAGCTGGCCTGGCTGGGGCACTGTGACACGAAGGAAAAAAATCCTTAAAAAGAAAGGGATTCTCAAACCTTAACTTGAAGCTTTGACCTGCAACATCTAAATTATTCGATTAAAGCAAATGCCCGTTACAGGTAATTTGCTATTCGTGAATTAACTTATTACTAGATGTTAAATCAGCTTTGAGCATAAAAATGCTTAAGTTTGGTAATCTTTCCAAGAGAGTATTTCGCACAAGTACTCAAGGAGATCTAGGCGACAATATTGACCTAAGGGAAATAAGCAAGAGTTAAAAAGGCGCTTCAATTTGACCCGTCTAGAATTGAGCGCGCGACCGGAAGACAACTGCATCCATATCTTTTGTGTATTTGACGAGCTTAATATTTAATATTATCTGCCCAATCTCTAATCGCAGTTATCGGTATAGTGAAACGGACATTACATTAGCCATTAGCTCTAAATTTGGGTAGTAAGAAGTTTATTCTCTTAAACTTTGAAATGGAGACCGCACGGCAACGAGTCAGTGGAGCGTTTTTGCCAAACTTTCATGGAAAGCACATTTGCTTGCTTGGAACTGTAATTAAGGTACGCTGATATGTAGATTCAATCTAACCGTAATGAACTCTACCGACTAATTACTGTGGCTAAAAATCCTCAGGAGAGCCAATGAGTTTTTTGAATAACTACATATGTAATCCCGATTTTTTTATATTACAGGCTGACGGCGGCGGCTCTGCTTTTCAAGTTCGATCCTGCGATGGTGCTCAAATAACGATTCGACTCAAGCAACCAGTGAACGAGCCATTATCTGGACTAATAGAAGTTTATGGCATCGGTCAAGGAAAGAATTTAGTTTTGGCGGATTCATTCACCATATTCCCTGAAGAAATAGAAAAGAAATTTGGTATGCCATTTAAACTGAACTCTACCCTATGACATTACTAACCACTATTAATTGGTTGCAAATAATTAGCTTCGGGGATTGCATATAAGCAGCTGTTACTGATTACATTCTTACTGTTCCGTTTGTTTCTAGATATGGCTTCGTACAACGAATATGTCAAACTGGTCAACACAATCGAAGGACCTGAAAACCCTTGGAAAATCGATTGAATGACATCACAGCAAACCACGAACCTTAGCTGTAAACCATAATATACCTTATACAATACTCCATGATTTAGTTTAAAATTAAATTTATACCTATCTGCATTCATGTCGAGGGTAACCCGTAATTTTTCACAAGTTCCAATCTTCTGCAATGAATTTGATGTCATTTATGGTTTGAATACAACGTAATCGATATGCCACAGTCGCCTATAAAAATAAAGTACATCTTTTGTCAAAATTGGTGGTTGTTTTTATGATATTGCACACAAAAAGTACATCTTACATCAAACCTTGCGTTACTGTGGAAGTATCAGACACGTACTTTTGTCATCCCATCGGTTCCTTACATCGTCACAGCAAAACTTTATTCCGCTCCACTTTTGTCGCACCAAGATGTCATACCAAAGGCTGACATCTTGACATTCGTCCCCGGTTGCCATGACAAGGACATGTCACCGGTAATTGGCTCTGAAAAAGAATCAGCTTAGTGTAGTCAGTGTTCTGAATATTTATCTAGCGCTCCCAACAATATATCATCATCCAGCCTAACACCGGAACCAACCTCGATGACTTATCACCTCAGCGATCACCGGTTTCGGTTATACAGCTAAAATTAGTTGTGGTCATCACACGATCTCCCCACTAGGGGTGGTTTAAAAATACTATTAATCAACGGACAATGTGTAGCCGATAGATTACTTCTATACATAATATATGTATGTATATATTTTACTACTATATTTACTAGATTGGTGACAAGTCTTGTTACGACAAGAGCTTTATCAAACTTCCCATCAACCTATTGGCTCTTCATAACCGTGGCGTCTTTTTGAGCGTCGAGCTCTTGCAGCTTGCACCACAATTTACAAATTATGCTAATTCACGTCCACATACCGAAGGCAGGCATACGTTTGCGTCGTTCTCGAGGGAACGTTCAACAATGATATCATCAATTTTAACCAGTTTTTGACCGATCCACCCTTGTATCAGCACACATCATCAGGGTTCAAACCCAACCATCAAGTAGCCATGGTGATATGATCAAGACCTATACCCATCAGTTAGCAATTAAGACCTTTAATTGTAATTAAAACTAAGTTAAAGCTAAAATTTTATAGTCTTCAATGCGTTGCTCTACCTAACTCGTTGAAGGAAGCTACAATCTTAAAGATAAAGCAGCTAAACTAGATATTAGGTTTACAAGCTCCATATTTAACTTTAATTACACGTAATTAAATTTTACCATTTTATCCTGTTTTCAAGATGATATCATAATTGCTCCAACCCATCCACCCTTAAGTTATCCTTAAATCATCGAAAGCCTTATCATCCACTTTTGATTCTGATGATATAATTGTTGAATGCTCCACTACTTGAAAATTTCTTTCACTTTGATGCATTTAACTTCGATTTCAAGTTCTCTTTGAAGGCACAAGTCCTTTTTCCAGAACGTGCTTCCAATTTGGTTCTCTCTCTCTCTCATTACCCGAACCCGAAGGACTAACTAGTCGCATAAAAGCAGACCTCTGGAACAGTTGTTTTCGGTTAAAGTGAAGTGGTAAAGACGAGGACAGTTAATTATTTTTCAGTTAATAACTTTTAATATTATTTTAATATTGTTACTTCAAGTTAAAGTGACAAACTAATTTTGTTAAAGTGATCTCGAATTGTACCACTCAAGATACGAGTAGCTGTATCATCTTAAACTACACGTTGAATATGTGAAAGCAAGAGGGCGGTTTTGTAGGGACTGTGCTAATAACGCTAAAGATAATCGGATAAACTTTTATATCCATCAACCTTGATCAAGTTAAAGCGATAATTTTTTAGCGAAGACACGTTTATTTCAGAGAAGAATTGAACTACCTTATTCTGAAGACTTTGTTTAATCCCTATGTTGTAAAAAATTTAAATTCAGAGCTTGAGGATCTTCTTACTACCAGGTAATGGTTTTCGTTTGCATTTTGGATGTACACTACAGCCTTTACCATATTCATTTTTCCAAGTTTAAACTCCTAAAACAGAATCTTAGCCTAAACTCAGAACACTCAAGTATTAAGTTTATGGGCTTAAACGAAAGCCCATAAATTCGTCTTACTCATACGAAACATTATGACTTAAAATTCTGAAAAGTTATCAAATGGGAGTAAAAGCGTGCACTGAACGGCTTGCCAGGGAACCAGTTTCCACGATTGTTTCAGATATCTTTCTCGCGCCTAACGATTGGAACGCTGTTACAATGTACTTTTCCAAATTGTTTTAGTTTACCATGATCAAAATTGTAGTGACTACCGTTCAAGCTATAATTCATAATTCTAGCTGCCGTATTAATGATTTTACTTGGTAAACAAGTTTGTGGCTCAGTTAGATTTTAAACTTTTTTAGTGACTGTACCGAGGTATTTTTAAACTTGCAGCTAGGTTTTACACACACTGAATTCTGCTGATATTAATTTATGGTTTGTAAAGAAAAGCTTGTTTCCGTTCTTTCTTTTTTTACGGGAAAATCCATTTTATTTATGAACAGCTTCTAAAATCTTTTAATTACATTCCCAATAAAGACTCGAACAGTTCGCTACATGGTCTTCGCCCTAAAAGACGCTTTACACCACGTATATAAACAACACACAAGGGGGCGTTCATTTGGCAAAGCAAGAAGAGACTGGAATCAGATTAAGCTTTCCGCGTTAAGTGTTTCCAGTCTAAAACAATGTTCTCTACAAAAAAAACGAGACGCGTTGCAGAAAAGTCAGACGTCAAAGTTTTAGAGGACCTAGGAATTGAAAGGATACCATTGATTCCCATGGTAAACGTTTGCAGATCCAACTCACCAACCTCGAATTAGTCAAAAAAACACTTTTGACTTGCATTTAAAAGCTAATTAGGGAGTGAGTAACTTTATCTGTAGTAAGCAAAAAATTAAGCTGTAAAACTTTCACGTTTGTCTTCAATAATTATAACAAATCAGAAGATAACGGCTCTACTACGACTGGTAACATATTTCTCCTCCCGCGAAAATGCAACACTATAACAGTTGGATCATTGGTACCTATTGTTTCTGTTCGTTTAAGCCAGTAATCGTTATTGCCTCTTACATGCTTACCGTAGAGGGCCCTTGCTGATGCTGGCTTTTGGATTTGAGACACATGTTAAAGTGTGGTTCAAGGCTCCCCATGATCAAGCAAATTTTAATTAAATTACTTTGTGGCTTTACAGAAGTCACAAAATGATGAAACTCAATGTTTATGACCAATGCTGTCTCTGCCCCTGCCCGTCAAGAAGATCGGACGAATACTGTACGAGAGAGGAAGTTAAGAAGAAAAAGGAAAAACCAAAGACTTTGGGAACTTTATCATGTTGCCCTCGGCGCAAAATTTGCGTTGAATGCTTTGAAAAACTTGAGGCATGCAGATACTGCCATACGCGTGAACCGGGATTCAATCAAATCAGGTACGTCCATTTTGTTTATATTAGTTTCCTCCACAGTTTATTTGTAGTGACGCCTCATTGACGAATGTAGTTTCCTCCGAATCCAATTGCAAAAACATTGGTTGAGCAATCAAAGTCATCACGGTCTGGAAGTACTTCGAATCGTACTAAATCGGACTCTGTTACTAAGAATAAGTTCAGTGGGAGAGACTACTCACTTTTTTCCCCCGGGGGAAGATTCTTTTTTGGCTAACTTTCTTCCACAGGGGGAAACTTTCTTACCCGCTAATGATATCGTGACGTCACCTAATGAGATGCGGGGGAAATTAACTTCCACCCGGGTAAAATATTTTTCCAAAATGGAGCCACCAGACTCAATTATAATTCACCAGGTTACAAATTAGCATGATATATATGAAAGTCCGCATTAAATACAACAAATTAGCCGAGGCGAAGTGAAATCCAACGTGAGCAAATTCTGTTATAAGCTACAGTAGAAAACGAAAAATGTATGTGTGATAACGTACGTTCATGCTAGTCTGCAGAGCAGAGGAGAAAGGATATGGCGATGGAGAAAGGCGGAGAAAGTTATGGCGCAACACATAGTATTTGCTTTCTCTCAGTCAGTAAATGGAATTTGCCTCGCTATTTATATGATCTCAAATTCACGTCTTTGTTTAGATTTGTTATAGAGTGATGTAACAACTCCTTTGTTAATGGATACAGGTTTTTGAGAAACTTATCCCCGAGGTTATACTCCTGGTTGTACAGTGGAATCATATTTGGATTAGAATCTTAATAGGACTGGTTATGCAGTATATAGGAACTACAACTGGTTTTTTAGCTCTGTTAACGTAGTAATTTGGGTGGGAGAAATTGGGTATGACTGCAAAATACCAAAGAGTGTGTTCTTGGAAGAGTAGTGGAATGTATTAGGACAAGATGAGAGGAGTAGTCCAGCCGGCCGCCTACTAAAATCAAGACACATAAATTGAGTTGTCGTCTGGAAGGCAGGTTCTGCGGGTAGTTAAAAAGCACCCGGGTCGTGTAATTAAGAATATGAGATTCTCGCTTTTAGGATGTATCCATTGGAATTGGAAGAGATTACATTACTCGATCCTAATGTATATGTATCTTGTGCTTTTGAAACAGTGGGGACGCGACGTCCTTCAACAGTTGCGTAAAAAGGGATACAAGGGCCGGAATCTTAGGAATAAGGACGTTAGCCTGCTGGAATTAAAATATCGGATTCATAAAGACGAGATGCATATGGGGCAGAGACGTGTCTTTCCAAAGATCGGGCCCTCAGCCCTACCTAGTTCAGGCTCTGTCTGGCTGGCTGGATGAGAAGAAATGTGAATCCGCGTTAGTTAGTTAGTTACGCATTCGTGTCCGTTTTTCATTACTGCTCAGAAACTCGTTTCATGAATTAAGAGTGCATTGTATTTGCAAATGGGCTTGCAGTTTTTTTTCTCAGCACACTTAATTACACACTGTCTGCTGACTCTGACTAAAGTCGGCTCGGTAGAGAGGATGGGTTATTAAAGGAAGGGAGGTGAGATCCAGACGGAATGTATGCAGGTGGATAGAATAAGATTGAATGAAAGGTGGATGCATGGAATAACATGTTTGAGATAATTGTGCTATTTAAATGCAATTTGCATCTAGTTTCCAGCCTCCCACTTTCATGCCCGTCCACTCAAGTAAGAATGAGTGATGGAAGGGTAGACGGGGTGGGGTGAGTTTTGCGGATCAAGTGCGGGGTAGGGATGAATGGGAATGTTCAAATGAGAGTGCATGTGTGTTGTGTATGATTTCACGGTGGTGCAAGCATAACGAGGATAAAATGCATGAGAAAACTAGAAGAAGGTGGAGATTGGAAAAATTTGCAAATAAATTGCATTTTCCTAGTTGTTAATGTGGAAAAATCCAGCTTTTCAAAGAGAGAGAGAGACAGTGGTTGAGGTTGATTGATTACAGGTAGGGTAAGGTGAGAGAGTGTTGGAGCTGATAAAATTAGAATCACAAGTCTGTGAGTGAGCAAACCAGATGATGGGTGAGACTGACTGTGATTCAATTTCCTTGTGGTTGGAGCAGGTATACAGGCTATTCTACTCCACCTCCTCCTTGCTGCACCTGCCAATTCTCACGTCAATTCGTGGTTAAGTGCATAAATACATGGTCGTTGTCTTGTATTTAATGTTTTTTAAATTACGTGATGGTGGGTCCCAACAAGTTTTGCTCATGAAAGCTGAAGTGCTTGTCGTGATATTTAAAAAGAGATTGTAATTAGGTGGACTAGGTCTGCTCTGCATGGGTAGGAGACTGATGGAAGGGGAGGGGTGAGCCGATGATGAGGAAGTTTCAGGGATTATCAGGTATAGTCTGTGGTGGCAAACGTAACATGGAGAGAAAAAAGAACATGATGATATGCGGGGCAATAGCAACTCGCTTGACACGGGGGCAAATGTAACATGGAGCAGTAAGCGTGCACAGAAGATACGCTGACACTGCCATAGCAACGCGCTTCAATATAACTCCCATGTTACATTTTCCCCCATTTTCATCAAGTTACCTTTGCCATCCACATTGGCAAGTTATTTTTCTTCGGAAAGTTACATTTGCCCCCTACCACTATATTTTGAAAATTTAGAATTTAAGGCTAATATAATGTAATGGATTTATTCGTCGATATGTGGCCTAGGCCCTTACAACGGCAGAACAGATTTCTTTTTCATTCTTGCTCGCTTTTGCTTATGGGAGGAGCCAACTATAGCACTTTGAGTTTTTGAAATATCAAGTTGCCGTGGGGATGAAGAGATGACGTTTGTCTTGGCTATTAAATCTCTTCATTAAACTGCATCTTGCGTAGTGGAAGGCTCGCAAAAATGATGAAGGGTCCACGTTGTTTTGTTTGCTAAATGTGTTTGCAATTTTGTTGTTGTTGGGCAAGGCTAGGGTCGGCAGACGGATACACTTTAACTCGCCACACTTGAATTCGCCACTTTTAAACTGGCCACAGTTCTAAATCGCCACAGCTATAAGTCTCCACACCTTGAAGTGGCCAACTTTGAAAAACGGTACAAAATAGTGCAGTAGACGAAGCAGGTAAGGGCGTTGAAGGTGATTTTAAGGAGAAACTGTTTATTTCTTGGTGGATTGAGGATGTTTATGTGGAATTGTGAGGCAGCCCATTTATACTAGGGTGCCCAAGGGTGCTGTAATTAAGAGAGAAGATGGGTCAATTGACGTCAGAAAAGGTCACTTTTCCATATTCCTTCGCCGTTGGAGGTTAGTAAAAGAATAATGCGCACAACTATTCGAAGGTTAGCTGCGTCCCGACCGGAAATGCCTCCTGCAGCAGTTTTTTCGAAGCAACTAAAGAAGCACCAGACAGCGTTTTCGCTAATCTTCCAAAGGACAAGAGTCTTTCTGGGACTGTTATGTACCATCGTCGGGTAGCAGAACTCATCCCCATGAACATTGACACTCGTGATGAGATTTAAATCCCTGAAGACTTCTAGCTGGATTACACGTAATGCAAAGCAAGACAGACCTAATAAACGCCCAAGATTTTCCGAAATCCCCACACTCAGAAACGAATTATGATTCGGAAATCTAGAGATTTTCTAATGTCGAGGCACCAATATGTTTCAATTTTTAACATTCAATTTGTTAAAAGACTTGTTTTTATAAGTTTTACAATGTGGCCAGTTCAAGCAATAAAAGTGGCGACTTTAAATGTGGCCAGTTTAAAAGTGGCGAATTCAAGTGTGGCGAGTTAAAGCGCAACCCGACAGACAGGAAGAGGAGGATGTGGGCACGTTGAAATTGTCGTGGCCATGGTCGAATCATGGATGTGGCGCCAGGAATGGCGGCAGCGTGACCAGGCCACCAGTCTGTATTGCAAATTACTGTTGTGCCGTACTATACTCTTGTTTTGCATTGCTTTTGTATTGCTGTTTTACTCAACTGGCATATATCACAGAAACATGGCAACTATGGATACCACATTTCCTCCTCTTATTTCTCTGCTAAGTGATTCATGAGGGCGGTAATTAATTTTCTTGAGATTGTTGTGCCGTGCTCTCCTTCCGTTAACCTTTGTGGTTCAATGGACGGTTTAAAAGATTCCGAGAGAAAGTCGTCAGGAAAGGGCGGGGGAAAGCGACGAAAAATTTATTTTCAAATCAGATGAAAATACGATATTTTACAAGTAGAAAGATTTTTAGTTGAGCAGTATATAAATCTAAACTTTTACGTTTAAAATTTAGAAATGCTCCTTAACATTCACAATTAAACAGATGTGACATGTATAAACTCCTTGGGTTTCGTCACCATATGACGCGTTACATACTACTAAAATCTTTAATTGGTAGATAGGAAAGGGCATAAAATAAAAATACAGTTTGTGCTTCTCATAGGCAAATAGAATGAAAAGGTCACATCTGCGGGACGAAAGATAACAAATGACAGTTCAGATACTGTAACGGAGGATGTGTGCAGTGCACCCGCTATGTAGGAAGAAAAATATAGGAATGTTTGCATGTACAAGTCATAACAATGATTTCCTTCAACTAAAAATAACAAAAAGGTTAAGGATAAGCTACCTTGTTCTAAAAGCTGACTCTAAACGTTTCGTTTCTCAGAAAAATATCTGCATTTAACTAATTCTGTTTTTATCTCATAGTCATAGGACGCAATGGCAATGGAGGGAACAGTCGGACACAGAGGATGAGGCATACGGAGAAGAATCTTCAGAGGATGAGTATCAACCGGAGGGGGAGGAAGCATCGTCAGAGGAAGAACACAGAGAAAATGGTAGGGGAGGTGGAAGAGGCAGGGGCAGGGGGGGTAGAAGAGGCAGACACAGAGGGGAAGGAAGAGACAGAGGGGAAGGAAGAGACAGAGGGGAAGGAAGAGACAGAGGGGAAGGAAGAGACAGAGAAGAAGTAGGAGTAGCGGGAGACGTCGTAGCGGTAGAAGTGGGTCAAGAAGTACCAGCGTCTCAAGAAGAAGCAGCGGCTCAAGAAGGAGGAGCGAACGAAGAAGTTACATTTGAAGAGTGTTCAATTTGCCTCGAAGATATTTTGCCGACAAACTATTTGCTCACAGATTGCGGACATTATTTTCGTCCTAAATGCTTCCAAAAATATCTGAATTCTGCAAGGGAGGGAAATTCGTGGCCATGCCCTACATGTCAAAGACCTAACCCAATTCCGATCGAGATTGTTCTACCCGATGCTATAGAAAGGTAATCTTTTCGACGTATTTTCACCAAACTTAAGACTTTTATTTCAGTTCCCACAAAATTAAGCGAAACCACCCCCCAAAATAACTAGCTTGACCTAGTAATACTACATCGGTTTATTCTTTAAAATGTTTTAAATTCTTTAAAATGTTTTAAATTCTTTAAAATGTTTTAAATTCTTTAAAATGTTTTAAATTCTTTAAAATGTTTTAAATTCTTTAAAATGTTTTAAATTCTTTAAAATGTTTTAAATTCTTTAAAATGTTTTAAATTCTTTAAAATGTTTTAAATTCTTTAAAATGTTTTAAATTCTTTAAAATGTTTTAAATTCTTTAAAATGTTTTAAATTCTTTAAAATGTTTTAAATTCTTTAAAATGTTTTAAATTCTTTAAAATGTTTTAAATTCTTTAAAATGTTTTAAATTCTTTAAAATGTTTTAAATTCTTTAAAATGTTTTAATTTCTTTAAAATGTTTTAAATTCTTTAAAATATCCAATATAAACTCTTTCTCTTGTGTGATTTTAGTGTGCAAGAGCTTATGGGAACGTCGCAAAAAGAAAATTATTTCCTACTTACCGAAAAATATGTCGAATACAAAGTAGAGCTTTTGTTTCCGGAATTCTGAAATTTCCGCCATACCTGTAAAACGAAAGGGTTTCCCTTTCTTTCTTGCTTTCTCCAAGTTTAAAAACCACATTAGACTTTCTCCGTATGAGACTTTTGCAGAACGGAAGTGAGTTGATTTCTAGGATCCTTCCTTTCTCATTTAGGTTCCTGTGGTCGTGTTTGGTCCAAAACTTTCTCCTGAAAACTCTCCCCAAATTTTCCGTTCTATCATCCTGTGGCGTGTCAGCTTGAGGCTTCAATTCCTTCCCTCACCATGTTCTCGGTCGTCTTCCTATTCAGTGGTGGAGTGATAACTTCCAAGTTTATATTCAGTCCCTTCCCTTGTTCGATCAGGTAGATTTCTCTAGCCTTGCTTTAGTTACACCATCTCAAAAATTTAGTGAATTAGTGCATTCCCTAAAAGTCATCCAGTCATGCTATTTGCCCTCCTCTACTACTCTTGTGATACGCTACACTGCATTATTCCATCTTCAATCCTCGTTTAATCCTCATCCGTCTCTGCATCCAGGCGTCCAATATTCCGACTATCCTCATCTTTTGTTGAATTCCTCCCCGTCGCTACTCTTAAATTCTTTTCATACTTTCTCCCTTAGGTTTTCCATTCCCACAACATGTTGAATCTCATTGATGCCGCATCAGCTTCTTTCTCATGTTCTAATATCCTCCGATACCCCTATCGCTCACTATTCCATCAAGTCATGTGTCAACAAGAGTCTCATAAAACTCAAGCATTCCTCTAATCCTTCATTTAGGAACCGCAGAAGACCTTTCTCTTTGGACCCTTATCTTCTATCTGTCCTGCCCTTCAAAATTTAGGCACCAATAGCCAACAGCTGGTGCACGTTACGCCCTCTAATAACACTTGAATTTAAGCTTGCTTATGTTCGACTCCTGGTTCAGCAAGAACCTGGTAGCGCTTTAGTAATAATCATGCATATAGACGGTTATGTTCTCAGTCTTTATCACTTTCCCACGCTTAAGTTTGCTAAACACAATTCGCAAATTTATCTTGTCCTTTTGCTGTTCAAAATTCTCAAAAGAATTCTCCAAGTTAGTGTAATAAAATTATCAGAAATTCCTTCTCTTTGAATTTTATTCGCGAAATTCCTTTTCGCAATAACTTTCCGGTTTTTAGCGTTACAGATTTAGCGATAAGATTTGCGAAGGATTATACGCTCTTCAAATGTTCACAAATCCCATTCCAGCAATCAGCGTAGTGGCGAGGTTGTTGGGTTTCCAGAGTTTACTTGACTGTGTACAAGCTTTGTAACTAAATTGGCGTTGACATGTCAGATTCCCGACACGAAATCAAACATTTGGCGAAATTAATTTCGCAACCAGCCCCGGGAATTTTTTGAAAATCTAATCACCTCACGCAAACTGACAGAAGTTGCTCCTGACTGGGTTAGCAAGCGATAACCAATTAGTGGATTTTCCAACCAGCTTGCCAAATAATACTTGTCTATTTTTCATTCCCACCCGCTTCTTCTACATCTTGACTGATGACCACCCCCTTTCTCCTCTTATTTAAATTACATTCCTTAAAAATCCACCAGTCCCACAGCTTTCTCCATCCTCCATATATATTTCTTCTCTTCTTTGTCATTCTCACTAATATCTATCCTCATCCATTCTCCTCCATCCTCCTTGCCTTTGACTCCTCTCACCTTGTCAACCTACTCCCTTTCAGATTTCTTCAAAAACTATTGCATTAGCCCTAGCTTCGCTTCAAATCCAGTCCTCCTCACGCCTATGTAATTGAAAAGCGTTGCAACTTTCACCAACTTCACACCTTTGGTTTATGACACTCAGACTGGCAGTACCAGTCAGGTAATTCTCTCATGACTCAAGATGGATATTCATAAAAACTTTTCTGAAGAAAATTATAATGTGCTTTTGTGTGTTCATAAATCCCCCGTTATTCCCTCAAAGAGTCGTTGAGACGTAGTAGCAAAAATATACCCACTGTGATACTTTTAATTTACCGCAGCTCTTATTTCTCCTTCTGCTTACTTTCTCCTCACTCTTTATTTGTTCGCTTCTTTGCTCTGATTTAAAGCTTAATTTAAGTCCGAAACTTCCACTTTCTCCACCCTCATTTCCATCTCCATTAAAATTGACTCTAAGCTGCTTCTAAAGCCATTTTGTAGGTTACCGATTAGCCTACAATCTTAAAATCCTTTAAAACTGAGCCAGTTCTAGCCCTGTTAAACATCTTGGTCTGGAAGCTTTGGATTTATATATTGTCTCGAGCAAGCAGTTTCTAGATTTTTGATTATCGGTTGATCCTACTAGAGAACATTTACATGTAAATCCCACCCATGAAATGGGATTTACTTTCACATTCTCGATTTTCCAATCCTAATGTAATATATTACACGCTTGTTTCACGAGCTGAAGGTCCTTCTCTGCAATTCTTATTCTCTATGTAAAATGTATACGCAAATATGTGAAAAAATAAAATCACTCTTTCAATGGTTTCAGTTCGGACGTACCTAGAATTCCAGAGGCGCCAGCGGCCAGTGAACCCTCTCGTGATGATGGACCCGCAGCAGGGGACGAGGAAGGAATAGAGAATAGAGGAAACCTAGGTAAATTACAGTGAACATTTAGATTTCTTCTCCCATGAATTTCTGCAACTAGCATAGAGATTTTGAATATGCTTTCACCTGTCTCGTGAACATGCATGACCTTGGAAACGTTTGCTTGAGTTCATTCACTCGCCGGTCATTCTATATAGAGGTCATGGAGGTCATGACTTTAGGCTATATTTATTACTAATTAGCAGGGTAAGGGAATTAACTGTGACTGTGACCTCTGACCTTTTAAATTTGTTATGCCATAGACCTTAGTTAGAAACCCCAAAATCCAACATTTTAGCCCGTCGGACGAGAATTCACGGAACTAACAATTATTTAATCCGTCTGAAAACGCATGGTCAGTGGGAGAAACTGTCAGCATCCGGGTCCCCAGGGGACCTGGATCCGTCCCTAAAAATGACGTCACGGAGGGACGGAATTCCGTCCCCAGATATGTGACTAACAGCAAATCAAATGGACAACTTCTGCTGACCGGTTGACCCCCGTTGAACGGTCACACCACAGCCGATGTACGTCGTGATTTGCTGTTAGTCACATATCTGGGGATGGAATTCCGTCTCTCCGTGACGTCATTTTTAGGGACGGATCCGGGTCCCCTGGGGACCCGGATGCTGACAGTTTCTCCCACTAAAGGTGGGTCGGCTCTTATGGGTGGGTACTAGCATGCAGATTTAGACCATCGAAATGGAGTACCATCCGTACTCGCGCTACTGGGGGTGTAGCCAACAAAGTAGGGCCAAAAGATTTTTTCGCTTCAATTAATTAATTTTCATTCGATATATTGCTAGGCCCAGAAAGCAATGATCTCAATGAAGTTGCGGATGATGTTGCGGATAATGTTGACGTGGAAGTCCCTGACGAGGTGGAAATGGAATTGGAGGATCAAATTGGAGAGGAGGTTCCTGGGGAAATGGATGACGAAATTGGAGAGGAAGTTCCTGTGGAAATGGAAGAACAGGTGATGGAGCAGGTCCATATGGAAGTTGATGAACTGGTGGGGGTGGAAGTGCCCGTCGTTGTAAATATTGCCGACCCACTTCCACAAGCTGCAATATTTTCAAGAGAGGACACCGATCGATATTTAGGTAAGTTTGAAAACACTGAATTTGAAAATATTGGAAAAAGATACAGTGGATATGGTTTATATCGGTTTTGCTTATAACGGTTTATTGGCTATAACGTCGTCTGCGCGAAGTCTCGGCAGATCTTCTATACTTTAGCATTAGAACGGTGGAATGGTTATATCGGGCAATGTTCGAGGTCCCTTCAGCGTATAACCAATGCAATGCCTATGCCAATAGCGGTGCTGAAATTCAAGCGATTTGATTCATAAACTTATTTTGTTTCAAGTATGAGCGCGTACATTTGAATCTTAGCACCGATTATGATATACGCGTTTCTGAAGCAACGTTAATTTAAAATTTAAAACATTTCGCAAAGTTTAGTTTCTCAAAGTTGAAGAATCCCCATAAAACTGGATAAAAGAAGTTCCATTATCACATTCCTACTGCCGGTTAAATTCCTTTTGAAAAAACTAGTAAACTTGCCAAAACTTTCGAAGAAAATCATTTCCAAATTATATGGCGTTTGTAGTTAACGGTGTATTATTATAACGGTTTTCTTTTGTATCCCCCTGCATTAACGATATAAACCATATCTATTGTATTTTGCAATCTCGGTACAATTTTTCAATATTAAAACTGCGGTGTGCATAAATTTTCCCTAGCAACCTGTTTATTCAGCATTGGCAATGAAATTAGATAGGCATTAATTACCACCATGTTCTAAGATAGGGTTAGAGTAGCTATGACAAAATCAGCCAAAATTATGCCAGACTGTACCCGGGGCTTAACTGTATAAGTTATGATTCTTATTTCAGATCGCAGAATGAGAGCAAAACAAGAGCTAGATGATGAAGAGAGGAATCGCCTCATAACTATTCTCCAACAATGTTTAGTGTCAGATGGAAAAAATTGCCCCATTTGTGGGAAGCCACTACGAGACAGGTTCCAAGTAAAGCGACATTTGTATGGTATTCATCACATTTCTATGCCGGGATTTGAACCAAGAGCGTAAGCCGCAATAAATTAAACAATTTAAGCTTATTCTAGCTAATTTAATCTTACACTAATCTGGGATCTTGTTTTTCAGTGATCGCAGACGTCCGTAGCAAGAAGGGGTAGTGTTAAATGTGCTTCTAATGTTGGTGATAGATTTCATGTTTATTTCTCATTCGGGTCGGCTGCGCTAAAGCGCTTAACATCGTATTAGAAGGAAAGAGAAGAATGTTATGAATGTACACTAAAATTAGATTTTGATTCAGTTACTGTAAAATGACGTTGTTGCAACTTCGCTGAAGCCTCTATAATTTTTAACCCAAGTGCCAAAATAATTTTTCCAATTATGAAGACAATTGTATATTGGGTTTAATTTTGAAACCAGCTATTTTAGGAATCAATCAGGCTCAATCACTACTGCTGTCAATTTGAAAAAAACACTGGAGCAGTTGAGTTGGATTTATGTTTCTAAGAGAGCATAAGGGGGTACCCCATACAGGTAGAAAATAATATCATGACGATGAATCACAGGTTGTAATCGTACAGGTTCTCAAAAATGATTGTAACATGATCAAGACAAACAAATTTTAAGCTGGAGTTGTATGAATTCGAATTAAGGAAAGATTCATCAAGCTAAGGTTACATGCGCGTATACATTGATTGTATACTTTTTGTTCAGGAACAATTAAGGTATTGAGAAATATTAGTTATATACAAGTACATAAATATGGCGGTTGTAAAAAATGTTCATTCTTGAAAGTTTAAGAAGCCAGACTGTGTGCTGGCGTTATAGGGAATATTGGAGAGGGTGGAAGCAAGTGTGTGTTTGAAAAGGTTTTAGTTAAGTACTCACCGTTTGAAAACGGTAAAAAATATATTTAAAAGCCGGTCGTCGTACTCTCGTAAACCAATCCTTTTATATCATATATATATATTACATCGTAATTATTATATTTGAAATGAATATTCAGAAAAAAACAGATTATTATATATGGAAAATTTAACTCTTGTCCTTTAATTGCATCATCCCCCTTTTCATTCCACACAATTACTAATGTTTCAGTAAGCTACCCTGGTTGATTATCATTGCAACTTTCACTGCTTTCTCCCCAAAAGCATCTTGTTGGCATACTCTGCCGCCACGTGCCTAGAAGACCTTAACGACCGGGTGGCCACTGATGGTGAATAACAAATTTACCTAAATTTTTATACTTAAGCTTTAAAACCAACCCACTAAAATTATTTAGTAGGTCTCTCTCTCCGGATGACCTACCTTTTAGTATTAACAGCAGATTGTAAACATCATTCATTCGGAAACACGCTGAGGGAAAAGCATCCCAGCCGGTTCGCCAAAGAAACGGCCACAATATTCTCAACCTTTTACCACTTCCTACAAACCCATCATTCAACATCCGCTCACTATTATTCTACCGCCCGTCTCTGAGTGGGTGTTGGTCTGACCCGATTTTCTCATTTCGCAAAAACGACTACACCTAGTCCTAGTCAGTACATTCGGAAATGTGTTTATCATGGGCAGACTTTCATGCAAATAACTCTTCCTTCACACGCGAATTTCCACAGTTTCGTTTTTCTTGAGAAGTTTAGCTTGACTCGAAAAAGTTGGAACAATTGTAGGTATGGCCGCTGCGGCAACGATTCATAAGAAAAGGAATTTTTCCAAAGATTTCAGATTGGCCTTAAACGATCCTCATCCCCGTAATTATCTTGCAACGTCCACACGCTCTCTGGCGTGAGCCAGGTTAGGAAATTCATGTGCATTCTTTGCATCCAGACCCACTGTCACACGGAACTGTTCTTTTCCTGTTGAATTCTTAAAATATCTAGCGGTTTTAGTATAATAAGTATAGCAAATCAGTCAAATGCGAAGCACTATGTATAAGAACAAGCTATTAATTATATTAAAGGAAGGATTATACGCAATTATAAATGGATGGACGTAATCATGGACTCAAGGCTACGGATGACTGACTGACCGACTTATGGGAACAAGTGTGAGACACCCATGAATTTTATAAATATTATTTATTTTTTCTTTCGAACTTCCTGTAGGAAATGAAGCGATTTATCATTATATACTGCACCTGGTAATTCGTTTCCGCATTCGTCCAGGAATAAATCCTGAATCGAGTATCATGAAAGTTGCGATAATTCGCGAAAAAATGCGGAAAATCTTGAGAAACGTGGTTTGCGAAATGTGACCATGCGAACAGCCAGTGCACAGAATATCGTTTAGTAGAGAAGTAAATACCGCTGTGTTATATCACAGCGGTATTATAAGTTGTTCAGTGCGAGAGACAACTCACTTTTTTACCCCGGGGCAAGATTCTTTTTTGGCTAAATTTCTTCCACAGGGAGAAAATTTCTTCCCCGTAATCATATCGTCACGTCTCCTAATGAGATGCAGGGGAAATTAACTTCCACCCAGGTAATATATGTTCCGCATTGAGCTACGAGGCTCAATTACAATCCACAAGGTTTTATATTTGCATTATATGAAAGCCCGCATTAAATACTACAAATTAGCCGATGCGATTTGAAATCCATCGTGCGCAAATTCCGTTATGAAGGATTGAAAATGCGAGTTCGTTTAGGGGTATGACTTAAAGCCTGATAGCATGAATGAATGTGGTTCCATTAGAATTTGCTTATCTCGGCTTAAGCATCAACACGATGGATTCGACAGCCTGTGAATCAGCATGTCCCAGTTTTTGTCAGTTCGAGTATCCAACATAGATGTCGCTTGATATTTTTTCCACTTAAAAATCTTTCGGGGAAGAAAGTTTCCACCGGGGGAAAAAACTTAGCCAAAAAAATCTTCCCCCGGGGTAAAAAAGTGAGTAGTCTCTCGCACTGTTGTTATATAGTGTGTATATACCGTGTGTCAGATTCTCATGTCCGAGCTTTGAATGGTCTCGCGCGCTTGGTTAGCCTATCACGTACCCCGCTTCGCCCCAGCATCCAATCCCTGCACAGCAGCGGACGTGTTCCACTCTCTCTCCACTGCTGCGGGCGGGAGAAAAAGATGGCTCCCTGCCTTTCTTCGGTCATTACTCGGCTCACAAGCTTTGCAGCGTCAAGTGGTTTGCATTGTTGCATAGCTTAGGGGATTTCCTCTCTCTTTCAATCTAAGTTTTATGTCTATAAGTCAAAGGGTACAGCCACTGTAGCGCCTGAGGTCAACTTAGTCCGAAAAAATGACCTTTTTCAGTGTAAAATTCGTAGCGTCCGTACCCTTTGACCTATGGACATTCAACATAGACTGAAGGAGAGAGAAAGACCTCAGCTATGCAGCAATGCAAACCACTTGACGCTGCGACGCTTGTGAGCCGAGAAATGACCAGTGGAACGCAGAAAGGTTTTGAGTTTTCCTCGCTCGGACATGAGAATCTGACATACGATGTACACACTATATAACAACTTATAATACTGATCGCTGCGTAAATGAATGACTCAACCTTGAAATATGTGGCGGATTATGCAGATTATATGAGTTTCTGTTTTCAGCTTTGCTAATTAGTCATTAGAGGCTTCTCATTAATACAGGGATCGTTTGACGGAATGTGATCCAAGAGATGATAGATAGTTGCGTTGATGTGGTCCAAAGAGACGTGCGAAGAAGCGCTAATGATGGATTGAGTGAGTGTCTCGTTTAAAGATATTTACAAGAAGAGCTATATTCACGGCTTGGTCTAAACACCATTCTAGAAAATGTAAATATTTAGCAGAAGTGTATTACGGGAATTGTTCTGTTTTTGGGGTACGTGTAATGGAGTAACGATCTGGTTTTACGTCTTCTCCAAGTACTAACCAACAGCCAAGGCAAACAATGGAAGAAAATTGATGAATGAAGGAGTTTGGTGAAACCAGGTGAAAACCTGGTGAAAACAGACGTGATTACCCGTTGCTGAAAAAATTCAGCTACGTGTTCTCAGTCCTGATAATAGATAATGACAAATACGGAGCTTGTTTAAATGCTTTGGAAATTTGAGCTGTGCTGAAATTCAAATACGAGCCAATTTCGTGAACAAAGGAGTGAGGAAATGTTTCCCATCCTCTTAGAATCCGGTTAATTCCACAACTTTTTGAAAGGAATAACTGAGGAAGTGTGTAATTACCGTGTTAGTTGGCAATTTCCAACAAATCGTTTTGGACTTGGCAGTTTCTAGTTGTAGTATGTTTGCCCTGCCTTCCTTGGAACTGCAATTTGAATATTAAATCGCAAGTTATTATTATCAGGTTCTACCTAGTTTATGACAACGTCTATCAATAACCACAAATAGAAACAAGAGTGGGGAGGACTGGAGTCAAATTTTGAAGGAATGCGACACCAAAACCATAGCTGATGGAAAACTGATAATTTCACTTTAAAAATCATGTTGCGCAATAACACGAATTACAAAACAGAAGAATGTTATGTGCAACAGAATATACAATTTCTAGCAAGGTACACGAGATTGACTTTAATAATCATCATAAATTTAAAAAATTACTTTGAAAATCCTTTTCAATTCCTTATGAGATACACATATCAATTCTTCCCCCGTACAATTTTGTTTTAAAGCCACAAAGTTAACCTCTTCCCCACCAACACATTAGAAGCATTCTCTAACTTAGTGACCGTGTTGTTATGACACCTGTGCACGGCATATACCAAGCTCTAACATCTATTCTAGGACGCTAGGCTAGCATTAAAATTTTAAAACTAAGTTAGTTTTAAATTAAATTAAATATTCGTATTATATAATTCAATGAAGAATGAAAACTTAGATGTAAGCATCGCCAAAGTCCATCTCAAGAACATTCTATCTTTGCCACTCTCACAAGTTTTAGCTATAGTTATATTTCCTATGCAAAAGAGATGCGGAATGAAATTCGAATTTATGCAACACTGAACCTAATGGCCAGATCATGCGGGAATTTAACTATGCAACGTTGTTTTTAAAGTCCCGCGCTAGGTAAATTAAACTATGCATCAGTGATCTTCATGTCCATGACAACTGGTTATAAAACTATGCAGCGTCTATCCTTTTGGTGGGGAAGAGGTTAATAGAAATTATTTACTATGAATTTCAAAGCTTAGCGCACAAATTGCAGAAATTCTTACGAAATCCATATAAACTTTTGCTTAATTATAATGGGATGAAGAAAGTCAGCTATTTATTAAACTATGAAATAATACTGAATAGAAAGAGAAAAAACTACATATCGCATCTTTTAGAACGGCAACTCACACAGTTTTATATGGAAAACACGTTTATGAAAGTTCACACCCATTTTGAAGCAATTTTTAAAACTTTTTTGGCCATTTTGAAGAAAAATTGTTTTTTGAAATCAAATTTTTGATTTCTTGCCATAATCCTAGCAAGTCCAGCAACAATTACGCAAAATCTTAGTCGATTCCGAGCATATTTGGACACAAAAACAGCATGAAATTGCCATTGCATCCCGGGGTGCAACGTTTAAATTGTCCGTCCCTGGTAATAAGAATAGGGCAAATCTTGCGCAATTTTGGTCACTTGCACAGTTTTGTAAGGCAAATACGTTTATAAAAGTTCCAGCCCAATTTGAAACAATTTTCAAAACAAGTTTGGAAATTTCGAAGAATAATTTAGTTTTTTGAGATCAAGTTTTCGAGTTCCTGACGTGGTGATAACAAGTCAAGCAACAATTACGCAAAATGTTAGTCGATTCCGAGCATATTTGGACGCAAAAACAGCATGAAATTGCCATTACACCCCGGGGTGTAACGTTTAAACTGTCCATCCCCGGTCATAAGAAAAGATCAAATCTAGCCCATTTCGGGCTACTTACACAATTTTGTCTGGACAACACGTTTATGAAAGTTCATACCCAATTTGAAGCAATTTTTAAAACTATTTTTAAAATTTTGAAGAAAAATTTTGTTTTTCGAAATCAAATTTTTGATTTCCTGCCATGGTCCTAGCAAGTCAAGGAACAATAACGCAAAATTTTAGACGATTCTGAGCATATTTGGACACATAAACAGGATGAAATTGCCATTGCACCCTGGGTGCAACGTTTAAATTGTCTATCCTGGTATGAAGAAAACACTACCGCAAAAAATTGCGAAAAAAATAGCTTTTACTTAAAACGCAAATCGTAATTTCCTCCACCACCCAGACCCCTGAAAAGAATAAAATTATGCTCTAGGCTGCATTTCAAGAAAATTTTCAACGAATTCCTCAAATCATACAATTTTTTCTGACGTAAAAGCGACAAGAATCTCTCTCAAAATTTCGAAACCATAAGTTCTTGCCGCTTTTACGTCAGTAAAAATTGTATGATTTGAGGAATTCGTTGAAAATTTTCTTGAAATGCAGCCTAGAGCATAATTTTATTCTTTTCAGGGGTCTGGGTGGTGGAGGAAATTACGATTTGCGTTTTAAGTAAAAGCTATTTTTTTCGCAATTTTTTGCGGTAGTGTTTTTTAATTTTTGATGTTTTTGTGGAAGACAAGGGTTACTAGTAGCATTATTATAACCGAATGGTATGAACGGAAATGAAAATATTTGCGAATCTTTTATTCACAATGTAAATGGCAGTAATCTTAATCTACCAAGCTCCACAAGAGCAGAAGCACTGCAGACGTGCTTATCCTCATCGAAAATATTTGCCACTAGCACGTGTAATATATGCAAGTACAAACTGAATTGCGATGGTTATGAAACTTTTTGAAGTGAGGTAATATTAACGGCTAATTATAGAAGTATTGGATGAATATGACTCGTGCAAAATCCCGCACAGAAAATTTGAAATACCGAGGGGGCGGAAAAAGTGAGAAGAAAGTGAAAGGGGCTCGTCCCTGCGAAGGAATTGCGAAAGGGGTGGGGAAGAAACGTTGGAGGGCGCCAAAGCTAGTAGGGGTAAAAAGCCCACCTCCTACCAAGTTCGTAGGAATGGATGGTGCTAGTTGAGGAGTGTTCACTTGAGACGGGCCCATTTACAGTTTATTCTCCTCGCTCCTCAACCCGATCCTCTCGCTGCTCTGGAAACACGGGAATGGGCCTATCCTAAGTGAACGTATGTAAGTGTAATGGAAAAATCGTATACTGGAAAAGTAGCGGCGAGGGTCGCTCGGCCGGCTACCTGCGAGTAACGAAGGCAGCATTGGAGGAAACGAGCTACCGCGTGTGGCTGCTGTGCGCCTCGCTTCGCTCGCCGCAAAATCGCCATTCATCAACCACGTATGTATTCACTGTGGACAGATAGGAGTGCCTGGGACCCCAAAAGCAAGTAAAAGCTATTAAATAGGGTAAATCTAGCGCAATTTGGGTCACTTACACAGTTTTGTATGGCAAACACGATTATGAAAGTTCGAACCCGATTTGAAACAATTTTCAAAACAATTTTGGAAATTTTGAAGAACAATTTAGGTTCTTGAAATCAAGTTTTCGAGTTCCTGACGTAGTGATTACAAGTCAAGCAACAATTAGGCAAAATTTTAGTCGATTCCGAGCATATTTGGAGGCAAAAACAGCATGAAATTGCCATTGCACACTGGGTGCAACGTTTGGATTGTGAGTCCCTGGTCATAAGAAAAGAACAAATCTAGCGCACTTCGGGTCCCTTACGAATTTAAGTATGGAGAACGCGTTTACGAAAGTTCGAACCCGATTTGAAACAATTTTCAAAACAATTTGGAAATTTTGAAAAACAATTTAGGTTCTTGAAATCAAGTTTTTGAGTTCCTGACGTGGTGATAACAAGTCAAGCAACAATTAAGAAATAAATTTTAGTCGATTCCGAGCATATTTGGACGCAAAAACAGCATGAAATTGCCATTACACCCCGGGGTGCAACGTTTAAACTGTCCATCCACGGTCATAAGAAAAGAACAAATCTAGCCCATTTCGGGCTACTTACACAATTTTGTCTGGACAACACGCTTATGAAAGTTCACACCCAATTTGAAGCAATTTTTAAAACTATTTTTAAAATTTTGAAGAAAAATTTTGTTTTTTGAAATCAAATTTTTGATTTCCTGCCATGGTCCTAGCAAGTCAAGCAACAATAACGCAAAATTGTAGTCGAATCCGAGCATATTTGGACGCAAAAACAGGATGAAATTGTCATTACACCCTGGAATGCAACGTTTGGATTGTGAGTCCCTGGTCATAAGAAAAGAATAAATCTAGCGCACTTCGGGTCACTTACGAATTTAAGTATGGAGAACGCGTTTACGAAAGTTCGAACCCGATTTGAAACAATTTTCAAAACAATTTTGGAAATTTTGAAGAACAATGTAGGTTCTTGAAATCAAGATTTCGATTTCCTGACATGGTCATAGTAAGTCAAGCAACAATTAGGAAATAAATTTTAGTCGATTCCGAGCATATTTGGCCGCAAAAACAGCATGAAATTGCCGTCGCACCCTGGAATGCAACGTTTGAATTGTGAGTACCTGGTCATAAGAAAAGAACAAATCTAGCGCACTTCGGGTCACTTACGAATTTTTGTATGGAGAACGCGTTTACGAAAAATCGAATCCGATTTGAAACAATTTTCAAAACAATTTTGGAAATTTTGAGAACAATTTAGGTTCTTGAAATCAAGTTTTCGAGTTCCTGACGTAGTGATTACAAGTCAAGCAACAAGTAGGCAAAATTTTAGTCGATTCCGAGCATATTTGGACGCAAAAACAGCATGAAATTGCCATTACACCCCGGGGTGCAACGTTTAAACTGTCCATCCCCGGTCATAAGAATAGAACAAATCTAGCCCATTTCGGGCTACTTACACAATTTTGTCTGGACAACACGTTTATGAAAGTTCACACCCAATTTGAAGCAATTTTTAAAACTATTTTTAAAATTTTGAAGAAACATTTTGTTTTTTGAAATCAAATTTTTGATTTCCTGCCATGGTCCTAGCAAATCAAGGAACAATAATGCAAAATTTTAGTCGATTCCGAGCATATTTGGACGCAAAAACAGCATGAAATTGCCATTACACCCCGGGGTGCAACGTTTAAACTGTCCATCCCCGGTCATAAGAAAAGAACAAATCTAGCCCATTTCAGGCTACTTACACATTTTTCTCTGGACAACACGTTTATGAAAGTTCACACCCAATTTGAAGCAATTTTTAAAACTATTTTTAAAATTTTGAAGAAACATTTTGTTTTTTGAAATCAAATTTTTGATTTCCTGCCATGGTCCTAGCAAATCAAGGAACAATAATGCAAAATTTTAGTCGATTCCGAGCATATTTGGACGCAAAAACAGCATGAAATTGCCATTACACCCCGGGGTGCAAAGTTTAAACTGTCCATCCCCGGTCATAAGAATAGAACAAATCTAGCCCATTTCGGGCTACTTACACAATTTTGTCTGGACAACACGTTTATGAAAGTTCACACCCAATTTGAAGCAATTTTTAAAACTATTTTTAAAATTTTGAAGAAACATTTTGTTTTTTGAAATCAAATTTTTGATTTCCTGCCATGGTCCTAGCAAATCAAGGAACAATAATGCAAAATTTTAGTCGATTCCGAGCATATTTGGACACAAAAACAGCATGAAATTGCCATTACACCCCGGGGTGCAACGTTTAAACTGTCCATCCCCAGTCATAAGAAAAGAACAAATCTAGCCCATTTCAGGCTACTTACACAATTTTGTCTGGACAACACGTTTATGAAAGTTCACACCCAATTTGAAGCAATTTTTAAAACTTTTTTGGCCATTTTGAAGAAAAATTGTTTTTTGAAATCAAATTTTTGATTTCTTGCCATAATCCTAGCAAGTCCAGCAACAATTACGCAAAATTTTAGTCGATTCCGAGCATATTTGGACACAAAAACAGCATGAAATTGCCATTGCATCCCGGGGTGCAACGTTTAAATTGTCCGTCCCTGGTAATAAGAATAGGGCAAATCTTGCGCAATTTTGGTCACTTGCACAGTTTCGTAAGGCGAATACGTTTATAAAAGTTCCAGCCCCATTTGAAACAATTTTCAAAACAAGTTTGGAAATTTCGAAGAATAATTTAGTTTTTTGAGATCAAGTTTTCGAGTTCCTGACGTGGTGATAACAAGTCAAGCAACAATTACGCAAAATGTTAGTCGATTCCGAGCATATTTGGACGCAAAAACAGCATGAAATTGCCATTACACCCCGGGGTGTAACGTTTAAACTGTCCATCCCCGGTCATAAGAAAAGATCAAATCTAGCCCATTTCGGGCTACTTACACAATTTTGTCTGGACAACACGTTTATGAAAGTTCATACCCAATTTGAAGCAATTTTTAAAACTATTTTTAAAATTTTGAAGAAAAATTTTGTTTTTCGAAATCAAATTTTTGATTTCCTGTCATGGTCCTAGCAAGTCAAGGAACAATAACGCAAAATTTTAGACGATTCTGAGCATATTTGGACACAAAAACAGCATGAAATTGCCATTGCACCCTGGCTGCAACGTTTAAATTGTCCATCCTGGTATGAAGAATAGGGTAAATCTAGCGCAATTTGGGTCACTTACACAGTTTTGTATAGCAAAGACGATTATGAAAGTTCGAACCCGAGTTGAAACAATTTTCAAAAGTATTTTGGAAATTTTGAAGAATATTTTTTTGAAATCAAGATAACGTTTTTCTGACATGGTCATAGCAAGTCAAGCAACAATTAGGAAATAAATTTTAGTCGATTCCGAGCATATTTGGCCGCAAAAACAGCATGAAATTGCCATTGCACCCTGGAATGCAACGTTTGGATTGTGAGTCCCTGGTTATAAGAAAAGAACAAATCTAGCGCACTTCGGGTCACTTACGAATTTAAGTATGGAGAACGCGTTTACGAAAGTTCGAACCCGATTTGAAACAATTTTCAAAACAATTTTGGAAATTTTGGAGAACAATTTAGGTTCTTGAAATCAAGTTTTCGAGTTCCTGACGTAGTGATTACAAGTCAAGCAACAAGTAGGCAAAATGTTAGTCGATTCCGAGCATATTTGGACGCAAAAACAGCATGAAATTGCCATTACACGACGGGGTGCAACGTTTAAACTGTCCATCCCCGGTCATAAGAATAGAACAAATCTAGCCCATTTTGGGCTACTTACACAATTTTGTCTGGACAACACGTTTATGAAAGTTCACACCCAATTTGAAGCAATTTTTAAAACTATTTTTAAAATTTTGAAGAAACATTTTGTTTTTTGAAATCAAATTTTTGATTTCCTGCCATGGTCCTAGCAAATCAAGGAACAATAATGCAAAATTTTAGTCGATTCCGAGCATATTTGGACACAAAAACAGCATGAAATTGCCATTACACCCCGGGGTGCAACGTTTAAACTGTCCATCCCCGGTCATAAGAAAAGAACAAATCTAGCCCATTTCAGGCTACTTACACAATTTTCTCTGGACAACACGTTTATGAAAGTTCACACCCAATTTGAAGCAATTTTTAAAACTTTTTTGGCCATTTTGAAGAAAAATTGTTTTTTGAAATCAAATTTTTGATTTCTTGCCATAATCCTAGCAAGTCCAGCAACAATTACGCAAAATTTTAGTCGATTCCAAGCATATTTGGACACAAAAACAGCATGAAATTGCCATTGCATCCCGGGGTGCAACGTTTAAATTGTCCGTCCCTGGTAATAAGAATAGGGCAAATCTTGCGCAATTTTGGTCACTTGCACAGTTTTGTAAGGCGAATACGTTTATAAAAGTTCCAGCCCAATTTGAAACAATTTTCAAAACAAGTTTGGAAAAATCGTATACTGGAAAAGTAGCGGCGAGGGTCGCTCGGCCGGCTACCTGCGAGTAACGAAGGCAGCATTGGAGGAAACGAGCTACCGCGTGTGGCTGCTGTGCGCCTCGCTTCGCTCGCCGCAAAATCGCCATTCATCAACCACGTATGTATTCACTGTGGACAGATAGGAGTGCCTGGGACCCCAAAAGCAAGTAAAAGCTATTAAATAGGGTAAATCTAGCGCAATTTGGGTCACTTACACAGTTTTGTATGGCAAACACGATTATGAAAGTTCGAACCCGATTTGAAACAATTTTCAAAACAATTTTGGAAATTTTGAAGAACAATTTAGGTTCTTGAAATCAAGTTTTCGAGTTCCTGACGTAGTGATTACAAGTCAAGCAACAATTAGGCAAAATTTTAGTCGATTCCGAGCATATTTGGAGGCAAAAACAGCATGAAATTGCCATTGCACACTGGGTGCAACGTTTGGATTGTGAGTCCCTGGTCATAAGAAAAGAACAAATCTAGCGCACTTCGGGTCCCTTACGAATTTAAGTATGGAGAACGCGTTTACGAAAGTTCGAACCCGATTTGAAACAATTTTCAAAACAATTTGGAAATTTTGAAAAACAATTTAGGTTCTTGAAATCAAGTTTTTGAGTTCCTGACGTGGTGATAACAAGTCAAGCAACAATTAAGAAATAAATTTTAGTCGATTCCGAGCATATTTGGACGCAAAAACAGCATGAAATTGCCATTACACCCCGGGG
This sequence comes from Sminthurides aquaticus, assembly GCA_906901655.1. Lineage (NCBI taxonomy): Eukaryota > Metazoa > Arthropoda > Collembola > Symphypleona > Sminthurididae > Sminthurides > Sminthurides aquaticus. Next base: position 92,668 of record CAJQTT010000023.1, on the reverse strand, counting down.
TGCAACGTTTAAACTGTCCATCCACGGTCATAAGAAAAGAACAAATCTAGCCCATTTCGGGCTACTTACACAATTTTGTCTGGACAACACGCTTATGAAAGTTCACACCCAATTTGAAGCAATTTTTAAAACTATTTTTAAAATTTTGAAGAAAAATTTTGTTTTTTGAAATCAAATTTTTGATTTCCTGCCATGGTCCTAGCAAGTCAAGCAACAATAACGCAAAATTGTAGTCGAATCCGAGCATATTTGGACGCAAAAACAGGATGAAATTGTCATTACACCCTGGAATGCAACGTTTGGATTGTGAGTCCCTGGTCATAAGAAAAGAATAAATCTAGCGCACTTCGGGTCACTTACGAATTTAAGTATGGAGAACGCGTTTACGAAAGTTCGAACCCGATTTGAAACAATTTTCAAAACAATTTTGGAAATTTTGAAGAACAATGTAGGTTCTTGAAATCAAGATTTCGATTTCCTGACATGGTCATAGTAAGTCAAGCAACAATTAGGAAATAAATTTTAGTCGATTCCGAGCATATTTGGCCGCAAAAACAGCATGAAATTGCCGTCGCACCCTGGAATGCAACGTTTGAATTGTGAGTACCTGGTCATAAGAAAAGAACAAATCTAGCGCACTTCGGGTCACTTACGAATTTTTGTATGGAGAACGCGTATACGAAAAATCGAATCCGATTTGAAACAATTTTCAAAACAATTTTGGAAATTTTGAGAACAATTTAGGTTCTTGAAATCAAGTTTTCGAGTTCCTGACGTAGTGATTACAAGTCAAGCAACAAGTAGGCAAAATTTTAGTCGATTCCGAGCATATTTGGACGCAAAAACAGCATGAAATTGCCATTACACCCCGGGGTGCAACGTTTAAACTGTCCATCCCCGGTCATAAGAATAGAACAAATCTAGCCCATTTCGGGCTACTTACACAATTTTGTCTGGACAACACGTTTATGAAAGTTCACACCCAATTTGAAGCAATTTTTAAAACTATTTTTAAAATTTTGAAGAAACATTTTGTTTTTTGAAATCAAATTTTTGATTTCCTGCCATGGTCCTAGCAAATCAAGGAACAATAATGCAAAATTTTAGTCGATTCCGAGCATATTTGGACGCAAAAACAGCATGAAATTGCCATTACACCCCGGGGTGCAACGTTTAAACTGTCCATCCCCGGTCATAAGAAAAGAACAAATCTAGCCCATTTCAGGCTACTTACACATTTTTCTCTGGACAACACGTTTATGAAAGTTCACACCCAATTTGAAGCAATTTTTAAAACTATTTTTAAAATTTTGAAGAAACATTTTGTTTTTTGAAATCAAATTTTTGATTTCCTGCCATGGTCCTGGCAAATCAAGGAACAATAATGCAAAATTTTAGTCGATTCCGAGCATATTTGGACGCAAAAACAGCATGAAATTGCCATTACACCCCGGGGTGCAAAGTTTAAACTGTCCATCCCCGGTCATAAGAATAGAACAAATCTAGCCCATTTCGGGCTACTTACACAATTTTGTCTGGACAACACGTTTATGAAAGTTCACACCCAATTTGAAGCAATTTTTAAAACTATTTTTAAAATTTTGAAGAAACATTTTGTTTTTTGAAATCAAATTTTTGATTTCCTGCCATGGTCCTAGCAAATCAAGGAACAATAATGCAAAATTTTAGTCGATTCCGAGCATATTTGGACACAAAAACAGCATGAAATTGCCATTACACCCCGGGGTGCAACGTTTAAACTGTCCATCCCCAGTCATAAGAAAAGAACAAATCTAGCCCATTTCAGGCTACTTACACAATTTTGTCTGGACAACACGTTTATGAAAGTTCACACCCAATTTGAAGCAATTTTTAAAACTTTTTTGGCCATTTTGAAGAAAAATTGTTTTTTGAAATCAAATTTTTGATTTCTTGCCATAATCCTAGCAAGTCCAGCAACAATTACGCAAAATTTTAGTCGATTCCGAGCATATTTGGACACAAAAACAGCATGAAATTGCCATTGCATCCCGGGGTGCAACGTTTAAATTGTCCGTCCCTGGTAATAAGAATAGGGCAAATCTTGCGCAATTTTGGTCACTTGCACAGTTTCGTAAGGCGAATACGTTTATAAAAGTTCCAGCCCCATTTGAAACAATTTTCAAAACAAGTTTGGAAATTTCGAAGAATAATTTAGTTTTTTGAGATCAAGTTTTCGAGTTCCTGACGTGGTGATAACAAGTCAAGCAACAATTACGCAAAATGTTAGTCGATTCCGAGCATATTTGGACGCAAAAACAGCATGAAATTGCCATTACACCCCGGGGTGTAACGTTTAAACTGTCCATCCCCGGTCATAAGAAAAGATCAAATCTAGCCCATTTCGGGCTACTTACACAATTTTGTCTGGACAACACGTTTATGAAAGTTCATACCCAATTTGAAGCAATTTTTAAAACTATTTTTAAAATTTTGAAGAAAAATTTTGTTTTTCGAAATCAAATTTTTGATTTCCTGTCATGGTCCTAGCAAGTCAAGGAACAATAACGCAAAATTTTAGACGATTCTGAGCATATTTGGACACAAAAACAGCATGAAATTGCCATTGCACCCTGGCTGCAACGTTTAAATTGTCCATCCTGGTATGAAGAATAGGGTAAATCTAGCGCAATTTGGGTCACTTACACAGTTTTGTATAGCAAAGACGATTATGAAAGTTCGAACCCGAGTTGAAACAATTTTCAAAAGTATTTTGGAAATTTTGAAGAATATTTTTTTGAAATCAAGATAACGTTTTTCTGACATGGTCATAGCAAGTCAAGCAACAATTAGGAAATAAATTTTAGTCGATTCCGAGCATATTTGGCCGCAAAAACAGCATGAAATTGCCATTGCACCCTGGAATGCAACGTTTGGATTGTGAGTCCCTGGTTATAAGAAAAGAACAAATCTAGCGCACTTCGGGTCACTTACGAATTTAAGTATGGAGAACGCGTTTACGAAAGTTCGAACCCGATTTGAAACAATTTTCAAAACAATTTTGGAAATTTTGGAGAACAATTTAGGTTCTTGAAATCAAGTTTTCGAGTTCCTGACGTAGTGATTACAAGTCAAGCAACAAGTAGGCAAAATGTTAGTCGATTCCGAGCATATTTGGACGCAAAAACAGCATGAAATTGCCATTACACGACGGGGTGCAACGTTTAAACTGTCCATCCCCGGTCATAAGAATAGAACAAATCTAGCCCATTTTGGGCTACTTACACAATTTTGTCTGGACAACACGTTTATGAAAGTTCACACCCAATTTGAAGCAAATTTTAAAACTATTTTTAAAATTTTGAAGAAACATTTTGTTTTTTGAAATCAAATTTTTGATTTCCTGCCATGGTCCTAGCAAATCAAGGAACAATAATGCAAAATTTTAGTCGATTCCGAGCATATTTGGACACAAAAACAGCATGAAATTGCCATTACACCCCGGGGTGCAACGTTTAAACTGTCCATCCCCGGTCATAAGAAAAGAACAAATCTAGCCCATTTCAGGCTACTTACACAATTTTCTCTGGACAACACGTTTATGAAAGTTCACACCCAATTTGAAGCAATTTTTAAAACTTTTTTGGCCATTTTGAAGAAAAATTGTTTTTTGAAATCAAATTTTTGATTTCTTGCCATAATCCTAGCAAGTCCAGCAACAATTACGCAAAATTTTAGTCGATTCCAAGCATATTTGGACACAAAAACAGCATGAAATTGCCATTGCATCCCGGGGTGCAACGTTTAAATTGTCCGTCCCTGGTAATAAGAATAGGGCAAATCTTGCGCAATTTTGGTCACTTGCACAGTTTTGTAAGGCGAATACGTTTATAAAAGTTCCAGCCCAATTTGAAACAATTTTCAAAACAAGTTTGGAAATTTCGAAGAATAATTTAGTTTTTTGAGATCAAGTTTTCGAGCTCCTGACGTGGTGATAACAAGTCAAGCAACAATTACGCAAAATGTTAGTCGATTCCGAGCATATTTGGACGCAAAAACAGCATGAAATTGCCATTACACCCCGGGGTGTAACGTTTAAACTGTCCATCCCCGGTCATAAGAAAAGATCAAATCTAGCCCATTTCGGGCTACTTACACAATTTTGTCTGGACAACACGTTTATGAAAGTTCACACCCAATTTGAAGCAATTTTTAAAACTATTTTTAAAATTTTGAAGAAAAATTTGGTTTTTTGAAATCAAATTTTTGATTTCCTGCCATGGTCCTAGCAAGTCAAGGAACAATAACGCAAAATTTTAGACGATTCTGAGCATATTTGGACACAAAAACAGCATGAAATTGCCATTGCACACTGGGTGCAACGTTTAAATTGTCTATCCTGGTATGAAGAATAGGGTAAATCTAGCGCAATTTGGGTCACTTACACAGTTTTGTATAGCAAACACGATTATGAAAGTTCGAACCCGAGTTGAAACAATTTTCAAAAGTATTTTGGAAATTTTGAAGAATATTTTTTTGAAATCAAGATAACGTTTTTCTGACATGGTCATAGCAAGTCAAGCAACAATTAGGAAATAAATTTTAGTCGATTCCGAGCATATTTGGCCGCAAAAACAGCATGAAATTGCCATTGCACCCTGGAATGCAACGTTTGGATTGTGAGTCCCTGGTTATAAGAAAAGAACAAATCTAGCGCACTTCGGGTCACTTACGAATTTAAGTATGGAGAACGCGTTTACGAAAGTTCGAACCCGATTTGAAACAATTTTCAAAACAATTTTGGAAATTTTGGAGAACAATTTAGGTTCTTGAAATCAAGTTTTCGAGTTCCTGACGTAGTGATTACAAGTCAAGCAACAAGTAGGCAAAATGTTAGTCGATTCCGAGCATATTTGGACGCAAAAACAGCATGAAATTGCCATTACACGACGGGGTGCAACGTTTAAACTGTCCATCCCCGGTCATAAGAATAGAACAAATCTAGCCCATTTTGGGCTACTTACACAATTTTGTCTGGACAACACGTTTATGAAAGTTCACACCCAATTTGAAGCAAATTTTAAAACTATTTTTAAAATTTTGAAGAAACATTTTGTTTTTTGAAATCAAATTTTTGATTTCCTGCCATGGTCCTAGCAAATCAAGGAACAATAATGCAAAATTTTAGTCGATTCCGAGCATATTTGGACACAAAAACAGCATGAAATTGCCATTACACCCCGGGGTGCAACGTTTAAACTGTCCATCCCCGGTCATAAGAAAAGAACAAATCTAGCCCATTTCAGGCTACTTACACAATTTTCTCTGGACAACACGTTTATGAAAGTTCACACCCAATTTGAAGCAATTTTTAAAACTTTTTTGGCCATTTTGAAGAAAAATTGTTTTTTGAAATCAAATTTTTGATTTCTTGCCATAATCCTAGCAAGTCCAGCAACAATTACGCAAAATTTTAGTCGATTCCAAGCATATTTGGACACAAAAACAGCATGAAATTGCCATTGCATCCCGGGGTGCAACGTTTAAATTGTCCGTCCCTGGTAATAAGAATAGGGCAAATCTTGCGCAATTTTGGTCACTTGCACAGTTTTGTAAGGCGAATACGTTTATAAAAGTTCCAGCCCAATTTGAAACAATTTTCAAAACAAGTTTGGAAATTTCGAAGAATAATTTAGTTTTTTGAGATCAAGTTTTCGAGCTCCTGACGTGGTGATAACAAGTCAAGCAACAATTACGCAAAATGTTAGTCGATTCCGAGCATATTTGGACGCAAAAACAGCATGAAATTGCCATTACACCCCGGGGTGTAACGTTTAAACTGTCCATCCCCGGTCATAAGAAAAGATCAAATCTAGCCCATTTCGGGCTACTTACACAATTTTGTCTGGACAACACGTTTATGAAAGTTCACACCCAATTTGAAGCAATTTTTAAAACTATTTTTAAAATTTTGAAGAAAAATTTGGTTTTTTGAAATCAAATTTTTGATTTCCTGCCATGGTCCTAGCAAGTCAAGGAACAATAACGCAAAATTTTAGACGATTCTGAGCATATTTGGACACAAAAACAGCATGAAATTGCCATTGCACACTGGGTGCAACGTTTAAATTGTCTATCCTGGTATGAAGAATAGGGTAAATCTAGCGCAATTTGGGTCACTTACACAGTTTTGTATAGCAAACACGATTATGAAAGTTCGAACCCGAGTTGAAACAATTTTCAAAAGTATTTTGGAAATTTTGAAGAATATTTTTTTGAAATCAAGATAACGTTTTTCTGACATGGTCATAGCAAGTCAAGCAACAATTAGGAAATAAATTTTAGTCGATTCCGAGCATATTTGGCCGCAAAAACAGCATGAAATTGCCATTGCACCCTCGAATGCAACGTTTGGATTGTGAGTCCCTGGTCATAAGAAAAGAACAAATCTAGCGCACTCCGGGTCACTTACGAATTTAAGTCTGGACAACACGTTTCTGAAAGTTCACACCCAATTTGAAGCAATTTTTGAAACTATTTTTAAAATTTTGAAGAAAAATTTTGTTTTTTGAAATCAAATTTATGATTTCCTGCCATGGTCGTAGCAAGTCAAGCAACAATAACGCAAAATTTTAGTCGATTCTGAGCATATTTAGACACAAAAACAGCATGAAATTGCCATTGCACCCTGGGTGCATCGTTTAAATTGTCTATCCTGGTATGAAGAATAGGGTAAATCTAGCGAAATTTGGGTCACTTACACAGTTTTGTATAGCAAACACGATTATGAAAGTTCGAACCCGAGTTGAAACAATTTTCAAAACTATTTTGGAAATTTTGAAGAATAATTTAGTATTTTGAAATCAAAATTGCGTTTTTCTGACATGGTCATAGCAAGTCAAGCAACAATAAGGAAATAAATTTTAGTCGATTCCGAGCATATTTGGCCGCAAAAACAGCATGAAATTGCCATTGCACCCTGGAATGCAACGTTTGGATTGTGAGTCCCTGGTCATAAGAAAAGAACAAATCTAGCGCACTTCGGGTCACTTACGAATTTAAGTATGGAGAACGCGTTTACGAAAGTTCGAACCCGATTTGAAACAATTTTCAAAACAATTTTGGAAATTTTGAAGAACAATTTAGGTTCTTGAAATCAAGTTTTCGAGTTCCTGACATGGTCATAGTAAGTTGTTGATTGTCCGTCCCTGGTATTAAGAATAGAGCAAATCTAGCGCAATTTGGGTCACTTACACAGTTTTGTTTGGGAAACACGTTTATGAAAGTTCCAACCCAATTTGAAACAATTTTCAAAACAATTTTGGAAATTTTGAAGAATAATTAAGGCTTCTGAAATCAAGTTTTCGATTTGCTGAATTGGTCAGGAAAAGTCAAGCAACAATACAGAGCAGGCTACGACCGGGTTTTACTCGGTCGTACAATAAGTGAAAGTGCTAGTCACGTGGTATGACATTTTGAAGCCGGGTCGTACTTACGACCCATGTATAGTCTACGACCGACGATACGACCCATGGCAAAATTTGATGATTTTTTTTTAAAATTATGACTTTTATTGCATGTAATGCATTCCAAGTGATGCACGCGAGCCTCAAATGCTGTAGTTGCGGAATTTTGAAAATAAATTACCATAAATTATTTCCCGCCACCACAGTGTCACTGCGGTAACTCAATGCTAGACCTATGGTGAGTGACGCAAGGAGTTTTCTACATGAGTCGAGCTCTATGCGAGACTTTGCCAAGAACTCAAGTCCTTTCTGTGCTCAGTAGACGTTCGACTTCTCTTCTTCTTAACTCTCTTCCACTCGAATTATCGGACATTATTTTTTTAACTTATTCAGTTCGTAATTGCTGCCGTGTTTATTCAATTGTGGATTTTTAAAAGTGTAGGTTTAATTCTGCAAATTTGTACGCAGTACAAGTTAATTACAAACATAGTTTTTACCATGTCGAGCCAGTTGAAGAGAGTACGTCCTGCAAATAATTATGCTGAGGAGAGCAGTGATAGCGATGACGGTGATCCAGATTGGGCTACTCAGAATATTATACCTAGTCGGAATTCCAAGTCTAAAAAGGTGAAGCCAGCAAGTAGCAAACGAGCTGGGACATCGTTCGATAACGATAACGTTGGCATACAACAAATAAGTGGGGGTCGCGTTGAGAGGGACGTGTACCAATACTCGCAGCCACTACTCATTTCCCAAGACTCGTCTGGGTCATCTGTTTCTGCCGGCGGAAGTAGTGATTCACCGACCAGGTCTGCGGGGGCTACTACGATTAGAGGCGGTAAACAGATTGTGAGACTTATTAATGGATTTAACGGGCCAAAGATAATTCGCAACAATTTGGACGGTTCATTGGATGTTTTTGGACCGCTGCCTTTTGAACTGTGTGATTCACAACAAGTGAGGTGGTCAGATGTTAACAATACCGTGTTTAGTGCTCGGTTTTCGTGCCTTTTCGGACATTGTTCGTCGTCTGTTGTTTACGACGAAGTGTATAATCTAGTGTTTTAAACAGAATTAGAGAAATTAATTAAATACTTACGACCCATGTGCAGTCTATGATCGATGATACGACCCATGACTTAAGATGAAAAATTGTTAAACAGAGAACTTTTATTGCATATACTGCACTACAAGTGGTGAACATCAGTTTAAAATGCTAGTAATGTCACATTTTGAACATTCTTTAGCACGAAGAGATTTCTCGCCACCACAGTTACACTGCGGTGACTCTTTTCTAGACGCGTTGAAAATTACGTAAGAAGATTTCTATGTTAGTCGTACTCTGCAAGAAACTTTGTCACGAATCCAAGTCTGTTTACCGTCTAATGAGTGCCAGATACGGTTGAGACTTCAGTTTTGTCTTTTTATCTCTTAAATGTCTTACTCGTGAATTATATGAACCTCTGGTAGTATGATTAATGCATGTGCGAATTAATGCGGTGAATCAATCAGGTTGCCTTAGTTTTGGAGAGGCGGGAAATTTCATCTGATAGCAAGTGAAGCCGAGAAGCGAGTCCCACAATTTGTTGAAAACTGCTCGAGTTTTTCCCCACTACAAAAGATATTCCAAACCGTACCATTTCCTACGTTCGTTCCATTAACTTAATTCTCATCGGTACATAATGTTGCAATTTTTCGCTACATAAGTCTATCATGACATATTTTAGTAATTACTGCTTTTTTGAAGTAATTCATTCCATGTCCACTTAACCGTACATCGAGATCTAGCTTTCTCTACAACAATCCTGGTTTATATTTTACCGGGTAATCTCTGGAGGCACTGTTGACTTTCTCCCCCGAAATTTCCAACAAATTTACCTGCCGTTCTGATCAACAAATTGGGTTGGTCTCAAACACTTATTTTATATAGTAAAAGAACTTCTACAATCGTTAACATTTATCGTGATTGTTTTGCCAAATCGTTATGTAGAGCACCATCCTTCTACGAATGTGCTTTTAATAATGCCAATTTTTTAAAGTAATTGTACCATGTATAAAAGGTTAAACTGATATTTATTGTCCACCCCTCTTTGGCTAGCGATCATAAACAAGGTAGTTACGTCTCCACAGTGGCACCCAGATAAAGTCTGTAAATATTGCATACTTTTGAAATGAATTCCAACTTTCCTTAAGTAATTAATACTGTTAAAAAAGTTATATTAAAGCTCTACAAAATGACATGTTTTAGAAAATGACATGTTCCGGCCTTTTATACCCTCTATCCTCCATCCACGACACAGTCAGTCAAGAGAAGAGGAGTTTTATTTTTGACACAAAGACACAAGTATACATAACATTACCAAATAGCACCTTGGTATGTACCCTATGACGACATTTGCTGCATGAAATACTGTTGTTCCACAGTGCCATCGTGACAGTATTTTCTTGGCGTCTTTTACCGAAATTGCGCAGGTTTTGATATGCTATTATAGAAAGCTAATAAATAACGACAAATGCTGATGTCATTATTCCTCCAAGGCATAATGAGGAACTTCAAAGAGGTCACCCGTCAAGCCATTAGAACCATGTCATGACCCATTCCACCCTCACGTTAGACCTTAATAATAAACCTCTACCGTCAAACTAGATTCTCTACTGTCGAACATTTAGCTAGTAGTTGCAGACGTAATTAACACTAAATCAGGGTATTCGGATAAAAAATACAGCCACTAAAACTAAGCTAAGTATTCAAAATCGTAGTGACAACAATTTTAAAGATTTAACTGTCATTGGTATGTGAATAAATTTTTGTGACCACAATTCCAAAAATAAGTAGTACTTCCTATGAGTATAGAACCACAGTGGTGAACATTAGGCAAACACTAGTATAGGCGAAACCAAAATAGCATAACTCTAATTTTGAAAACCTACTGGTACTCACTTGGCCTGTCAACTAATATTACGAATTTAAAAGATAAACAAACTTTGAGGGGCAAACCCTTGCGATTTCAAAATCAAAAATCATGACGCGTTTTGCTGTAATATTCGGTAAATTATAAATCAGGAAACAGAGAAAATTTACTGACGTATAAAAACAAAATTTACGAAATAACTTTAGTCTGTGTTTGCGTAATCTTGTGTAAAACTAATAAATATATTGATGAAAACTGGGACTGTGAAAAGCGACGACAAATATTTAAACTTATTTGGACAAAGAAAACGATGTTTAAAAGGAATTTCAGTCCGTACAGTCAGAAAAAAAAACAATTCAAATGAATCGATAATCTCCAGCTTGGTTGTAGAGTTGAGATCTGTAGCAGAAGGCGCTGTCGTACATACTATTAATGTTCTAAAAAACGGACTTTAAGGGTACACAATCACAGGGAACTGAACTGTATATTGCAGAGGCAAGAATGTTGCCAATGGGAAGCTGAAATAATCAAAATGTTCGAGACATCCCGAGTTAGCTTGTGTTTTTAAGGGGCAAAGCCGCATCTTAGAGAGATTGGTGACGTCTGCCTGTACGCATTATATTTTGCGAACGGCTTTGTAGAATCGGATGAAATTTGAATTACAGAGGCATAACTAGTAGGGCACGATTCTTATTGATTTTCAGCCAAGTCAATTAACTAACGCCGGAGTTACACATAACTAATTAAATTTTGATTCAGCACTGAATACACGGCATGTATATTCTCACAACTGACGGCGCACACATCCTGCACTCTGCAGATGGATGGGTAAAAGAGAAAGAAACTCCAAACACACATTCCCGTAGCTCCGTGGTTACTGCTTGCGCAGGAGAAAGAAACGAGAAAGGATTGAATCCCGTGGATTCTTGGAATTTTTGCATAATTGCACACACGTGTACGATAGTGTGAAACCTCCATGTGAAGGGACCTTACGTTATCTCATGCCGGAGTAAAAGGAAGGTATATCGGACCACCGACAATTTCGAAAATCAAAAGTATTCGGCCCTTAGTTACTCTATTTTTTTCGTTATTCTACCTCTGGCGTCCCATAAGCCGGTAGGAAAACATTTGAAATAACCCTCCACAGCCAATAGATGTCGAAGAACACATGGTTTTCGAGTTGCTATGCCTTTTATCCTCTCAGCTCACAACTAACAGACGAGTTTCCTATCATAAAGCATTTTAACACATAAACAATTGCCGCATCTCGAGCCAATTGATGATTTTGGTATGTTTTTAAACCTCGCGTTTAATAATATGGAGATGGAGATAATTTGGCGCAGATTAATAACGAGGCTACATTTAACCTCTTGCGTACTGAAACATATGAGGGTATTTCAGTTACTAGCCCTGGTTGCTATGACTGACTATTTGATTCATGCCCCCTTCCACACAGTCAGTACTCACTGGTAGACAACAATTCGAAGCATGGATTTTCAAAAGTAGTTTGTTATTAATCGGCGCCAAATTATCTCCACTGTCACACTATGCAGTTGGAGCTTCAAACTTTTTAAAAAACATCAATGGGCTGCCACTACGTCTTTTTGTTGTTTTCTACAACATCAATTTTGCAGTGGGAATGTCTTTTATTTGTGCGAGGGGGAGCTTATGGCCATGACAACCGTAAAATAATTGTGCGCACAAACATCAATTGCCTTTAGGAGCGGAATTTAAATGTTTCCTACGAAGCTTATGGGACGCAACAGGTTAATATCCATACCTTGAGTGGTGGTCTAGTAGTAAATATTGACAGTAAGGGAGGGGGCATGAAGTGAATATTCTGTCGTAGCAAAAAGGGCTTTTAACTAAAACACTAGTAAATATAGCAGTACGCAAGAGGTTAAGCATGTTCACAGCGTCATGGATGCTAGTGCGAACATGCTTGTGTACTGTTATAAAACAAGCAAACGATGCGGGAATAAGAAAATGTGTTTAAATTATGAATCAATTTTATCTTAAGACGACATCCACAGTGGAACTGTGGTCAATGATATGTATGATGATATAATATAGGTATGATGATACAATATATCCTATGATGCGGCTTCATGAGCCAGTTTGAAAGTCATAATTACGTTTACAGCCGAATATAGTTTTAGTTACATCCAACCGTTAGTCGTGAATCCCGCAACAATTAAAACTTCGTAAATAGTCAAAAACAAACTCAAGTTATTGGGATTACTACAACGTGATTGTTTCTTACATGCAACCTTCACTTCACCAGCCAGAAAACTCTGTCCACATGCATCATTTAACATTAGACCTACTTGTTTAACTACAAAGAGATTCAAAAAACTGTATATTTAAAGCAGTAAACGCTGCATAAAAAACAAATTGTAATAGTTGGGTATGTATCCTTTACTAGTTCCCTAAATACAAATTGAAGCTGTTGTAGTAGAAGTTGAAGTAGTTGTGGACTAGATATCTTCAAAGAAGGGTAGCTCATCGCAATTTCCAGCACTACGAGTTATAGAATTTGTCGCCGGAGTAGTAAGATTAGTTTGGTTGAAATAAGGCAAGCTAAACAGAATTCACACATAAACCCCTTAGTTACCATTCACAATTTAGTTGATCCAAACTACAATTACATGAGAGTGAGCTATTCAGTACTACGAGAAAAGAACTATGCACTGATACGGAATTCAACTACACCAAATTTCTAAGCTATCATACCATAGGGCGAGGAATGGTATTTGACTGGATTAGGACTGGGCATGGCAACAGTATTCAACTAACACATGCAATTCATGAGTATAGTAGTGTATGCCTATTACATATGAGGAAAAGATGTGCATGAAGATGGCAGAGACCATGAAAATACGCACACAACTAGTACAACTAGAATCCAATGGTAAATAATACATGGTGTACGTTTAAGAGCAGTGTGGTGATACACTGTGGTAAAGCCGTATTATGAAAAAACGGAATCTACCGCTAGGAGCATAAAAAACAAGAAAATATACGTAATTATCATCATTATAGCTTCATATGTTAACTTACTCTTGTTTATTTACCAAAAATTCACACATGATTAACGTCGGACGTAAAATCTATTTGCTACGACCCGGTGTCAATCCATCGCCACCACCCGGCCGTACGACCCAGCCTTAAACAAGCGATTACGACCCGGCCGGCCATCGGTCGTAGGGGTCGTAAGGGTCGTACGACCCTTACGACCGAGAAAATGCCTACCTTGCAACAATAACGCAAAATTGTAGTCGTATCCGAGCATATTTGGACGCAAAAACAGGATGAAATTGTCATTACACCCCGGGGTGCAACGTTTAAATTGTCCATCGCCGATAATAAGAAAAGAACAAATCTAGCCCATTTCGGGCTACTTACACAATTTTGTCTGGACAAAACGTTTATGAAAGTTCACACCCAATTTGAAGCAATTTTTAAAACTTTTTTGGCCATTTTGAAGAAAAATTGTTTTTTGAAATCAAATTTTTGATTTCTTGCCATCATCCTAGCAAGTCCAGCAACAATTACGCAAAATTTTAGTCGATTCCGAGCATATTTGGACGCAAAAACAGCATGAAATTGCCATTACACCCCGGGGTGCAACGTTTAAACTGTCCATCCCCGGTCATAAGAAAAGAACAAATCTAGCCCATTTCAGGCTACTTACACAATTTTGTCTGGACAACACGTTTATGAAAGTTCACACCCAATTTGAAGCAATTTTTAAAACTATTTTTAAAATTTTGAAGAAAAATTTTGTTTTTTGAAATCAAATTTATGATTTCCTGCCATGGTCGTAGCAAGTCAAGCAACAATAACGCAAAATTTTAGTCGATTCTGAGCATATTTAGACAAAAACAGCATGAAATTGCCATTGCACCCTGGGTGCATCGTTTAAATTGTCTATCCTGGTATGAAGAATAGGGTAAATCTAGCGAAATTTGGGTCACTTACACAGTTTTGTATAGCAAACACGATTATGAAAGTTCGAACCCGAGTTGAAACAATTTTCAAAACTATTTTGGAAATTTTGAAGAATAATTTAGTATTTTGAAATCAAAATTGCGTTTTTCTGACATGGTCATAGCAAGTCAAGCAACAATAAGGAAATAAATTTTAGTCGATTCCGAGCATATTTGGCCGCAAAAACAGCATGAAATTGCCATTGCACCCTGGAATGCAACGTTTGGATTGTGAGTCCCTGGTCATAAGAAAAGAACAAATCTAGCGCACTTCGGGTCACTTACGAATTTAAGTATGGAGAACGCGTTTACGAAAGTTCGAACCCGATTTGAAACAATTTTCAAAACAATTTTGGAAATTTTGAAGAACAATTTAGGTTCTTGAAATCAAGTTTTCGAGTTCCTGACGTAGTGATTACAAGTCAAGCAACAAGTAGGCAAAATTTTAGTCGATTCCGAGCATATTTGGACGCAAAAACAGCATGAAATTGCCATTACACCCCGGGGTGCAACGTTTAAACTGTCCATCCCCGGTCATAAGAATAGAACAAATCTAGCCCATTTCGGGCTACTTACACAATTTTGTCTGGACAACACGTTTATGAAAGTTCACACCCAATTTGAAGCAATTTTTAAAACTATTTTTAAAATTTTGAAGAAACATTTTGTTTTTTGAAATGGTCCTAGCAAATCAAGGAACAATAATGCAAAATTTTAGTCGATTCTTAGCATATTTGGACACAAAAACAGCATGAAATTGCCATTACACCCCGGGGTGCAACGTTTAAACTGTCCATCCCCGGTCACAAGAAAAGAACAAATCTAGCCCATTTCAGGCTACTTACACAATTTTGTCTGGACAACACGTTTATGAAAGTTCACACCCAATTTGAAGCAATTTTTAAAACTATTTTTAAAATTTTGAAGAAAAATTTTGTTTTTTGAAATCAAATTTATGATTTCCTGCCATGGTCGTAGCAAGTCAAGCAACAATAACGCAAAATTTTAGTCGATTCTGAGCATATTTAGACACAAAAACAGCATGAAATTGCCATTGCACCCTGGGTGCATCGTTTAAATTGTCTATCCTGGTATGAAGAATAGGGTAAATCTAGCGAAATTTGGGTCACTTACACAGTTTTGTATAGCAAACAAGATTATGAAAGTTCGAACCCGAGTGGAAACAATTTTCAAAACTATTTTGGAAATTTTGAAGAATAATTAAGTATTTTGAAATCAAAATTGCGTTTTTCTGACATGGTCATAGCAAGTCAAGCAACAATAAGGAAATAAATTTTAGTCGATTCCGAGCATATTTGGCCGCAAAAACAGCATGAAATTGCCATTGCACCCTGGAATGCAACGTTTGGATTGTGAGTCCCTGGTCATAAGAAAAGAACAAATCTAGCGCACTTCGGGTCACTTACGAATTTAAGTATGGAGAACGCGTTTACGAAAGTTCGAACCCGATTTGAAACAATTTTCAAAACAATTTTGGAAATTTTGAAGAACAATTTAGGTTCTTGAAATCAAGTTTTCGAGTTCCTGACGTAGTGATTACAAGTCAAGCAACAAGTAGGCAAAATTTTAGTCGATTCCGAGCATATTTGGACGCAAAAACAGCATGAAATTGCCATTACACCCCGGGGTGCAACGTTTAAACTGTCCATCCCCGGTCATAAGAATAGAACAAATCTAGCCCATTTCGGGCTACTTACACAATTTTGTCTGGACAACACGTTTATGAAAGTTCACACCCAATTTGAAGCAATTTTTAAAAATATTTTTAAAATTTTGAAGAAACATTCTGTTTTTTGAAATGGTCCTAGCAAATCAAGGAACAATAATGCAAAATTTTAGTCGATTCCGAGCATATTTGGACACAAAAACAGCATGAAATTGCCATTACACCCCGGGGTGCAACGTTTAAACTGTCCATCCCCGGTCATAAGAAAAGATCAAATCTAGCCCATTTCGGGCTACTTACACAATTTTGTCTGGACAACACGTTTATGAAAGTTCATACCCAATTTGAAGCAATTTTTAAAACTATTTTTAAAATTTTGAAGAAAAATTTTGTTTTTCGAAATCAAATTTTTGATTTCCTGCCATGGTCCTAGCAAGTCAAGGAACAATAACGCAAAATTTTAGACGATTCTGAGCATATTTGGACACAAAAACAGCATGAAATTGCCATTGCACCCTGGGTGCAACGTTTAAATTGTCCATCCTGGTATGAAGAATAGGGTAAATCTAGCGCAATTTGGGTCACTTACACAGTTTTGTATAGCAAACACGATTATGAAAGTTCGAACCCGAGTTGAAACAATTTTCAAAAGTATTTTGGAAATTTTGAAGAATATTTTTTTGAAATCAAGATAACGTTTTTCTGACATGGTCATAGCAAGTCAAGCAACAATTAGGAAATAAATTTTAGTCGATTCCGAGCATATTTGGCCGCAAAAACAGCATGAAATTGCCATTGCACCCTGGAATGCAACGTTTGGATTGTGAGTCCCTGGTCATAAGAAAAGAACAAATCTAGCGCACTTCGGGTCACTTACGAATTTAAGTATGGAGAACGCGTTTACGAAAGTTCGAACCCGATTTGAAACAATTTTCAAAACAATTTTGGAAATTTTGAAGAACAATTTAGGTTCTTGAAATCAAGATTTCGATTTCCTGACATGGTCATAGTAAGTCAAGCAAGAATTATGCAAAATTTTAGTCGAATCCGAGCACATTTGGACACAATAAAACAGCATCAATTTGCCATTGCACCCCGGGGTGCAACGTTAAAATTGTCCGTCCCTGGTACTAAGAATAGAGCAAATCTAGCGCAATTTGGGTCACTTACACAGTTTTGTTTGGCAAACACGTTTATGAAAGTTCCAACCCAATTTGAAACAATTTTCAAAACAATTTTGGAAATTTTGAAGAATAATTAAGGCTTCTGAAATCAAGTTTTCGATTTGCTGAATTGGTCAGGAAAAGTCAAGTAACAATAACGCAAAATTGTAGTCGAATCCGAGCATATTTGGACGCAAAAACAGGATTAAATTGTCATGACACCCCGGGGTGCAACGTTTAAATTGTCCATCGCCGATAATAAGAAAAGAACAAATCTAGCCCATTTCGGGCTACTTACACAATTTTGTCTGGACAAAACGTTTATGAAAGTTCACACCCAATTTGAAGCAATTTTTAAAACTTTTTTGGCCATTTTGAAGAAAAATTGTTTTTTGAAATCAAATTTTTGATTTCTTGCCATCATCCTAGCAAGTCCAGCAACAATTACGCAAAATTTTAGTCGATTCCGAGCATATTTGGACGCAAAAACAGCATGAAATTGCCATTACACCCCGGGGTGCAACGTTTAAACTGTCCATCACCGGTCATAAGAAAAGAACAAATCTAGCCCATTTCAGGCTACTTACACAATTTTGTCTGGACAACACGTTTATGAAAGTTCACACCCAATTTGAAGCAATTTTTAACACTATTTTTAAAATTTTGAAGAAAAATTTTGTTTTTTGAAATCAAATTTATGATTTCCTGCCATGGTCGTAGCAAGTCAAGCAACAATAACGCAAGTTTTAGTCGATTCTGAGCATATTTGGACACAAAAACAGCATGAAATTGCCATTGCACCCTGGGTGCAACGTTTAAATTGTCTATCCTGGTATGAAGAATAGGGTAAATCTAGCGCAATTTGGGTCACTTACACAGTTTTGTATGGCAAACACGATTATGAAAGTTCGAACCCGAGTTGAAACAATTTTCAAAAGTATTTTGGAAATTTTGAAGAATATTTTTTTGAAATCAAGATAACGTTTTTCTGACATGGTCATAGCAAGTCAAGCAACAATTAGGAAATAAATTTTAGTCGATTCCGAGCATATTTGGCCGCAAAAACAGCATGAAATTGCCATTGCACCCTGGAATGCAACGTTTGGATTGTCCATCCCCGGTCATAAGAATAGACCAAATCTAGCCCATTTCGGGCTACTTACACAATTTTGTCTGGACAACACGTTTATGAAAGTTCACACCCAATTTGAAGCAATTTTTAAAACTATTTTTAAAATTTTGAAGAAACATTTTGTTTTTTGAAATCAAATTTTTGATTTCCTGCCATGGTCCCAGCAAGTCAAGCAACAATAACGCAAAATTTTAGTCGATTCCGAGCATATTTGGCCGCAAAAACAGCATGAAATTGCCATTGCACCCTGGAATGCAACGTTTGGATTGTGAGTCCCTGGTCATAAGAAAAGAACAAATCTAGCGCACTTCGGGTCACTTACGAATTTAAGTATGGAGAACGCGTTTACGAAAGTTCGAACCCGATTTGAAACAATTTTCAAAACAATTTTGGAAATTTTGAAGAACAATTTAGGTTATTGAAATCAAGATTTCGATTTCCTGACATGGTCATAGTAAGTCAAGCAAGAATTATGCAAAATTTTAGTCGAATCCGAGCACATTTGGACACAATAAAACAGCATCAATTTGCCATTGCACCCCGGGGTGCAACGTTAAAATTGTCCGTCCCTGGTATTAAGAATAGAGCAAATCTAGCGTAATTTGGGTCACTTACACAGTTTTGTTTGGCAAACACGTTTATGAAAGTTCCAACCCAATTTGAAACAATTTTCAAAACAATTTTGGAAATTTTGAAGAATAATTAAGGCTTCTGAAATCAAGTTTTCGATTTGCTGAATTGGTCAGGAAAAGTCAAGCAACAATAACGCAAAATTGTAGTCGAATCCGAGCATATTTGGACGCAAAAACAGGATGAAATTGTCATTACACCCCGGGGTGCAACGTTTAAATTGTCCATCGCCGATAATAAGAAAAGAACAAATCTAGCCCATTTCGGGCTACTTACACAATTTTGTCTGGACAAAACGTTTATGAAAGTTCACACCCAAATTGAAGCAATTTTTAAAACTTTTTTGGCCATTTTGAAGAAAAATTGTTTTTTGAAATCAAATTTTTGATTTTTTGCCATCATCCTAGCAAGTCCAGCAACAATTACGCAAAATTTTAGTCGATTCCGAGCATATTTGGACGCAAAAACAGCATGAAATTGCCATTACACCCCGGGGTGAAACGTTTAAACTGTCCATCCCCGGTCATAAGAAAAGAACAAATCTAGCCCATTTCAGGCTACTTACACAATTTTGTCTGGACAACACGTTTATGAAAGTTCACACCCAATTTGAAGCAATTTTTAAAACTATTTTTAGAATTTTGAAGAAAAATTTTGTTTTTTGAAATCAAATTTATGATTTCCTGCCATGGTCGTAGCAAGTCAAGCAACAATAACGCAAAATTTTAGTCGATTCTGAGCATACTTGGACACAAATACAGCATGAAATTGCCATTGCACCCTGGGTGCAACGTTTAAATTGTCTATCCTGGTATGAAGAATAGGGTAAATCTAGCGCAATTTGGGTCACTTACACAGTTTTGTATGGCAAACATGATTATGAAAGTTCAAACCCGAGTTGAAACAATTTTCAAAAGTATTTTGGAAATTTTGAAGAATATTTTTTTGAAATCAAGATAACGTTTTTCTGACATGGTCATAGCAAGTCAAGCAACAATTAGGAAATAAATTTTAGTCGATTCCGAGCATATTTGGCCGCAAAAACAGCATGAAATTGCCATTGCACCCTCGAATGCAACGTTTGGATTGTGAGTCCCTGGTCATAAGAAAAGAACAAATCTAGCGCACTCCGGGTCACTTACGAATTTAAGTCTGGACAACACGTTTATGAAAGTTCACACCCAATTTGAAGCAATTTTTGAAACTATTTTTAAAATTTTGAAGAAAAATTTTGTTTTTTGAAATCAAATTTTTGATTTCCTTACATGGTCCTAGCAAGTCAAGCAACAATAACGCAAAATTTTAGTCGATTCTGAGCATATTTGGACACAAAAACAGCATGAAATTGCCATTGTACCCTGGGTGCAACGTTTAAATTGTCTATCCTGGTATGAAGAATAGGGTAAATCTAGCGCAATTTGGGTCACTTACACAGTATTGTATAGCAAACACGATTATGAAAGTTCGAACCCGAGTTGAAACAATTTTCAAAAGTATTTTGGAAATTTTGAAGAATAATTAAGGCTTCTGAAATCAAGTTTTCGATTTGCTGAATTGGTCAGGAAAAGTCAAGCAACAATAACGCAAAATTGTAGTCGATTCCGAGCATATTTGGACGCAAAAACAACATGAAATTGCCATTACACCCCGGGGTGCAACGTTTAAACTGTCCATCCCCGGTCATAAGAAAAGAACAAATCTAGCCCATTTCGGGCTACTTACACAATTTTGTCTGGACAACACGTTTATGAAAGTTCACACCCAATTTGAAGCAATTTTTAAAACTATTTTTAAAATTTTGAAGAAAAATTTTGTTTTTTGAAATCAAATTTTTGATTTCCTGCCATGGTCCTAGCAAGTCAAGCAACACTAACGCAAAATTTTAGTCGATTCTGAGCATATTTGGACACAAAAACAGCATGAAATTGCCATTGCACCCCGGGGTGCAACGTTTAAACTGTCCATCCCCGGTCATAAGAAAAGAACAAATCTAGCCCATTTCGGGCTACTTACACAATTTTGTCTGGACAACACGTTTATGAAAGTTCACACCCAATTTGAAGCAATTTTTAAAACTATTTTTAAAATTTTGAAGAAAAATTTTGTTTTTTGAAATCAAATTTTTGATTTCCTGCCATGGTCCTAGCAAGTCAAGCAACACTAACGCAAAATTTTAGTCGATTCTGAGCATATTTGGACACAAAAACAGCATGAAATTGCCATTGCACCCTGGGTGCAACGTTTAAATTGTCTATCCTGGTATGAAGAATAGGGTAAATCTAGCGCAATTTGGGTCACTTACACAGTTTTGTATGGCAAACATGATTATGAAAGTTCAAACCCGAGTTGAAACAATTTTCAAAACTATTTTGGAAATTTTGAAGAATAATTTAGTTTTTGGATATCAAGATTGCGATTTCCTGACATGGTCATAGCAAGTCAAGCAACAATTAGGAAATAAATTTTAGTCGATTCCGAGCATATTTGGCCGCAAAAACAGCATGAAATTGCCATTACACCCCGGGGTGCAACGTTTAAACTGTTCATTCCCGGTCATAAGAAAAGAACAAATCTAGCCCATTTCGGGCTACTTACACAATTTTGTCTGGACAACACGTTTATGAAAGTTCACACCCAATTTGAAGCAATTTTTGAAACTATTTTTAAAATTTTGAAGAAAAATTTTGTTTTTTGAAATCAAATTTTTGATTTCCTTACATGGTCCTAGCAAGTCAAGCAACAATAACGCAAAATTTTAGTCGATTCTGAGCATATTTGGACACAAAAACAGCATGAAATTGCCATTGTACCCTGGGTGCAACGTTTAAATTGTCTATCCTGGTATGAAGAATAGGGTAAATCTAGCGCAATTTGGGTCACTTACACAGTATTGTATAGCAAACACGATTATGAAAGTTCGAACCCGAGTTGAAACAATTTTCAAAAGTATTTTGGAAATTTTGAAGAATAATTAAGGCTTCTGAAATCAAGTTTTCGATTTGCTGAATTGGTCAGGAAAAGTCAAGCAACAATAACGCAAAATTGTAGTCGATTCCGAGCATATTTGGACGCAAAAACAACATGAAATTGCCATTACACCCCGGGGTGCAACGTTTAAACTGTCCATCCCCGGTCATAAGAAAAGAACAAATCTAGCCCATTTCGGGCTACTTACACAATTTAGTCTGGACAACACGTTTATGAAAGTTCACACCCAATTTGAAGCAATTTTTAAAACTATTTTTAAAATTTTGAAGAAAAATTTTGTTTTTTGAAATCAAATTTTTGATTTCCTGCCATGGTCCTAGCAAGTCAAGCAACACTAACGCAAAATTTTAGTCGATTCTGAGCATATTTGGACACAAAAACAGCATGAAATTGCCATTGCACCCCGGGGTGCAACGTTTAAACTGTCCATCCCCGGTCATAAGAAAAGAACAAATCTAGCCCATTTCGGGCTACTTACACAATTTTGTCTGGACAACACGTTTATGAAAGTTCACACCCAATTTGAAGCAATTTTTAAAACTATTTTTAAAATTTTGAAGAAAAATTTTGTTTTTTGAAATCAAATTTTTGATTTCCTGCCATGGTCCTAGCAAGTCAAGCAACACTAACGCAAAATTTTAGTCGATTCTGAGCATATTTGGACACAAAAACAGCATGAAATTGCCATTGCACCCTGGGTGCAACGTTTAAATTGTCTATCCTGGTATGAAGAATAGGGTAAATCTAGCGCAATTTGGGTCACTTACACAGTTTTGTATGGCAAACATGATTATGAAAGTTCAAACCCGAGTTGAAACAATTTTCAAAACTATTTTGGAAATTTTGAAGAATAATTTAGTTTTTGGATATCAAGATTGCGATTTCCTGACATGGTCATAGCAAGTCAAGCAACAATTAGGAAATAAATTTTAGTCGATTCCGAGCATATTTGGCCGCAAAAACAGCATGAAATTGCCATTACACCCCGGGGTGCAACGTTTAAACTGTTCATTCCCGGTCATAAGAAAAGAACAAATCTAGCCCATTTCGGGCTACTTACACAATTTTGTCTGGACAACACGTTTATGAAAGTTCACACCCAATTTGAAGCAATTTTTAAAACTATTTTTAAAATTTTCAAGATAAATGTTTTTTTTTTAAATCAAATCTTTGATTTCCTGCCATGGTCCTAGCAAGTCAAGCAACAATAACGCAAAATTTTAGTCGATTCCGAGCATATTTGGCCGCAAAAACAGCATGAAATTGCCATTGCACCCTGGAATGCAACGTTTGAATTGTGAGTACCTGGTCATAAGAAAAGAACAAATCTAGCACACTTCGGGTCACTTACGAATTTTTGTATGGAGAACGCGTTTACGAAAGTTCGAACCCGATTTGAAACAATTTTCAAAACAATTTTGGAAATTTTGAAGAATAATTTAGGTTCTTGAAATCAAGATTGCGTTTTTCTGACGTTGTGATAACAAGTCAAGCAACAATTCCGCAACATTTTAGTCGATTCCGAGCATATTTGGACGCAAAAACAACATGAAATTGCCATTACACCCCGGGGTGCAACGTTTAAACTGTCCATCCCCGGTCATAAGAAAAGAACAAATCTAGCCCATTTCAGGCTACTTACACAATTTCGTCTGGACAACACGTTTATGAAAGTTCACACCCAATTTGAAGCAATTTTTAAAACTATTTTTAAAATTTTGAAGAAAAATTTTGTTTTTTGAAATCAAATTTTTGATTTCCTGCCATGGTCCTAGCAAGTCAAGCAACACTAACGCAAAATTTTAGTCGATTCTGAGCATATTTGGACACAAAAAGAGCATGAAATTGCCATTGCACCCTGGATGCAACGTTTAAATTGTCTATCCTGGTATGAAGAATAGGGTAAATCTAGCGCAATTTGGGTCACTTACACAGTTTTGTATGGCAAACATGATTATGAAAGTTCGAACCCGAGTTGAAACAATTTTAAAAACTATTTTGGAAATTTTGAAGAATAATTTAGTTTTTTGAAATCAAGATTGCGTTTTGCTGACATGGTCATAGCAAGTCAAGCAACAATTAGGAAATAAATTTTAGTTGATTCCGAGCATATTTGGCCGCAAAAACAGCATGAAATTGCCATTACACCCCGGGGTGCAACGTTTAAACTGTTCATTCCCGGTCATAAGAAAAGAACAAATCTAGCCCATTTCGGGCTACTTACACAATTTTGTCTGGACAACACGTTTATGAAAGTTCACACCCAATTTGAAGCAATTTTTAAAACTATTTTCAAAATTTTCAAGAAAAATGTTTTTTTTTGAAATCAAATCTTTGATTTCCTGCCATGGTCCTAGCAAGTCAAGCAACAATAACGCAAAATTTTAGTCGATTCCGAGCATATTTGGCCGCAAAAACAGCATGAAATTGCCATTGCACCCTGGAATGCAACGTTTGAATTGTGAGTACCTGGTCATAAGAAAAGAACAAATCTAGCGCACTTCGGGTCACTTACGAATTTTTGTATGGAGAACGCGTTTACGAAAGTTCGAACCCGATTTGAAACAATTTTCAAAACAATTTTGGAAATTTTGAAGAACAATTTAGGTTCTTGAAATCAAGATTGCGTTTTTCTGACGTTGTGATAACAAGTCAAGCAACAATTCCGCAACATTTTAGTCGATTCCGAGCATATTTGGACGCAAAAACAACATGAAATTGCCATTACACCCCGGGGTGCAACGTTTAAACTGTCCATCCCCGGTCATAAGAAAAGAACAAATCTAGCCCATTTCGGGCTACTTACACAATTTCGTCTGGACAACACGTTTATGAAAGTTCACACCCAATTTGAAGCAATTTTTAAAACTATTTTTAAAATTTTGAAGAAAAATTTTGTTTTTTGAAATCAAATTTTTGATTTCCTGCCATGGTCCTAGCAAGTCAAGCAACACTAACGCAAAATTTTAGTCGATTCTGAGCATATTTGGACACAAAAAGAGCATGAAATTGCCATTGCACCCTGGATGCAACGTTTAAATTGTCTATCCTGGTATGAAGAATAGGGTAAATCTAGCGCAATTTGGGTCACTTACACAGTTTTGTATGGCAAACATGATTATGAAAGTTCGAACCCGAGTTGAAACAATTTTAAAAACTATTTTGGAAATTTTGAAGAATAATTTAGTTTTTTGAAATCAAGATTGCGTTTTGCTGACATGGTCATAGCAAGTCAAGCAACAATTAGGAAATAAATTTTAGTTGATTCCGAGCATATTTGGAAGCAAAAACAGCATGAAATTGCCATTACACCCCGGGGTGCAACGTTTAAACTGTTCATTCCCGGTCATAAGAAAAGAACAAATCTAGCCCATTTCGGGCTACTTACACAATTTTGTCTGGACAACACGTTTATGAAAGTTCACACCCAATTTGAAGCAATTTTTAAAACTATTTTCAAAATTTTCAAGAAAAATGTTTTTTTTTGAAATCAAATCTTTGATTTCCTGCCATGGTCCTAGCAAGTCAAGCAACAATAACGCAAAATTTTAGTCGATTCCGAGCATATTTGGCCGCAAAAACAGCATGAAATTGCCATTGCACCCTGGAATGCAACGTTTGAATTGTGAGTACCTGGTCATAAGAAAAGAACAAATCTAGCGCACTTCGGGTCACTTACGAATTTTTGTATGGAGAACGCGTTTACGAAAGTTCGAACCCGATTTGAAACAATTTTCAAAACAATTTTGGAAATTTTGAAGAACAATTTAGGTTCTTGAAATCAAGATTGCGTTTTTCTGACGTTGTGATAACAAGTCAAGCAACAATTCCGCAACATTTTAGTCGATTCCGAGCATATTTGGACGCAAAAACAACATGAAATTGCCATTACACCCCGGGGTGCAACGTTTAAACTGTCCATCCCCGGTCATAAGAAAAGAACAAATCTAGCCCATTTCGGGCTACTTACACAATTTCGTCTGGACAACACGTTTATGAAAGTTCACACCCAATTTGAAGCAATTTTTAAAACTATTTTTAAAATTTTGAAGAAAAATTTTGTTTTTTGAAATCAAATTTTTGATTTCCTGCCATGGTCCTAGCAAGTCAAGCAACACTAACGCAAAATTTTAGTCGATTCTGAGCATATTTGGACACAAAAACAGCATGAAATTGCCATTGCACCCTGGGTGCAACGTTTAAATTGTCTATCCTGGTATGAAGAATAGGGTAAATCTAGCGCAATTTGGGTCACTTACACAGTTTTGTATGGCAAACATGATTATGAAAGTTCGAACCCGAGTTGAAACAATTTTCAAAACTATTTTGGAAATTTTGAAGAATAATTTAGTTTTTTGAAATCAAGATTGCGTTTTGCTGACATGGTCATAGCAAGTCAAGCAACAATTAGGAAATAAATTTTAGTTGATTCCGAGCATATTTGGACGCAAAAACAACATGAAATTGCCATTACACCCCGGGGTGCAACGTTTAAACTGTCCATCCCCGGTCATAAGAAAAGAACAAATCTAGCCCATTTCGGGCTACTTACACAATTTTGTCTGGACAACACGTTTATGAAAGTTCACACCCAATTTGAAGCAATTTTTAAAACTATTTTTAAAATTTTCAAGAAAAATGTTTTTTTTTTAAATCAAATCTTTGATTTCCTGCCATGGTCCTAGCAAGTCAAGCAACAATAACGCAAAATTTTAGTCGATTCCGAGCATATTTGGCCGCAAAAACAGCATGAAATTGCCATTGCACCCTGGAATGCAACGTTTGAATTGTGAGTACCTGGTCATAAGAAAAGAACAAATCTAGCGCACTTCGGGTCACTTACGAATTTTTGTATGGAGAACGCGTTTACGAAAGTTCGAACCCGATTTGAAACAATTTTCAAAACAATTTTGGAAATTTTGAAGAACAATTTAGGTTCTTGAAATCAAGATTGCGTTTTTCTGACGTTGTGATAACAAGTCAAGCAACAATTCCGCAACATTTTAGTCGATTCCGAGCATATTTGGACGCAAAAACAACATGAAATTGCCATTACACCCCGGGGTGCAACGTTTAAACTGTCCATCCCCGGTCATAAGAAAAGAACAAATCTAGCCCATTTCAGGCTACTTACACAATTTCGTCTGGACAACACGTTTATGAAAGTTCACACCCAATTTGAAGCAATTTTTAAAACTATTTTTAAAATTTTGAAGAAAAAGTTTGTTTTTTGAAATCAAATTTTTGATTTCCTGCCATGGTCCTAGCAAGTCAAGCAACACTAACGAAAAATTTTAGTCGATTCTGAGCATATTTGGACACAAAAAGAGCATGAAATTGCCATTGCACCCTGGGTGCAACGTTTAAATTGTCTATCCTGGTATGAAGAATAGGGTAAATCTAGCGCAATTTGGGTCACTTACACAGTTTTGTATGGCAAACATGATTATGAAAGTTCGAACCCGAGTTGAAACAATTTTAAAAACTATTTTGGAAATTTTGAAGAATAATTTAGTTTTTTGAAATCAAGATTGCGTTTTGCTGACATGGTCATAGCAAGTCAAGCAACAATTAGGAAATAAATTTTAGTTGATTCCGAGCATATTTGGACGCAAAAACAACATGAAATTGCCATTACACCCCGGGGTGCAACGTTTAAACTGTCCATCCCCGGTCATAAGAAAAGAACAAATCTAGCCCATTTCGGGCTACTTACACAATTTTGTCTGGACAACACGTTTATGAAAGTTCACACCCAATTTGAAGCAATTTTTAAAACTATTTTTAAAATTTTCAAGAAAAATGTTTTTTTTTGAAATCAAATCTTTGATTTCATGCCATGGTCCTAGCAAGTCAAGCAACAATAACGCAAAATTTTAGTCGATTCCGAGCATATTTGGCCGCAAAAACAGCATGAAATTGCCATTGCACCCTGGAATGCAACGTTTGAATTGTGAGTACCTGGTCATAAGAAAAGAACAAATCTAGCGCACTTCGGGTCACTTACGAATTTTTGTATGGAGAACGCGTTTACGAAAGTTCGAACCCGATTTGAAACAATTTTCAAAACAATTTTGGAAATTTTGAAGAACAATTTAGGTTCTTGAAATCAAGATTGCGTTTTTCTGACGTTGTGATAACAAGTCAAGCAACAATTCCGCAACATTTTAGTCGATTCCGAGCATATTTGGACGCAAAAACAACATGAAATTGCCATTACACCCCGGGGTGCAACGTTTAAACTGTCCATCCCCGGTCATAAGAAAAGAACAAATCTAGCCCATTTCAGGCTACTTACACAATTTCGTCTGGACAACACGTTTATGAAAGTTCACACCCAATTTGAAGCAATTTTTAAAACTATTTTTAAAATTTTGAAGAAAAATTTTGTTTTTTGAAATCAAATTTTTGATTTCCTGCCATGGTCCTAGCAAGTCAAGCAACACTAACGCAAAATTTTAGTCGATTCTGAGCATATTTGGACACAAAAAGAGCATGAAATTGCCATTGCACCCTGGGTGCAACGTTTAAATTGTCTATCCTGGTATGAAGAATAGGGTAAATCTAGCGCAATTTGGGTCACTTACACAGTTTTGTATGGCAAACATGATTATGAAAGTTCGAACCCGAGTTGAAACAATTTTAAAAACTATTTTGGAAATTTTGAAGAATAATTTAGTTTTTTGAAATCAAGATTGCGTTTTGCTGACATGGTCATAGCAAGTCAAGCAACAATTAGGAAATAAATTTTAGTTGATTCCGAGCATATTTGGACGCAAAAACAACATGAAATTGCCATTACACCCCGGGGTGCAACGTTTAAACTGTCCATCCCCGGTCATAAGAAAAGAACAAATCTAGCCCATTTCGGGCTACTTACACAATTTTGTCTGGACAACACGTTTATGAAAGTTCACACCCAATTTGAAGCAATTTTTAAAACTATTTTCAAAATTTTCAAGAAAAATGTTTTTTTTTGAAATCAAATCTTTGATTTCCTGCCATGGTCCTAGCAAGTCAAGCAACAATAACGCAAAATTTTAGTCGATTCCGAGCATATTTGGCCGCAAAACAAGCATGAAATTGCCATTGCACCCTGGAATGCAACGTTTGAATTGTGAGTACCTGGTCATAAGAAAAGAACAAATCTAGCGCACTTCGGGTCACTTACGAATTTTTGTATGGAGAACGCGTTTACGAAAGTTCGAACCCGATTTGAAACAATTTTCAAAACAATTTTGGAAATTTTGAAGAACAATTTAGGTTCTTGAAATCAAGATTGCGTTTTTCTGACGTTGTGATAACAAGTCAAGCAACAATTCCGCAACATTTTAGTCGATTCCGAGCATATTTGGACGCAAAAACAACATGAAATTGCCATTACACCCCGGGGTGCAACGTTTAAACTGTCCATCCCCGGTCATAAGAAAAGAACAAATCTAGCCCATTTCGGGCTACTTACACAATTTCGTCTGGACAACACGTTTATGAAAGTTCACACCCAATTTGAAGCAATTTTTAAAACTATTTTTAAAATTTTGAAGAAAAATTTTGTTTTTTGAAATCAAATTTTTGATTTCCTGCCATGGTCCTAGCAAGTCAAGCAACACTAACGCAAAATTTTAGTCGATTCTGAGCATATTTGGACACAAAAACAGCATGAAATTGCCATTGCACCCTGGGTGCAACGTTTAAATTGTCTATCCTGGTATGAAGAATAGGGTAAATCTAGCGCAATTTGGGTCACTTACACAGTTTTGTATGGCAAACATGATTATGAAAGTTCAAACCCGAGTTGAAACAATTTTCAAAACTATTTTGGAAATTTTGAAGAATAATTTAGTTTTTTGAAATCAAGATTGCGTTTTGCTGACATGGTCATAGCAAGTCAAGCAACAATTAGGAAATAAATTTTAGTTGATTCCGAGCATATTTGGCCGCAAAAACAGCATGAAATTGCCATTACACCCCGGGGTGCAACGTTTAAACTGTTCATTCCCGGTCATAAGAAAAGAACAAATCTAGCCCATTTCGGGCTACTTACACAATTTTGTCTGGACAACACGTTTATGAAAGTTCACACCCAATTTGAAGCAATTTTTAAAACTATTTTTAAAATTTTCAAGAAAAATGTTTTTTTTTGAAATCAAATCTTTGATTTCCTGCCATGGTCCTAGCAAGTCAAGCAACAATAACGCAAAATTTTAGTCGATTCCGAGCATATTTGGCCGCAAAAACAGCATGAAATTGCCATTGCACCCTGGAATGCAACGTTTGAATTGTGAGTACCTGGTCATAAGAAAAGAACAAATCTAGCGCACTTCGGGTCACTTACGAATTTTTGTATGGAGAACGCGTTTACGAAAGTTCGAACCCGATTTGAAACAATTTTCAAAACAATTTTGGAAATTTTGAAGAACAATTTAGGTTCTTGAAATCAAGATTGCGTTTTTCTGACGTTGTGATAACAAGTCAAGCAACAATTCCGCAACATTTTAGTCGATTCCGAGCATATTTGGACGCAAAAACAACATGAAATTGCCATTACACCCCGGGGTGCAACGTTTAAACTGTCCATCCCCGGTCATAAGAAAAGAACAAATCTAGCCCATTTCGGGCTACTTACACAATTTTGTCTGGACAACACGTTTATGAAAGTTCACACCCAATTTGAAGCAATTTTTAAAACTATTTTTAAAATTTTCAAGAAAAATTTTGTTTTTTGAAATCAAATCTTTGATTTCCTGCCATGGTCCTAGCAAGTCAAGCAACAATAACGCAAAATTTTAGTCGATTCCGAGCATATTTGGCCGCAAAAACAGCATGAAATTGCCATTGCACCCTGGAATGCAACGTTTGAATTGTGAGTACCTGGTCATAAGAAAAGAACAAATCTAGCGCACTTCGGGTCACTTACGAATTTTTGTATGGAGAACGCGTTTACGAAAGTTCGAACCCGATTTGAAACAATTTTCAAAACAATTTTGGAAATTTTGAAGAACAATTTAGGTTCTTGAAATCAAGATTGCGTTTTTCTGACGTTGTGATAACAAGTCAAGCAACAATTCCGCAACATTTTAGTCGATTCCGAGCATATTTGGACGCAAAAACAACATGAAATTGCCATTACACCCCGGGGTGCAACGTTTAAACTGTCCATCCCCGGTCATAAGAAAAGAACAAATCTAGCCCATTTCAGGCTACTTACACAATTTCGTCTGGACAACACGTTTATGAAAGTTCACACCCAATTTGAAGCAATTTTTAAAACTATTTTTAAAATTTTGAAGAAAAATTTTGTTTTTTGAAATCAAATTTTTGATTTCCTGCCATGGTCCTAGCAAGTCAAGCAACACTAACGCAAAATTTTAGTCGATTCTGAGCATATTTGGACACAAAAACAGCATGAAATTGCCATTGCACCCTGGGTGCAACGTTTAAATTGTCTATCCTGGTATGAAGAATAGGGTAAATCTAGCGCAATTTGGGTCACTTACACAGTTTTGTATGGCAAACATGATTATGAAAGTTCAAACCCGAGTTGAAACAATTTTCAAAACTATTTTGGAAATTTTGAAGAATAATTTAGTTTTTTGAAATCAAGATTGCGTTTTGCTGACATGGTCATAGCAAGTCAAGCAACAATTAGGAAATAAATTTTAGTTGATTCCGAGCATATTTGGCCGCAAAAACAGCATGAAATTGCCATTACACCCCGGGGTGCAACGTTTAAACTGTTCATTCCCGGTCATAAGAAAAGAACAAATCTAGCCCATTTCGGGCTACTTACACAATTTTGTCTGGACAACACGTTTATGAAAGTTCACACCCAATTTGAAGCAATTTTTAAAACTATTTTTAAAATTTTCAAGAAAAATGTTTTTTTTTGAAATCAAATCTTTGATTTCCTGCCATGGTCCTAGCAAGTCAAGCAACAATAACGCAAAATTTTAGTCGATTCCGAGCATATTTGGCCGCAAAAACAGCATGAAATTGCCATTGCACCCTGGAATGCAACGTTTGAATTGTGAGTACCTGGTCATAAGAAAAGAACAAATCTAGCGCACTTCGGGTCACTTACGAATTTCTGTATGGAGAACGCGTTTACGAAAGTTCGAACCCGATTTGAAACAATTTTCAAAACAATTTTGGAAATTTTGAAGAACAATTTAGGTTCTTGAAATCAAGATTGCGTTTTTCTGACGTTGTGATAACAAGTCAAGCAACAATTCCGCAACATTTTAGTCGATTCCGAGCATATTTGGACGCAAAAACAACATGAAATTGCCATTACACCCCGGGGTGCAACGTTTAAACTGTCCATCCCCGGTCATAAGAAAAGAACAAATCTAGCCCATTTCAGGCTACTTACACAATTTCGTCTGGACAACACGTTTATGAAAGTTCACACCCAATTTGAAGCAATTTTGAAACTATTTTTAAAATTTTGAAGAAAAATTTTGTTTTTTGAAATCAAATTTTTGATTTCCTGCCATGGTCCTAGCAAGTCAAGCAACACTAACGCAAAATTTTAGTCGATTCTGAGCATATTTGGACACAAAAAGAGCATGAAATTGCCATTGCACCCTGGGTGCAACGTTTAAATTGTCTATCCTGGTATGAAGAATATGGTAAATCTAGCGCAATTTGGGTCACTTACACAGTTTTGTATGGCAAACATGATTATGAAAGTTCGAACCCGAGTTGAAACAATTTTCAAAACTATTTTGGAAATTTTGAAGAATAATTTAGTTTTTTGAAATCAAGATTGCGTTTTGCTGACATGGTCATAGCAAGTCAAGCAACAATTAGGAAATAAATTTTAGTTGATTCCGAGCATATTTGGCCGCAAAAACAGCATGAAATTGCCATTACACCCCGGGGTGCAACGTTTAAACTGTTCATTCCTGGTCATAAGAAAAGAACAAATCTAGCCCATTTCGGGCTACTTACACAATTTTGTCTGGACAACACGTTTATGAAAGTTCACACCCAATTTGAAGCAATTTTTAAAACTATTTTTAAAATTTTCAAGAAAAATGTTTTTTTTTGAAATCAAATCTTTGATTTCCTGCCATGGTCCTAGCAAGTCAAGCAACAATAACGCAAAATTTTAGTCGATTCCGAGCATATTTGGCCGCAAAAACAGCATGAAATTGCCATTGCACCCTGGAATGCAACGTTTGAATTGTGAGTACCTGGTCATAAGAAAAGAACAAATCTAGCGCACTTCGGGTCACTTACGAATTTTTGTATGGAGAACGCGTTTACGAAAGTTCGAACCCGATTTGAAACAATTTTCAAAACAATTTTGGAAATTTTGAAGAACAATTTAGGTTCTTGAAATCAAGATTGCGTTTTTCTGACGTTGTGATAACAAGTCAAGCAACAATTCCGCAACATTTTAGTCGATTCCGAGCATATTTGGACGCAAAAACAACATGAAATTGCCATTACACCCCGGGGTGCAACGTTTAAACTGTCCATCCCCGGTCATAAGAAAAGAACAAATCTAGCCCATTTCGGGCTACTTACACAATTTCGTCTGGACAACACGTTTATGAAAGTTCACACCCAATTTGAAGCAATTTTTAAAACTATTTTTAAAATTTTGAAGAAAAATTTTGTTTTTTGAAATCAAATCTTTGATTTCCTGCCATGGTCCTAGCAAGTCAAGCAACACTAACGCAAAATTTTAGTCGATTCTGAGCATATTTGGACACAAAAACAGCATGAAATTGCCATTGCACCCTGGGTGCAACGTTTAAATTGTCTATCCTGGTATGAAGAATAGGGTAAATCTAGCGCAATTTGGGTCACTTACACAGTTTTGTATGGCAAACATGATTATGAAAGTTCGAACCCGAGTTGAAACAATTTTCAAAACTATTTTGGAAATTTTGAAGAATAATTTAGTTTTTTGAAATCAAGATTGCGTTTTGCTGACATGGTCATAGCAAGTCAAGCAACAATTAGGAAATAAATTTTAGTTGATTCCGAGCATATTTGGACGCAAAAACAACATGAAATTGCCATTACACCCCGGGGTGCAACGTTTAAACTGTCCATCCCCGGTCATAAGAAAAGAACAAATCTAGCCCATTTCGGGCTACTTACACAATTTTGTCTGGACAACACGTTTATGAAAGTTCACACCCAATTTGAAGCAATTTTTAAAACTATTTTTAAAATTTTGAAGAAAAATTTTGTTTTTTGAAATCAAATTTTTGATTTCCTGCCATGGTCCTAGCAAGTCAAGTAACACTAACGCAAAATTTTAGTCGATTCTGAGCATATTTGGACACAAAAAGAGCATGAAATTGCCATTTCACCCTGGGTGCAACGTTTAAATTGTCTATCCTGGTATGAAGAATAGGGTAAATCTAGCGCAATTTGGGTCACTTACACAGTTTTGTATGGCAAACATGATTATGAAAGTTCGAACCCGAGTTGAAACAATTTTCAAAACTATTTTGGAAATTTTGAAGAATAATTTAGTTTTTTGAAATCAAGATTGCGTTTTGCTGACATGGTCATAGCAAGTCAAGCAACAATTAGGAAATAAATTTTAGTTGATTCCGAGCATATTTGGCCGCAAAAACAGCATGAAATTGCCATTACACCCCGGGGTGCAACGTTTAAACTGTTCATTCCCGGTCATAAGAAAAGAACAAATCTAGCCCATTTCGGGCTACTTACACAATTTTGTCTGGACAACACGTTTATGAAAGTTCACACCCAATTTGAAGCAATTTTTAAAACTATTTTTAAAATTTTCAAGAAAAATGTTTTTTTTTTGAAATCAAATCTTTGATTTCCTGCCATGGTCGTAGCAAGTCAAGCAACAATAACGCAAAATTTTAGTCGATTCTGAGCATACTTGGACACAAATACAGCATGAAATTGCCATTGCACCCTGGGTGCAACGTTTAAATTGTCTATCCTGGTATGAAGAATAGGGTAAATCTAGCGCAATTTGGGTCACTTACACAGTTTTGTATGGCAAACACGACTATGAAAGTTCGAACCCGAGTTGAAACAATTTTCAAAAGTATTTTGGAAATTTTGAAGAATATTTTTTTGAAATCAAGATAACGTTTTTCTGACATGGTCATAGCAAGTCAAGCAACAATTAGGAAATAAATTTTAGTCGATTCCGAGCATATTTGGCCGCAAAAACAGCATGAAATTGCCATTGCACCCTCGAATGCAACGTTTGGATTGTGAGTCCCTGGTCATAAGAAAAGAACAAATCTAGCGCACTCCGGGTCACTTACGAATTTAAGTCTGGACAACACGTTTATGAAAGTTCACACCCAATTTGAAGCAATTTTTGAAACTATTTTTAAAATTTTGAAGAAAAATTTTGTTTTTTGAAATCAAATTTTTGATTTCCTTACATGGTCCTAGCAAGTCAAGCAACAATAACGCAAAATTTTAGTCGATTCTGAGCATATTTGGACACAAAAACAGCATGAAATTGCCATTGTACCCTGGGTGCAACGTTTAAATTGTCTATCCTGGTATGAAGAATAGGGTAAATCTAGCGCAATTTGGGTCACTTACACAGTATTGTATAGCAAACACGATTATGAAAGTTCGAACCCGAGTTGAAACAATTTTCAAAAGTATTTTGGAAATTTTGAAGAATAATTAAGGCTTCTGAAATCAAGTTTTCGATTTGCTGAATTGGTCAGGAAAAGTCAAGCAACAATAACGCAAAATTGTAGTCGATTCGGAGCATATTTGGACGCAAAAACAACATGAAATTGCCATTACACCCCGGGGTGCAACGTTTAAACTGTCCATCCCCGGTCATAAGAAAAGAACAAATCTAGCCCATTTCGGGCTACTTACACAATTTTGTCTGGACAACACGTTTATGAAAGTTCACACCCAATTTGAAGCAATTTTTAAAACTATTTTTAAAATTTTGAAGAAAAATTTTGTTTTTTGAAATCAAATTTTTGATTTCCTGCCATGGTCCTAGCAAGTCAAGCAACACTAACGCAAAATTTTAGTCGATTCTGAGCATATTTGGACACAAAAACAGCATGAAATTGCCATTGCACCCTGGGTGCAACGTTTAAATTGTCTATCCTGGTATGAAGAATAGGGTAAATCTAGCGCAATTTGGGTCACTTACACAGTTTTGTATGGCAAACATGATTATGAAAGTTCAAACCCGAGTTGAAACAATTTTCAAAACTATTTTGGAAATTTTGAAGAATAATTTAGTTTTTGGATATCAAGATTGCGATTTCCTGACATGGTCATAGCAAGTCAAGCAACAATTAGGAAATAAATTTTAGTTGATTCCGAGCATATTTGGCCGCAAAAACAGCATGAAATTGCCATTACACCCCGGGGTGCAACGTTTAAACTGTTCATTCCCGGTCATAAGAAAAGAACAAATCTAGCCCATTTCGGGCTACTTACACAATTTTGTCTGGACAACACGTTTATGAAAGTTCACACCCAATTTGAAGCAATTTTTAAAACTATTTTTAAAATTTTCAAGATAAATGTTTTTTTTTTAAATCAAATCTTTGATTTCCTGCCATGGTCCTAGCAAGTCAAGCAACAATAACGCAAAATTTTAGTCGATTCCGAGCATATTTGGCCGCAAAAACAGCATGAAATTGCCATTGCACCCTGGAATGCAACGTTTGAATTGTGAGTACCTGGTCATAAGAAAAGAACAAATCTAGCGCACTTCGGGTCACTTACGAATTTTTGTATGGAGAACGCGTTTACGAAAGTTCGAACCCGATTTGAAACAATTTTCAAAACAATTTTGGAAATTTTGAAGAACAATTTAGGTTCTTGAAATCAAGATTGCGTTTTTCTGACGTTGTGATAACAAGTCAAGCAACAATTCCGCAACATTTTAGTCGATTCCGAGCATATTTGGACGCAAAAACAACATGAAATTGCCATTACACCCCGGGGTGCAACGTTTAAACTGTCCATCCCCGGTCATAAGAAAAGAACAAATCTAGCCCATTTCGGGCTACTTACACAATTTCGTCTGGACAACACGTTTATGAAAGTTCACACCCAATTTGAAGCAATTTTTAAAACTATTTTTAAAATTTTGAAGAAAAATTTTGTTTTTTGAAATCAAATTTTTGATTTCCTGCCATGGTCCTAGCAAGTCAAGCAACACTAACGCAAAATTTTAGTCGATTCTGAGCATATTTGGACACAAAAAGAGCATGAAATTGCCATTGCACCCTGGATGCAACGTTTAAATTGTCTATCCTGGTATGAAGAATAGGGTAAATCTAGCGCAATTTGGGTCACTTACACAGTTTTGTATGGCAAACATGATTATGAAAGTTCGAACCCGAGTTGAAACAATTTTAAAAACTATTTTGGAAATTTTGAAGAATAATTTAGTTTTTTGAAATCAAGATTGCGTTTTGCTGACATGGTCATAGCAAGTCAAGCAACAATTAGGAAATAAATTTTAGTTGATTCCGAGCATATTTGGCCGCAAAAACAGCATGAAATTGCCATTACACCCCGGGGTGCAACGTTTAAACTGTTCATTCCCGGTCATAAGAAAAGAACAAATCTAGCCCATTTCGGGCTACTTACACAATTTTGTCTGGACAACACGTTTATGAAAGTTCACACCCAATTTGAAGCAATTTTTAAAACTATTTTCAAAATTTTCAAGAAAAATGTTTTTTTTTGAAATCAAATCTTTGATTTCCTGCCATGGTCCTAGCAAGTCAAGCAACAATAACGCAAAATTTTAGTCGATTCCGAGCATATTTGGCCGCAAAAACAGCATGAAATTGCCATTGCACCCTGGAATGCAACGTTTGAATTGTGAGTACCTGGTCATAAGAAAAGAACAAATCTAGCGCACTTCGGGTCACTTACGAATTTTTGTATGGAGAACGCGTTTACGAAAGTTCGAACCCGATTTGAAACAATTTTCAAAACAATTTTGGAAATTTTGAAGAACAATTTAGGTTCTTGAAATCAAGATTGCGTTTTTCTGACGTTGTGATAACAAGTCAAGCAACAATTCCGCAACATTTTAGTCGATTCCGAGCATATTTGGACGCAAAAACAACATGAAATTGCCATTACACCCCGGGGTGCAACGTTTAAACTGTCCATCCCCGGTCATAAGAAAAGAACAAATCTAGCCCATTTCAGGCTACTTACACAATTTCGTCTGGACAACACGTTTATGAAAGTTCACACCCAATTTGAAGCAATTTTTAAAACTATTTTTAAAATTTTGAAGAAAAATTTTGTTTTTTGAAATCAAATTTTTGATTTCCTGCCATGGTCCTAGCAAGTCAAGCAACACTAACGCAAAATTTTAGTCGATTCTGAGCATATTTGGACACAAAAAGAGCATGAAATTGCCATTGCACCCTGGGTGCAACGTTTAAATTGTCTATCCTGGTATGAAGAATAGGGTAAATCTAGCGCAATTTGGGTCACTTACACAGTTTTGTATGGCAAACATGATTATGAAAGTTCGAACCCGAGTTGAAACAATTTTCAAAACTATTTTGGAAATTTTGAAGAATAATTTAGTTTTTTGAAATCAAGATTGCGTTTTGCTGACATGGTCATAGCAAGTCAAGCAACAATTAGGAAATAAATTTTAGTTGATTCCGAGCATATTTGGACGCAAAAACAACATGAAATTGCCATTACACCCCGGGGTGCAACGTTTAAACTGTCCATCCCCGGTCATAAGAAAAGAACAAATCTAGCCCATTTCGGGCTACTTACACAATTTTGTCTGGACAACACGTTTATGAAAGTTCACACCCAATTTGAAGCAATTTTTAAAACTATTTTCAAAATTTTCAAGAAAAATGTTTTTTTTTGAAATCAAATCTTTGATTTCCTGCCATGGTCCTAGCAAGTCAAGCAACAATAACGCAAAATTTTAGTCGATTCCGAGCATATTTGGCCGCAAAAACAGCATGAAATTGCCATTGCACCCTGGAATGCAACGTTTGAATTGTGAGTACCTGGTCATAAGAAAAGAACAAATCTAGCGCACTTCGGGTCACTTACGAATTTTTGTATGGAGAACGCGTTTACGAAAGTTCGAACCCGATTTGAAACAATTTTCAAAACAATTTTGGAAATTTTGAAGAACAATTTAGGTTCTTGAAATCAAGATTGCGTTTTTCTGACGTTGTGATAACAAGTCAAGCAACAATTCCGCAACATTTTAGTCGATTCCGAGCATATTTGGACGCAAAAACAACATGAAATTGCCATTACACCCCGGGGTGCAACGTTTAAACTGTCCATCCCCGGTCATAAGAAAAGAACAAATCTAGCCCATTTCGGGCTACTTACACAATTTCGTCTGGACAACACGTTTATGAAAGTTCACACCCAATTTGAAGCAATTTTTAAAACTATTTTTAAAATTTTGAAGAAAAATTTTGTTTTTTGAAATCAAATTTTTGATTTCCTGCCATGGTCCTAGCAAGTCAAGCAACACTAACGCAAAATTTTAGTCGATTCTGAGCATATTTGGACACAAAAAGAGCATGAAATTGCCATTGCACCCTGGGTGCAACGTTTAAATTGTCTATCCTGGTATGAAGAATAGGGTAAATCTAGCGCAATTTGGGTCACTTACACAGTTTTGTATGGCAAACATGATTATGAAAGTTCGAACCCGAGTTGAAACAATTTTCAAAACTATTTTGGAAATTTTGAAGAATAATTTAGTTTTTTGAAATCAAGATTGCGTTTTGCTGACATGGTCATAGCAAGTCAAGCAACAATTAGGAAATAAATTTTAGTTGATTCCGAGCATATTTGGACGCAAAAACAACATGAAATTGCCATTACACCCCGGGGTGCAACGTTTAAACTGTCCATCCCCGGTCATAAGAAAAGAACAAATCTAGCCCATTTCGGGCTACTTACACAATTTTGTCTGGACAACACGTTTATGAAAGTTCACACCCAATTTGAAGCAATTTTTAAAACTATTTTCAAAATTTTCAAGAAAAATGTTTTTTTTTGAAATCAAATCTTTGATTTCCTGCCATGGTCCTAGCAAGTCAAGCAACAATAACGCAAAATTTTAGTCGATTCCGAGCATATTTGGCCGCAAAAACAGCATGAAATTGCCATTGCACCCTGGAATGCAACGTTTGAATTGTGAGTACCTGGTCATAAGAAAAGAACAAATCTAGCACACTTCGGGTCACTTACGAATTTTTGTATGGAGAACGCGTTTACGAAAGTTCGAACCCGATTTGAAACAATTTTCAAAACAATTTTGGAAATTTTGAAGAATAATTTAGGTTCTTGAAATCAAGATTGCGTTTTTCTGACGTTGTGATAACAAGTCAAGCAACAATTCCGCAACATTTTAGTCGATTCCGAGCATATTTGGACGCAAAAACAACATGAAATTGCCATTACACCCCGGGGTGCAACGTTTAAACTGTCCATCCCCGGTCATAAGAAAAGAACAAATCTAGCCCATTTCAGGCTACTTACACAATTTCGTCTGGACAACACGTTTATGAAAGTTCACACCCAATTTGAAGCAGTTTTTAAAACTATTTTTAAAATTTTGAAGAAAAATTTTGTTTTTTGAAATCAAATTTTTGATTTCCTGCCATGGTCCTAGCAAGTCAAGCAACACTAACGCAAAATTTTAGTCGATTCTGAGCATATTTGGACACAAAAAGAGCATGAAATTGCCATTGCACCCTGGATGCAACGTTTAAATTGTCTATCCTGGTATGAAGAATAGGGTAAATCTAGCGCAATTTGGGTCACTTACACAGTTTTGTATGGCAAACATGATTATGAAAGTTCGAACCCGAGTTGAAACAATTTTAAAAACTATTTTGGAAATTTTGAAGAATAATTTAGTTTTTTGAAATCAAGATTGCGTTTTGCTGACATGGTCATAGCAAGTCAAGCAACAATTAGGAAATAAATTTTAGTTGATTCCGAGCATATTTGGCCGCAAAAACAGCATGAAATTGCCATTACACCCCGGGGTGCAACGTTTAAACTGTTCATTCCCGGTCATAAGAAAAGAACAAATCTAGCCCATTTCGGGCTACTTACACAATTTTGTCTGGACAACACGTTTATGAAAGTTCACACCCAATTTGAAGCAATTTTTAAAACTATTTTCAAAATTTTCAAGAAAAATGTTTTTTTTTGAAATCAAATCTTTGATTTCCTGCCATGGTCCTAGCAAGTCAAGCAACAATAACGCAAAATTTTAGTCGATTCCGAGCATATTTGGCCGCAAAAACAGCATGAAATTGCCATTGCACCCTGGAATGCAACGTTTGAATTGTGAGTACCTGGTCATAAGAAAAGAACAAATCTAGCGCACTTCGGGTCACTTACGAATTTTTGTATGGAGAACGCGTTTACGAAAGTTCGAACCCGATTTGAAACAATTTTCAAAACAATTTTGGAAATTTTGAAGAACAATTTAGGTTCTTGAAATCAAGATTGCGTTTTTCTGACGTTGTGATAACAAGTCAAGCAACAATTCCGCAACATTTTAGTCGATTCCGAGCATATTTGGACGCAAAAACAACATGAAATTGCCATTACACCCCGGGGTGCAACGTTTAAACTGTCCATCCCCGGTCATAAGAAAAGAACAAATCTAGCCCATTTCGGGCTACTTACACAATTTCGTCTGGACAACACGTTTATGAAAGTTCACACCCAATTTGAAGCAATTTTTAAAACTATTTTTAAAATTTTGAAGAAAAATTTTGTTTTTTGAAATCAAATTTTTGATTTCCTGCCATGGTCCTAGCAAGTCAAGCAACACTAACGCAAAATTTTAGTCGATTCTGAGCATATTTGGACACAAAAAGAGCATGAAATTGCCATTGCACCCTGGATGCAACGTTTAAATTGTCTATCCTGGTATGAAAAATAGGGTAAATCTAGCGCAATTTGGGTCACTTACACAGTTTTGTATGGCAAACATGATTATGAAAGTTCAAACCCGAGTTGAAACAATTTTAAAAACTATTTTGGAAATTTTGAAGAATAATTTAGTTTTTTGAAATCAAGATTGCGTTTTGCTGACATGGTCATAGCAAGTCAAGCAACAATTAGGAAATAAATTTTAGTTGATTCCGAGCATATTTGGCCGCAAAAACAGCATGAAATTGCCATTACACCCCGGGGTGCATCGTTTAAACTGTTCATTCCCGGTCATAAGAAAAGAACAAATCTAGCCCATTTCGGGCTACTTACACAATTTTGTCTGGACAACACGTTTATGAAAGTTCACACCCAATTTGAAGCAATTTTTAAAACTATTTTCAAAATTTTCAAGAAAAATGTTTTTTTTTGAAATCAAATCTTTGATTTCCTGCCATGGTCCTAGCAAGTCAAGCAACAATAACGCAAAATTTTAGTCGATTCCGAGCATATTTGGCCGCAAAAACAGCATGAAATTGCCATTGCACCCTGGAATGCAACGTTTGAATTGTGAGTACCTGGTCATAAGAAAAGAACAAATCTAGCGCACTTCGGGTCACTTACGAATTTTTGTATGGAGAACGCGTTTACGAAAGTTCGAACCCGATTTGAAACAATTTTCAAAACAATTTTGGAAATTTTGAAGAACAATTTAGGTTCTTGAAATCAAGATTGCGTTTTTCTGACGTTGTGATAACAAGTCAAGCAACAATTCCGCAACATTTTAGTCGATTCCGAGCATATTTGGACGCAAAAACAACATGAAATTGCCATTACACCCCGGGGTGCAACGTTTAAACTGTCCATCCCCGGTCATAAGAAAAGAACAAATCTAGCCCATTTCGGGCTACTTACACAATTTCGTCTGGACAACACGTTTATGAAAGTTCACACCCAATTTGAAGCAATTTTTAAAACTATTTTTAAAATTTTGAAGAAAAATTTTGTTTTTTGAAATCAAATTTTTGATTTCCTGCCATGGTCCTAGCAAGTCAAGCAACACTAACGCAAAATTTTAGTCGATTCTGAGCATATTTGGACACAAAAAGAGCATGAAATTGCCATTGCACCCTGGGTGCAACGTTTAAATTGTCTATCCTGGTATGAAGAATAGGGTAAATCTAGCGCAATTTGGGTCACTTACACAGTTTTGTATGGCAAACATGATTATGAAAGTTCGAACCCGAGTTGAAACAATTTTCAAAACTATTTTGGAAATTTTGAAGAATAATTTAGTTTTTTGAAATCAAGATTGCGTTTTGCTGACATGGTCATAGCAAGTCAAGCAACAATTAGGAAATAAATTTTAGTTGATTCCGAGCATATTTGGACGCAAAAACAACATGAAATTGCCATTACACCCCGGGGTGCAACGTTTAAACTGTCCATCCCCGGTCATAAGAAAAGAACAAATCTAGCCCATTTCGGGCTACTTACACAATTTTGTCTGGACAACACGTTTATGAAAGTTCACACCCAATTTGAAGCAATTTTTAAAACTATTTTTAAAATTTTCAAGAAAAATGTTTTTTTTTGAAATCAAATCTTTGATTTCCTGCCATGGTCCTAGCAAGTCAAGCAACAATAACGCAAAATTTTAGTCGATTCCGAGCATATTTGGCCGCAAAAACAGCATGAAATTGCCATTGCACCCTGGAATGCAACGTTTGAATTGTGAGTACCTGGTCATAAGAAAAGAACAAATCTAGCGCACTTCGGGTCACTTACGAATTTTTGTATGGAGAACGCGTTTACGAAAGTTCGAACCCGATTTGAAACAATTTTCAAAACAATTTTGGAAATTTTGAAGAACAATTTAGGTTCTTGAAATCAAGATTGCGTTTTTCTGACGTTGTGATAACAAGTCAAGCAACAATTCCGCAACATTTTAGTCGATTCCGAGCATATTTGGACGCAAAAACAACATGAAATTGCCATTACACCCCGGGGTGCAACGTTTAAACTGTCCATCCCCGGTCATAAGAAAAGAACAAATCTAGCCCATTTCAGGCTACTTACACAATTTCGTCTGGACAACACGTTTATGAAAGTTCACACCCAATTTGAAGCAATTTTTAAAACTATTTTTAAAATTTTGAAGAAAAATTTTGTTTTTTGAAATCAAATTTTTGATTTCCTGCCATGGTCCTAGCAAGTCAAGCAACACTAACGCAAAATTTTAGTCGATTCTGAGCATATTTGGACACAAAAAGAGCATGAAATTGCCATTGCACCCTGGGTGCAACGTTTAAATTGTCTATCCTGGTATGAAGAATAGGGTAAATCTAGCGCAATTTGGGTCACTTACACAGTTTTGTATGGCAAACATGATTATGAAAGTTCGAACCCGAGTTGAAACAATTTTAAAAACTATTTTGGAAATTTTGAAGAATAATTTAGTTTTTTGAAATCAAGATTGCGTTTTGCTGACATGGTCATAGCAAGTCAAGCAACAATTAGGAAATAAATTTTAGTTGATTCCGAGCATATTTGGACGCAAAAACAGCATGAAATTGCCATTACACCCCGGGGTGCAACGTTTAAACTGTTCATTCCCGGTCATAAGAAAAGAACAAATCTAGCCCATTTCGGGCTACTTACACAATTTTGTCTGGACAACACGTTTATGAAAGTTCACACCCAATTTGAAGCAATTTTT
The DNA here is from genome assembly GCA_906901655.1 of Sminthurides aquaticus. NCBI lineage: Eukaryota > Metazoa > Arthropoda > Collembola > Symphypleona > Sminthurididae > Sminthurides > Sminthurides aquaticus. Next base: position 48,077 of record CAJQTT010000023.1, on the reverse strand, counting down.
AAAACTATTTTCAAAATTTTCAAGAAAAATGTTTTTTTTTGAAATCAAATCTTTGATTTCCTGCCATGGTCCTAGCAAGTCAAGCAACAATAACGCAAAATTTTAGTCGATTCCGAGCATATTTGGCCGCAAAAACAGCATGAAATTGCCATTGCACCCTGGAATGCAACGTTTGAATTGTGAGTACCTGGTCATAAGAAAAGAACAAATCTAGCGCACTTCGGGTCACTTACGAATTTTTGTATGGAGAACGCGTTTACGAAAGTTCGAACCCGATTTGAAACAATTTTCAAAACAATTTTGGAAATTTTGAAGAACAATTTAGGTTCTTGAAATCAAGATTGCGTTTTTCTGACGTTGTGATAACAAGTCAAGCAACAATTCCGCAACATTTTAGTCGATTCCGAGCATATTTGGACGCAAAAACAACATGAAATTGCCATTACACCCCGGGGTGCAACGTTTAAACTGTCCATCCCCGGTCATAAGAAAAGAACAAATCTAGCCCATTTCGGGCTACTTACACAATTTCGTCTGGACAACACGTTTATGAAAGTTCACACCCAATTTGAAGCAATTTTTAAAACTATTTTTAAAATTTTGAAGAAAAATTTTGTTTTTTGAAATCAAATTTTTGATTTCCTGCCATGGTCCTAGCAAGTCAAGCAACACTAACGCAAAATTTTAGTCGATTCTGAGCATATTTGGACACAAAAACAGCATGAAATTGCCATTGCACCCTGGGTGCAACGTTTAAATTGTCTATCCTGGTATGAAGAATAGGGTAAATCTAGCGCAATTTGGGTCACTTACACAGTTTTGTATGGCAAACATGATTATGAAAGTTCAAACCCGAGTTGAAACAATTTTCAAAACTATTTTGGAAATTTTGAAGAATAATTTAGTTTTTTGAAATCAAGATTGCGTTTTGCTGACATGGTCATAGCAAGTCAAGCAACAATTAGGAAATAAATTTTAGTTGATTCCGAGCATATTTGGCCGCAAAAACAGCATGAAATTGCCATTACACCCCGGGGTGCAACGTTTAAACTGTCTATCCTGGTATGAAGAATAGGGTAAATCTAGCGCAATTTGGGTCACTTACACAGTTTTGTATGGCAAACATGATTATGAAAGTTCGAACCCGAGTTGAAACAATTTTCAAAACTATTTTGGAAATTTTGAAGAATAATTTAGTTTTTTGAAATCAAGATTGCGTTTTGCTGACATGGTCATAGCAAGTCAAGCAACAATTAGGAAATAAATTTTAGTTGATTCCGAGCATATTTGGACGCAAAAACAACATGAAATTGCCATTACACCCCGGGGTGCAACGTTTAAACTGTCCATCCCCGGTCATAAGAAAAGAACAAATCTAGCCCATTTCGGGCTACTTACACAATTTTGTCTGGACAACACGTTTATGAAAGTTCACACCCAATTTGAAGCAATTTTTAAAACTATTTTTAAAATTTTCAAGAAAAATGTTTTTTTTTGAAATCAAATCTTTGATTTCCTGCCATGGTCCTAGCAAGTCAAGCAACAATAACGCAAAATTTTAGTCGATTCCGAGCATATTTGGCCGCAAAAACAGCATGAAATTGCCATTGCACCCTGGAATGCAACGTTTGAATTGTGAGTACCTGGTCATAAGAAAAGAACAAATCTAGCGCACTTCGGGTCACTTACGAATTTTTGTATGGAGAACGCGTTTACGAAAGTTCGAACCCGATTTGAAACAATTTTCAAAACAATTTTGGAAATTTTGAAGAACAATTTAGGTTCTTGAAATCAAGATTGCGTTTTTCTGACGTTGTGATAACAAGTCAAGCAACAATTCCGCAACATTTTAGTCGATTCCGAGCATATTTGGACGCAAAAACAACATGAAATTGCCATTACACCCCGGGGTGCAACGTTTAAACTGTCCATCCCCGGTCATAAGAAAAGAACAAATCTAGCCCATTTCGGGCTACTTACACAATTTCGTCTGGACAACACGTTTATGAAAGTTCACACCCAATTTGAAGCAATTTTTAAAACTATTTTTAAAATTTTGAAGAAAAATTTTGTTTTTTGAAATCAAATTTTTGATTTCCTGCCATGGTCCTAGCAAGTCAAGCAACACTAACGCAAAATTTTAGTCGATTCTGAGCATATTTGGACACAAAAACAGCATGAAATTGCCATTGCACCCTGGGTGCAACGTTTAAATTGTCTATCCTGGTATGAAGAATAGGGTAAATCTAGCGCAATTTGGGTCACTTACACAGTTTTGTATGGCAAACATGATTATGAAAGTTCGAACCCGAGTTGAAACAATTTTCAAAACTATTTTGGAAATTTTGAAGAATAATTTAGTTTTTTGAAATCAAGATTGCGTTTTGCTGACATGGTCATAGCAAGTCAAGCAACAATTAGGAAATAAATTTTAGTTGATTCCGAGCATATTTGGACGCAAAAACAACATGAAATTGCCATTACACCCCGGGGTGCAACGTTTAAACTGTCCATCCCCGGTCATAAGAAAAGAACAAATCTAGCCCATTTCGGGCTACTTACACAATTTTGTCTGGACAACACGTTTATGAAAGTTCACACCCAATTTGAAGCAATTTTTAAAACTATTTTTAAAATTTTCAAGAAAAATTTTGTTTTTTGAAATCAAATCTTTGATTTCCTGCCATGGTCCTAGCAAGTCAAGCAACAATAACGCAAAATTTTAGTCGATTCCGAGCATATTTGGCCGCAAAAACAGCATGAAATTGCCATTGCACCCTGGAATGCAACGTTTGAATTGTGAGTACCTGGTCATAAGAAAAGAACAAATCTAGCGCACTTCGGGTCACTTACGAATTTTTGTATGGAGAACGCGTTTACGAAAGTTCGAACCCGATTTGAAACAATTTTCAAAACAATTTTGGAAATTTTGAAGAACAATTTAGGTTCTTGAAATCAAGATTGCGTTTTTCTGACGTTGTGATAACAAGTCAAGCAACAATTCCGCAACATTTTAGTCGATTCCGAGCATATTTGGACGCAAAAACAACATGAAATTGCCATTACACCCCGGGGTGCAACGTTTAAACTGTCCATCCCCGGTCATAAGAAAAGAACAAATCTAGCCCATTTCAGGCTACTTACACAATTTCGTCTGGACAACACGTTTATGAAAGTTCACACCCAATTTGAAGCAATTTTTAAAACTATTTTTAAAATTTTGAAGAAAAATTTTGTTTTTTGAAATCAAATTTTTGATTTCCTGCCATGGTCCTAGCAAGTCAAGCAACACTAACGCAAAATTTTAGTCGATTCTGAGCATATTTGGACACAAAAACAGCATGAAATTGCCATTGCACCCTGGGTGCAACGTTTAAATTGTCTATCCTGGTATGAAGAATAGGGTAAATCTAGCGCAATTTGGGTCACTTACACAGTTTTGTATGGCAAACATGATTATGAAAGTTCAAACCCGAGTTGAAACAATTTTCAAAACTATTTTGGAAATTTTGAAGAATAATTTAGTTTTTTGAAATCAAGATTGCGTTTTGCTGACATGGTCATAGCAAGTCAAGCAACAATTAGGAAATAAATTTTAGTTGATTCCGAGCATATTTGGCCGCAAAAACAGCATGAAATTGCCATTACACCCCGGGGTGCAACGTTTAAACTGTTCATTCCCGGTCATAAGAAAAGAACAAATCTAGCCCATTTCGGGCTACTTACACAATTTTGTCTGGACAACACGTTTATGAAAGTTCACACCCAATTTGAAGCAATTTTTAAAACTATTTTTAAAATTTTCAAGAAAAATGTTTTTTTTTGAAATCAAATCTTTGATTTCCTGCCATGGTCCTAGCAAGTCAAGCAACAATAACGCAAAATTTTAGTCGATTCCGAGCATATTTGGCCGCAAAAACAGCATGAAATTGCCATTGCACCCTGGAATGCAACGTTTGAATTGTGAGTACCTGGTCATAAGAAAAGAACAAATCTAGCGCACTTCGGGTCACTTACGAATTTCTGTATGGAGAACGCGTTTACGAAAGTTCGAACCCGATTTGAAACAATTTTCAAAACAATTTTGGAAATTTTGAAGAACAATTTAGGTTCTTGAAATCAAGATTGCGTTTTTCTGACGTTGTGATAACAAGTCAAGCAACAATTCCGCAACATTTTAGTCGATTCCGAGCATATTTGGACGCAAAAACAACATGAAATTGCCATTACACCCCGGGGTGCAACGTTTAAACTGTCCATCCCCGGTCATAAGAAAAGAACAAATCTAGCCCATTTCAGGCTACTTACACAATTTCGTCTGGACAACACGTTTATGAAAGTTCACACCCAATTTGAAGCAATTTTGAAACTATTTTTAAAATTTTGAAGAAAAATTTTGTTTTTTGAAATCAAATTTTTGATTTCCTGCCATGGTCCTAGCAAGTCAAGCAACACTAACGCAAAATTTTAGTCGATTCTGAGCATATTTGGACACAAAAAGAGCATGAAATTGCCATTGCACCCTGGGTGCAACGTTTAAATTGTCTATCCTGGTATGAAGAATATGGTAAATCTAGCGCAATTTGGGTCACTTACACAGTTTTGTATGGCAAACATGATTATGAAAGTTCGAACCCGAGTTGAAACAATTTTCAAAACTATTTTGGAAATTTTGAAGAATAATTTAGTTTTTTGAAATCAAGATTGCGTTTTGCTGACATGGTCATAGCAAGTCAAGCAACAATTAGGAAATAAATTTTAGTTGATTCCGAGCATATTTGGCCGCAAAAACAGCATGAAATTGCCATTACACCCCGGGGTGCAACGTTTAAACTGTTCATTCCTGGTCATAAGAAAAGAACAAATCTAGCCCATTTCGGGCTACTTACACAATTTTGTCTGGACAACACGTTTATGAAAGTTCACACCCAATTTGAAGCAATTTTTAAAACTATTTTTAAAATTTTCAAGAAAAATGTTTTTTTTTGAAATCAAATCTTTGATTTCCTGCCATGGTCCTAGCAAGTCAAGCAACAATAACGCAAAATTTTAGTCGATTCCGAGCATATTTGGCCGCAAAAACAGCATGAAATTGCCATTGCACCCTGGAATGCAACGTTTGAATTGTGAGTACCTGGTCATAAGAAAAGAACAAATCTAGCGCACTTCGGGTCACTTACGAATTTTTGTATGGAGAACGCGTTTACGAAAGTTCGAACCCGATTTGAAACAATTTTCAAAACAATTTTGGAAATTTTGAAGAACAATTTAGGTTCTTGAAATCAAGATTGCGTTTTTCTGACGTTGTGATAACAAGTCAAGCAACAATTCCGCAACATTTTAGTCGATTCCGAGCATATTTGGACGCAAAAACAACATGAAATTGCCATTACACCCCGGGGTGCAACGTTTAAACTGTCCATCCCCGGTCATAAGAAAAGAACAAATCTAGCCCATTTCGGGCTACTTACACAATTTCGTCTGGACAACACGTTTATGAAAGTTCACACCCAATTTGAAGCAATTTTTAAAACTATTTTTAAAATTTTGAAGAAAAATTTTGTTTTTTGAAATCAAATCTTTGATTTCCTGCCATGGTCCTAGCAAGTCAAGCAACACTAACGCAAAATTTTAGTCGATTCTGAGCATATTTGGACACAAAAACAGCATGAAATTGCCATTGCACCCTGGGTGCAACGTTTAAATTGTCTATCCTGGTATGAAGAATAGGGTAAATCTAGCGCAATTTGGGTCACTTACACAGTTTTGTATGGCAAACATGATTATGAAAGTTCGAACCCGAGTTGAAACAATTTTCAAAACTATTTTGGAAATTTTGAAGAATAATTTAGTTTTTTGAAATCAAGATTGCGTTTTGCTGACATGGTCATAGCAAGTCAAGCAACAATTAGGAAATAAATTTTAGTTGATTCCGAGCATATTTGGACGCAAAAACAACATGAAATTGCCATTACACCCCGGGGTGCAACGTTTAAACTGTCCATCCCCGGTCATAAGAAAAGAACAAATCTAGCCCATTTCGGGCTACTTACACAATTTTGTCTGGACAACACGTTTATGAAAGTTCACACCCAATTTGAAGCAATTTTTAAAACTATTTTTAAAATTTTGAAGAAAAATTTTGTTTTTTGAAATCAAATTTTTGATTTCCTGCCATGGTCCTAGCAAGTCAAGTAACACTAACGCAAAATTTTAGTCGATTCTGAGCATATTTGGACACAAAAAGAGCATGAAATTGCCATTTCACCCTGGGTGCAACGTTTAAATTGTCTATCCTGGTATGAAGAATAGGGTAAATCTAGCGCAATTTGGGTCACTTACACAGTTTTGTATGGCAAACATGATTATGAAAGTTCGAACCCGAGTTGAAACAATTTTCAAAACTATTTTGGAAATTTTGAAGAATAATTTAGTTTTTTGAAATCAAGATTGCGTTTTGCTGACATGGTCATAGCAAGTCAAGCAACAATTAGGAAATAAATTTTAGTTGATTCCGAGCATATTTGGCCGCAAAAACAGCATGAAATTGCCATTACACCCCGGGGTGCAACGTTTAAACTGTTCATTCCCGGTCATAAGAAAAGAACAAATCTAGCCCATTTCGGGCTACTTACACAATTTTGTCTGGACAACACGTTTATGAAAGTTCACACCCAATTTGAAGCAATTTTTAAAACTATTTTTAAAATTTTCAAGAAAAATGTTTTTTTTTTGAAATCAAATCTTTGATTTCCTGCCATGGTCGTAGCAAGTCAAGCAACAATAACGCAAAATTTTAGTCGATTCTGAGCATACTTGGACACAAATACAGCATGAAATTGCCATTGCACCCTGGGTGCAACGTTTAAATTGTCTATCCTGGTATGAAGAATAGGGTAAATCTAGCGCAATTTGGGTCACTTACACAGTTTTGTATGGCAAACACGACTATGAAAGTTCGAACCCGAGTTGAAACAATTTTCAAAAGTATTTTGGAAATTTTGAAGAATATTTTTTTGAAATCAAGATAACGTTTTTCTGACATGGTCATAGCAAGTCAAGCAACAATTAGGAAATAAATTTTAGTCGATTCCGAGCATATTTGGCCGCAAAAACAGCATGAAATTGCCATTGCACCCTCGAATGCAACGTTTGGATTGTGAGTCCCTGGTCATAAGAAAAGAACAAATCTAGCGCACTCCGGGTCACTTACGAATTTAAGTCTGGACAACACGTTTATGAAAGTTCACACCCAATTTGAAGCAATTTTTGAAACTATTTTTAAAATTTTGAAGAAAAATTTTGTTTTTTGAAATCAAATTTTTGATTTCCTTACATGGTCCTAGCAAGTCAAGCAACAATAACGCAAAATTTTAGTCGATTCTGAGCATATTTGGACACAAAAACAGCATGAAATTGCCATTGTACCCTGGGTGCAACGTTTAAATTGTCTATCCTGGTATGAAGAATAGGGTAAATCTAGCGCAATTTGGGTCACTTACACAGTATTGTATAGCAAACACGATTATGAAAGTTCGAACCCGAGTTGAAACAATTTTCAAAAGTATTTTGGAAATTTTGAAGAATAATTAAGGCTTCTGAAATCAAGTTTTCGATTTGCTGAATTGGTCAGGAAAAGTCAAGCAACAATAACGCAAAATTGTAGTCGATTCCGAGCATATTTGGACGCAAAAACAACATGAAATTGCCATTACACCCCGGGGTGCAACGTTTAAACTGTCCATCCCCGGTCATAAGAAAAGAACAAATCTAGCCCATTTCGGGCTACTTACACAATTTTGTCTGGACAACACGTTTATGAAAGTTCACACCCAATTTGAAGCAATTTTTAAAACTATTTTTAAAATTTTGAAGAAAAATTTTGTTTTTTGAAATCAAATTTTTGATTTCCTGCCATGGTCCTAGCAAGTCAAGCAACACTAACGCAAAATTTTAGTCGATTCTGAGCATATTTGGACACAAAAACAGCATGAAATTGCCATTGCACCCTGGGTGCAACGTTTAAATTGTCTATCCTGGTATGAAGAATAGGGTAAATCTAGCGCAATTTGGGTCACTTACACAGTTTTGTATGGCAAACATGATTATGAAAGTTCAAACCCGAGTTGAAACAATTTTCAAAACTATTTTGGAAATTTTGAAGAATAATTTAGTTTTTGGATATCAAGATTGCGATTTCCTGACATGGTCATAGCAAGTCAAGCAACAATTAGGAAATAAATTTTAGTCGATTCCGAGCATATTTGGCCGCAAAAACAGCATGAAATTGCCATTACACCCCGGGGTGCAACGTTTAAACTGTTCATTCCCGGTCATAAGAAAAGAACAAATCTAGCCCATTTCGGGCTACTTACACAATTTTGTCTGGACAACACGTTTATGAAAGTTCACACCCAATTTGAAGCAATTTTTAAAACTATTTTTAAAATTTTCAAGATAAATGTTTTTTTTTTAAATCAAATCTTTGATTTCCTGCCATGGTCCTAGCAAGTCAAGCAACAATAACGCAAAATTTTAGTCGATTCCGAGCATATTTGGCCGCAAAAAGAGCATGAAATTGCCATTGCACCCTGGATGCAACGTTTAAATTGTCTATCCTGGTATGAAGAATAGGGTAAATCTAGCGCAATTTGGGTCACTTACACAGTTTTGTATGGCAAACATGATTATGAAAGTTCGAACCCGAGTTGAAACAATTTTAAAAACTATTTTGGAAATTTTGAAGAATAATTTAGTTTTTTGAAATCAAGATTGCGTTTTGCTGACATGGTCATAGCAAGTCAAGCAACAATTAGGAAATAAATTTTAGTCGATTCCGAGCATATTTGGCCGCAAAAACAGCATGAAATTGCCATTACACCCCGGGGTGCAACGTTTAAACTGTTCATTCCCGGTCATAAGAAAAGAACAAATCTAGCCCATTTCGGGCTACTTACACAATTTTGTCTGGACAACACGTTTATGAAAGTTCACACCCAATTTGAAGCAATTTTTAAAACTATTTTCAAAATTTTCAAGAAAAATGTTTTTTTTTGAAATCAAATCTTTGATTTCCTGCCATGGTCCTAGCAAGTCAAGCAACAATAACGCAAAATTTTAGTCGATTCCGAGCATATTTGGCCGCAAAAACAGCATGAAATTGCCATTGCACCCTGGAATGCAACGTTTGAATTGTGAGTACCTGGTCATAAGAAAAGAACAAATCTAGCGCACTTCGGGTCACTTACGAATTTTTGTATGGAGAACGCGTTTACGAAAGTTCGAACCCGATTTGAAACAATTTTCAAAACAATTTTGGAAATTTTGAAGAACAATTTAGGTTCTTGAAATCAAGATTGCGTTTTTCTGACGTTGTGATAACAAGTCAAGCAACAATTCCGCAACATTTTAGTCGATTCCGAGCATATTTGGACGCAAAAACAACATGAAATTGCCATTACACCCCGGGGTGCAACGTTTAAACTGTCCATCCCCGGTCATAAGAAAAGAACAAATCTAGCCCATTTCGGGCTACTTACACAATTTCGTCTGGACAACACGTTTATGAAAGTTCACACCCAATTTGAAGCAATTTTTAAAACTATTTTTAAAATTTTGAAGAAAAATTTTGTTTTTTGAAATCAAATTTTTGATTTCCTGCCATGGTCCTAGCAAGTCAAGCAACACTAACGCAAAATTTTAGTCGATTCTGAGCATATTTGGACACAAAAAGAGCATGAAATTGCCATTGCACCCTGGATGCAACGTTTAAATTGTCTATCCTGGTATGAAGAATAGGGTAAATCTAGCGCAATTTGGGTCACTTACACAGTTTTGTATGGCAAACATGATTATGAAAGTTCGAACCCGAGTTGAAACAATTTTAAAAACTATTTTGGAAATTTTGAAGAATAATTTAGTTTTTTGAAATCAAGATTGCGTTTTGCTGACATGGTCATAGCAAGTCAAGCAACAATTAGGAAATAAATTTTAGTTGATTCCGAGCATATTTGGCCGCAAAAACAGCATGAAATTGCCATTACACCCCGGGGTGCAACGTTTAAACTGTTCATTCCCGGTCATAAGAAAAGAACAAATCTAGCCCATTTCGGGCTACTTACACAATTTTGTCTGGACAACACGTTTATGAAAGTTCACACCCAATTTGAAGCAATTTTTAAAACTATTTTCAAAATTTTCAAGAAAAATGTTTTTTTTTGAAATCAAATCTTTGATTTCCTGCCATGGTCCTAGCAAGTCAAGCAACAATAACGCAAAATTTTAGTCGATTCCGAGCATATTTGGCCGCAAAAACAGCATGAAATTGCCATTGCACCCTGGAATGCAACGTTTGAATTGTGAGTACCTGGTCATAAGAAAAGAACAAATCTAGCGCACTTCGGGTCACTTACGAATTTTTGTATGGAGAACGCGTTTACGAAAGTTCGAACCCGATTTGAAACAATTTTCAAAACAATTTTGGAAATTTTGAAGAACAATTTAGGTTCTTGAAATCAAGATTGCGTTTTTCTGACGTTGTGATAACAAGTCAAGCAACAATTCCGCAACATTTTAGTCGATTCCGAGCATATTTGGACGCAAAAACAACATGAAATTGCCATTACACCCCGGGGTGCAACGTTTAAACTGTCCATTCCCGGTCATAAGAAAAGAACAAATCTAGCCCATTTCGGGCTACTTACACAATTTTGTCTGGACAACACGTTTATGAAAGTTCACACCCAATTTGAAGCAATTTGTAAAACTATTTTTAAAATTTTGAAGAAAAATTTTGTTTTTTGAAATCAAATTTTTGATTTCCTGCCATGGTCCTAGCAAGTCAAGCAACACTAACGCAAAATTTTAGTCGATTCTGAGCATATTTGGACACAAAAAGAGCATGAAATTGCCATTGCACCCTGGGTGCAACGTTTAAATTGTCTATCCTGGTATGAAGAATAGGGTAAATCTAGCGCAATTTGGGTCACTTACACAGTTTTGTATGGCAAACATGATTATGAAAGTTCGAACCCGAGTTGAAACAATTTTAAAAACTATTTTGGAAATTTTGAAGAATAATTTAGTTTTTTGAAATCAAGATTGCGTTTTGCTGACATGGTCATAGCAAGTCAAGCAACAATTAGGAAATAAATTTTAGTTGATTCCGAGCATATTTGGACGCAAAAACAACATGAAATTGCCATTACACCCCGGGGTGCAACGTTTAAACTGTCCATCCCCGGTCATAAGAAAAGAACAAATCTAGCCCATTTCGGGCTACTTACACAATTTTGTCTGGACAACACGTTTATGAAAGTTCACACCCAATTTGAAGCAATTTTTAAAACTATTTTTAAAATTTTCAAGAAAAATGTTTTTTTTTGAAATCAAATCTTTGATTTCCTGCCATGGTCCTAGCAAGTCAAGCAACAATAACGCAAAATTTTAGTCGATTCCGAGCATATTTGGCCGCAAAAACAGCATGAAATTGCCATTGCACCCTGGAATGCAACGTTTGAATTGTGAGTACCTGGTCATAAGAAAAGAACAAATCTAGCGCACTTCGGGTCACTTACGAATTTTTGTATGGAGAACGCGTTTACGAAAGTTCGAACCCGATTTGAAACAATTTTCAAAACAATTTTGGAAATTTTGAAGAACAATTTAGGTTCTTGAAATCAAGATTGCGTTTTTCTGACGTTGTGATAACAAGTCAAGCAACAATTCCGCAACATTTTAGTCGATTCCGAGCATATTTGGACGCAAAAACAACATGAAATTGCCATTACACCCCGGGGTGCAACGTTTAAACTGTCCATCCCCGGTCATAAGAAAAGAACAAATCTAGCCCATTTCAGGCTACTTACACAATTTCGTCTGGACAACACGTTTATGAAAGTTCACACCCAATTTGAAGCAATTTTTAAAACTATTTTTAAAATTTTGAAGAAAAATTTTGTTTTTTGAAATCAAATTTTTGATTTCCTGCCATGGTCCTAGCAAGTCAAGCAACACTAACGCAAAATTTTAGTCGATTCTGAGCATATTTGGACACAAAAAGAGCATGAAATTGCCATTGCACCCTGGGTGCAACGTTTAAATTGTCTATCCTGGTATGAAGAATAGGGTAAATCTAGCGCAATTTGGGTCACTTACACAGTTTTGTATGGCAAACATGATTATGAAAGTTCGAACCCGAGTTGAAACAATTTTCAAAACTATTTTGGAAATTTTGAAGAATAATTTAGTTTTTTGAAATCAAGATTGCGTTTTGCTGACATGGTCATAGCAAGTCAAGCAACAATTAGGAAATAAATTTTAGTTGATTCCGAGCATATTTGGACGCAAAAACAACATGAAATTGCCATTACACCCCGGGGTGCAACGTTTAAACTGTCCATCCCCGGTCATAAGAAAAGAACAAATCTAGCCCATTTCGGGCTACTTACACAATTTTGTCTGGACAACACGTTTATGAAAGTTCACACCCAATTTGAAGCAATTTTTAAAACTATTTTCAAAATTTTCAAGAAAAATGTTTTTTTTTGAAATCAAATCTTTGATTTCCTGCCATGGTCCTAGCAAGTCAAGCAACAATAACGCAAAATTTTAGTCGATTCCGAGCATATTTGGCCGCAAAAACAGCATGAAATTGCCATTGCACCCTGGAATGCAACGTTTGAATTGTGAGTACCTGGTCATAAGAAAAGAACAAATCTAGCGCACTTCGGGTCACTTACGAATTTTTGTATGGAGAACGCGTTTACGAAAGTTCGAACCCGATTTGAAACAATTTTCAAAACAATTTTGGAAATTTTGAAGAACAATTTAGGTTCTTGAAATCAAGATTGCGTTTTTCTGACGTTGTGATAACAAGTCAAGCAACAATTCCGCAACATTTTAGTCGATTCCGAGCATATTTGGACGCAAAAACAACATGAAATTGCCATTACACCCCGGGGTGCAACGTTTAAACTGTCCATCCCCGGTCATAAGAAAAGAACAAATCTAGCCCATTTCGGGCTACTTACACAATTTCGTCTGGACAACACGTTTATGAAAGTTCACACCCAATTTGAAGCAATTTTTAAAACTATTTTTAAAATTTTGAAGAAAAATTTTGTTTTTTGAAATCAAATTTTTGATTTCCTGCCATGGTCCTAGCAAGTCAAGCAACACTAACGCAAAATTTTAGTCGATTCTGAGCATATTTGGACACAAAAACAGCATGAAATTGCCATTGCACCCTGGGTGCAACGTTTAAATTGTCTATCCTGGTATGAAGAATAGGGTAAATCTAGCGCAATTTGGGTCACTTACACAGTTTTGTATGGCAAACATGATTATGAAAGTTCGAACCCGAGTTGAAACAATTTTCAAAACTATTTTGGAAATTTTGAAGAATAATTTAGTTTTTTGAAATCAAGATTGCGTTTTGCTGACATGGTCATAGCAAGTCAAGCAACAATTAGGAAATAAATTTTAGTTGATTCCGAGCATATTTGGACGCAAAAACAACATGAAATTGCCATTACACCCCGGGGTGCAACGTTTAAACTGTCCATCCCCGGTCATAAGAAAAGAACAAATCTAGCCCATTTCGGGCTACTTACACAATTTTGTCTGGACAACACGTTTATGAAAGTTCACACCCAATTTGAAGCAATTTTTAAAACTATTTTTAAAATTTTCAAGAAAAATTTTGTTTTTTGAAATCAAATCTTTGATTTCCTGCCATGGTCCTAGCAAGTCAAGCAACAATAACGCAAAATTTTAGTCGATTCCGAGCATATTTGGCCGCAAAAACAGCATGAAATTGCCATTGCACCCTGGAATGCAACGTTTGAATTGTGAGTACCTGGTCATAAGAAAAGAACAAATCTAGCGCACTTCGGGTCACTTACGAATTTTTGTATGGAGAACGCGTTTACGAAAGTTCGAACCCGATTTGAAACAATTTTCAAAACAATTTTGGAAATTTTGAAGAACAATTTAGGTTCTTGAAATCAAGATTGCGTTTTTCTGACGTTGTGATAACAAGTCAAGCAACAATTCCGCAACATTTTAGTCGATTCCGAGCATATTTGGACGCAAAAACAACATGAAATTGCCATTACACCCCGGGGTGCAACGTTTAAACTGTCCATCCCCGGTCATAAGAAAAGAACAAATCTAGCCCATTTCAGGCTACTTACACAATTTCGTCTGGACAACACGTTTATGAAAGTTCACACCCAATTTGAAGCAATTTTTAAAACTATTTTTAAAATTTTGAAGAAAAATTTTGTTTTTTGAAATCAAATTTTTGATTTCCTGCCATGGTCCTAGCAAGTCAAGCAACACTAACGCAAAATTTTAGTCGATTCTGAGCATATTTGGACACAAAAACAGCATGAAATTGCCATTGCACCCTGGGTGCAACGTTTAAATTGTCTATCCTGGTATGAAGAATAGGGTAAATCTAGCGCAATTTGGGTCACTTACACAGTTTTGTATGGCAAACATGATTATGAAAGTTCAAACCCGAGTTGAAACAATTTTCAAAACTATTTTGGAAATTTTGAAGAATAATTTAGTTTTTTGAAATCAAGATTGCGTTTTGCTGACATGGTCATAGCAAGTCAAGCAACAATTAGGAAATAAATTTTAGTTGATTCCGAGCATATTTGGCCGCAAAAACAGCATGAAATTGCCATTACACCCCGGGGTGCAACGTTTAAACTGTTCATTCCCGGTCATAAGAAAAGAACAAATCTAGCCCATTTCGGGCTACTTACACAATTTTGTCTGGACAACACGTTTATGAAAGTTCACACCCAATTTGAAGCAATTTTTAAAACTATTTTTAAAATTTTCAAGAAAAATGTTTTTTTTTGAAATCAAATCTTTGATTTCCTGCCATGGTCCTAGCAAGTCAAGCAACAATAACGCAAAATTTTAGTCGATTCCGAGCATATTTGGCCGCAAAAACAGCATGAAATTGCCATTGCACCCTGGAATGCAACGTTTGAATTGTGAGTACCTGGTCATAAGAAAAGAACAAATCTAGCGCACTTCGGGTCACTTACGAATTTCTGTATGGAGAACGCGTTTACGAAAGTTCGAACCCGATTTGAAACAATTTTCAAAACAATTTTGGAAATTTTGAAGAACAATTTAGGTTCTTGAAATCAAGATTGCGTTTTTCTGACGTTGTGATAACAAGTCAAGCAACAATTCCGCAACATTTTAGTCGATTCCGAGCATATTTGGACGCAAAAACAACATGAAATTGCCATTACACCCCGGGGTGCAACGTTTAAACTGTCCATCCCCGGTCATAAGAAAAGAACAAATCTAGCCCATTTCAGGCTACTTACACAATTTCGTCTGGACAACACGTTTATGAAAGTTCACACCCAATTTGAAGCAATTTTGAAACTATTTTTAAAATTTTGAAGAAAAATTTTGTTTTTTGAAATCAAATTTTTGATTTCCTGCCATGGTCCTAGCAAGTCAAGCAACACTAACGCAAAATTTTAGTCGATTCTGAGCATATTTGGACACAAAAAGAGCATGAAATTGCCATTGCACCCTGGGTGCAACGTTTAAATTGTCTATCCTGGTATGAAGAATATGGTAAATCTAGCGCAATTTGGGTCACTTACACAGTTTTGTATGGCAAACATGATTATGAAAGTTCGAACCAGAGTTGAAACAATTTTCAAAACTATTTTGGAAATTTTGAAGAATAATTTAGTTTTTTGAAATCAAGATTGCGTTTTGCTGACATGGTCATAGCAAGTCAAGCAACAATTAGGAAATAAATTTTAGTTGATTCCGAGCATATTTGGCCGCAAAAACAGCATGAAATTGCCATTACACCCCGGGGTGCAACGTTTAAACTGTTCATTCCTGGTCATAAGAAAAGAACAAATCTAGCCCATTTCGGGCTACTTACACAATTTTGTCTGGACAACACGTTTATGAAAGTTCACACCCAATTTGAAGCAATTTTTAAAACTATTTTTAAAATTTTCAAGAAAAATGTTTTTTTTTGAAATCAAATCTTTGATTTCCTGCCATGGTCCTAGCAAGTCAAGCAACAATAACGCAAAATTTTAGTCGATTCCGAGCATATTTGGCCGCAAAAACAGCATGAAATTGCCATTGCACCCTGGAATGCAACGTTTGAATTGTGAGTACCTGGTCATAAGAAAAGAACAAATCGAGCGCACTTCGGGTCACTTACGAATTTTTGTATGGAGAACGCGTTTACGAAAGTTCGAACCCGATTTGAAACAATTTTCAAAACAATTTTGGAAATTTTGAAGAACAATTTAGGTTCTTGAAATCAAGATTGCGTTTTTCTGACGTTGTGATAACAAGTCAAGCAACAATTCCGCAACATTTTAGTCGATTCCGAGCATATTTGGACGCAAAAACAACATGAAATTGCCATTACACCCCGGGGTGCAACGTTTAAACTGTCCATCCCCGGTCATAAGAAAAGAACAAATCTAGCCCATTTCAGGCTACTTACACAATTTCGTCTGGACAACACGTTTATGAAAGTTCACACCCAATTTGAAGCAATTTTGAAACTATTTTTAAAATTTTGAAGAAAAATTTTGTTTTTTGAAATCAAATTTTTGATTTCCTGCCATGGTCCTAGCAAGTCAAGCAACACTAACGCAAAATTTTAGTCGATTCTGAGCATATTTGGACACAAAAACAGCATGAAATTGCCATTGCACCCTGGGTGCAACGTTTAAATTGTCTATCCTGGTATGAAGAATATGGTAAATCTAGCGCAATTTGGGTCACTTACACAGTTTTGTATGGCAAACATGATTATGAAAGTTCGAACCCGAGTTGAAACAATTTTCAAAACTATTTTGGAAATTTTGAAGAATAATTTAGTTTTTTGAAATCAAGATTGCGTTTTGCTGACATGGTCATAGCAAGTCAAGCAACAATTAGGAAATAAATTTTAGTTGATTCCGAGCATATTTGGCCGCAAAAACAGCATGAAATTGCCATTACACCCCGGGGTGCAACGTTTAAACTGTTCATTCCTGGTCATAAGAAAAGAACAAATCTAGCCCATTTCGGGCTACTTACACAATTTTGTCTGGACAACACGTTTATGAAAGTTCACACCCAATTTGAAGCAATTTTTAAAACTATTTTTAAAATTTTCAAGAAAAATGTTTTTTTTTGAAATCAAATCTTTGATTTCCTGCCATGGTCCTAGCAAGTCAAGCAACAATAACGCAAAATTTTAGTCGATTCCGAGCATATTTGGCCGCAAAAACAGCATGAAATTGCCATTGCACCCTGGAATGCAACGTTTGAATTGTGAGTACCTGGTCATAAGAAAAGAACAAATCTAGCGCACTTCGGGTCACTTACGAATTTTTGTATGGAGAACGCGTTTACGAAAGTTCGAACCCGATTTGAAACAATTTTCAAAACAATTTTGGAAATTTTGAAGAACAATTTAGGTTCTTGAAATCAAGATTGCGTTTTTCTGACGTTGTGATAACAAGTCAAGCAACAATTCCGCAACATTTTAGTCGATTCCGAGCATATTTGGACGCAAAAACAACATGAAATTGCCATTACACCCCGGGGTGCAACGTTTAAACTGTCCATCCCCGGTCATAAGAAAAGAACAAATCTAGCCCATTTCGGGCTACTTACACAATTTCGTCTGGACAACACGTTTATGAAAGTTCACACCCAATTTGAAGCAATTTTTAAAACTATTTTTAAAATTTTGAAGAAAAATTTTGTTTTTTGAAATCAAATCTTTGATTTCCTGCCATGGTCCTAGCAAGTCAAGCAACACTAACGCAAAATTTTAGTCGATTCTGAGCATATTTGGACACAAAAACAGCATGAAATTGCCATTGCACCCTGGGTGCAACGTTTAAATTGTCTATCCTGGTATGAAGAATAGGGTAAATCTAGCGCAATTTGGGTCACTTACACAGTTTTGTATGGCAAACATGATTATGAAAGTTCGAACCCGAGTTGAAACAATTTTCAAAACTATTTTGGAAATTTTGAAGAATAATTTAGTTTTTTGAAATCAAGATTGCGTTTTGCTGACATGGTCATAGCAAGTCAAGCAACAATTAGGAAATAAATTTTAGTTGATTCCGAGCATATTTGGACGCAAAAACAACATGAAATTGCCATTACACCCCGGGGTGCAACGTTTAAACTGTCCATCCCCGGTCATAAGAAAAGAACAAATCTAGCCCATTTCGGGCTACTTACACAATTTTGTCTGGACAACACGTTTATGAAAGTTCACACCCAATTTGAAGCAATTTTTAAAACTATTTTTAAAATTTTGAAGAAAAATTTTGTTTTTTGAAATCAAATTTTTGATTTCCTGCCATGGTCCTAGCAAGTCAAGTAACACTAACGCAAAATTTTAGTCGATTCTGAGCATATTTGGACACAAAAAGAGCATGAAATTGCCATTTCACCCTGGGTGCAACGTTTAAATTGTCTATCCTGGTATGAAGAATAGGGTAAATCTAGCGCAATTTGGGTCACTTACACAGTTTTGTATGGCAAACATGATTATGAAAGTTCGAACCCGAGTTGAAACAATTTTCAAAACTATTTTGGAAATTTTGAAGAATAATTTAGTTTTTTGAAATCAAGATTGCGTTTTGCTGACATGGTCATAGCAAGTCAAGCAACAATTAGGAAATAAATTTTAGTTGATTCCGAGCATATTTGGCCGCAAAAACAGCATGAAATTGCCATTACACCCCGGGGTGCAACGTTTAAACTGTTCATTCCCGGTCATAAGAAAAGAACAAATCTAGCCCATTTCGGGCTACTTACACAATTTTGTCTGGACAACACGTTTATGAAAGTTCACACCCAATTTGAAGCAATTTTTAAAACTATTTTTAAAATTTTCAAGAAAAATGTTTTTTTTTTGAAATCAAATCTTTGATTTCCTGCCATGGTCCTAACAAGTCAAGCAACAATAACGCAAAATTTTAGTCGATTCCGAGCATATTTTGCCGCAAAAACAGCATGAAATTGCCATTGCACCCTGGAATGCAACGTTTGAATTGTGAGTACCTGGTCATAAGAAAAGAACAAATCTAGCGCACTTCGGGTCACTTACGAATTTCTGTATGGAGAACGCGTTTACGAAAGTTCGAACCCGATTTGAAACAATTTTCAAAACAATTTTGGAA
Organism: Sminthurides aquaticus; assembly: GCA_906901655.1. Classification (NCBI taxonomy): domain Eukaryota; kingdom Metazoa; phylum Arthropoda; class Collembola; order Symphypleona; family Sminthurididae; genus Sminthurides; species Sminthurides aquaticus. The sequence goes on along the minus strand of CAJQTT010000023.1, from coordinate 28,863 downwards.
ATTTTGAAGAACAATTTAGGTTCTTGAAATCAAGATTGCGTTTTTCTGACGTTGTGATAACAAGTCAAGCAACAATTCCGCAACATTTTAGTCGATTCCGAGCATATTTGGACGCAAAAACAACATGAAATTGCCATTACACCCCGGGGTGCAACGTTTAAACTGTCCATCCCCGGTCATAAGAAAAAAACAAATCTAGCCCATTTCGGGCTACTTACACAATTTCGTCTGGACAACACGTTTATGAAAGTTCACACCCAATTTGAAGCAATTTTTAAAACTATTTTTAAAATTTTGAAGAAAAATTTTGTTTTTTGAAATCAAATTTTTGATTTCCTGCCATGGTCCTAGCAAGTCAAGCAACACTAACGCAAAATTTTAGTCGATTCTGAGCATATTTGGACACAAAAACAGCATGAAATTGCCATTGCACCCTGGGTGCAACGTTTAAATTGTCTATCCTGGTATGAAGAATAGGGTAAATCTAGCGCAATTTGGGTCACTTACACAGTTTTGTATGGCAAACATGATTATGAAAGTTCGAACCCGAGTTGAAACAATTTTCAAAACTATTTTGGAAATTTTGAAGAATAATTTAGTTTTTTGAAATCAAGATTGCGTTTTGCTGACATGGTCATAGCAAGTCAAGCAACAATTAGGAAATAAATTTTAGTTGATTCCGAGCATATTTGGCCGCAAAAACAGCATGAAATTGCCATTACACCCCGGGGTGCAACGTTTAAACTGTTCATTCCCGGTCATAAGAAAAGAACAAATCTAGCCCATTTCGGGCTACTTACACAATTTTGTCTGGACAACACGTTTATGATAGTTCACACCCAATTTGAAGCAATTTTTAAAACTATTTTTAAAATTTTCAAGAAAAATGTTTTTTTTTTGAAATCAAATCTTTGATTTCCTGCCATGGTCCTAACAAGTCAAGCAACAATAACGCAAAATTTTAGTCGATTCCGAGCATATTTGGCCGCAAAAACAGCATGAAATTGCCATTGCACCCTGGAATGCAACGTTTGAATTGTGAGTACCTGGTCATAAGAAAAGAACAAATCTAGCGCACTTCGGGTCACTTACGAATTTCTGTATGGAGAACGCGTTTACGAAAGTTCGAACCCGATTTGAAACAATTTTCAAAACAATTTTGGAAATTTTGAAGAACAATTTAGGTTCTTGAAATCAAGATTGCGTTTTTCTGACGTTGTGATAACAAGTCAAGCAACAATTCCGCAACATTTTAGTCGATTCCGAGCATATTTGGACGCAAAAACAACATGAAATTGCCATTACACCCCGGGGTGCAACGTTTAAACTGTCCATCCCCGGTCATAAGAAAAAAACAAATCTAGCCCATTTCGGGCTACTTACACAATTTCGTCTGGACAACACGTTTATGAAAGTTCACACCCAATTTGAAGCAATTTTTAAAACTATTTTTAAAATTTTGAAGAAAAATTTTGTTTTTTGAAATCAAATTTTTGATTTCCTGCCATGGTCCTAGCAAGTCAAGCAACACTAACGCAAAATTTTAGTCGATTCTGAGCATATTTGGACACAAAAACAGCATGAAATTGCCATTGCACCCTGGGTGCAACGTTTAAATTGTCTATCCTGGTATGAAGAATAGGGTAAATCTAGCGCAATTTGGGTCACTTACACAGTTTTGTATGGCAAACATGATTATGAAAGTTCGAACCCGAGTTGAAACAATTTTCAAAACTATTTTGGAAATTTTGAAGAATAATTTAGTTTTTTGAAATCAAGATTGCGTTTTGCTGACATGGTCATAGCAAGTCAAGCAACAATTAGGAAATAAATTTTAGTTGATTCCGAGCATATTTGGACGCAAAAACAACATGAAATTGCCATTACACCCCGGGGTGCAACGTTTAAACTGTCCATCCCCGGTCATAAGAAAAGAACAAATCTAGCCCATTTCGGGCTACTTACACAATTTTGTCTGGACAACACGTTTATGAAAGTTCACACCCAATTTGAAGCAATTTTTAAAACTATTTTTAAAATTTTCAAGAAAAATTTTGTTTTTTGAAATCAAATCTTTGATTTCCTGCCATGGTCCTAGCAAGTCAAGCAACAATAACGCAAAATTTTAGTCGATTCCGAGCATATTTGGCCGCAAAAACAGCATGAAATTGCCATTGCACCCTGGAATGCAACGTTTGAATTGTGAGTACCTGGTCATAAGAAAAGAACAAATCTAGCGCACTTCGGGTCACTTACGAATTTTTGTATGGAGAACGCGTTTACGAAAGTTCGAACCCGATTTGAAACAATTTTCAAAACAATTTTGGAAATTTTGAAGAACAATTTAGGTTCTTGAAATCAAGATTGCGTTTTTCTGACGTTGTGATAGCAAGTCAAGCAACAATTCCGCAACATTTTAGTCGATTCCGAGCATATTTGGACGCAAAAACAACATGAAATTGCCATTACACCCCGGGGTGCAACGTTTAAACTGTCCATCCCCGGTCATAAGAAAAGAACAAATCTAGCCCATTTCGGGCTACTTACACAATTTCGTCTGGACAACACGTTTATGAAAGTTCACACCCAATTTGAAGCAATTTTTAAAACTATTTTTAAAATTTTGAAGAAAAATTTTGTTTTTTGAAATCAAATTTTTGATTTCCTGCCATGGTCCTAGCAAGTCAAGCAACACTAACGCAAAATTTTAGTCGATTCTGAGCATATTTGGACACAAAAACAGCATGAAATTGCCATTGCACCCTGGGTGCAACGTTTAAATTGTCTATCCTGGTATGAAGAATAGGGTAAATCTAGCGCAATTTGGGTCACTTACACAGTTTTGTATGGCAAACACGATTATGAAAGTTCGAACCCGAGTTGAAACAATTTTCAAAACTATTTTGGAAATTTTGAAGAATAATTTAGTTTTTTGAAATCAAGATTGCGTTTTTCTGACCTGGTCATAGCAAGTCAAGCAACAATTAGGAAATAAATTTAAGTCGATTCCGAGCATATTTGGACGCAAAAACAGCATGAAATTGCCATTACACCCCGGGGTGCAACGTTTAAACTGTCCATCCCCGGTCATAAGAAAAGAACAAATCTAGCCCATTTCGGGCTACTTACACAATTTCGTCTGGACAACACGTTTATGAAAGTTCACACCCAATTTGAAGCAATTTTTAAAACTATTTTTAAAATTTTGAAGAAAAATTTTGTTTTTTGAAATCAAATTTTTGATTTCCTGCCATGGTCCTAGCAAGTCAAGCAACACTAACGCAAAATTTTAGTCGATTCTGAGCATATTTGGACACAAAAAGAGCATGAAATTGCCATTTCACCCTGGGTGCAACGTTTAAATTGTCTATCCTGGTATGAAGAATAGGGTAAATCTAGCGCAATTTGGGTCACTTACACAGTTTTGTATGGCAAACATGATTATGAAAGTTCGAACCCGAGTTGAAACAATTTTCAAAACTATTTTGGAAATTTTGAAGAATAATTTAGTTTTTTGAAATCAAGATTGCGTTTTGCTGACATGGTCATAGCAAGTCAAGCAACAATTAGGAAATAAATTTTAGTTGATTCCGAGCATATTTGGCCGCAAAAACAGCATGAAATTGCCATTACACCCCGGGGTGCAACGTTTAAACTGTTCATTCCCGGTCATAAGAAAAGAACAAATCTAGCCCATTTCGGGCTACTTACACAATTTTGTCTGGACAACACGTTTATGAAAGTTCACACCCAATTTGAAGCAATTTTTAAAACTATTTTTAAAATTTTCAAGAAAAATGTTTTTTTTTTGAAATCAAATCTTTGATTTCCTGCCATGGTCCTAGCAAGTCAAGCAACAATAACGCAAAATTTTAGTCGATTCCGAGCATATTTGGCCGCAAAAACAGCATGAAATTGCCATTGCACCCTGGAATGCAACGTTTGAATTGTGAGTACCTGGTCATAAGAAAAGAACAAATCTAGCGCACTTCGGGTCACTTACGAATTTTTGTATGGAGAACGCGTTTACGAAAGTTCGAACCCGATTTGAAACAATTTTCAAAACAATTTTGGAAATTTTAAAGAAAAATTTAGGTTCTTGAAATCAAGATTGCGTTTTTCTGACGTTGTGATAACAAGTCAAGCAACAATTCCGCAACATTTTAGTCGATTCCGAGCATATTTGGACGCAAAAACAACATGAAATTGCCATTACACCCCGGGGTGCAACGTTTAAACTGTCCATCCCCGGTCATAAGAAAAAAACAAATCTAGCCCATTTCGGGCTACTTACACAATTTCGTCTGGACAACACGTTTATGAAAGTTCACACCCAATTTGAAGCAATTTTTAAAACTATTTTTAAAATTTTGAAGAAAAATTTTGTTTTTTGAAATCAAATTTTTGATTTCCTGCCATGGTCCTAGCAAGTCAAGCAACACTAACGCAAAATTTTAGTCGATTCTGAGCATATTTGGACACAAAAACAGCATGAAATTGCCATTGCACCCTGGGTGCAACGTTTAAATTGTCTATCCTGGTATGAAGAATAGGGTAAATCTAGCGCAATTTGGGTCACTTACACAGTTTTGTATGGCAAACATGATTATGAAAGTTCGAACCCGAGTTGAAACAATTTTCAAAACTATTTTGGAAATTTTGAAGAATAATTTAGTTTTTTGAAATCAAGATTGCGTTTTGCTGACATGGTCATAGCAAGTCAAGCAACAATTAGGAAATAAATTTTAGTTGATTCCGAGCATATTTGGACGCAAAAACAACATGAAATTGCCATTACACCCCGGGGTGCAACGTTTAAACTGTCCATCCCCGGTCATAAGAAAAGAACAAATCTAGCCCATTTCGGGCTACTTACACAATTTTGTCTGGACAACACGTTTATGAAAGTTCACACCCAATTTGAAGCAATTTTTAAAACTATTTTTAAAATTTTGAAGAAAAATTTTGTTTTTTGAAATCAAATTTTTGATTTCCTGCCATGGTCCTAGCAAGTCAAGCAACACTAACGCAAAATTTTAGTCGATTCTGAGCATATTTGGACACAAAAAGAGCATGAAATTGCCATTGCACCCTGGGTGCAACGTTTAAATTGTCTATCCTGGTATGAAGAATAGGGTAAATCTAGCGCAATTTGGGTCACTTACACAGTTTTGTATGGCAAACATGATTATGAAAGTTCGAACCCGAGTTGAAACAATTTTCAAAACTATTTTGGAAATTTTGAAGAATAATTTAGTTTTTTGAAATCAAGATTGCGTTTTTCTGACCTGGTCATAGCAAGTCAAGCAACAATTAGGAAATAAATTTTAGTCGATTCCGAGCATATTTGGACGCAAAAACAGCATGAAATTGCCATTACACCCCGGGGTGCAACGTTTAAACTGTCCATCCCCGGTCATAAGAAAAGAACAAATCTAGCCCATTTCGGGCTACTTACACAATTTTGTCTGGACAACACGTTTATGAAAGTTCACAACCAATTTGAAGCAATTTTTAAAACTATTTTTAAAATTTTGAAGAAAAATTTTGTTTTTTGAAATCAAATTTTTGATTTCCTGCCATGGTCCTAGCAAGTCAAGCAACACTAACGCAAAGTTTTAGTCGATTCTGAGCATATTTGGACACAAAAACAGCATGAAATTGCCATTGCACCCGTTTAAATTGTCTATCCTGGTATGAAGAATAGGGTAAATCTAGTGCAAGTTGGGTCACTTACACAATTTTGTATGGCAAACACGATTATGAAAGTTCGAACCCGAGTTGAAACAATTTTCAAAACTATTTTGGAAATTTTGAAGAATAATTTAGTTTTTTGAAATCAAGATTGCGTTTTTCTGACCTGGTCATAGCAAGTCAAGCAACAATTAGGAAATAAATTTTATTCGATTCCGAGCATATTTGGCCGCAAAAACAGCATGAAATTGCCATTGCACCCTGGAATGCAACGTTTAAACTGTCCATCCCCGGTCATAAGAAAAAAACAAATCTACCCCATTTCGGGCTACTTAAACAATTTCGTCTGGACAACACGTTTATGAAAGTTCACACCCAATTTGAAGCAATTTTTAAAACTATTTTTAAAATTTTGAAGAAAAATTTTGTTTTTTGAAATCAAATTTTTGATTTCCTGCCATGGTCCTAGCAAGTCAAGCAACACTAACGCAAAATTTTAGTCGATTCTGAGCATATTTGGACACAAAAAGAGCATGAAATTGCCATTGCACCCTGGGTGCAACGTTTAAATTGTCTATCCTGGTATGAAGAATAGGGTAAATCTAGCGCAATTTGGGTCACTTACACAGTTTTGTATGGCAAACATGATTATGAAAGTTCGAACCCGAGTAGAAACAATTTTCAAAACTATTTTGGAAATTTTGAAGAATAATTTAGTTTTTTGAAATCAAGATTGCGTTTTTCTGACCTGGTCATAGCAAGTCAAGCAACAATTAGGAAATAAATTTTAGTCGATTCCGAGCATATTTGGACGCAAAAACAGCATGAAATTGCCATTACACCCCGGGGTGCAACGTTTAAACTGTCCATCCCCGGTCATAAGAAAAGAACAAATCTAGCCCATTTCGGGCTACTTACACAATTTTGTCTGGACAACACGTTTATGAAAATTCACACCCAATTTGAAGCAATTTTTAAAACTATTTTTAAAATTTTGAAGAAAAATTTTGTTTTTTGAAATCAAATTTTTGATTTCCTGCCATGGTCCTAGCAAGTCAAGCAACACTAACAAAAAATTTTAGTCGATTCTGAGCATATTTGGACACAAAAAGAGCATGAAATTGCCATTGCAACCTGGGTGCAACGTTTAAATTGTCTATCCTGGTATGAAGAATAGGGTAAATCTAGCGCAATTTGGGTCACTTACACAGTTTTGTATGGCAAACACGATTATGAAAGTTCGAACCCGAGTTGAAACAATTTTCAAAACTATTTTGGAAATTTTGAAGAATAATTTAGTTTTTTGAAATCAAGATTGCGTTTTGCTGACATGGTCATAGCAAGTCAAGCAACAATTAGGAAATACATTTTAGTTGATTCCGAGCATATTTGGACGCAAAAACAACATGAAATTGCCATTACACCCCGGGGTGCAACGTTTAAACTGTCCATCCCCGGTCATAAGAAAAGAACAAATCTAGCCCATTTCGGGCTACTTACACAATTTTGTCTGGACAACACGTTTATGAAAGTTCACACCCAATTTGAAGCAATTTTTAAAACTATTTTTAATATTTTGAAGAAAAATTTTGTTTTTTGAAATCAAATTTTTGATTTGCTGCCATGGTCCTAGCAAGTCAAGCAACACTAACAAAAAATTTTAGTCGATTCTGAGCATATTTGGACACAAAAAGAGCATGAAATTGCCATTGCACCCTGGGTGCAACGTTTAAATTGTCTATCCTGGTATGAAGAATAGGGTAAATCTAGCGCAATTTGGGTCACTTACACAGTTTTGTATGGCAAACATGATTATGAAAGTTCGAACCCGAGTTGAAACAATTTTCAAAACTATTTTGGAAATTTTGAAGAATAATTTAGTTTTTTGAAATCAAGATTGCGTTTTTCTGACCTGGTCATAGCAAGTCAAGCAACAATTAGGAAATAAATTTTAGTCGATTCCGAGCATATTTGGACGCAAAAACAGCATGAAATTGCCATTACACCCCGGGGTGCAACGTTTAAACTGTCCATCCCCGGTCATAAGAAAAGAACAAATCTAGCCCATTTCGGGCTACTTACACAATTTTGTCTGGACAACACGTTTATGAAAGTTCACACCCAATTTGAAGCAATTTTTAAAACTATTTTTAAAATTTTGAAGAAAAATTTTGTTTTTTGAAATCAAATTTTTGATTTCCTGCCATGGTCCTAGCAAGTCAAGCAACATTAACGCAAAATTTTAGTCGATTCTGAGCATATTTGGACACATAAACAGGAGGAAATTGCCATTGCACCCTGGGTGCAACGTTTAAATTGTCTATCCTGGTATGAAGAATAGGGTAAATCTAGCGCAATTTGGGTCACTCACACAGTTTTGTATGGCAAACACGATTATGAAAGTTCGAACCCGAGTTGAAACAATTTTCAAAACTATTTCGGAAATTTTGAAGAACAATTTATGTTCTTGAAATCAAGTTTTCGAGTTCCTGACGTGGTGATAACAAGTCAAGCAACAATCACGCAAAATTTTAGTCGATTCCGAGCATATTTGGACGCAAAAACAGCATGAAATTGTCATTACACCCCGGGGTGCAACGTTTAAACTGTCCATCCCCGGTCATAAGAAAAGAACAAATCTAGCCCATTTCAGGCTACTCACACAATTTTGTCTGGACAACACGTTTATGAAAGTTCACACCCAATTTGAAGCAATTTTTAAAACTATTTTGGAAATTTTGAAGAAAAATTTAGTTTTTTGAAATCAAGATTGCGATTTCCTTACATGGTCATAGCAAGTCAAGCAACAATTAGGAAATCAATTTAAGTCGATTCCGAGCATATTTGGCCGCGAAAACAGCATGAAATTGCCATTGCACCCTGGGATGCAACGTTTGAATTGTGAGTCCCTGGTCATAAGAAAAGAACAAAACTAGGCACTTCGGGTCACTTACGAATTTTTGTATTGAGAACGCGTTTACGAAAGTTCGAACCCGATTTGAAACAATTTTCAAAACAATTTTGAAAATTTTGAAGAACAATTGAGGTTCTTGAAATCAAGTTTTCGAGTTCCTGACGTGGTGATAACAAGTCATGCAACATGACGCAAAGTTTTAGTCGATTCCGAGCATATTTGGGCGAAAAAACAGCATGAAATTGCCATTGCATCCCCGGGGGGGCAACGTCTAAACTGTCCATCCCCGGTCATAAGAAAGAACAAAACTAGCGCACTTCGGGTCACTTACGAATTTTTGTATGGAGAACGCGTTTACGAAAGTTCGAACCCGATTTGAAACAATTTTCAAAACAATTTTGGAAATTTTGAAGAACAATTTAGGTTCTTGAAATCAAGATTGCGTTTTTCTGATGTGGTGATAACAAGTCAAGCAACAATTATGCAAAATTTTAGTCGATTACGAGCATATTTGGACGCAAAAACAACATGAAATTGCCATTACACCCCGGGGTGCAACGTTTAAACTGTTCATTCCCGGTCATAAGAAAAGAACAAATCTAGCCCATTTCGGGCTACTTACACAATTTCGTCTGGACAACACGTTTCTGAAAGTTCACACCCAATTTGAAGCAATTTTTAAAACTATTTTTAAAATTTTGAAGAAAAATTTTGTTTTTTGAAATCAAATTTTTGATTTCCTGCCATGGTCCTAGCAAGTCAAGCAACACTAAAAAAAAATTTTAGTCGATTCTGAGCATATTTGGACACAAAAAGAGCATGAAATTGCCATTGCACCCTGGGTGCAACGTTTAAATTGTCTATCCTGGTATGAAGAATAGGGTAAATCTAGCGCAATTTGGGTCACTTACACAGTTTTGTATGGCAAACATGATTATGAAAGTTCGAACCCGAGTTGAAACAATTTTCAAAACTATTTTGGAAATTTTGAAGAATAATTTAGTTTTTTGAAATCAAGATTGCGTTTTTCTGACCTGGTCATAGCAAGTCAAGCAACAATTAGGAAATAAATTTTAGTCGATTCCGAGCATATTTGGACGCAAAAACAGCATGAAATTGCCATTGTACCCTGGAATGCAACGTTTAAACTGTCCATCCCCGGTCATAAGAAAAAAACAAATCTAGCCCATTTCGGGCTACTTACACAATTTCGTCTGGACAACACGTTTATGAAAGTTCACACCCAATTTGAAGCAATTTTTAAAACTATTTTTAAAATTTTGAAGAAAAATTTTGTTTTTTGAAATCAAATTTTTGATTTCCTGCCATGGTCCTAGCAAGTCAAGCAACACTAACGCAAAATTTTAGTCGATTCTCAGCATATTTGGACACAAAAAGAGCATGAAATTGCCATTGCACCCTGGGTGCAACGTTTAAATTGTCTATCCTGGTATGAAGAATAGGGTAAATCTAGCGCAATTTGGGTCACTTACACAGTTTTTGTATGGCAAACATGATTATCAAAGTTCGAACCCGAGTTGAAACAATTACAAAACTATTTTGGAAATTTTGAAGAATAATTTCGTTTTTTGAAATCAAGATTGCGTTTTTCTGACCTGGTCATAGCAAGTCAAGCAACAATTAGGAAATAAATTTTAGTCGATTCCGAGCATATTTGGCCGCAAAAACAGCATGAAATTGCCATTACACCCCGGGGTGCAACGTTTAAACTGTCCATCCCCGGTCATAAGAAAAGAACAAATCTAGCCCATTTCGGGCTACTTACACAATTTTGTCTGGACAACACGTTTATGAAAGTTCACACCCAATTTGAAGCAATTTTTAAAACTATTTTTAAAATTTTGAAGAAAAATTTTGTTTTTTGAAATCAAATTTTTGATTTCCTGCCATGGTCCTAGCAAGTCAAGCAACACTAACGCAAAATTTTAGTCGATTCTGAGCATATTTGGACACAAAAACAGCATGAAATTGCCATTGCACCCTGGGTGCAACGTTTAAATTGTATATCCTGGTATGAAGAATAGGGTAAATCTAGTGCAATTTGGGTCACTTACACAGTTTTGTATGGCAAACACGATTATGAAAGTTCGAACCCGAGTTGAAACAATTTTCAAAACTGTTTTGGAAATTTTGAAGAATAATTTAGTTTTTTGAAATCAAGATTGCGTTTTTCTGACCTGGTCATAGCAAGTCAAGCCACAATTAGGAAATAAATTGTAGTCGATTGCGAGCATATTTGGCCGCAAAAACAGCATGAAATTGCCATTGCACCCTGGAATGCAACGTTTAAACTGTCCATCCCCGGTCATAAGAAAAAAACAAATCTAGCCCATTTCGGGCTACTTACACAATTTCGTCTGGACAACACGTTTATGAAAGTTCACACCCAATTTGAAGCAATTTTTAAAACTATTTTTAAAATTTTGAAGAAAAATTTTGTTTTTTGAAATCAAATTTTTGATTTCCTGCCATGGTCCTAGCAAGTCAAGCAACAACCCAGCAAACCTCCAACCTCAAATTGATATCAGAGGATCCTCAAGAGCCTCATGAATTTCTAATCTCAGAGAGCTGAGTAGATTTTGATCTAATATTGGTACCATTGTTGCAAGGTATTTTTGATGCCAACCCTTTAGCATCAAAATGACATCAAATCGATATCGCGAGCAATTTTTGCATTGCCATCTATCAATCCGTCCAGCCAACCAATTTGCGCGCTTAATTTCACTTGCTTCGGCCGTTAGAATTCTACTCTTTGCCATGCATTCAATGTAAAGACAATACCAGTCGTAGTCTCACAAGCACGGTAGTGTAGTGTATGAATCCGTTATAAGGTAAGTTAATTTAAAGTTAAAATAATTCAAGTATTAATTGTAGCAGTTTACATTATTATATTTTACTCACACATCACAGCGATATTTTTCTTTAAAAATTATGAATAGTGTGATTTGTGTAATGATAGTTTCTAGCCCCTAAGTTTGATAACTTCCGCATTGTATGGTTTTGCCTACGTAAGCTAATGATTGAAGTGATTGATGTTATATTTGCTGTAAAGTGAAATCGGTGCATTCATTTTGGTATTTTCTTAATTTAAGTGCAATACTTTGGTTGTAATAATTTCCTACTGTTCCTTATATGTCAATGTGAGCAAAGTATTTGTGAATTTTAGAGTTAATTAACATCAACATATAATCAATTCTATATTTCTCTAACCTTTATTGTACCTTTATTATGTTGTGATTATTGTATTATTGTAAATATTTAATGTGCTACATGTAATGTTTTTATCTGCGGAATGATAATTAAATTTGTATTACTATTTCAATTTAGTTTTCAAAGTGAGCAAGTAGAGGAATAATTATATTGGTTCTGGCTGGACGAGTTGGTTAGTAGTAGCAATTGCACCTAGATGGCTCATTGTCAGAATCTACTCAGAACGCGCTCAAAAATAACTCAGCGCGTGAGGTCATATTGATCTCCGTCTGACTCTAAGACTGGGACATTTCGATAAATCTCTGAGCTCAAATTTGTATCAAAACTAGAAATCCAATGCTCAATCTGATGTCAGGAACATCAGAGCTTTTATATCATATTGATAAAAATTTGAGGTGGAAGTGTTTGCTGGGAATAACGCAAAATTTTAGTCGATTCCGAGCATATTTGGCCGCAAAAACAGCATGAAATTGCCATTGCACCCTGGAATGCAACGTTTGAATTGTGAGTACCTGGTCATAAGAAAAGAACAAATCTAGCGCACTTCGGGTCACTTACGAATTTTTGTATGGAGAACGCGTTTACGAAAGTTCGAACCCGATTTGAAACAATTTTCAAAACTATTTTGAAGAACAATCGAGGTTCTTGAAATCAAGTTTTCGAGTTCCTGACGTGGTGATAACAAGTCATGCAACATTACGCAAAATTTTAGTCGATTCCGAGCATATTTGGACCCAAAAACAGCATGAAATTGCCATTGCATCCCCGGGCGTAACGTTTAAACTGTCCATCCCCGGTCATAAGAAAAGAACAAATCTAGCCCATTTCGGGCTACTTACACAATTTTGTCTGGACAACACGTTTATGAAAGTTCACACCCAATTTGAAGCAATTTTTAAAATTATTTTTAAAATTTTGAAGAAAAATTTTGTTTTTTGAAATCAAATTTTTGATTTCCTGCCATGGTCCTAGGAAGTCAAGGAAAAATAACGCAATATTTTAGACGATTCTGAGCATATTTGGACACATAAACAGGAGGAAATCGCCATTGCACCCTGGGTGCAACGTTTAAATTGTCTATCCTGGTATGAAGAATAGGGTAAATCTAGCGCAATTTGGGTCACTCACACAGTTTTGTATGGCAAACACGATTATGAAAGTTCGAACCCGAGTTGAAACAATTTTCAAAACTATTTCGGAAATTTTGAAGAACAATTTATGTTCTTGAAATCAAGTTTTCGAGTTCCTGACGTGGTGATAACAAGTCAAGCAACAATCACGCAAAATTTTAGTCGATTCCGAGCATATTTGGCCGCAAAAACAGCATGAAATTGCCATTACACCCCGGGGTGCAACGTTTAAACTGTCCATTCCCGGTCATAAGAAAAGAACAAATCTAGCCCATTTCGGGCTACTTACACAATTTTGTCTGGACAACACGTTTATGAAAGTTCACACCCAATTTGAAGCAATTGTTAAAACTATTTTTAAAATTTTGAAGAAAAATTTTGTTTTTTGAAATCAAATTTTTGATTTCCTCCCATGGTCCTAGCAAGTCAAGCAACAATAACGCAAAATTTTAGTCGATTCCGAGCATATTTGGCCGCAAAAACCGCATGAAATTGCCATTGCACCCTGGAATGCAACGTTTGAATTGTGAGTACCTGGTCATAAGAAAAGAACAAATCTAGCGCACTTCGGGTCACTTACGAATTTTTGTATGGAGAACGCGTTTACGAAAGTTCGAACCCGATTTGAAACAATTTTCAAAACTATTTTGAAGAACAATTGAGGTTCTTGAAATCAAGTTTTCGAGTTCCTGACGTGGTGATAACAAGTCATGCAACATTACGCAAAATTTTAGTCGATTCCGAGCATATTTGGGCGCAAAAACAGCATGAAATTGCCATTGCACCCCGGGGGGCAACGTCTAAACTGTCCATCCCCGGTCATAAGAAAAGAACAAAACTAGCGCACTTCGGGTCACTTACGAATTTTTGTATGGAGAACGCGTTTACGAAAGTTCGAACCCAATTTGAAACAATTTTCAAAACTATTTTGGAAATTTTGAAGAACAATTCAGGTTCTTGTAATCAAGTTTTCGAGTTCCTGACGTGGTGATAACAAGTCATGCAACATTACGCAAAATTTCAGTCGATTCCGAGCATATTTGGACCCAAAAACAGCATGAAATTGCCATTGCATCCCCGGGCGTAACGTTTAAACTGTCCATCCCCGGTCATAAGAAAAGAACAAATCTAGCCCATTTCGGGCTACTTACACAATTTTGTCTGGACAACACGTTTATGAAAGTTCACACCCAATTTGAAGCAATTTTTAAAATTATTTTTAAAATTTTGAAGAAAAATTTTGTTTTTTGAAATCAAATTTTTGATTTCCTGCCATGGTCCTAGGAAGTCAAGGAAAAATAACGCAAAATTTTAGACGATTCTGAGCATATTTGGACACATAAACAGGAGGAAATTGCCATTGCACCCTGGGTGCAACGTTTAAATTGTCTATCCTGGTATGAAGAATAGGGTAAATCTAGCGCAATTTGGGTCACTCAAACAGTTTTGTATGGCAAACACGATTATGAAAGTTCGAACCCGAGTTGAAACAATTTTCAAAACTATTTCGGAAATTTTGAAGAACAATTTATGTTCTTGAAATCAAGTTTTCGAGTTCCTGACGTGGTGATAACAAGTCAAGCAACAATCACGCAAAATTTTAGTCGATTCCGAGCATATTTGGACGCAAAAACAGCATGAAATTGCCATTACACCCCGGGGTGCAACGTTTAAATTGTCTATCCTGGTATGAAGAATAGGGTAAATCTAGCGCAATTTGGGTCACTTACACAGTTTTGTATGGCAAACATGATTATGAAAGTTCGAACCCGAGTTGAAACAATTTTCAAAACTATTTTGGAAATTTTGAAGAATAATTTAGTTTTTTGAAATCAAGATTGCGTTTTGCTGACATGGTCATAGCAAGTCAAGCAACAATTAGGAAATAAATTTTAGTTGATTCCGAGCATATTTGGCCGCAAAAACAGCATGAAATTGCCATTACACCCCCGGGTTCAACGTTTAAACTGTTCATTCCCGGTCATAAGAAAAGAACAAATCTAGCCCATTTCGGGCTACTTACACAATTTTGTCTGGACAACACGTTTATGAAAGTTCACACCCAATTTGAAGCAATTTTTAAAACTATTTTTAAAATTTTCAAGAAAAATGTTTTTTTTTGAAATCAAATCTTTGATTTCCTGCCATGGTCCTAGCAAGTCAAGCAACAATAACGCAAAATTTTAGTCGATTCCGAGCATATTTGGCCGCAAAAACAGCATGAAATTGCCATTGCACCCTGGAATGCAACGTTTGAATTGTGAGTACCTGGTCATAAGAAAAGAACAAATCTAGCGCACTTCGGGTCACTTACGAATTTTTGTATGGAGAACGCGTTTACGAAAGTTCGAACCCGATTTGAAACAATTTTCAAAACTATTTTGAAGAACAATCGAGGTTCTTGAAATCAAGTTTTCGAGTTCCTGACGTGGTGATAACAAGTCATGCAACATTACGCAAAATTTTAGTCGATTCCGAGCATATTTGGACCCAAAAACAGCATGAAATTGCCATTGCATCCCCGGGCGTAACGTTTAAACTGTCCATCCCCGGTCATAAGAAAAGAACAAATCTAGCCCATTTCGGGCTACTTACACAATTTTGTCTGGACAACACGTTTATGAAAGTTCACACCCAATTTGAAGCAATTTTTAAAATTATTTTTAAAATTTTGAAGAAAAATTTTGTTTTTTGAAATCAAATTTTTGATTTCCTGCCATGGTCCTAGGAAGTCAAGGAAAAATAACGCAATATTTTAGACGATTCTGAGCATATTTGGACACATAAACAGGAGGAAATCGCCATTGCACCCTGGGTGCAACGTTTAAATTGTCTATCCTGGTATGAAGAATAGGGTAAATCTAGCGCAATTTGGGTCACTCACACAGTTTTGTATGGCAAACACGATTATGAAAGTTCGAACCCGAGTTGAAACAATTTTCAAAACTATTTCGGAAATTTTGAAGAACAATTTATGTTCTTGAAATCAAGTTTTCGAGTTCCTGACGTGGTGATAACAAGTCAAGCAACAATCACGCAAAATTTTAGTCGATTCCGAGCATATTTGGCCGCAAAAACAGCATGAAATTGCCATTACACCCCGGGGTGCAACGTTTAAACTGTCCATTCCCGGTCATAAGAAAAGAACAAATCTAGCCCATTTCGGGCTACTTACACAATTTTGTCTGGACAACACGTTTATGAAAGTTCACACCCAATTTGAAGCAATTTTTAAAACTATTTTTAAAATTTTGAAGAAAAATTTTGTTTTTTGAAATCAAATTTTTGATTTCCTCCCATGGTCCTAGCAAGTCAAGCAACAATAACGCAAAATTTTAGTCGATTCCGAGCATATTTGGCCGCAAAAACCGCATGAAATTGCCATTGCACCCTGGAATGCAACGTTTGAATTGTGAGTACCTGGTCATAAGAAAAGAACAAATCTAGCGCACTTCGGGTCACTTACGAATTTTTGTATGGAGAACGCGTTTACGAAAGTTCGAACCCGATTTGAAACAATTTTCAAAACTATTTTGAAGAACAATTGAGGTTCTTGAAATCAAGTTTTCGAGTTCCTGACGTGGTGATAACAAGTCATGCAACATTACGCAAAATTTTAGTCGATTCCGAGCATATTTGGGCGCAAAAACAGCATGAAATTGCCATTGCACCCCGGGGGGCAACGTCTAAACTGTCCATCCCCGGTCATAAGAAAAGAACAAAACTAGCGCACTTCGGGTCACTTACGAATTTTTGTATGGAGAACGCGTTTACGAAAGTTCGAACCCAATTTGAAACAATTTTCAAAACTATTTTGGAAATTTTGAAGAACAATTCAGGTTCTTGTAATCAAGTTTTCGAGTTCCTGACGTGGTGATAACAAGTCATGCAACATTACGCAAAATTTCAGTCGATTCCGAGCATATTTGGACCCAAAAACAGCATGAAATTGCCATTGCATCCCCGGGCGTAACGTTTAAACTGTCCATCCCCGGTCATAAGAAAAGAACAAATCTAGCCCATTTCGGGCTACTTACACAATTTTGTCTGGACAACACGTTTATGAAAGTTCACACCCAATTTGAAGCAATTTTTAAAATTATTTTTAAAATTTTGAAGAAAAATTTTGTTTTTTGAAATCAAATTTTTGATTTCCTGCCATGGTCCTAGGAAGTCAAGGAAAAATAACGCAAAATTTTAGACGATTCTGAGCATATTTGGACACATAAACAGGAGGAAATTGCCATTGCACCCTGGGTGCAACGTTTAAATTGTCTATCCTGGTATGAAGAATAGGGTAAATCTAGCGCAATTTGGGTCACTCAAACAGTTTTGTATGGCAAACACGATTATGAAAGTTCGAACCCGAGTTGAAACAATTTTCAAAACTATTTCGGAAATTTTGAAGAACAATTTATGTTCTTGAAATCAAGTTTTCGAGTTCCTGACGTGGTGATAACAAGTCAAGCAACAATCACGCAAAATTTTAGTCGATTCCGAGCATATTTGGACGCAAAAACAGCATGAAATTGCCATTACACCCCGGGGTGCAACGTTTAAATTGTCTATCCTGGTATGAAGAATAGGGTAAATCTAGCGCAATTTGGGTCACTTACACAGTTTTGTATGGCAAACATGATTATGAAAGTTCGAACCCGAGTTGAAACAATTTTCAAAACTATTTTGGAAATTTTGAAGAATAATTTAGTTTTTTGAAATCAAGATTGCGTTTTGCTGACATGGTCATAGCAAGTCAAGCAACAATTAGGAAATAAATTTTAGTCGATTCCGAGCATATTTGGCCGCAAAAACAGCATGAAATTGCCATTACACCCCCGGGTTCAACGTTTAAACTGTTCATTCCCGGTCATAAGAAAAGAACAAATCTAGCCCATTTCGGGCTACTTACACAATTTTGTCTGGACAACACGTTTATGAAAGTTCACACCCAATTTGAAGCAATTTTTAAAACTATTTTTAAAATTTTCAAGAAAAATGTTTTTTTTTGAAATCAAATCTTTGATTTCCTGCCATGGTCCTAGCAAGTCAAGCAACAATAACGCAAAATTTTAGTCGATTCCGAGCATATTTGGCCGCAAAAACAGCATGAAATTGCCATTGCACCCTGGAATGCAACGTTTGAATTGTGAGTACCTGGTCATAAGAAAAGAACAAATCTAGCGCACTTCGGGTCACTTACGAATTTTTGTATGGAGAACGCGTTTACGAAAGTTCGAACCCGATTTGAAACAATTTTCAAAACAATTTTGGAAATTTTGAAGAACAATTTAGGTTCTTGAAATCAAGATTGCGTTTTTCTGACGTTGTGATAACAAGTCAAGCAACAATTCCGCAACATTTTAGTCGATTCCGAGCATATTTGGACGCAAAAACAGCATGAAATTGCCATTACACCCCGGGGTGCAACGTTTAAACTGTCCATCCCCGGTCATAAGAAAAGAACAAATCTAGCCCATTTCGGGCTACTTACACAATTTTGTCTGGACAACACGTTTATGAAAGTTCACACCCAATTTGAAGCAATTTTTAAAACTATTTTTAAAATTTTGAAGAAAAATTTTGTTCCTTGAAATCAAATTTTTGATTTCCTGCCATGGTCCTAGCAAGTCAAGCAACACTAACGCAAAATTTTAGTCGATTCTGAGCATATTTGGACACAAAAACAGCATGAAATTGCCATTGCACCCTGGGTGCAACGTTTAAATTGTCTATCCTGGTATGAAGAATAGGGTAAATCTAGTGCAAGTTGGGTCACTTACACAATTTTGTATGGCAAACACGATTATGAAAGTTCGAACCCGAGTTGAAACAATTTTCAAAACTATTTTGGAAATTTTGAAGAATAATTTAGTTTTTTGAAATCAAGATTGCGTTTTTCTGACCTGGTCATAGCAAGTCAAGCAACAATTAGGAAATAAATTTTATTCGATTCCGAGCATATTTGGCCGCAAAAACAGCATGAAATTGCCATTGCACCCTGGAATGCAACGTTTAAACTGTCCATCCCCGGTCATAAGGAAAGAACAAATCTAGCCCATTTCGGGCTACTTACACAATTTCGTCTGGACAACACGTTTATGAAAGTTCACACCCAATTTGAAGCAATTTTTAAAACTATTTTTAAAATTTTGAAGAAAATTTTTGTTTTTTGAAATCAAATTTTTGATTTCCTGCCATGGTCCTAGCAAGTCAAGCAACACTAACGCAAAATTTTAGTCGATTCTGAGCATATTTGGACACAAAAAGAGCATGAAATTGCCATTGCACCCTGGGTGCAACGTTTAAATTGTCTATCCTGGTATGAAGAATAGGGTAAATCTAGCGCAATTTGGGTCACTTACACAGTTTTGTATGGCAAACATGATTATGAAAGTTCGAACCCGAGTTGAAACAATTTTCAAAACTATTTTGGAAATTTTGAAGAATAATTTAGTTTTTTGAAATCAAGATTGCGTTTTTCTGACCTGGTCATAGCAAGTCAAGCAACAATTAGGAAATAAATTTTAGTCGATTCCGAGCATATTTGGACGCAAAAACAGCATGAAATTGCCATTACACCCCGGGGTGCAACGTTTAAACTGTCCATCCCCGGTCATAAGAAAAGAACAAATCTAGCCCATTTCGGGCTACTTACACAATTTTGTCTGGACAACACGTTTATGAAAGTTCACACCCAATTTGAAGCAATTTTTAAAACTATTTTTAAAATTTTGAAGAAAAATTTTGTTCCTTGAAATCAAATTTTTGATTTCCTGCCATGGTCCTAGCAGGTCAAGCAACACTAACGCAAAATTTTAGTCGATTCTGAGCATATTTGGACACAAAAACAGCATGAAATTGCCATTGCACCCTGGGTGCAACGTTTAAATTGTCTATCCTGGTATGAAGAATAGGGTAAATCTAGCGCAATTTGGGTCACTTACACAGTTTTGTATGGCAAACATGATTATGAAAGTTCGAACCCGAGTTGAAACAATTTTCAAAACTATTTTGGAAATTTTGAAGAATAATTTAGTTTTTTGAAATCAAGATTGCGTTTTTCTGACCTGGTCATAGCAAGTCAAGCAACAATTAGGAAATAAATTTTAGTCGATTCCGAGCATATTTGGACGCAAAAACAGCATGAAATTGCCATTACACCCCGGGGTGCAACGTTTAAACTGTCCATCCCCGGTCATAAGAAAAGAACAAATCTAGCCCATTTCAGGCTACTTACACAATTTTGTCTGGACAACACGTTTATGAAAGTTCACACCCAATTTGAAGCAATTTTTAAAACTATTTTTAAAATTTTTGCAGAAACATTTTGTTTTTTGAAATCAAATTTTTGATTTCCTGCCATGGTCCTAGGAAGTCAAGGAAAAATAACGCAAAATTTTAGACGATTCTGAGCATATTTGGACACATAAACAGGAGGAAATTGCCATTGCACCCTGGGTGCAACGTTTAAATTGTCTATCCTGGTATGAAGAATAGGGTAAATCTAGCGCAATTTGGGTCACTCACACAGTTTTGTATGGCAAACACGATTATGAAAGTTCGAACCCGAGTTGAAACAATTTTCAAAACTATTTTGGAAATTTTGAAGAATAATTTAGTTTTTTGAAATCAAGATTGCGTTTTTCTGACCTGGTCATAGCAAGTCAAGCAACAATTAGGAAATAAATTTTAGTTGATTCCGAGCATATTTGGCCGCAAAAACAGCATAAAATTGCCATTACACCCCCGGGTTCAACGTTTAAACTGTTAATTCCCGGTCATAAGAAAAGAACAAATCTAGCCCATTTCGGGCTACTTACACAATTTTGTCTGGACAACACGTTTATGAAAGTTCACACCCAATTTGAAGCAATTTTTAAAACTATTTTTAAAATTTTCAAGAAAAATGTTTTTTTTTGAAATCAAATCTTTGATTTCCTGCCATGGTCCTAGCAAGTCAAGCAACACTAACGCAAAATTTTAGTCGATTCCGAGCATATTTGGCCGTAAAAACAGCATGAAATTGCCATTGCACCCTGGAATGCAACGTTTGAATTGTGAGTCCCTGGTCATAAGAAAAGAACAAAACTAGCGCACTTCGGGTCACTTACGAATTTTTGTATGGAGAACGCGTTTACGAAAGTTCGAACCCGATTTGAAACAATTTTCAAAACAATTTTGGAAATTTTGAAGAACAATTTAGGCTCTTGAAATCAAAATTGCGTTTTTCTGACGTTGTGATAACAAGTCAAGCAACAATTCCGCAACATTTTAGTCGATTCCGAGCATATTTGGACGCAAAAACAGCATGAAATTGCCATTACACCCCGGGGTGCAACGTTTAAACTGTCCATCCCCGGTCATAAGAAAAGAACAAATCTAGCCCATTTCGGGCTACTTACACAATTTCGTCTGGACAACACGTTTCTGAAAGTTCACACCCAATTTGAAGCAATTTTTAAAACTATTTTTAAAATTTTGAAGAAAATTTTTGTTTTTTGAAATCAAATTTTTGATTTCCTGCCATGGTCCTAGCAAGTCAAGCAACACTAACGCAAAATTTTAGTCGATTCTGAGCATATTTGGACACAAAAAGAGCATGAAATTGCCATTGCACCCTGGGTGCAACGTTTAAATTGTCTATCCTGGTATGAAGAATAGGGTAAATCTAGCGCAATTTGGGTCACTTACACAGTTTTGTATGGCAAACATGATTATGAAAGTTCGAACCCGAGTTGAAACAATTTTCAAAACTATTTTGGAAATTTTGAAGAACAATTTAGGTTCTTGAAATCAAGATTGCGTTTTGCTGACATGGTCATAGCAAGTCAAGCAACAATTAGGAAATAAATTTTAGTTGATTCCGAGCATATTTGGCCGCAAAAACAGCATGAAATTGCCATTACACCCCCGGGTTCAACGTTTAAACTGTTCATTCCCGGTCATAAGAAAAGAACAAATCTAGCCCATTTCGGGCTACTTACACAATTTTGTCTGGACAACACGTTTATGAAAGTTCACACCCAATTTGAAGCAATTTTTAAAACTATTTTTAAAATTTTCAAAAAAAATGTTTTTTTTTGAAATTAAATCTTTGATTTCCTGCCATGGTCCTAGCAAGTCAAGCAACAAGAACGCAAAATTTTAGTCGATTCCGAGCATATTTGGCCGCAAAAACAGCATGAAATTGCCATTGCACCCTGGAATGCAACGTTTGAATTGTGAGTACCTGGTCATAAGAAAAGAACAAATCTAGCGCACTTCGGGTCACTTACGAATTTTTGTATGGAGAACGCGTTTACGAAAGTTCGAACCCGATTTGAAACAATTTTCAAAACAATTTTGGAAATTTTGAAGAACAATTTAGGTTCTTGAAATCAAGATTGCGTTTTTCTGACGTTGTGATAACAAGTCAAGCAACAATTCCGCAACATTTTAGTCGATTCCGAGCATATTTGGACGCAAAAACAACATGAAATTGCCATTACACCCCGGGGTGCAACGTTTAAACTGTCCATCCCCGGTCATAAGAAAAGAACAAATCTAGCCCATTTCGGGCTACTTACACAATTTCGTCTGGACAACACGTTTATGAAAGTTCACACCCAATTTGAAGCAATTTTTAAAACTATTTTTATTTTGAAGAAAAATTTTGTTTTTTTAAATCAAATTTTTGAGTTCCTGCCATGGTCCTAGCAAGTCAAGCAACACTACGGCAAAATTTTAGTCGATTCTGAGCATATTTGGACACAAAAACAGCATGAAATTGCCATTGCACCCTAGGTGCAACGTTTAAATTGTCTATCCTGGTATGAAGAATAGGGTAAATCTAGTGCAATTTGGGTCACTTACACAGTTTTGTATGGCAAACACGATTATGAAAGTTCGAACCCGAGTTGAAACAATTTTCAAAACTATTTTGGAAATTTTGAAGAATAATTTAGTTTTTTGAAATCAAGATTGCGTTTTTCTGACCTGGTCATAGCAAGTCAAGCAACAATTAGGAAATAAATTTTAGTCGATTCCGAGCATATTTGGACGCAAAAACAGCATGAAATTGCCATTACACCCCGGGGTGCAACGTTTAAACTGTCCATCCCCGGTCATAAGAAAAGAACAAATCTAGCCCATTTCGGGCTACTTACACAATTTTGTCTGGACAACACGTTTATGAAAGTTCACACCCAATTTGAAGCAATTTTTAAAACTATTTTTAAAATTTTGAAGAAAAATTTTGTTTTTTGAAATCAAATTTTTGATTTCCTGCCATGGTTCTAGCAAGTCAAGCAACACTAACGCAAAATTTTAGTCGATTCTGAGCATATTTGGACACAAAAAGAGCATGAAATTGCCATTGCACCCTGGGTGCAACGTTTAAATTGTCTATCCTGGTATGAAGAATAGGGTAAATCTAGCGCAATTTGGGTCACTCACACAGTTTTGTATGGCAAACACGATTATGAAAGTTCGAACCCGAGTTGAAACAATTTTCAAAACTATTTTGGAAATTTTGAAGAATAATTTAGTTTTTTGAAATCAAGATTGCGTTTTTCTGACCTGGTCATAGCAAGTCAAGCAACAATTAGGAAATAAATTTTAGTTGATTCCGAGCATATTTGGCCGCAAAAACAGCATGAAATTGCCATTACACCCCCGGGTTCAACGTTTAAACTGTTAATTCCCGGTCATAAGAAAAGAACAAATCTAGCCCATTTCGGGCTACTTACACAATTTTGTCTGGACAACACGTTTATGAAAGTTCACACCCAATTTGAAGCAATTTTTAAAACTATTTTTAAAATTTTCAAGAAAAATGTTTTTTTTTTGAAATCAAATCTTTGATTTCCTGCCATGGTCCTAGCAAGTCAAGCAACACTAACGCAAAATTTTAGTCGATTCCGAGCATATTTGGCCGCAAAAACAGCATGAAATTGCCATTGCACCCTGGAATGCAACGTATGAATTGTGAGTCCCTGGTGATAAGAAAAGAACAAATCTAGCCCATTTCAGGCTACTTACACAATTTTGTCTGGACAACACGTTTATGAAAGTTCACACCCAATTTGAAGCAATTTTTAAAACTATTTTGGAAATTTTAAAGAAAAATTTTGTTTTTTGAAATCAAGATTGCGATTTCCTGACATGGTCATAGCAAGTCAAGCAACAATTAGGAAATAAATTTTAGTCGATTTCGAGCATATTTGGCCGCAAAAACAGCATGAAATTGCCATTGCACCCTGGAATGCAACGTATGAATTGTGAGTCCCTGGTCATAAGAAAAGAACAAATCTAGCCCATTTCAGGCTACTTACACAATTTTGTCTGGACAACACGTTTATGAAAGTTCACACCCAATTTGAAGCAATTTTTAAAACTATTTTGGAAATTTTAAAGAAAAATTTTGTTTTTTGAAATCAAGATTGCGATTTCCTGACATGGTCATAGCAAGTCAAGCAACAATTAGGAAATAAATTTTAGTCGATTTCGAGCATATTTGGCCGCAAAAACAGCATGAAATTGCCATTGGACCCTGGAATGCAACGTATGAATTGTGAGTCCCTGGTCATAAGAAAAGAACAAATCTAGCCCATTTCAGGCTACTTACACAATTTTGTCTGGACAACACGTTTATGAAAGTTCACACCCAATTTGAAGCAGTTTTTTAAAACTATTTTGGAAATTTTGAAGAAAAATTTAGTTTTTTGAAATCAAGATTGCGATTTCCTGACATGGTCATAGCAAGTCAAGCAACAATTAGGAAATAAATTTTTAGTCGATTTCGAGCATATTTGGCCGCAAAAAACAGCATGAAATTGCCATTGCACCCTGGAATGCAACGTATGAATTGTGAGTCCCTGGTCATAAGAAAAGAACAAATCTAGCCCATTTCAGGCTACTTACACAATTTTGTCTGGACAACACGTTTATGAAAGTTCACACCCAATTTGAAGCAATTTTTAAAACTATTTTGGAAATTTTAAAGAAAAATTTTGTTTTTTGAAATCAAGATTGCGATTTCCTGACATGGTCATAGCAAGTCAAGCAACAATTAGGAAATAAATTTTAGTCGATTTCGAGCATATTTGGCCGCAAAAACAGCATGAAATTGCCATTGCACCCTGGAATGCAACGTATGAATTGTGAGTCCCTGGTCATAAGAAAAGAACAAATCTAGCCCATTTCAGGCTACTTACACAATTTTGTCTGGACAACACGTTTATGAAAGTTCACACCCAATTTGAAGCAGTTTTTAAAACTATTTTGGAAATTTTGAAGAAAAATTTAGTTTTTTGAAATCAAGATTGCGATTTCCTGACATGGTCATAGCAAGTCAAGCAACAATTAGGAAATAAATTTTAGTCGATTTCGAGCATATTTGGCCGCAAAAACAGCATGAAATTGCCATTGGACCCTGGAATGCAACGTATGAATTGTGAGTCCCTGGTCATAAGAAAAGAACAAATCTAGCCCATTTCAGGCTACTTACACAATTTTGTCTGGACAACACGTTTATGAAAGTTCACACCCAATTTGAAGCAGTTTTTAAAACTATTTTGGAAATTTTGAAGAAAAATTTAGTTTTTTGAAATCAAGATTGCGATTTCCTGACTTGGTGATAACAAGTAAAGCAACAATTACGCAAAATTTTAGTCGATTCCGAGCATATTTGGACGCAAAAACAGCATGAAATTGTCATTACACCCCGGGGTGCAACGTTTAAACTGTCCATCCCCGGTCATAAGAAAAGAACAAATCTAGCCCATTTCAGGCTACTTACACAATTTTGTCTAGACAACACGTTTCTGAAAGTTCATACCCAATTTGAAGCAATTTTTAAAACTATTTTGGAAATTTTAAAGAAAAATTTTGTTTTTTGAAATCAAGATTGCGATTTCCTGACATGGTCATAGCAAGTCAAGCAACAATTAGGAAATAAATTTTAGTCGATTTCGAGCATATTTGGCCGCAAAAACAGCATGAAATTGCCATTGGACCCTGGAATGCAACGTATGAATTGTGAGTCCCTGGTCATAAGAAAAGAACAAATCTAGCCCATTTCAGGCTACTTACACAATTTTGTCTGGACAACACGTTTATGAAAGTTCACACCCAATTTGAAGCAGTTTTTAAAACTATTTTGGAAATTTTGAAGAAAAATTTAGTTTTTTGAAATCAAGATTGCGATTTCCTGACATGGTCATAGCAAGTCAAGCAACAATCAGGAAATAAATTTTAGTCGATTTCGAGCATATTTGGCCGCAAAAACAGCATGAAATTGCCATTGGACCCTGGAATGCAACGTATGAATTGTGAGTCCCTGGTCATAAGAAAAGAACAAATCTAGCCCATTTCAGGCTACTTACACAATTTTGTCTGGACAACACGTTTATGAAAGTTCACACCCCATTTGAAGCAATTTTTAAAACTATTCTGGAAATTTTGAAGAACAATTTAGGCTCTTGTAATCAAGTTTTCGAGTTCCTGACGTGGTGACAAGAAGTCAAGCAACAATTACGCAAAATTTTAGTCGATTCCGAGCATATTTGGACGCAAAAACAGCATGAAATTGTCATTACACTTCGGGGTGCAACGTTTAAACTGTCCATCCCCGGTCATAAGAAAAGAACAAATCTAGCCCATTTCAGGCTACTCACACAATTTTGTCTAGACAACACGTTTCTGAAAGTTCATACCCAATTTGAAGCAATTTTTAAAACTATTTTTAAAATTTTGAAGAAAAATTTTGTTTTTCGAAATCAAATTTTTGATTTACTGCCATGGTCCTAGCTAATCAAGCAACAATTACGCAAAATTTTAGTCGATTCCGAGCATATTTGGACGCAAAAACAGCATGAAATTGCCATTACACCCCAGGGTGCAACTTTTAAATTGTCTATCGTGGTATGAAGAATAGGGCAAATCTAGCGCAATTTGGGTCACTCACACAGTTTTGTATGGCAAACACGATTATGAAAGTTCGAACCCGAGTTGAAACAATTTTCAAAACTATTTTGGAAATTTTGAAGAATAATTTAGTTTTTTGAAATCAAGATTGCGATTTCCTGACATGGTCATAGCAAGTCAACCAACAATTACGCAAAATTTTAGTCGATTCCGAGCATATTTGGACGCAAAAAACAGCATGAAATTGTCATTACACCCCGGGATGCAACGTTTAAACTGTACATCCCCGGTCATAAGAAAAGAACAAATCCAGCCCATTTCAGGCTACTCACACAATTTTGTCTGGACAACACGTTTATGAAAATTCACACCCAATTTGAAGCAATTTTTAAAACTATTTTGGAAATTTTGAAGAAAAATTTAGTTTTTTGAAATCAAGATTGCGATTTCCTGACATGTTCATAGCAAATCAAGCAACAATTACGAAATAAATTTTAGTCGATTCCGAGCATATTTGGCCAAAAAAACAGCATGAAATTGCAATTGCACCCTGGAATGCAACGTTTGAATTGTGAATCCCTGGTCATAAGAAAAGAACAAATCTAGCCCATTTCAGGCTACTTACACAATTTTGTCTGGACAACACGTTTATGATAGTTCACACCCAATTTGAAGCAATTTTTAAAACTATTTTGGAAATTTTGAAGAAAAATTTAGTTTTTTGAAATCAAGATTGCGATTTCCTGACATGGTCATAGCAAGTCAAGCAACAATTAGGAAATAAATTTTAGTCCGATTCCGAGCGTATTTGGCCGCAAAAACAGAATGAAATTGCCATTGCACCCTGGGATGCAACGTTCGAATTGTGAGGCCCTGGTCATAAGAAAAGAACAAAACTAGCGCACTTCGGGTTACTTACGAATTTTTGTATGGAGAACACGTTTACGAAAGTTCGAACCCGATTTGAAACAATTTTCAAAACTATTTTGGAAATTTTGAAGAACAATTAAGGTTCTTGTAATCAAGTTTTCGAGTTCCTGACGTGGTGACAAGAAGTCAAGCAACAATTACGCAAAATTTTAGTCGATTCCGAGCATATTTGGACGCAAAAACAGCATGTAATTGTCATTACACTTCGGGGTGCAACGTTTAAACTGTCCATCCCCGGTCATAAGAAAAGAACAAATCTAGCCCATTTCAGGCTACTCACACAATTTTGTCTGGACAACACGTTTATGAAAGTTCACGCCGAATTTCAAGCAATTTTTAAAACTATTTTGGAAATTTTGAAGTAAAATTTTATTTTTTGAAATCAAGATTGCGATTTCCTGACATGGTCATAGCAAGTCAAGCAACAATTAGGTATTAAATTTTAGTCGATTCCGAGCATATTTGGCCGCAAAAACAGCATGAAATTGCCATTGCACCCTGGGATGCAACGTTTGAATTGTGAGTCCGTGGTCATAAGAAAAGAACAAAACTAGCGCACTTCGGGTTACTTACGAATTTTTGTATGGAGAACACGTTTACGAAAGTTCGAACCCGATTTGAAACAATTTTCAAAACTATTTTGGAAATTTTGAAGAACAATTAAGGTTCTTGTAATCAAGTTTTCGAGTTCCTGACGTGGTGATAAGAAGTCAAGCAACAATTACGCAAAATTTTAGTCGATTCCGAGCATATTTGGACGCAAAAACAGCATGAAATTGTCATTACACTTCGGGGTGGGGGCAACGTTTAAATTGTCCATCCCCGGTCATAAGAAAAGAACAAATCTAGCCCATTTCAGGCTACTTACACAATTTTGTTTGGACAACACGTTTATGAAAGTTCACACCCAATTTGAAGCAATTTTTAAAACTATTTTGGAAATTTTGAAGAAAAATGTTGTTTTTAGAAATCAAATTGAATTCCTGCCATGGTCCTAGCAAGTCAAGCAACAATTACGCAAAATTTTAGTCGATTCTGAGCAAATTTGGATACAAAAAC